>JAVIAB010000073.1:32983786-33583786 GCA_032433765.1 Megaustenia siamemsis | reverse complement strand
TGATAGTACATTTGATTTGAATAGCCTAAGTTTTGTGTTTGTGCTGATAAGTTTTGATTTCCACAACTTTTCAAGGCTTCTGAAAGACATTGCTGCTTTAGCTATTCTGATTTTAATTTCTTTGCTCGTATCCCCTTCTCGATCAATGTGACTTCCAAGATAGATAAAGTGATCGATCTCTTCTACTGGTTTGTTTTCCATGTATATTTTGTCACCTGTTGGAATTAAACTAGTCATGACTTTAGTCTTTTCATGATTGATCTCAAGCCCAATTTTGCTGGCTATTGATGATAGTTCATTTGTGTTTTCCTGCATCGTTTTTATCTGACTGCTGATGAGAACTATGTCATCAGCAAAGTCGAGGTCCTCCAAATGGTCTCCTTGTATCCATTCGATGCCTTTATTACCAGTGCAGCATTTCTTCATTATGAAGTCCATAACAATTCCAAATAACAAGGGCGATAAAATACATCCTTGTTTAACCCCAGTTTCTATTGGGAAACATTCGCTCAGTCCTTCCTCTGTTCGAACTGCACATGTGTAACCATCATACATGTCTTTGATAATATTTATGATTTTTGATGGTAAACCATATTGCTTCAGAATTTTCCACAAAGAATCTCTATGAATACTATCAAATGCTTTTTTGAAGTCGATGAAGTTAAGTACAAAAGGTTTTTGCTTTTCAATGTGTTCCTCCAATATAAGTCGTAGAGTGAAAATGTGGTCAATACAGCTTCTCCCTTTTCTAAACCCAGCCTGTTCTTCACGCATTACTGTATCTATTGAATCCTGTATTCTATTTAGGATGATTTTGCAGAATAACTTTGAGGCAACTGACAAAAGTGTCACGCCTCTCCAGTTGTTACAATCTCTAAGATTGCCCTTTTTTGGGATCTTAACAATGATTCCTTTTTTCCATTTATGAGGCGTCTTCTCTGTTTTCCAAATGATGTTGAACATTTTTTGGAGATGTATTAGATTATGGCTATCAATTGCCTTGAGGATCTCAGCTGTTAACTTATCCTCTCCAGCAGCCTTGTTATTGGTCATAAGCTTTAAGGTGGTTTCTATTTCACTCAAGGTGAAGTCATCTAAATTTACATTTAATTCTGCTGCTGGTGTTTCAGTTTCAAAATCTATTAAACTGTGGGGTAGTGGACGGTTAAGAATTTCTTTGAAGTGTTCCGCCCAACGGGCTTTTATGTCTGCGCTTGTTGTTAGCATTGATCCAGATTTGTCTAGCATTGGTGTTCCACTGGATGTATAGGTGTTTGTCAGCATCTTTTGCACAGTATAAAGAGTTCTGCTGTCTCCTGTAATTGCAGCTGTCTCTGCTTTCTCTGCCAAATTGTCTATATAAGCTCTTGTATCTCTTCTTGCTGAACTTTTCACTTTGTTGTCTAATTCTTTGTATGTTGCTTTTGCCAGAACCTTTCCAAGATCTGTCTTTACATTAGTCATGGCTCTCTTCGCTTCTCTAGAATATACATGGGACCTTCTTATTCAAGAGGGCTAGATGTCTGATCTTACTACCAAGAGACTATAGGAGGGTAAAACCATGAAGAAACCAAGGATTTTGAAGTGAAAAATTCCTTCTGCATGTGATGGAAGTTGAACACAAAACCTTCTTGTCAGGAGACCAATGTCTCACCTCTAGACCATTCAGACCCCTGGCTTGGGGCCTGGAACTAAGGGTTTGTGTAGACCCTGTTGCATTATATTAACATCAACCTGTCTGTTTTAGCTACATTCTTTAGGGAGTCACAGATTAGGAATGTGGAATATTGTTGGTGCCTAGAGACTGTAGCTATATAGTTTGCTGTCATTTTAGCAAATACATGAAGATTATATGGTAGTTTCAATTGCAGTATGTCATGTTTTGATGTGTATTGCTATTTATAATATTAGTATTTAGACTTGTATGTAAATTATGAAGTCAATATATTGATTCGTAATAAATATTTTTGCCCAACTTAATAGCGATTTTGATAGAGCATTCAAGCTTAAAATGCAACAGAAGCCAGACATCTGGTATTCATGACCCCTAGCAGGTCCCACCCCTCTTTTTCCTTTAGAGTTTAAAGAAACTAAAAGGTTAAAAAAAAAAAACACTTGCTCGTCAGGCAGACTATTTCTGATGATCAGATTATCTCCTGCTACAAAGTTCTGTATAAAGAGCTTCCTATCATTACATACAACATAAATTAAAACTCAAGAAGAAAAGCCACTAAATAGAAATCGAGAGAATAAAAGGCCATGTTTAAAATTGTGTATATTTTAACAACATGTGAACTCAGACTGTTCTTTATTGATGATAATTAACAATGAAAAAAATGTGTACATATTTTCTTAATTTCTTGCTTTATTTATTTCATGATTTATATTTCGTTCGTTTTCTGGTTTGCTTGTTGCATTACTCAGTTGGCAACACTTGAGACAAACCAATAGGTACTCAGCTACTATCAGCAGATGACAAAGTGTATGCACATGCTTAACTTAGTATTAAAAGTGATTGCTTTTGTTGGTTCAGTGCTGTATTCCAAACTGTTTTGGTCTCAGGGCTGTGTTCTCATCAGTGGTAGCTTCTATATCTAAAATGCAATCATTAAGGACGTTCAAGATGTCAGCCATGTACATGTGTCTCATTCTCACAATATGTGTGTGGGATATGACCAGATCTTTCCCTGCAGTAAACTCCAGCATTACCTACAACATATCCAAATGGGTTTAATAATGTTTGATGCATCTTTTCATATCAGCAACATATATTCTGGATCTATCAAAGCATTTACTGAGAGTTGAAGATTATAGTTATAATGTGTCTAGAGGTCCGTTGGCCTAATTTTTTAACACTACTATAACACGTCGTGTTTCAATATTCCGGTTGTTTACGATGAATGATGATATCGTATGACAGGGAACAAACGGTTGTGTTCACTTTCTGTGTGGTTTCGCCTTATGTCTTTTGCCGTGTGCTGAGACTGCTATGATGGGGACTACAGCTACCTTTCTTTGTTTGGGAGATGAGATAATAATTCGGATGATTCCACTGGCATGGGCAGTTGAGCAATTATGGATTTTAATTTGTTTGCAGTGATACCGGGGCCTTCCATAACCATAATTTTTGAACAGGTTAATATTTTATCTTTCCAAATGGACTTAATTTTATTTTGTGGGATATATCTTCATAAATCTAACAGTTATTACCATTTACAATGAACAGCAATGTTAGTGTAGGAAAGAATCTGATATTCTCTTTATATTCTCCTATACAGCCCTTAATGAAAAGATTCCAGGCAGCTCTGAATGCACATTTGAACAAGCAAAATGAGAAAATTTCACTGGAGCTGAGAGACTTAGTAAGTGCAGATGTGAAAAGCATCATTTTTATAGCCATTTCTACTTGAACTTTACTATTCCATTTTTGAATATTTTGATATAAGTTAAGTTTAACATTTTATTTACTTCAGTATTTACATGTCTTTTCTTATTAAGCAGACATTATTTGACATGTTTTGTTTATTGGATTAAAAATGCTAATTCTAATGGAAAGTAATAAGAAACTAAACAACTGTGACAAAAAGGAGCCTATACATTTCAAATGATTAATTTGATTAACACTTTTTAATGAGTTAAATTGTAATGATAAGGTAAGTGAGATCAAAAGTACAGGTTTTTCTTAGAAAAATGATATTACTTAGGCATCTGAAATTGTCATTAAAGAATAAAGTGTCCATTTATCCATTAAATTCAACATAGATATAATCAGGAAGATATTTTGGGAAGTTTAAAAATATGGTTTTTCATGAATCATTCAGTTTCATACTTTACTATGTATGCAAGTGCATATTTTTACACCACAATAAAGTAATTGGGTGAAGAAAACATTGGTAGACTGTACCATCGAGTGCACACTTTTTACACAACAATAAAACCATTAACAAAGTATTAGAAAAAAATTGTGTTCACACCATTTAGTACATAATTCAAAGCATGACATATAAAGACATTCATTAAAATTATTTGAACATAGCTAACAGAGGCCTAAGAAAAAGGGGAAAAAATTACTCCAAAATGGAAGTAACTATTTCTATAGTGGAAAGGCGAGAAAAGATAATGAAAGCTGTGTAGACAGCAATCCTGAATGTAAGTTAGAAACAACAGAATTTTTGTAAGGTGAAGAGTTTCATTTGTGTCATTTTAGGGTTTCATTTGCATCATCATGACTTAGGTCATTTCAGCTAAAGAATGTGCCACGAACAGGCATGTAAAACTCTTCAAAGTTTGTGGAAGAGGGCCGGCTACGTTTGAAGGGCCAGGTAGAGGATTTAAAAACTCTGTATTTGGAGAACTCACTGACTCAGTTGCTGTTGTCATAAAATCTTCTGGAGCACTCATTTGTTGTTTTGGTTGGTCTAGTGGATACTCTTGTGGTCTGTTATCTTCAAAATAAACCAAGGCTTGATCTTCTTTGTCAAGATTTATGTCAGTGTCAAACCCTGATCTCTTACTTCTGCTGGTAGGAAGTTCAAATCAGTGAAAACATTTTTGTTTAGTGGAAAGATTTCTGTAGTTTGGAATCCCTCTTTTGCAATGTGATCAGTTGCTATTTTAAAGAATGCCACTCTGAAAAGATCAACAACATGGTAGATGAACAGGACTTGTCCCGGGTTCGATGTGGTCCAGCTATCATATGCACCTTCATAGTTTGCTTTCAGTGGTCTGTAAAAAACTCGATCCAGTGGTTGGGTTCTGTGGAACTCTCTTCAGATGGGATTTGCATTTTTCTTGAAATGTTCAAGGCACTTGATAAAAGTGGGTGTATTCATGCACCCAGTATCAGTGACAGTCTAATCACAACCAGTAGGCCCATATTTGATTAAAAGTGGAACGTCCTTTTACCAGTAAACAGGAAATAAGGAGGAATATGATGACCTTTGGCACTCATACAGCAAACAGCAGCTGTTATTGTCTTTCCTTGCTCAGCAGCTACTGCTTTTGTAACATCTTTTTTTCCAACTGGGGCAATATACTTCAGCAGTTTGTTAGGAACCATCTGAATTCCTGTCTCACCAACATTGTAAATACGGTTAGGAGGGAACTTATATTTTTGAAGTACTTCCTCTAAATTGTCAAAGTATTGGGCTCACTGCACTCTGTTAAGCTCCATGGTTTTTGCAATGCTGGTTTTCCATGGCAGTCATAGGGACAGCTGATTTCTATTTATAAAACTTCCTGTAAAGTCTTGACTACCAGCTTGCTGTGAACTGGAAATGGGTGTTGAATATGGTTCCTCTTCACAAAAGAGTACAAGTAGAAAGCACAAAGACTACAATGTCAATCCGTAAAACCTCTTATCAAGATCTTTATAGCGTTCCACTGTTTTATTTTCTTGGGCCAGTGATAACACCATTCAGAATCTTCCTAATTTCTCAGCACCCCTTCTTCTCTTTAAACAATTTCGTAAAGTTGTCTCATTAAATTCAGCAGCCTGTCACATGGTCACACCGATTTAGTGAGTTTTTGCACCTCAGATAAAGTAAAAGTAGCCTCCATCAAAGACTTTCGCTGAGAATTCCTAGTGTAATTCTGAAAGACAAAAAAGGAAAAACAAAATAAGTTATTATAGAAAGTAAAGGATATTAAATATAATTTTAACTAGGTAACAATAAAGTCATTTGAGTCATTCATTCATGGGGCAAAATTACTTGTGTAACATTGCCCCATTATGTGTGCGTACTTTTGCATCATATCCAGAGCCACTTTAAAAAAATTGTTTTAGGCAGTTCATAGCCAAAGTTCCATTTTGAAGAATCTAAAGTGTCCAAAGTTTGAACCTAACCCAAACAAAATAAAATCAATAAACATTTATATTTAACATTGAAAAACATCACAACATTTTGGAAAAATTATATTGGAATATTAAAAAAAAACATTCTTCTTCTTCCTTTTAAATCCCTGTGCACCGCTGGTCTTCAACAAACATTGAAACAGAAGCATTTGAAATAAGAATAGGAGTAAGGTAAAAAAAAAAACATATTTACCTCATATCTCATATTTTGTGACTGGTTCAGATATCAGTTTCAGAATCTCATTCACAAGTCAATCACCAATTTTCCCATCATAATTTGTAGGACTGGTATGTGCAAAAATAAAAAAATGGCAGCACGTCTAGTACTTTTGCCCCCACCTACACTATCATTAAACAAATTAAGATTTCAATATCTTCACAAATAAATGCTTAATCAAATTGAAAATGAAACTACAAAAAAGAAACAATTTATTTAGAATGTTTCCTAGTAATATTTATCTTACCACAGGATGAGACTTTACGAATGAAGAAAAAGGAGCGTGAAGATTTGGGTGTTGAGTTATACGGTGTTCAGCAAGAACTTGCACGCTACCAGGTTAGATCATGCGTTACTTATGTCATTATTATTATTATTATTGTTAACTGTTAATTACAAATATTCAAAAGAAAACTTCAGTTACATATTAAGATCAGTTTAGGACATACCTGAACTTATGAGCTTAGCTAACAGACCAGCTTTATTTGTGCTTTAAACATTAGACATAAGGAAACATATGAACGGTTGTTGGTGGTAAGAGTCAACCTTACTTTGCTCAGGGCTGGCCTATAAATGCTAATTTTCTTTCTAGTACGTGATGTAGTGTATTTTTCCTGAATGTTTTCATTGAATGTTATTTTAGTTCATGAATAGACCTATTAGTTGGTAAGAGATTGATGTTTTTTCTGTACAGTGCTGCAAATAACAGTCAAAAAGGTAGGAATTATTGACAGTTTATTTTATCTCCTTTCTTTAAAAACTGTTTTAGGTGATTTACAACCATTCAACCTCATAGAATTTTTGTTCTGAGAACATCTACTTTCCACATTGCACATAATTACACGTATTGTTTTAACTCTTAACATAAACCTCATAATTTAACCAATCTTTTGTGTTATAAATTTTACCATTTGAACATGAAGCACATGTGTTGATCTTGTTCAAGAATTGTGACTGAAATGTAAATAGTTTTAGTTGCTTGTAAAATAAAACTACAATGAAGCCTATATTTTTTTTTACAATATGTTGTGAATATATTGTACAGATGATGTTAGAACAGAAGCACGACAAAGTTGCCCATCTAAAGCAAGAGAGACAGAAAGAGGAGCAGGAGTTGAATGACGTGAGAGGACTCTACAAAGATTCACAAACTCTTGTGAATAAGGAACGCAAGAAAAGTTTGTGTTTGTTTTCCAAATAGGAAACTCATTTTTGTCTCCCTTAGCCATATTATTCTATTATATTAACAAAAAAGATACTATATTATAATATGATAAATAATAGCAATAATAATTTGAGAAATAAATTTCAGAGAGATACACTTATTGAAAGTGACATTTTCAACCTCAGGAAGAGAAAAACAAAACTATATTAAAAAATTGGAAATTTAAAAAAAAAGTACAGGCTTGATTTAACAAGTCCTGCACATCTGAATGAGCTGGATCTCTTTGTTCAGCTTATTTATGCCCTTTCATTACAATAATGTAACTTTAAAATAAGTACAAAATTAAATTATAAGATTAAAATGTTAGCCTGTCAGATGGCCTTTAGCTGTCTATTCTTTATAATTCATGTCTTTTATACAACAGACATGTTTTTTTTCATTTGTTCTACTGTTGAGAAGTGTGTGTTTTCATTGGTTGGATAATGATGGAAGATACAGGCATCAGAGATTCATTCATTGCAGATCAATCTTGGCAGAGGCTCACTAGTTAAGCCATTCTTATTGGTAGTTATTCCTAAGGATCTGTTAACTTGAGTTGATGTCTGAGGAAGTACTACTCCTACTTTAAGATACATTATCTGCTTTTTCACTGCCTTATATTTCAATATATATCCCAAATATTTTTTAATTATTCATTGCCTCTCAAACATTTTTTAATTCATGAGATACAAATATCTATCTCAAACGTTTTTTAATTCATAAGATACAAATATCTATCTCAAACATTTTTCAACTCATAAGATACAAATATCTATCTCAAACATTTTTCAACTCATAAGATACAAATATCTATCTCAAACATTTTTCAATTCATAAGATACAAATATCTATCTCAAACATTTTTCAATTCATAAGATACAAATATCTATCTCAAACATTTTTCAATTCATAAGATACAAATATCTATCTCAAACATTTTTCAATTCATAAGATACAAATATCTATCTCAAACATTTTTCAATTCATAAGATACAAATATCTATCTCAAAAATTTTTCAATTCATAAGATACAAATATCTATCTCAAACATTTTTCAATTCATAAGATACAAATATCTATCTCAAACATTTTTCAATTCATAAGATACAAACATCTATCTCTAACATTTTTCAATTCATAAGATACAAATATCTATCTCAAACATTTTTCAACTCATAAGATACAAATATCTATCTCAAACATTTTTCAATTCATAAGATACAAATATCTATCTCAAACATTTTTCAATTCATAAGATACAAATATCTATCTCAAACATTTTTCAATTCATAAGATAGAAATATCTATCTCAAACATTTTTCAATTCATAAGATACAAATATCTATCTCGAACATTTTTCAACTCATAAGATAGAAATATCTATCTCGAACATTTTTCAACTCATAAGTTACAAATATCTATCTCAAACATTTTTCAATTCATAAGATACAAATATCTATCTCTACTATCTCTGATGTTTAGATACAAATATCTATCTCAAACATTTTTTAATTCATAAGATACAAATATCTAATGACAAACGATAATTCCCAAACAGCAGAGATAGAATCAAGATGCAACAAAGCTTGTCAAATCATCGGACAGTTATCACCACTATTGTCCAACAATGAAATAACTCTGGAGGCAAAATGAGCACTATACAATACAATCTTCATCCCAACGTTGTGCTACCAATGCCAGACCTGGACCCTAGATGCACGAACAATAAGAAAAATAACCTCTACAGAGATGAAATGTGTTAGACGAATGACAGGAAACAGTCTGAGAGATAAGATCAGAAATGAAGAACTGAGAAAAAAGCTAGGAATAGCCCACGCCATAGAATATATAAGGAAACAACAGATAAAATGGTTTGGCCACGTGACAAGGCAGAAAGAACAAAATACAACACAACAAGCCTTCAGCAAATGTTGTGAGAACACCAGACCCAAGGGTCGACCACGTAAAAGATGGGTCGATGGAATATTAGAAGCACTAGGAAACATAATAGCAGCAGAGGCAAACAGAAGAGCAAAAGACCGCAAATTATATCTCCCCTCGACGCTGAAAGGCAGATGTGGAAGGAAAGAAGAAGAAGAAGATAAGATACAAATATCTTATCACAAACATTTTTCAATTCATGAGATACCACTATCTCAAATATTGTGCACAACCTTTTTTTTTTATCCCCAACCATATTCAAGTTTGGTCATTGTTAAATCATCTTCTTTCTTATTAAACTTGAACTAAAACCTCTCTAGAGCAGGATGGCTATATCTTATGAGCACTGTCAGTTGTTAATAAAATATTGCAATTTACATAATAGTTTGATATTACGTTAGAAGAACAGCAATTTGGTGTGTATACCTAGTGATTGAAGAGATTAAATTGACAAAGGATGTATAGATTTGTGGGAGAGGCAATTCACAAAATGGTAGTGATAAATATGCAAGCACTTTTAAACAGAAAACGCTAGTTCAACATTCACTTTACATATTTAGAAAAAAAATGCATTGTATTATCCATGATTGTTCTTTTTTGCCCCATTGCATCATATTATTGTATTAACTCATAATATTTTGCTAAATTAACGTAAATATTATGGTTTGCTGTTCAGTGTTTCTAGTCAGCCTGTATGTTGCTAGAATATTTGGGCTTAGTAAAAGTTCACATATTGAATGCTGTTAAAACAGTGTATAACAGTATGTTTTTTTCCCACTTACCTATATTATTTATATTATAATTATTATATATATTTATTGTAATGTCTTAAATGATTATTTATCGTAATAAATTGCAACTATGAATACTGTGCAGGAGCTGAACTTCAAACTGAGGTTGAAAATCTTGCTTTAAAGCTCTTCTACATGGAAAATGCCAAAAAGGATGTAAGGTCTGACATTGCTGTCATGAGACAAGCTGCAGAAAAAATTGAATCAGAAGTTACACGTGCAGAAATAACAAAACAGCAACAGGTAATACAATTTTCTGAAAAGAGTGGTTATTTTTGTACTAATGTTTTGTAAACTTTCAAAAACAAATGTACTAAAACTATTTCCGTAATATATTATGAGAATATACAGTACATTATTTAAGGATTACTAATATTATTTATTTAAGGATTACTTTATTAATTAAAGTTGAATGAGAATACATTTTTTAAATGATAAACTACTTGAAACGTAATAATCATAATGATTTGCTTAATTAGTCCAGAGAATATTGAAGCCATTGATCATGCTTCTCTTCTCTGCGTGTCTTTGTTAGTTTTATTTCCAGCATCTTGTGTGCTGGAAAGTTAAATTGTTCCTTGGACTTTTTTGCCTTCTTTCCCATGAGTTGTATGCTTTCTAGTTTTATCTGTAGTAGGCTATCATTGTCATGGGCATAAGCAGCAGGAGGACTTGGGGATTTATACAACCCCCTGAAGAAAATATAAAATGTGCAGATATGGTAATAAATTTTCTACTTAAAGCTCATATATATTTGTTTTTTTAATTGTATGTTTAACTTTTAAACTATAAAAGTAACTGCTAAAAGAAGTTACATTTAGTCATTAAAACAATAACAACACTATATTAAAAGGCGAAGTTACATTCACTAGTGAGTGTATGCACATTTAAGTTTCTCTTGAGTGATTAATTGCCAACTGAACCTGCATGGTCCTTCCCCTGCCCAACTCACCTTTAGCCAAAAACTTTCACAATAAAAACTTGCCATTATTCTGTTTGTTATAGATTTATTCCGTCTATTGGTATTCATGATTTGTTGTTTGCACATTTTTATAAGAATATAATCAATGTTTGTTGAAGCTATGCACACTGTTATATTTCTGTGACTATATATCTTTATCTACTGTTGTTAATGTTGAACAAATATTACAAGTCCATATTATTTTTAAGTTTATTATGTCAAAATTACAAATGTGTGTGCAGCTGATAACTCTTTCTTTATGGAAGCTTTTTATCAAAGCAACGGAAGAGATTTCAGAGACAAAGTTTTTCAAGGTTTAAAAATCAATCTTCATATTTATATTTATCTAACATATAACATATTATATAGGAATTTTTAGATAATTGAACAAGGTGTTAGATTTCATCAATATCAAGGTGATAAAAAAACATATAAAAAGAATATGATTTGATGACAATTTACATTAATCAAACTGAGAATGATGCACTATGCAGCTAAACATTCGTGACCAAAATCGGTTTGGTGCATGGTTCATCGAGACGTATGGAAAGATTTAATACATTGAGCTGATATAAATTTGTAAAATATGCTTTGATATTGTTTGATAGTATGTGTGTTGCATAAAATGCTTACTTGCTGCTCTCTAGGACCTGTTTGTTGACCGTCTTGTAGAGAAAGTTGACAAGTTGAAGGAAGAGATAGCCATGTATGTGGCTCAGATTAGTGCTCAGTCAGAGGAGACCAAAGCTGCCAAGGAGAGTCTCATGGAAGCATATATGGAGATTGAGGTAAATTAGTGTCTAATATCATTTATGTTTAGGTAAAAAAAAATATATGTGGTGAGTACATTTGTATGCAAAGTCAAATATCATGTGAATGCAGCAGAAGGAGAAGGAGAGGAATAGAAAGAGGAGACATTACAGTTGACATGCACAAAGGAGATAGCATTCTTATTCTGACATATTTTTTTAAAATGATACTATGTGAACTTCTGCATCTCTAAAATTAAAAAAAAAAACATATTCATATTTTAGCATAGACTATCATAAAACAGAGGTGAGATGCAAAATCTTCTTCTTCTTCTACCTTTTTAGCTCCCAGTGGAGCATAGGTCTTCAACAAACACTTTCCAAGTCTTTCTGTTTTTTTTCCATTCTTTTAAGATCATTCCATGTCTTCCCCATCATCTTCATCTCTGCTTCTATCTGTCTTCTCCAAGAATTCCTTGGTCTTCCTCTTTGTCTTTTCCCCTGGGGATTCCAAAAAAGAGCCTGTTGTGTAATACTCTCAGTTGGCTTCCGTAGTGTGTGTCCTATCCAGCGCCATCATCTTCGCTGTTTACAGCATATCCACTGCTGTTTGACTGGTACATTTCCATAATTCTATGTTAGTGATTTTGCCCTGCCATTTCCATCCTTTTATCCTGCGTAAACATCCATTAATGAAAGTCTGTATCTTCATAATTGTCAATTTTGTTGCAGAATGAGATGCAGAATGGCTCAGGCAAAAGCAGTTTTCCAGAAAATGAGGAAGATGCTATGCAATCCATTTTTGACAATAGAAACAAGAAAAAGAGTTCTTAAATGTTATGTAGAGCCAGTCTTAACATATGGATGTGAATCATGGACAATAGGACAACAGACAAGAAAATCACTGGAGTCTGTAGAAATGTGGTTTTACAGAAGAATGTTGAGAATACCATGGACAGTTAAGAAGAGTAATACAATGTTCTGAAAGAGGTCAAAGCAAAAAGAGAGCTAATTTCCAATATTAGGAAGAAACACTCAAAATTTGTTGGCCATGTAATGAGAAAAAACCAACTGGAATATATTGTAATAACTGGAAAAACTGAGGGATGAAGAGATAGAGGGAAGCAAAGAGAGAAAATACCAGACAGCTTAAGAGAATGGCTTGGCAGAAGGTCAACAACAGAAATGATAAAGAACTGTCGAGATCAAAAGTTGTGGAGAAACATGATCACCTACACTACACCAGTAGGCTCGGTACTTGATGATGATGATCATAAAACATTCACTGGAGGCTGTAGAAATGTGGTTTTACAGAAGAATGTTGAGAATACCATAGACAGCTAAGAAGAGTAATGAAAACGTTCTGAAAGAGACCAAAGCAAAAAGAGAGCTCATTTCCAATATTAGGAAGAAACAATCATCATTTTTTGGTCATGTAATGAGAAGAGAACAATTGGAATATATTTTAACAACTGGGAAAATTGAGGGACGAAGAGATAGAGGGAAGCAAAGAGAAAAGATACCAGACAGCTTAAGAGAATGACTTGGCAGAAAGTCAACAACAGAAATGATAAGTAACTGTCGTGATCGAAAGTTGTGGAGAGACATGATCGCCTACGCCAGCAGGCTTGGTACTTGATGATGATGATCATCATAAAACATAGTAGCACCATTTGAAACATCATGGCATAGTGGTTTGTGCATTTGCCTGCTAACCATGTAGTACAAGTTCATTTCCTAATTGTGACAGAGTTTTTTTATGACCAACATGACTTCAGCGCTCAGACAACTTTTGAAAATGAGTGCCAGAAATTTCCTTTGGAAAAGTAATGTCCCTGTCATGATAATAACCACATTGCTCATAAATATGCCAATGGCTAAAGAAATACAAAATATGGGTGTTGACTTTCCTGTGCACCACAAAGTATGAGGTAAAATTTTATTTTATTAATTTTTTATGTCAAATAAATAGGTCACATAAATGAATCCAGGTTAAGAAAATAATTTGTTTGTGCAGTTTATTTAGATTTGTTGTTCTTTTTATGTGTTTGATGAATGTTCATTTTAATCACCCTCACCCCTTTAACGGATGTCTCTCTCTCTGCGATCAGTACTCAATCAGAGTAGGACTCCAGACTCTCGCACAAAGACAGCTGTCTGTTTAAGCCTGTTAGATCCACTCCGATTGAATACCTGTAAAAATGTTGCACTGTGTTTTGCGCCAGTGGCCCAGTGCATCCGATTTCAGCCAGCATTTTGTTCAGGTTTGCTTACCTTAGCCTTTGATTGTCCCCAATCTTCCTGCAAGGCAGCAGATGATCTTTTCTGTAGGGGGATTCTGCCCTTAGATGGTCGACCTTCCCAGGTTTACGAGCACCATCTGCCCGAGTCACTAGAGGTGACTAACACAGACATGCGACTTGTAATATGAGGAAACTGCAACCAGGAACACCTTTCATGCACAGCCTCTAACCGCTCCCGCTGCCCATCCCCACACACCGGTAAGTCACGTCCTCCCAAAAATGATGATTGTCGTAGCACCTGATGATGTTAGGTAGGCCATCATTGATGACTCCAATTCCGAACATAGACACACACAGTCAGACGTCAAATTCTCCCCATCGCACATCAAACAGCAGACCACAAGACTTGCGCACGGCCGGTTTAGGGAACCATTACGATGATGCAGCACACACCAATGTCGCCGAACAAATAATCTCGATCCCTTTAGATTTCTGTCTGATCACTCAATTGCAAGCAGCCCACGATGAACAAAACACGAAGCAAATTCTCCAGAGACAAATCTACGGCTGACGAAGCAGTTCACATCAATGTGTAACATGGAAATAACCTGCGTCAAAGAATTTCAACAACGGTCATGAACAGCACCAATGTGACGTAAAGCGCAGATCAAGTCTAGACGGTGGAAGGTCTCACTCACAACACTTGATTCGTCAAAAACAGACTGTTGTTGGCCTACGACCTCGCTTTAGCGACACAGATGTATCAAGCATATCATCATTTTGACTTTAACGCAGAAAAGTACAATGAAGATCCTAAATTAATCAGACCCCGGGTGCATTTTCTGCAGAGATCGAGAGGACGTGGAATAGATCCGCCATCTTGGAGATGGATGTAAAATTGGCATGTATGTGTTGTATTGTTGTTTACAGCAAGCTATGATATTTCACACCTTTCAGCCTAACGCAAAACAACCTAAGCAAGGTATTCTAGGTGCAGGGTTGCGTTCCCTTTTTATTCCCTGTTCACTGGTTAGCTATTGCCAGACCCACCACAGGAAAATGAAGTCGCATCCTTATCTGCTCTGGTTTACTGATCCTGACACAAACAGTCAGTTATGAGTTGCTGACCACTTCCAGCTTGGGTGCTATAGAGTGTCTTGAGCCCATTTATGTTCAACATTTTAATTTATCAAGCTAATGATCATCAAATATTAATGTTATAATCATAAAGTTGAATGACTTATTATAAGATATGTTTTTGTGAGGAAAGCACATCAAAAAGCTGGTGTTTTGTGTACATTTTAAAAATAAAATGCTATTAATAGTAATGTTACCATCTCTACTTCTATATTTACTTCCTTTCTTTTTAGGCTATTGAGCTTGAGAAGAAGGATTTGTATCAAAAGTGGAGCAGTTCACTGATTGGTATGAAACGAAGAGATGAGGCTCATTCAGCTATGCAGGCTGCTTTGGAGTAAGTTAACATCTTAAGTTACAGTTATAAAGTATGGTTGTCACTTGATCAGTAGTATCTGTTATAAATAATTAAAAAAGTAAAGTAAAGTAAAGTACCCCCATCACGCCAAGTGGCGTATAGGGAATATGGTGTTAGTGACCATAAATTTTACAGACCTTCGGCACATGATTTTTGGGGTAATGTGGTCGGTATTACGCCGTGCCGCTTTACTTTCTCAGAAAAAAAATCCGGTACCCATTAAAGGCTGGGTGAACCCGGAAGCCGTCAGTTGGGATCGAACCCTACCTCTTGTCCTTTGTAGTTCAGTTCACTAACCACTGAGCTATCATGGCTCCCATTATAAATAATGCTACATTAAATTAGAGTGTAGTTTTGGTGCACATCATATCTAATATATGATGATATAAATAACATTAAACTGAAAGCAAATGGTGCCTGTCACATCTTCTGATTTATATTATTTTAATGCTCATATTTTTTCTTTTACCACTAGCACATTTATGGGTGGCCACCTGACTGTATCAGACTAATTGTTTTGATGCCATTTTCAAAGGCCATGAGCTGGAAATAATTTGTCATTGTTAGGAATTGAACCCAGACTACCTGGTCCTGTATAACAGTAATGAGCCTAATTTCAAATTTGAATTAGCTAATATGTGACTCAGTCATGTGTTGTTTTTGTTGCTTCAAATGAAAACCATTTGGTTGATATTAATAAATTTGCCAGTACTGCAGTATCTATAGGAGACAAATAATAATAAATAAATATTATTAAATAGGGAAACTTCCGATCGTGCAGTTTTGTCCAATAAATGTTTGTCTGCAACACAAGTATTCAGCCCTACTGGGAGATATAGGGTGTCTCTTTAATGACTGTGCATTTTTTGTTGTTGAAATAATTACGCACCTAAATTTTATCTATGTATGACGTAATAGTTCAAGCACCATTTACGTGTTCATTTAAACATCACTGCTACATGATAGATCTGGCTTACAATGGTGTTAACGATTGAAAACAGGGTATTTCTGGTTGAGCATGTCTTTCGTAATGGCAGTAAATATACGGATGAGGTCATTAGACAATTCGTGAGGAAATTTCCAGACTCACAAGTCCCTCACCGAAATTCTGTTACAAAATTGATCAAAAAGTTTTGTGAAACCGGTAGTGTGGTAGATGCATACCGATCTGGAAGACCTCCAATTTCACAAGACCAAATTATGGAACTCCAAGACAGAATTACAATGAGTCCAAATGCATCTTTAAACCACTTGTCTCAACAGGTGCAAATATCTAAGAGTTCTGTTCACAAGGTTTTAAGAAGTGAACTACACTATCGTCCATACAAATTAACTGAAGTGTCTCAACTCCAAGAAAGAGACTATGAATCCCGTTTAAACTACTGCATGTGGTTTCAGAATTTTATTTATGAACATGGCGCTGCCATCCTTGACGTCACTTTTTTCACTGATGAGGCCTGGTTTCATTTATCCGGTTATGTGAACAGCCAGAACAATCGGCTGTGGAGCAGTGAAAACCTCCATGAATTTCATCAAGTGCCGCTTTACGATCAAAAAGTCGGAGTGTGGTGCGCTATAAGTCGTATGCGGATAATAGGACCTATATTTTTTTATGAAACAATAAATGTAGAACGTTACCGTACTTTAATTCTGGAACCGTTCATAGCACACCTTACAGAACGGGAAATTATGGGATCCTGGTTTCAGCAGGATGGAGCAACAGCACACACAGCCACAACAACACTCAATTATTTAGAAAGCATATTTGCAAATCGCATTATTTCACGTGGAATCTGGCCTGCTCGTTCACCAGATCTAACACCCCCAGATTATTATCTGTGGGGGGCATTGAAGGGGAAAGTTTATGAAAATAATCCGCAGACAATTAATGACCTAAAGACTGAAATAGTAGACAAGATTAAACAAATATCACCAGACATTATTCTGAAGGTTTTCGCAAATATGGAAAGACGAATCACGACATGTCTTGAGACCCGTGGTGGACATTTTCAACATATGCTTTAGGCACAACTTTATTGTGTTAATACCAACATTACCCATTATAAGCTCGCCGATAGCAGTCAAGTATATTTGAATAATACCATTTATTTTACAATTTGTGTGACGCATTAGTTAACCGCATTTCTGGTGACGTTTTTCTTCCGAGAGTAGAAATTCACTGCACTGCGACTTTAGAAACACCCTGTACTTGCCTTAATAGGAAAGTACAGAAATTCAATTTATTTCCGATCTGTGATCGTAACACTATGCTATAGTCATGGGAACGCCTTCGTGTAAGACACTGCTCACAATAGCTAATTATTTAATTAGCTGAGTGGCTGTGTACCAAGCGTTCGGCTTCTCGTGGCAAGGCGCAGTACCATGGAGTATGGGTTCGATCCTGCTTCGGACCATATATTGTTCTTTGTTTTTTCTGTTGTTGTTTATTTATCATTTTTTACGAGTGCTAACACATACCTTCTCCATCTATTATTCCCTGCAGTATCTATACTTTGTTCAGAAATTCATGCCCACAGAGTTTATTAATTATCTCAGAAACTGTTTGATGAATTCCTGTAATTCTTTTTCATGAATCTTATTTTTTCACCGACCTTAAGTCTGATTTTTTTCCCTACTGTCATGCATTAAGGAAAGATTTTTGCTTCATTGAGGTATATAAAAATATGATTTTCTTGGTTGTCCTAATTTTGAGGATTTTACAATACCCACATCTGTTGTAATCAACTCACCATTTAAAAAGGCAAATTTGATGTGCCCTTCAGACAATCTTAGCACCATCTTGCACTCATTGAACTGTAACTTGTAAGATACAATTCAATGAGAGGTTTGTTAGAAAATTAACATAATTTACAGTAAAATCTAATGTTTAGAGCACACGGTTTGATATTTTCCTAAAATTATATAACAAAAAACGATTTGTGCAAAATTCAGACTACCTTTGTACTTATATGTTATAAAATCTTAAAATCTGTGAAAAAATAAGATTTCATGAAAAAGAATTACAGAAATTCATCAGTTTCCAAGATAATTGATAAACTCTGTGGGCACGAATTTCTGAACAAACTATAATTATCTTTTTCTTTGGCTACAGACCAAGCAGTCAGTGGCATAAACACTTTATGGCATATTTTAGCTGACCTACACTTAGTGTCCTAGGTTTACTTCTCTTTTGCCTTACTTCTGAAGTCCAGTGCATGCTGTTCTTGTGATTGTTTCTGGATCTCTTCCGAGCACATGACCTATCAGACTTCAAAGGTACTCTAATTTTTTATTGTCAAAAGTCTTGATGTTCTTTTGGATAGATTTTTCAAATCAATTTTTGCTTGGGCTGTGTACATTTTTGACTTACTCATTTGTGGAGAGATTTGAATCTAGGAACTTCCTGTCCAGCGACTGATGTCTTACCTCTATATAACCCAGCCCCAACTATAGCTTGTTTCATAACTCGTGCCCAACTTTTAAAATCGATAGCTTTTTAACCGCTTGTTGTAAGTTGTTCAAAATTTGCATGTAAAGTTATAATGATTAGAACCCAACAGGGAATTAATTTCATTAAAAAAAAACATTTGGTTATTATTGTTGCTTATTTGATTTATATAAATTTATAACGACCCATAGATGTAGTCAAAACTTAATGTTTACAGTATTTTAAGTTAAAAATAGCGAGTAAAAATCCATACACTGCAAAATTGACGTGTTTGCACGCTTTCGCCATGGTTTTTTTGACACAATTAGACACTTGTAAAGAACACGAGAAATTGTGTGTTCCATTTCCGTTCATTCATAGGTGGAGACGTGGAACGATAACATTTATCATGAGTCTTAAAATGAAATTCTGCAGTTTACAAAACATCGCAATAAAAATGTATGACTATTTTTGCAAAGAGGCTAAACGAGGAAGATTATTTCATTCTTTAGAAAACCCTGAGAATAGGACAAGACACATTTTGGATTTATCTAAACGGTCATTTAATCGCTGGATTCAAGCACGTGACCGTCAATGTTCAAAATATACAAAATCACAAGGAAGAGCAAAAATGTTGGATAATTTCAACAGTGAACTTATTAGAAGTGAAATTCGCAAAATGTTGGGTATGAATGAAACTGTTACAATAAGAAAATTAAAAGTATCGCTGAAAAAGAACAACAGTATTGAAATATCAAAGTCTACATTATGGAGAAATGTGAGAACTGCAGGCTTTACATTCAGAAAGTATTCCAATGGACGAAACATTATCTGTGAGAAGCCACATATAGTAGTCATGAGAAGCAAGTACTTACGTGAAGTAAAAGAGGTGCGCAAGCAAGGTTATGATATTGTGTACTTGGATGAAACTTGGATCAATGCTCACCACACTAACCAAAGGGAATGGCAGTCATCAGATGGAAAGATTAAGAGATTAATACCTAGCAGCAAAGGACAGCGCTTGATAATTGCTCATGCAGGTAGTCGACAACATGGACAAATACAGAATGCAGAGCTCATTTTTCTTTCGAAATCCATAGACAATCGGAATTATCACTCTGAGATGAATGGTCACATATTTAGACATTGGATTGAAAATTCTGTTCTCCCATCAGTAGATCGACCATCTTGCCTAATAATGGACAATGCAGCGTACCACAACATTGTTGCACTTGAAGATAAAGTCCCGACGTCATCCAGTACAAAAGATGCTATTAAGATATGGCTCACAAAGGAGCACATACAATTTAATAACATGTACTTAAAATCTGAATTACTATCTCTAGTAAAGCAAAAACAAAGGACAAAGATTTTTCAAATAGATAAGATTATCCAAGAGCACAGTCATATAAGTTTGAGGCTGCCACCTTACCATGCTCATTTAAATCCAATAGAACTAATCTGGGCAAAATTAAAAGGACAAGTGGCAGATGAAAATACAACATTCAAAATATGCGATGTAAAGACTCTTGCTAATCTCGCTTTATTAAATATAGACAAAGATTATTGGGCTAAATGTGAAGACCACGTCTTAAAACAGGAAGAGGAATATTGGAAAAATGATGGTTTGTGGAATGTTCAACCCCAAACAGTTATTAATCTTTTAGACTCGTCTTATTCAGAATGAAAGTATATAGCCCCCACAATGTTGGCCCCTATCTATCTATCTATTGACCTTTCGAGCCGTAACCGGCCCATAGGGTGTAGACCAAGATACACCTTCTCCTATATGAATTTTTGTTCTAGCAGTTTTCTTTTAAAGATATTTTATCAAATCTCGCCATCTGTCTCTGTTCTGTGCAAGCAGTTCTATCTCATTGAGGGAGCCGATTCCTGCTGCTCTTGCCTCTCTCATCAATGTTCTTCTCAGTGTCTCCCTGGGTCTTCCTCTTTTTCTTTTACCTGTTGTTTCCCATATGAGGGCTTGCTTTGCTACTCGATTATTATCTCTTCTCATCACATGTCCAACGTATGACCATCGTCTTTTCATTATTACTGAAGATATTAGTGGTTGATTGGCGATTTCTCTAATTTCCTCGTTTGTTTTGAATTCGTTCCATTCTATACCAAGTATTTTCCTTAGACATTTATTTTCGAATGCGTTCAACTTTGTTTCTATATCTCTTGTTGTTTTCCAGCTTTCACACGCATACGTAAGGGTTGATAGTACATTTGATTTGAATAGCCTAAGTTTTGTGTTTGTGCTAATGAGTTTTGATTTCCACAACTTTTCAAGGCTTCTGAAAGACATTGCTGCTTTAGCCAGTCTGATTCTAATTTCTTTGCTCGTATCCCCTTCTCGATCAATGTGACTTCCAAGATAGATGAAGTGGCCCCTATATTACCTTAAATTAGTTCAACAAACGGTCCTTTTCAGGACCACACAACTATGAAAATTGGACATACAGGTATACCTTGATATTATCGTCCGTCCTCGAACTGAGCAGACAATAATTCTCCTGGTGTTTTGTCTTATTAGGTTATTTCCCCATTACGGCCACGCCTTTACCTAGTGAAAATTAATCATAGACCAGCAACTACGGTAATTTCTATTCTATAGGGCTTCACAATTTACAATTGTGACAAACATCAAAGAAATTTGCCGTTTTAAGAAAACTGCAGCTGCAAGATATTTGTTAAATATACATTTAAAGGGTCTTTTGCATTCTAATAACATTTGGAAAATTTCAAATGTTTTTAACAAATGTTTACTGCGTAATAGCGTTTTGAAGTTGGGCACATGATTTGAAACGAGCTATTGTTCCTGTTTGGAGATGGAAAGCTATATTTGAGAAATTTATATTTTAAAATGGAGTCATCATTTTTTATTAGAAAGACTACATTTTTGTCTGCATGTTTTTAAACACTAGTATAAAGAGCTAATGATGCCAGACAGTGAAGGAGTTAAAAGTTGTCAGTAGCTAATAACTGTCTGAATTGTTTAAGATTCTACCAACTCACTATAGTAACCCTGAAAACAGACTAGTTTTATCAAGTAAATATGAATCAAAGAAGAAAGGCAAACCTCTGAACTATCATGCTGAAGTATGATGTCATAAGTTTAAATGCACAAATATTGCATCTTGCTTAAAACTATGATGCAATGTACATTACACTCACTTAACATCCTGATAAGGATGGACAGAAGATGGGTTTTTAACAAACGGTAACTGAGTAATAGCGTTTTGAAGTTGGGCACGTGATTTGAAATGAGCTATAGTATTTATTTATAGTGATACATCATCAGAGACTTGTGGAAGTTTGTAGCCAATGACTTTTCTTTTTGATTGCTCTACAGTGAGCAGGAGCAGAATATTCTGTCTCAGTTGAGAGAAATTGAAGGATACAAGAAGTCCATTCAGAGAGAACAGGAACAGAATGAGAAATTGACATTTATTCTGAGCAAAACTGAGAGAGAAATCGAATGGGCTAAGAAACATATTGTCCAGGTTTTAATATATTTTTGTCTCATTTATAATTGGCATTACATGTTTTTAATTACTATTTATTTTTATAGCTTAATTTTTATCATTTAATTATGACAAATCAAAATGATAATAATAAATCAGTTAAATGTGTTTTTTAAAAAATTATGGTAATTTCCATTTTTTAATACATAGCCAGTTATTACAAATTTTACACTGTCTAAAATTATGAATTCAAATTAGCAAAATTCTCTAATGCTTTTAAAAGTAATTTGAAAGTAAAACCGAACTTTTTTGTTTTCTTCCTCTTTTTTAAATAACAAATAACATTTATTGCAAAAAATTGTGAAGCTTATGTTAATTATACTGATTTGAGAAAATTACTGCAGCCATAACCAGTTATTTTAACTTTCCAGGTTCAGGCAAAACATGATGCTCTAAAAGTTGAGTTTACCATTTGCACTCGTATGCTCCAGGAGACTGAACAGGCCCTCAGCAGAGCCCTGGCAGTGAGTTATTTTTCTCTACATTTTTTGTTATAATAAAACTGTAACTTCTTTTTCTACCTACTCTCGCTGATTTACTTTATTTGATCTATATAAAAACACAGAGAGTGAAGAAATAATCACTCATGATGTAAAACCTTCTAAAAATAATGAATAAAAGATGTTAATGTTTAATTCTGAAAATAAGGCAGAGAAAATGTTTAATGTTTAATCTTCATCTATCATCAAATATTATTATTGATCTGTCATATATCATCTTCATGGTCTATATATTATTATTGCACATATACTTAAGATTACGGCAGAACAAAGTAATCAATGTCCTGTATCTTTGAGGGCTTTCATCCACCATGATAACACTTAGGAATCCTCAAGCAAACATTGTATGAGGAGCTTATATAGGGGTCGGTCAAAGAGTTTTGTACTTTACTAAGAAGTTGTTAAGGCAGACATGATACTATGTATCTGTGAAAAGGTACACTGTTGGTTGAAATTTCTTATGAGCACATGGCGCATGCTGGATGCCATTGGAAGGAGTAATCTAGGATTTGATTACTGAACTTGAGACATGGTCTGGAGCCCAGTTTTGATTAGTTCTACAGTCAGGGTATTGGAGATGAAAAAGCATAGGAGAAGTGCATCTGTAGGAGCAGTGAATATGTAGAGAATGACATATGTTCACACCATTTTTGAGGTAAAAGCCTTGACTCCTTTATACTAAAATGCAAAACTTGTTGATTGAACCATGACACTGTTTGATACACAACCAATCCGATTTCCATCTATTTCTCTTTCACACAGCACCCTATATGCACCATGTACTCATGGAAAATTTCAATCAATAATAGTGTCTCTTTACCATCTGTCTTAGCAGTTTTTTTTAGCTTTGAATGACCATTGTAGATGAGAAGTGACCTAGTGATAGACCAAAATAGAGATACTAAGAAAGCTGCAAAGCCATCATGAGTTAATTTTCCGTTGGTGAAAAAGACTGGGAAAAGCAGACATATGATCATAGCACATAAAGATGATATATAAGAAGCAGCATAACAAAATTTGAAAAAGCAATTAAGTCACAAAGTTAGAAGAGAAAAGAGATGAGACCACACAACATAAAACAGCCTTATTCATTCTACAGCCAGATATATCATTCCAATTTTAGCAAAATCAGGTTGAAAGAAACTATTCAGTAAAACAGTCCTGAGCAGCTGCTATTGAAGATTAATGTTTGCATGTTTCAAAGTCTGTGAAATCATAAAAAGCCATATTCTTTGGATGAAAGAGAATGAAAAATGTGATCAAAACGTGTAAAACAGAGTAAGAGAAGAGAATTTGGTGTTAAAATTTCCATCTTGTAGCTTGCAATAATATTTCGATGAAAGTATAAGAACTGGATAGTCTGTATTGTTATAAATGTCTTCGTTTTGGATTAGCATAACTAAATTCATCAAACAGTGGACGGGCTCTTATGTTAATGAAAAAAAATGTTGCTTTCGTAAGGAATTAAAGTATTAAACTTCACTGTATTATGTCACAGCATATAGAAGTGAGGGAGCCAGTGCTCTTCCTCACTGATAATATTTTCCTCAACCCAAGGAACCAGGAACCCACTTTTTTTCAGCTAGGTTGATCAGAGCTTGTCTGGGATTGGATCACAGTCTTGTTTTTGATAAGTCAATGCTCTAACCATTATACTATCGACTCTCTCATTAGCTTAATATGCTCAGTGAGCTCAATATTTGTTAGCATACATGTATTAATTTCTTTGCTTATAACTAGTGGAAATTTCATTTAATAGGTGTTGTGTACATATTTCCTAATCCAGCCCAAGAGATAATATCAGAAATGAAGAACTGAGAAAAAAGCTAGGAATTATTCCTGCCATACATAAAGAAGCAATAGATATAATGGTTTAGTCACATGATAAGACAGAAAGATCAAAACACAACACAATTTCAATAAATGCTGCATGAACACTAGACCCAAATGGCCGACCTCAAAAAGGTGGATTGATTGGATATTAGAAACACTAGAAAACATAACAGCAGCAGAGGCCAACAGTTTTATTTAACCTATTATTATAAGTTCTCATTTAATATTTTCAATGAGCAGTTGTGTTATTATATATGAGGTTTATATATGATTCTTTTTCTATTCTTCTATCCTTCCTCCTATGCCATTTGGTGTCAAGGGGAGATGCAATCTGCGATTCTTTGCTTTTCTGTTGGCCTCTTCTGGTATTATCCCTCCTAGTGACTCTAGTATTCCCTTTATCCATCTCTTTCTCTGTCTTCCTCTTAATCTGGCATTTTCGTAGTGTTTGTTTATGGCTCTTTGAGTCATTGTTAGTTAATTTTGTCTTATTATGTGGCTGAACCAAATTATCTGTTGTTTTTTTATGTATTCGATGGCTGGTTCAATTTTGAGTTTCTTCCTCAGGTCAGTGCTTCTTACTCTGTCCCTTAAGCTGTTTCCTGTCATTCTTCTGACACACTTCATTTCGGTGGTTGTTATCTTTCTTATTGTTCTAGAGTCCAGCGTCAAATTCTGGTACTGATAGCACAGAGTTGGTAGAAAAATTGATTTGTATATTGCCCTTTTTGTTTCCATAGTTATTGCTTTGTTTTTCAATAGTGTTGATATTTGGCCTATAACTTGGAATGCTTTATTTCACTTTATATCCTCTGTCTCTTGGTTATTGTCTTGTATTAACGTGCTACCCAGATATTTAAAATTGTTTACTTGTTTCAGAGTTGTATTATCTATTATGATGTTTAGTTTTTCTTTCTTTTTCGCTATTGCCATTACTTCAGTTTTGTTTATGTTGATTAGCATCATGAATATGAAATCCCAGCATCATTATCAAACATTAGTAGTAGCAATACATTTGGAAAGTGGTTTCATCTGTTACAAAATGTACAATATCTTTTTCAGGACAAAAGCCTCAGGATTTCTGAGGTCACTTCTCTTAGGAAACTGATTGAACAAGAATTTTCAGCCAAAATAAAACTGGAAGATGAGATCATGGACCGGATGCGAGCACAGTTGACCTTGGAGAAGGCTTCTCAGTACAGCTTGAAACTGACAAAAAAGACTAGGGAGCGCACTAAACATTTGGTTTGTGATGATTTAATATCTGTGGTGTATGAATGTTTACAAACAGCAAGGTTAATAGTTCATTTTTTTCATTTCTACAGCGATGCATGAAGACATAAATTTTAAAAGTTTAAATCTTTTGAAATGATAAAATTTGTGTTTGAAAATTTCCATTTTAATTTTGTGATCTCTGGATAATAATCCCTAAAAATGTATGCATTAGTTGCATGACTTGTGTTTCTTGGCTTCTATAGTTAAGATGTGGTTAAATCCTTAAGATACCTTGGATAATAAAAAAGAGTCATGAATGACATATTAAAAGACTTAAACATTAAAAAGAACTGGCTTATAAACACAATTCTACAGAGGAAATTAAAATACTATGGTCATGTCAAAAGACACAGTGGGCTGGAAAGAATAATAATGGAAGGCACGGTTCATGGAACAGGCTTCCAGAGCAGATCAAGAAAAAAGTGGTTTCAAGACATCAAGGATATTTTGAACATGACAATGGAAGAGGTGGGAGATCTGGCTAGAGATAGATTCTTTCAGACAGGCTGTAATGAATGCAGTTTTCTGCAGAGGACTTGCAACCTGATGATGATGATAGTTAAGACTTTTAGTACTACTTGACCTAGTTTCTCCAGTTTGTTATTTATTTCAACCATTATCAGGATCTGTTTCCCCTGTACTTATACATCAGAAGTGAAGACTTGTGTTTGGAGTTTGTTTTCCCCAAGATAGGATACCTTTATAAGTTTGCAAATTTAATTTTTATTCTCTTAGGTTTAAAATAGTCAGAATTTCCCCACTATTGTCTGGATTATCCAACATTTTATTTTCATTTAATTTAGTGACAATAAGGGTGATCAAAAATAGAAACAGTGGTATGGTTGCAGCTGTATGTAGATAATAAACAACACAAAAGTCAATGTTGCTTCTCAACACAAGCCTTATGCTGGAAACATAAACAAAACAAACAAAAAAGTAAAAAAATTAAGTTTAAATTATGAATTAAATATAAAACTAAGTGAAGAATATGAAGAAAAAAAATGGTATATGTGCTGCACTTATCCAAGTACAAAAGATCTTTCTCTGGAAAAAAGTATCCTGAAATGGACTAGTTGTTAGCATTGGTAGTAAAAGCACAGTGAAACAATATCTTCTAAAAAACAAGCAAAGACAAAGAAGAAATCACAACAAATTATAGGCACCAGAGCAAGGCAAGACAAATATAAGTACAAACAGATCATGATCTGCTTAATTGTTATATTTCATTTTGATTGTTTTTCTTTGTAACCAGTCATGCCTTTTGGTTTATCAACAGGAGCAAGAAATTGCTGATAGTGAAAATTTGATTGCTGCGTCAGCACTTGAAACTGTCAATATCAGAACTCGTATTGAACGCCTTAATAAAGTGCTTGCAGAGCTTGACACAAAGATAAACGAGCAGAATGCCATTATAACCAAAAGTGAAGTTGAGATTGTCAAGAGAAATGCAATCATCGAGCGCAAGCAGAATCAAGTAGATGTTATAAACAAGAAACTTACATTACTCATTGCTGCAGCTGGTGTAAGTGATTGAATTACAAAAACAGGATTTACTTTGTGTGTGAATCATTTATTGTTATTTATTTTCATAATTGCTTGGAGAAATTATTTTATAGAAAAGCAAATAAATGTACCCAATGACTGTGATTTACAGAAGATACAGATACGGATGGGGTTTTGGATTATGGCAAACATGACCATGGCAGTTGCCATACCTATAGTATAGGTTTAAGTGCTTATTACAGCACCTCCACCCCTCCCCCCCCCCTTATTTTGCTTGATTAGAATGAAACCTTAACTATACAGAAATTAGACCAATGCTCATCATATTGGTAAATGACATGTTTCATTTCACACAGCAATCCATTCCCATACATTTTAAACAGTATTTTAATGGATGACAGTAGCACAGGCTACATCATTATTTTGTGAATATTTATTTTCTTATAGTTTAAGGCATACCTTATTTATAGTGTTGATTTAGTCTGTATACTTATACAAAACTGCAAAATATGATATACAGTTTTCTTTCTAATGAAAGTATACTACTTATTAGTGATAATTCCCTTGTGGTTTCAATAATTTCTAATTCTTACCTTTTATAAGTTGTTACATTTCTTTTCATGTGTAATATCATAAGCCATGCTAGTTGGTAATCGTGGATCCATACAGCCTTCTCTCATCTGTTTTGTAAAATTTACTATGGTGCCAGAATTTAGACTGTTCAATATATATGTCAAAATAGTCCTATTGTCTTCTTCTTCCCCTTCTAATTTGCCTTTTAGCATCAAGAGGAAATATAATTTGTGGTCTTTTGCTCTTCTGTTGGCCTATGCTGCAGTAATATTTCCTAGTGTTTCAAATGTTTCATAAATCCTTGGCCCTTGAGTCTAGTGTTCTTGCAATGCTTATTAAAGGCTCATTGTATTGTGTTTTGGTCTTTCTGTCTTACTACATGCCTAACCATTCTATTTGTTGTTTCTTTATGTATTCTATGACGGGAATTATTGCCAGCTTTTTTCTGTTTTTTTTTTTGTGATCTTATCTCTCAGGTTGTTGTACATCATTCTTCTAACACATTTAATCTTGGTAACGGTTATTTTCCTTATTGTTCTTGATTTTAGGGCCCAGGTCTGGCATTGGAAGCACAGGAATGTTGGAATAAAGGTTGCTTGTAGAGTGTCTATTTTGCCTCAGGAGTTATTTCCTTGTTGAACAACAGTAATAATAGTTGTCTGATGATTTTACAAGCTTTGTTGCATCTTGAGTCTATTTCTGATTCTTCTGAATTGTCATTTATCACTAGACTTTCTAGATATTTAAATTCTTCCACTTGTTTTAATTGTTTGCTGTCAATAGTTATATTCTGTTTTTTTTGGTGATATTCTTGACTTCTGTTTTGTTGATATTAATTTTTATGTTATATTGTGTTCCTGTGCTGTTAAGTTTATTTAAGAGTTCTTGTAAGTCTTCTATTTTTCCTACATATCCTACACGAAGGTCTGTAAAATTTATGGTCATTAACGCCATATTCCCTATATGTCACTTGGCGTGACGGGGCTCTTTACTTTTTTACTTTTATATCCTATATATTTATTGTATATCCTAAGTATGTATCATTTCAAGATGGCGTCCGTGTGTGGACAGTGTTTTCCGTTACAGCGTGTGTTGTTTCAAAATACACTGGTTAAACACGGTGTGATTCTTGGGATTAATATTCTGCCTTTTGCCTGTTGTGGTTGTTTAATTTCTGACAGGCTAGTGGATGGTGGAAATTCTCGTTGTTAAGTGGGTATTTATCTTCTTTTCACTCGAGATTGACCTATCGGCGATAGGTCATTGTTTTTCACTGTTGCGCCAGGCAGACGGAAATGTCCATTCCAAATTGTACAAAGTCTGCAACGGTGGATGGGGCGGAAGAGTCAGAAATGACCAACGGCCCAGAAAGCGAAAACAGCAAAGTGTGTGGTACACAAGAGGCATGTTCAGGACACGAAAGATGAATGTGGCTGCCCACCGTGAAAGAGATTGGAGCCTCATCACGTACTAGTCCAGAGGAAGCCATGGAGAGGAATTCAAACTTATGTCTGAGAAAAGATCTTAAAATACATACTTGGAATGTTACGACTCTATATCAAGAAGGGAAATTGGAAAATCTGATTCAAGAAGCAGAACGAATAAATATAGATATCTTAGGCATATCAGAGACAAGATGGAAAGAATGTGGGTACATAGAGGACGAAAAATATACATTTATATACTCAGGAAACAAAACAGAACATCAAAGAGGGGTAGGAATACTGATAAAAAGAGAGCTACAAAAATATATAAGTACCCACTGGACATAGAGTGATAGGATTATACTAGTCAATTTGAAAGCAAAACCATTCGACATAGCAATTATACAGACATATGCACCTACTCAAGACTACAAAGATGAACAAATAGATGCATACTATGAAGACCTAAATAAAGTTATAAAGCAAGTGAAATCTTCAGACATTTTGATTGTAATGAGTGATATGAACGCTAAAGTAGGAAAAGGTAAGATATAAGACCATTATAGGAAATCATGGTTTAGGAAAAAGAAATGACAGAGGAGTAAGATAAATACAATTCTGTGAAGAAAACAGGCTGATAATATGTAACACCTACTTTGAGCAAGAGAAAAGGTAACTATACACATGGAAAAGCCATGGAGATAAGAAGAGGAATCAAATAGATTAAATAATGATAAAAGAAAGGTTCTGTAACAGTGTAAAGAAAGCCAAAACCTACCCAGGAGCAGATATTAATTCAGATCACAATCCTGTAATGATTAAAATGAAAATCAAACTAAAGAGAAACAAGCACAAGTCTAATTCATCAACAAATCCACTAGATATAACAGCTTGAAATCAAAAAGATATTAAAGATACCTATACAATAAAAGTAAAGAACACATACCAGAAGCTGCTAGAAGAAGGAATTGAGCAATACTGAAGAGAAAATCCTGATGAAAAAGTAGCAACCAAATGGCAATGCATAAAGAAAAGCATACAAGAAATCTGCGACACCTTACCCAAAAGAGAAAAGAACACACACAAAAAATGGATAACTAACACAATCTTAGAAAAAATTGAAGAAAGGAGACAAGAGAAGAACACTGCCCAATACAATAAAATAGATAATGAAATATGCAAAATGTGCAAAAAGGCAAAAGAAGACTGGCTCAGCCAAAAATGTATAGAAAGGATTCAGAATAAAGTCAATACTGAATTAGATGAGCAGCAATATGGATTTAGGAAAAATAGCGTGACAAAAGAAGCCATGTTCTGCATGAGAACATTAATCGAAAAGTACACACAAGTAAACAAACCAATATATGCCTGCTTCATAGACTACACCAAAGCTTTTGATAATAGAATACACCACAAATAACTTATAGAATGCCTAAACGAGATACATCTAGATGACATGGACATATGACTAATATGTAATCTATACAGGGAGCAAACAGCAATAATAAGATATAACAAAGAGAACTCTACAGCCATTGATATAAAAAGAGGAGTAAGACAGGGATGCATCCTTATGGGACGCAATTAGTAAATTAATTGTGTAGACCACAATGACCACCGTCTGCAAAATTGTTCAGCAAAATTTTAAAAAAACCTACCAGTGCTGCAAAACAAGATGTTGGACCAAGCACAGATATCACAGCTTTCTATAAACTAGCAACACAATGCACCCATGTCCACTTAATTGTTGAACGCTGAAGAAGATTGGCAATGACTTTGATAAGGCACAGACAAATATATAGAATGTTGTTCAAGAACCATTATATATAATTTCAAGAAAAGAAAAGTAAAAGTGAGTTCTGAAAGACAGAAAGGTTGCAGTATATTGAAATAGAAATTCTGAAAGATTAAATTTAATGTATATCTTTGCAGGGAGTAGAGTTGGGACCTCTAGAAATTCAAGTCAATTCTCTTAACAAAGCCATTGAGACTCGCAATCAGGAAGTGATGGAGTTGCAACAGTTGTGGCTGAAACAGCAAACTGAGTTGGTTAAATTGCATGAGTGTAGAGAGAAGGAGAATAAGGAGCTGATTGGCTGCAAAAGAGAATTGACAATTATTTACCAGAAGAAGATCAGGACTGAAGGTATGCTGATTGATCTCATTATTTATTCATGAAATGTTTAGTAATTTTGTCTTGTTATTGTTGTCAATAATTATGTAGCAGAGAGTAGTTTTGTGTATTCTTAATAATAACTAGCTAGAAATGATTAATGTTGCATTTTTATTGACAGCAAATCATCTAAACAGAAATTAATTATGCTTTAGCATGGAATTATTGATTTTAAACATGTGTTGTGTCTTCGTCTTTCCTTCCTCATTTGTTTTCAGTATCGAGGGGAGATATAATTTGTGATCTTTTGCTCTTCTGTCTGCCTCTGATGCTGTTATGTTTCCTAGTGTTTATAATTTTCCATCTATTTATCTTTTTTGTGGTCAGCCTTTGACCATGGTGTTCTCGCAATGTTTATTGAAGGCTTATTGTGTTATGTTTTGATCTTTCAGTCTTATCACGTAACTAAACCATTTCATCTGTTGTTTCTTTATCTATACAATGGCCGGGGTTATTCCTAGCTTCTTTCTCAGTTCTTCATTTCTAAACTTATCACTCAGGCTGTTTCCTGTCATTCATATAACATATTTCATCTCGGTAGTGATTATTTTTCTTACTGTTCTTGCATCTAGGGTCCAGGACTGGCATTGGTAGCACAAGGATGACATGAAGACTGTATTGTAGATTGCCCATTTTACCTCTAGAGTTATTTCCTTGTTGGACAACGGTGGTGATAGCTGTCCAATGATTTGACAAGCTTTGTTGCATCTTGAGTCTATTTCTGCTGTTTGTTAATTGTTGTTTGTCACTAGACTTTCTAGGTATTTAAATTCCTTAAATTTGTATTGTGTGTGTTTATATATATATATATATATATATATATATATATATATATATATATATATATATATATTTTAAATAGGCACAATTTCAAAGAATAAAGGGTGGATGGAGGAGATCTTGTATGCAGAGTAAAGTCATAATCAGATTCTAACCTGTGGCAAACTTTTGTTTGCCAGCTGTATAGTTCAGTCACACTGACCATTAGACATATTTGAGCCTGCCTTGCTCACAGCTGACTGCACACTCAGAGAAGTCTAATTCATTCAATGTTAGTATTTGTTCTTTTTCAGATATTCTATATCCAAGTAGCTATATAGTTTTAATTTATTTATATTTTTGTGTCTTTTCCATTGTTCCAGCAGAAGACCTTCTGATTCACAACATCATTTTAATTTTGTGATGTCTACCCCACCTATTTAAAGCTGTTACCATACCATTTTTATATCTACTTATTTTTTTCAGTCATCTTGTTTGTGGCCTATTCTATAAAGAAAAGGCCTGAAGGTCTTTGACTGATCAACTGATTAGATTTACTAACATTCTGTCCATCTTTTATTTCTCTACCAAAAAATCTTCAATTTTTCTTTGCAGCATTTTTAGATGTTCACTTTTATGCTGATATATTTCAGGTGAAATTGAGGAACAAGAAAATGACATATATGGAATTGAACGAAGCATTCGCAATATGCGTAATGACATTATCAAACTGAACTCTCTAATGCATAAAGAGAAGAATGTTGGAGAAAGTCTTGAACAGGGAAATATACTCATGGAAAATGCTTTCGTTGCTGGCCTGAAGGTAAGAGTTATGTTCTGTTTGTACTTTAATTTTCATTCTGGTAAAATGTTCCTACATGAAATCAGGTGATCTTAGCATTTCTTTCTTGTTCATCTCAGGAAGATCTCAGCATAGAGCATGAGCTCCATAGTGCTAGTGAGGATCTCTGGAACATTTTCTGAATGCTATTAATATCAGTTTCATTTTATAGGAATTTTACTGCTTTTGAATTCTTTAATACATATTCAAAACAAAGTGAAAAAGCCATTAAAAGATAACTTTTCCAAAGAGCACTAGAAATGTATTAGGGCTTTCAAGAGTGTATTTGCTATAATAGATGACATAGGACAAATATGTTCATGCACGTCTCTATTCCTCTGTATATACCTGCCACAGGATAAATATTGACCACAGGGGCCGGGAAGGGGTCTGCTTTATATATGGTTTCATAAAACCATTAATGGCAAACACAAATACATAAAACAGCATAATATTTATAGGGCCAAATTAAGAGTTGAGTCTTTCCTGCATTCACTAAAAGATTATAAAAGTATTTTTATTTCAGCAGAACAAACATTTATTACAGGGTGTCCACACAAAAACTCATTGATTTCAAGTAATTATAAAGTCTAAACTTACTAGAATATCCTTATACATCAGTGGCTACTGTTGTATTAACTCATAAAGTTTCATGTGGTATCACACATACACTCACTGTGCACCCTCGCCACTACTCAGCAAACATTGGTGCAATAATCTAGCTCTAACCAGACTCTCTGCTGCATATTTGGCTTGATCAATTTTACAACATTAGTGATGCATTTCTGCAGATCATCTAAGTTTGCTGCAAGTATAATGGAGGTACCAGTCCTTCACGTATCCTCCGAGTAAAAAGTCACAAACAGTTAGGTGCTGTGAACTCAGGGCCACTTGCAGAACACCTGATCATCTGGTCCAGCATGGCCAATCCAACTTTATGGCAGGTGCTTGTTGAGAAAATTATGGACAGCAAGATGCCAGCTCTGTGTGACAGAAAGAAAATGTTTGAGTTAATGTATCTACAGGCATCATATTTATAAAGCTATAAGTTTTTATTTTATAACTACTTGAAATCAAGTAATTTTTGTGTGGACACCCTGTATTATCACACTTTTCTGCATACAAGCCATTAAAAGGCTTGAAATTCATCCCAGGCATCCAATACAACCTGAATAATCTTGAATATTACATCATTTAGTTCAAAATTGGTACATACCTATTTTACTGCCATTTCTGGCTGTATTTTACACAATTTTATTTGAAGTCAGGCAATTTTTTGTAATACCTTGCAAAAAAAATGTATGTTAAACTATTGGTATAAGAATAACAACATACATGCAACCTGAGCCCAAATAGTTTAATGCAGGAAGATGTACACAAAGCAAAGCTTGCAACTACAATCAAAGATATTATAATTGCACTGGCTGAAGAGTCACACACACTAAAAGAATATCAATTCTAAATACAAATCAGTGTATTTATATATTTATTATATACATTATATACATTGATATATTAAAATCAACACAAACTACTGCTGGCATGCATCTAATTCCTTAATAATCTTTATATTCAATAAAGGGCTTAAATTATTATACTCTGCAATGCAAAATGCATGTCCCTGATGACAAACAGATTTTCAAAAATTGAATTATAGTGCAATATCTGTGAAACTGTTTATTTTGAAATGCACTCCTATTTAACTGCATTAGTTAACTGTTATTTATACAATTTTAATTGAAGCAAGTCAATTTTTTAAGTACCTTGCACAAAAATGTTAAGTTAAACCAATTGTATAAGAATAGCATACATACATTCTGAGAGTAAAAAAATGCAATCATTTGTGCAAGAATTGCACAAACATATTATAAGTACAAGTTAAAAACAATTCTGTATACTTGTATTTACTTCTACAAATAATTTGTTGTTTGCAAGATGCTACAAAAATAGTAATAACATAAAATAGCTGTCAGATTTTGTACTAAAGTTCATATAAAATGTGTGATTAAAGTGCTCTTTCAATTTGTTTTATGCATACATTTTTTGTAAAATTAGACTTAGAATTTATTAAATACACATTGAACTACTATAAAACATTAAGTTTATCACCATAAAGTTCTGGATTGTTTTTTTTTTCTTCACAAAAATGGCTTATACTCATGGCATTGTTTATATTCAGGAGGCAGAAATGGAATCAATCCAACTGCAAGCTCGTCTTGATGAGATCAAAGAAGAGAAGGAGAGATTGCTCAATAGTCTTGTAGAAGCTGAGTATGTTTTTTTAATAAAGTTTAAAGATAATGAAGAACTATAAGTTATTTAAGAATTTAACATTTTTACTAACAAAAACAATAATATAATTTTTTTTATGTAATTGCCGTCTGATTGCAATGTCATTTTCTTTCTGTTATCAGACGACAGATCATGCTGTGGGAGAAGAAGACACAACTTGCCAGTGAGACACGAATGGCAGTGGACTCTGAAGTGGGACAAGGAGAGATGCGTGCAATGAGGTCAGAGATTCACCGCATGCAGGTTCGATACTCTCAATTGATGAAGCAGCAAGAGAAGATGATTCAGGACATGGAAAAGGCTGTATCAAGGTCACATTCTGAAATTTTGTTGATTACCCAAACTATGATAACATTTTATTATTATTAATTGCTTACAAAATGCATTATTTATGCATTTTTTTTTAATTATAAGAACAATAATCAATTTATTGTCACTAAGAACACTTCACATATTACTATAGAGAAAAAGAAGCTCGAACAAAAGTGATCAAAATGCTCATAAAACATAGTACAATTGTGTATTTCTCCTGTTTAATGCAAAGTCTGTGTTACAAGCCCTTTAAGTCCCAAAAGTCACACATATAAATTACCTGACATTATGTCTACTACAGATCAGCACAACTGCTAAAGAGCCAATACTGCAAAAGATTCAAAAGTATTGTAAATTAATAGAAAATCTCTCTCTCTCTCTGTCTGCGATCAGGACTCAATCAGAGTAGGATTCCAGACTCTCACATGAAGTCAGCTGTCAGGTTAAGTGTGTTGATTGCCCCCACACACAGAACATCACAATTAGAGTCTGCCAGATCCACTCTGATTGAACACCCATTAAAACGTTGCACTGTGTTCTGCGCCAGTGGCCCAGTGCATCCGATTTCAGCCAGCATTTTATTCAGGTTTGCTTTCCTTAGGCTTTGATTGTCCCCAATCTTCCTGCAGGGCAGCAGATTGTCTTTTCTGTAGGGGAATTCTGCCCTTAGATGGTCGGCCCTCCCAGGTTTACGAGCACCATCTGCCCAAGTCACTAGAGGTGACTAACACAGACATGCACACACAAAGATATGAGATGTGACTAACACAGACATGCACACAGCGATACGAGGCATGGCTAACACTGACACACATCAAGATATGAGATATGACTAACACAGACATACACGCAAAGATATGACACATGACTAACAGACATGCACACAAAGATATGAGATATGACTAACAGAGACATACACGCAAAGATATGACACATGACTAACATAGACATGCACACAAAGATATGAGATATGACTAACATAGATATGCACACACAAAAATATCACACATGACTAACATAGACATGCACACAAAGATATGAGATATGACTGACATAGACATGCACACACAAAGATATGACACATGCCTAACATGGACATGCACACAAAGATATGAGATATGACTAACATAGACATGCACACACAAAGATATGAGATGTGACTAACATAGCCATGCACACACAATGATATGAGATGTGACAAACACAGACATGCACACACAAATAGAAAATGAATTGGTAAAAGAAAATGAATCACTACAGTATTTCTGGCTGTGTATCTGATACCTGATCATTTGCAAGCTTTGACTTTAGATTGTCAGTTATTTCATGTGGTATCACACATACCACCCTATTACAGTTGACACCCTAGGAGACACCCTATAATAGCTGATTAATCTGCATTTTCTTGATTGACTAAATAACTTTATTTTCTGCTTTCCTTTGCTCCTATATTCCATAATTTTCAAATACAACCCAGAGTTTGTTTCTAACTACTCTGTAAAAAGATGTTTTTCTGATTCTAAATGCTATGTTACATTTTCTGTATTGTTTCTTTTTCTGTGTTTGTATGATGACTACTCTTCTTCATCCACTCTTACATTCATTATTGCACTACATTGTGATTTACAGTAAGCTGTGACATCTGCACCCTTCGGCTAAAACATCAGACTTCAGCATGACATTTTTGGGTACCAGTTATCTGCACTCTTCAGCTTCTATTTTCTTGACCAGACTGGTTGTTCATTTCTTTCCCTAGTTGCTTTAATGTCTTTTGTAGGTTTCAGGGCCTCTTCTTTGCATCCATTTAACTCATCTACCTTCAAAAGATTTATTCACTCACTTAACACTTTTTCGAGCGTTAACAATGAAAAAAAAATTAGTAATTGGCAGGCAGATATAGCAGAAAATGAATTTATTTTTAAAAAAATGATATTTCTCAAAAGAAAGAAACAAATAATAACCCAAAATTATTAACAAACTTATAAACTTTCTTCTTTTTTTAGAATAAAGTTAAAACATTTTGTTAAAAATAATTGAAAGGCCAATATAAACATAGAGAAAACAAGTGGTATCAGAGATGAAGAGTATAGGGATGACATGAAACAATATTAAAAGAATGACAAGAAACAAGACAGCTTCAAAAGTGTTTGTTGAAGACAGTGTTACATTTGGAGTTCCAAAAATAGCATTTTCTTTGAACTTTTGCTACACAGCTGTGTGTTTACACTAGGAGAGACACAGGAATCATTCGATTTATGGCCTGAAATTCAACTGCATGGTACCGTGGCTACCAGAGGTGTTATGTTCTCTATTCACATGTCAGTCATCAGTCCATCATTCGAGCCATATGTTTAGCTTCCTCTTAGCATCGTTTTCTGCCTGTCCTGTGTTACAAAGGTTTGTTTGATGTCTCGTAGACAGCCAAAGAAATTTCCCCCAACATCATCAACATTATGTACCGGGCCTGCTGGTGTAGGTGATCATGTCACTCCACAACTTTTGATCATGACAGTTATTTATCATTTCTGTTGTTGACCTTCTGCCAAGCCATTCTCTTAAGCTGTCTGTCCCCCATCATAAGTAAAAAAAAAAAAAAAAAAAAAAAAAAAAAAAAAAAAAAAAAAACAAGAAAAAACAATTTCTTGAAAATTGACTTGCGACATCTTCATAATTTTTAAACCATACGTGGAGTTTGAAAAAAAAAAATTCAACATCAAGGAAAATAAATCCAATCTTAAAGGTCAATGGAAACAATAATTAGGAAGGTATGAGGAGGAGGGAAATATTTGCTTGCTGCAAACTTTAATTCAAAGAATTTGTATTGTGAGTTCATAACGTTTACGAACGTGTCGTAACATAGAATTAAATAGCTTGAATGTTTGAGGAGTTGTAATTAGTATAAATACTATTTGTAAAAAAAATTGTGTCTTTCTTTATTCAAATAGACGAGACACAATTCTGACAAGAGGAGATGCACAATCCAAAATGAAGAAGAAAATTGTGACAAAGGGAACCTTTGAGAGACAAATGGGAGAGTTGAGAAAGAAAATCAAGCAAACTATAAATGTAAGTTGTATTCTATATAGATACATTACCCCTAAATGTCTATCATTTCTTTAAATATTATATTACTAAGAAGAAAACAGTTTATTCTTATTCGTCATGCTCATATCTTACACAAGATTATATTCGCTATATTAGTCTCCTCCAATGTTATTGCTTAAAAAAATATCTGAATTTTAACATTAAAAAAAAAAATGTGTTAACAGGAAGCCAACGCTTGTGACAGTGAGATTAAAACTCTACGTGAACATCAACAAACCTTAAGTGAACAACTGGAAGAGAAGCAGGTGAATTGTCAGCACTTGCAAGGAGTATCAGACGCTCTGGATGGAGATATAGAAAGATATCTGGAGATCAAACAGAAGGTAAATATACATACTCCCAGCAATTTAACAAAAAAATAATTGTATATTTTTCTAACTATGGGAATATTTTATTTATTTAAATGACTATGATAAAAAAACAAACAATGAATATGATAAATAATATTAGATAGACTTCTTTTTTTTCTAGTGTTCACTCACCATTGACTCCACTTCACATCTGCCCCTTAAAAGATATTGAGCAGACTCAGATGTGATGTAATTTTCAGCAAATCTGTCATTTGCTTAGATTTTTCCCATTTAGTTTTAGTTTGGGGCACTGAGGTTTGTTTGACAAGGAAAATAGTGTGTGTTTTGTTTTTCCTTAATTTATTTTAACTAGCACAACAGCCTACTAAAAGTAATATTGGAAGGGTAAATACAAGGTAAAAGAGGCAGACCAAGACTAACATGGACGAGTATCATCAAAAGATGTACAGACCAGTCTATGACAATCTGCACCATCAAAGCAAGAGACACAGTGGAACGGCACTCCATGGTAGCCAACCTTCAGTGCAGAGACGGCACTCGATGATGATGGTTTTAACTAGCCAGTCAAGTTCTAACTTTTCCATGGGGACAAAGCCTGTTGCATTCAACATACAACATACATTCATCATACTACATACATTCAACATACAACATACATTCATCATACTTGCTGTCACAATGTTTTCTACAGAGGTCCACAGAGATAAGGCATCAGCAAACATGAAGTTACTCTTTTTGGGATGCTTTCTTTAACGTCATTTATGTACAAAGGGAATAAGTTTCTGACAAAACTCTTCACTGGGGAATGCCCTGCTCTAAAGTTCTTTTTTATGCTGGTCCGCCACCCATTTATTTTGAATTGGCTTTTATATTTTCTAGGTAGTGAGTAATCCATTTGTACATTTTCCCACCAAATTTTATTTCTTCACTTCTTGACTTTCCATACTTTTTAAAATCAATTTCATGAGGTTTAAAAAAAAAATAGACTTAGGCCTATATGACTTGGATAAAAAAAAAATACTACCAATATAGGCAAACATATATTTGTTGTTTTCATTATTTTATAGTAAGAGTTATATAAAGTGATCATGGGCCCTGCACCAACAAAATGCACAGATTTCTCCTAGCTCTTTAAAGAATAGCTAATTAAGCATGATGAATGTGAGTTAAGAATAAGGAATTAAAAGTTTAATTTTCACCCTCTACAGTTCTTTTTGTTCAATCCTTGCAAAGATGCCTTAAAACATGCAAAGCTTGCTTCCCCTTCTTTGCATTATATCATTAGTTGCAGCACTCCATCATTTATGCAACAATTAATGTTTGTTGAGAGCACTAATGTAATTAATTTTTTTTAACAAAATGTATTTCAGTCTTTCTATGCCAGTTTTTGTCTGAGTTAATAAACTGCATTTACAGGTTTACTCCTTATAATTGCAAAAAATGGTGTTTTACAATTTTGACAGGCTTCTTAATGAATTCAGCTCCAGATATGTCTTCTTCAACCTTTTAGCTCCCAGTGGAGCATAGGTCCTCAACAAACGTTCTCCAAGTCGTTCTGTTTTTTGCAATTCTTTTAAGATCATTCCATGTCTTCCCCATCATCTTCATCTCTGCTTCAATCTGTCTTCTCCAAGAATTCCTTGGTCTTCCTCTTTGTCTTTTCCCCTGGGGATTCCAAAAAAGGGCCTGTTGTGTAATACTCTCAGTTGGCTTCCGTAGTGTGTGTCCTATCCATCGCCATCGCCTTCGCTGTATCTCTTTATCCACTGGTATTTGACCGGTACATTTCCATAATTCCACGTTAGTGACTTTGTCCTGCCATTTCCATTCCTTTATTCTGCATAAGCATCCATTAATGAAAGTCTATACCTTCGTGATTGTCAATTTTGTTATTCTCCATGTTTCACAGCCATATAATAGGACCGACTTAACATTTGAGTTGAAAATTTTAATTTTTGTATTTAACCTAATTTCTTTGGATTTCCATATGTTTCCCAGTGCAATGAAAGCTCCTCTTGCTTTTGATATCCTTATTTTGGTATCATTTTCTGTTCCTCCCTCTTTATCTATATTACTGCCCAGATATATGTAAGATTGTACGTCTAGTAGAGGTATTTCTCCTAGTTTTATTTGGTTATTGCCAACTGCATTAATTCTCATAATGTTGGTCTTATCTCTATTAATCTTTAGTCCTAGCTGTTGTGATCTCTCATCTAATATACTCATTTTATCCTGCATCTGTTGATGGCTGTGTGATAGGAGAGCTATGTCATCAGCAAAGTCTAAATCATCAAGTTGTTTGGTCAGTGACCACTGGATCCCATTTCTGTTGTTTTGAGTTATTTTCATAATCCAATCTATGGCCAGTAGAAAGGGAAATGGGGATAGAAGGCATCCTTGCCTTACTCCTGTTCTTATTTCAAATGCTTCTGTAAGCTGTCCTTCATGCACCACACTACATTTTGTTCCTTCATACATTGTTTTTATCAGGTTAATAAACTTTATGGGGATTCCGTAATGACTCAGCAACTTCCAAAGCTCCAGATATGTATCCCCCCCCCCCCAAATAGTTTCCTACTCTATCTCTTTTCCTTTACCCTCATGAGTCCTGATCCTGAAAGAAATCATTTAAAAAATATTGTTATTTCTCAGAATATGACAGAGCTTTTGGCACGACAACAAAAAATGAAATACTACCAGCAGGTGAAGGAAGGAAAGTACACCATGCTGTGCCGCACCCCAGCTGCATTGGAATTGGAGACTCAAAAGCAGGAGAATCGTCTGCAGGCCCTCACTGCCATAGTGGACAGACTTAATACTGAGTTTCCACATGCCCAACAAGCTCTTCGGAAAGCAACTCTCGCTTTATCCTGGAGGACTGCACCTCGTGATGAAGTTTAATATTACTTTGCTAGTGAAAGTTAATATTTGAAAAATGTAATTTTGTCAAACAATGTGGAAAGAAAATAAAAGATTTAATACATTAACTTACTAATAATGCAGTTAATTAGAAAATACATGGTCTGCATATGAAAAAGATAATATTTTTTTTGTTTATATGTATCTTCTGAATAAAATGATAATTTAGGTAATTATTCTATTTTATATACAAGACTTTAGTCACATATCAATTATTTTTTTAACAAGCAGAAACAAGTGAAATTGTTACTTATTCATCAATTGCAAATGGAAAGAGCACATGTTATAAACAGAAATGGTATTTTTGTGTTTTAAAAACTTAAATTAACATATTTAAAGTGAGAGAATATAAATTAGTATATGATAACCCTCAAAAATTGTAGACACTGCAAACTTGTACTATGTTAACTCATTATTCTTCTTTGTCTGTTGTCTCCAATTTCTGTGCTCAACAGATAGCTTGAACATGTGAATTACTTCCATGATTCTAGTAGGCAGATGGAAATTCACATACATGCTCCACAATTTGTCTGCAAAATGTTTTTTTCAAGTCAGATTTTGCTTCCTTAGTCACTGCACTCTTCATATGTTTGCTGACCATACTTGCTACTCAAAATTATGCCAACTAAAGTGGAGGTGTAGGCAGGTTAGTAGGACCAACCATCAACATCTCACTTCTTAGCAGTGAATGTCAGATTTGTTTGCACACTCATCATGGGTTGATAATTCTGCTTCAATAATGTATTCCAACAAAGCAAAGTCTCACTTAGAAATTGTATGTAAGATTCACAAGGTATGGTATACAGTATATATCAGTTACAGGATCAGTTAAACATGTGCTTAAATAACAGACAATCGGTGCAGATAAAAAAAAATAATTACTAAGTCAAGGAAGGGAATGAAATGTAAATTGTGTTTAAATTGCTTTCTGACTATGTCAGGGTCGCACAGGATGTGACTGTTTAATGATGACAACATAATTTGTTTTATACTTTTGTTTGTCAAGTTAGAAGTCATGTTATATTAAAATAAACTGAATAAATTATTTTCAATTGCAGTGGTCTGTTGTTTTGCTTTCTACTTTCCTTATTCATTGCTCATAATTTTTATAGTGACTTTTTAAAATCATATATGTGTATAATATAAAGACAGATTCATTTTTATAGTTATAATGTAACCCCTTCTTCGTGTTTTTGTAAGTTTAAATTAGGATTAACTTGATATGCTATCTACTAACTTAACTTAATCAATTTCATGAGATTTCTGTACGTCCTTGGTTATCTGCCTTGGTCACAATCTCTTGCTTTCTCACTTACATTCATTTGTCAAATCATTGGGAAACCATCACCATTGCTGTCCAACACGGTAAAACACTAAAGGCAAATTAGGCACTCTACAAGACAATCTTCATCCCAACGTTGTGCTACCTATCTCTTTAGACTCAAGAAAAATAAGAAAAATAACCACTACTGAGATGAAACGTGTTAGACAAATGACAGGGAGCAGAAATGACGAACGGAGAAAAAACTAGGAATAATTCCCACCATAACAACAAAGAAACAACAGATAAAATGGTTTGTCCACGTGATATCATAAAGAAAACCAAAACACAACACAATGAGCCTTTAATTCCCATGAAGAACACCAGACTCAAAGGCTGACCATGAAAAAATATGGATTGATGGAATATTAGAAAGAGCAGGAAACATAATAGCAGCAGAGGCCACAAGAAGAGCAAATTATATCTTTCCTAAAAACTTTTTTTGAACAAGTATAATTTTTTTTTTTTTTTTTTTTTTTTTTGCGTTCGCCACCTCTGGTGAAGTTCCTAACACTAGGAACTGATTCTTGCATGTTAATCCATTTTCCCTGGCAGCCATGTGCACAAAGGTCCTTTCCTGACAGGCACATTTAAAATGCACACTGTTGAGGCTGGTTACATTATTAGACTTTGAGTCTTGAAAATAAATGTTAGAAAAAAAAACTGACAGAAATATTAAAGGTGACTTTGCTGTTCAGAACAAATGCATTGTGATTGTGAAACAGACATACAAAACATTGGGATTTGGGTACCTTGTTTGAAGAATTAAATGGGCTGAAAAGAACGGGATATGGTGGACACATATGGCCAGACACAAGCTAACATTATGATGATTATGACGACACTTTTTACATTTGTTAATAATAATAATAATAATAAACAATAAGTAATTGTTGGCTTAAAAGGAGGAGTGGTAGTTGAGGAAGAACCCACCTAAAAGCATCTAATATTTGAAGTTATAGATAGTAAAAAAAGTAAAAGCTCTTTCCATGCTTTGCTATGCATAAATGAAATATTATGTGAGTGACCAATTTTTTTTCAGGGCAAAAGACACATTTTTGGAGTAAAGTGGTCAGTATTATGCGAATCCCCGATCACTTCCCATAAAATCTATTGTTCCCACTTTTAGATCAATGAGTCCTGAAACCTCGTTGGTCAATAAAAAAAAAGACAATATCGTCACATCTGGGAACTGAATTGAACCTGAACCCCTCTGATCAGTAGTGAGAGCACTAACCACTGAGTCTCTTGCACTAAGAAGGCTCATCACAGCGGTGGTGTTATGGGAATTGTATAAAGGTATATGTGTAAGCTTAGACTAACCACTACTTTATTTGAACATATTTGGTTTGTTGTCTGGACTAGAGTTACCAGATATCAGGATTTCGCAGTACGCGCCCCACTTTTTAGGTGAGTTTTTTGCATCAGACCAGGCATTCACCTTATTATGTAAAATATTAAAATAAGCGCCATATTATCATGCTCTTAATTTATCTGTGAAAAAATCCCTTTCTCAGATACCATCCTCTGCTTTTCTGTTCTTTTTTTAAAATCATCTTTTGATCATACACTGAACTTCTTTTTTACTTTCTTTTTTTTTTTTGTTTGGATATTTGATGAGATGTTAATTCTGATGATTCCACTGGCATGGGCGTTTGAGCAGTTATGGATTTTAATTCATTTGCAGTGATAATTTTTTAGTTTGAAGTGGGGCCTTTGAATAACTATAACTGATCATGTGATTACTAAACATAATTGATCTCAGCCCATTCATTGCTTACTGACAACACATCAGAGTTGAATACTTTAATATGTCCTTGAATTATTTTAGTTTGAAAGAACAGAAAAGTATCATATTTTTATTAACTTAACTTAATAACTTGTTAGTTTTCAATATATAAGGCGCAGCCACATTTTATACCACATAACTGTAGTAATATCAAACCTGTCTCAGCGGAAGAACACAGACATCGTAATGCAGGCCACTAGTGTGCAAAGACGCTTTAAAAATAAGTTACAATATTTAGTTTTTAAGTTAAATACAATTCTGCTGCCTTGAAACATATCTATTTCAATTCTTACAACAGGTACACGAGAAAAGTAAGTTAGCAGTAAATGTTCCTTCCACTCCTTGTTAGGTGTAGATGGGGTTTAGGGGGAATGTAATGATGTGATATTTTTCAAGACACATTTTTTTGAAGATATGGTCGATAATGCTGTTTGAAGTCCATCAGGAACCTTAACAGTCCGAAAAAAAAAATCGAATAACTGACGTCACCCCGTAGTGTGATGAGTGAAACTAAGAAAAAAAACTTTTTGTAATGGAAGTGCACAATTAAATTGAACACCATTGAACTAGAAAGAATGCAATGTGATTCCTGACCATACTAAGCATATAGCAAAAAAGAGAAGAGGGCAGGGGAGCGAGAGGCAGACCCAGAGTAAGATGGACAGACAACATCAAAGAAGCGCTATAAAAAGCATTAATTGACAATGAGTCCATGAGTGAAGCCGCCAAAAGGGCGAGAACTAGAACTTTTTATCTCCCTTGAGACTCGAACGGGTACAAGAGAAAGTGAAGAAAGAAAGAAAGAAAGAAAGAACACCGTTCAAATAGAGCAATGAGTTCAAATGTAAAGGAACGATAATAACTTATTATTATCGGTGTACATAGGCGAGATGCAGAGCAGCACAGATAATGACTACATTCCAGAGTGAAAAAGATATGACGTAATTTATATTTGACATTGGAAGTAAGAAAGATGGAATTACAAATAAGTGTTTCAATGTTATGTATAGCCAATCGCGGCATATAGAAGTGAATCGTGGACAGTCAAACAACTGAAAAAAAACATCGTTGAATGCTAAACAAGTGGCGGTTTTATAGAAGAATGTTCAGAATACCACGAGTAATTTTGTTAAATCAAAGAAGGCGTTAAAAGATTCAGAGTAAAAAGAAATCTTATCCAACATTATGAGGAAACAATAATAATTTTTTTTTCTTTCGACATGCGATGAACGGGGAATAGATGAAACATATTGTAGCCTAACAACTGGTAATAATCGAGGAAAACAGTGACACCATACAGCATAAGAAAATGGCACAGTAGAAAGTTACCGCTTTTCAAATCTTCAACACATTCCCATAGACAGGTCAACACATGTATGCCCACTTTGCAGTTATATATATATAGTTTATAGCAGCAGACACTTTAGGTCTAGTACTATCTCCTGGTGCCACGTTTGGGTAGCGGTGCCGTTAATTAGAACATCCATTTAAAAAATATGCACGGGCTGCTTTCTGTTTCATCATCATCATCATGTACCATACCGGTTGGCGTATGCGATCATATCCTTCGCTTTCTGTTTCTATCTATTGACCTTTCGAGCCGTAACCGGCCCATAGGGCGTAGACCAAGATACACCTTCTCCTATATGAATTTTTGTTCTAGCAGTTTTCTTTTAAAGATATTTTATTAAATCTCGCCATCTGTCTCTGTTCTGTGCAAGCAGTTCTATCTCATTGAGGGAGCCGATTCCTGCTGCTCTTGCCTCTCTCATCAATGTTCTTCTCAGTGTCTCCCTGGGTCTTCCTCTTTTTCTTTTACCTGTTGTTTCCCATATGAGGGCTTGCTTTGCTATTCGATTATTATCTCTTCTCATCACATGTCCAACGTATGACCATCGTCTTTTCTTTATTACTGAAGATATTAGTGGTTGATTGGCGATTTCTCTAATTTCCTCGTTTGTTTTGAATTCGTTCCATTCTATACCAAGTATTTTCCTTAGACATTTATTTTCGAATGCGTTCAACTTTGTTTCTATATCTCTTGTTGTTTTCCAGCTTTCACACGCATACGTAAGGGTTGATAGTACATTTGATTTGAATAGCCTAAGTTTTGTGTTTGTGCTAATGAGTTTTGATTTCCACAACTTTTCAAGGCTTCTGAAAGACATTGCTGCTTTAGCCAGTCTGATTCTAATTTCTTTGCTCGTATCCCCTTCTCGATCAATGTGACTTCCAAGATAGATAAAGTGATCGATCTCTTCTACTGGTTTGTTTTCCATGTATATTTTGTCACTTGTTGGAATTAAACTTTTCATGACTTTAGTCTTTTCATGATTGACCTCAAGCCCAATTTTGCTGGCTATTGATGATAGTTCATTTGTGTTTTCCTGCATCGTTTTTATCTGACTGCTGATGAGAACTATGTCATCAGCAAAGTCGAGGTCCTCCAAATGGTCTCCTTGTATCCATTCGATGCCTTTATTACCAGTGCAGCATTTCTTCATTATGAAGTCCATAACAATTCCAAATAACAAGGGCGATAAAATACATCCTTGTTTAACCCCAGTTTCTATTGGGAAACATTCGCTCAGTCCTTCCTCTGTTCGAACTGCACATGTGTAACCATCATACATGTCTTTGATAATATTTATGATTTTTGATGGTAAACCATATTGCTTCAGAATTTTCCACAAAGAATCTCTATGAATACTATCAAATGCTTTTTTGAAGTCGATGAAGTTAAGTACAAAAGGTTTTTGCTTTTCAATATGTTCCTCCAATATAAGTCGTAGAGTGAAAATGTGGTCAAGACAGCTTCTCCCTTTTCTAAACCCAGCCTGTTCTTCACGCATTACTGTATCTATTGAATCCTTTATTCTATTTAGGATGATTTTACAGAATAACTTTGAGGCAACTGACAAAAGTGTCACGCCTCTCCAGTTGTTACAATCTCTAAGATTGCCCTTTTTTGGGATCTTAACAATGATTCCTTTTTTCCATTTATGAGGCGTCTTCTCTGTTTTCCAAATGATGTTGAACATTTTTTGGAGATGTATTAAATTATGGCTATCAATTGCCTTGAGGATCTCAGCTGTTAACTTATCCTCTCCAGCAGCCTTGTTATTGGTCATTAGCTTTAAGGTGGTTTCTATTTCACTCAAGGTGAAGTCATCTAAATTTACATCTAATTCTGCTGCTGGTGTTTCAGCTTCAAAATCTATTAAACTGTGAGGTAGTGGACGGTTAAGAATTTCTTTGAAGTGTTCTGCCCAACGGGCTTTTATGTCTGCGCTTGTTGTTAGCATTAATCCAGATTTGTCTAGAATTGGTGTTCCACTGGATGTATAGGTGTTTGTCAGCATCTTTTGTACTGTATAGAGAGTTCTGCTGTCTCCTGTAATTGCAGCTGTCTCTGCTTTCTCTGCCAAGTTGTCTATATAAGCTCTTGTATCTCTTCTTGCCGAACTTTTCACTTTGTTGTCTAATTCTTTGTATGTTGCTTTTGCCAGAACCTTTCCAAGATCTGTCTTTACATTAGTCACGGCTCTCTTTGCTTCTCTTCTTTCTTTGATGTATTTCCATGTGGTGTCTGAGATCCAAGCTCGTTTTTCCATTTTCTTCAGTCCGGCACTTGCTTCTGCTGCTGTCATTAGTATTTTGCTCTGTGAGTCCCACATTTCATTGATATCTAAGTCTATTTCACCGAGTGCTGAATAACAATTACTTAGCTCTATGTTAAACTTTTCCTTTATGGCTTCATCTTTCAGTTTATGACTATCAATTTTATGTGTAATTGACCTCTTCTGTTGGTTTCTAAATTTTAATCTTATTTTCCCAATGCACAGGTTGTGGTCACTATTAACATCAGCACCTCTGTAAGCTCTTACATCTATTAATGATGATCTGAATTGTTGTTTAATAATTTTCTGTTTACCTGGATTAAATAAGAGAAAATCACATTGAGACAATCACCGTCTCGTGCTGGACGGGTGGTCGAGTGGATTCATTCTGTTGATCATCAAGCTAATGGAAGAGAGTCAGATTTCTGTTCCACTTTTTTTCTAGAAAAGTGGCGGGGAGGGGGGGGGGGGGGTGTTGTGAGATATAAGGAGGAAGTGGAATGTAAACTCTGATCTATGCACCAGATGTTATTCCCTAGTCCCAAGGAACCCCCTTTTCCACCCCAACTCTAGGATTGAGATAGATGCCATTTTATTATTATTATTATTTTTTTTACAATATCGCCAGAACAAAGCATCACTTAATATAACTTCAGCCTATGTTGCCTGTCAGCGTCAAGGGAGTATATTCTCCCTTATCATCATCATCATCATCATGTGCCATACCGGTTGGCGTAGGCGATCATGTCCTTCCACAATCTTCTATCTACAGTGCATCGTATCAGTTCTGTTGTTGACTGCTTTCCATGCTATAACACCAAGCCATCTAGTAGTTTTTCTCTTTGTCGACCGCGATCTCTCTTTCCCTTTTATTTTGCCAGTTGTAACCAAGTATTCCAACTTTCATCTTCTCATGATGTGTCCGAAAATGTTGATTCTTTCTTTCTGATGTATTTTAGAAGCTCCCTTTTTGTATTGGCCTCTTTGAGAACTTCCTCATTGGTCTTTTTAGCTGTCCAGGGAACTTTCAACATTCTTCTGAGAAATCCCATATCTGTGGCCTCTAATCGTCTTTTCATTTGTTTGTCTACTGTCCATGATTCGCTTCCATAGGTCAGAATTGGTTCTATATAGCACCGATGAACTCTCTAATTTCTATTGACATAGATTTGTTGCATAAGATATTTTTCATTTTCTGAAATGCTATTTTGGCCTAAGCTATTTTGCTTTTTATTTATGTGGTGCATCTTCCATCTGTTGTTATTATTGTGCCCAAGTATTTAAGATGTTGCACTTGTTTCAAATATGTCCTGTTTATTTGTATTCTGCATGCTGGTGATGATTGTTTCTTCGATATGACCATTACTTCTGTTTTCTTACTATTCAGACTGAGACCTTTCTTGTTGCTTTCTTTTACTACTATGTCTATCATTTCTTGTAGTTCATTCTCTATCTCTGCTATTATGACTGTGTCTCCTCCCTATAGTTTTTTTTTTTTTCGATTAACGCACCTTTTTTTTAGTGCGCATCCTGTATAGTGTTAAGGGGTTAAGGCAATGAAATGCACATGAATGCATAAAAAAATGCGAAGCTGCGGTAAAGCTAAATGTGAGGGAGAATTGAAAAAAAAATAGAAAAAAATGGTATGGTAAAAGCTTTACGTGATTGATAGACAGCACAAATTTGTTTCGGCTCAATAAGCCTTCTGCAGGAACAAACAAACCACAAACACACAGAGATATATAAGTAAATAAAGCTAATGCTAAATAGCTAACTAGTAATGACACATCTAAAACAAAATAATCGAAACTGGTTTAAGAAAATAAAATATCTTCCCTGTGTCGTGGCGTGGCCGGATTTTAATGAAAAAGAGAGATTGTCTGTTGTGCGCTCTAATACCCCTGCTGGTCAGAGGGTCAAACTGTAAAGGGTTCTAAAATATGTGAGTAGGGGGAACACTGTCAAGGCTACTCCGACTACTAAGACACTGACAATGTCTATAAGTATCTAAGAAGTCACAGGTACATGTATACACACACACAAATGCGTTTGTATATATATATATATATATATATATATATATATATATATATACATATGTACCTGTGCCCATACAGATGACCACATACATGAATATACGCAGTGTTCATCGTGATGGAGATAAGCACATATTATATAAAAGATGATATATGGGATCGCGAGTAGAGCTGCAGAAAACAATGTAAAATAAACATAAAATTGTGTAAAGCAGAAAAACTAAAAGCGAGACGGGACGAAACGTAGTTTTTCACGTCTCTCCATCAGTTTAATTGCTTTATATATCATCATTGATTGCCCTCTCCGCATCGAAGGTTGGCTACCATGGAGCGCCATTCCACTCTGTCTCTTGCTTTGATGGTGCAGATTGCCATCGGCTGACATGTCCATCTTTTGATGTTACTCGTCCATGTTAGTCTTGGTCTGCCGCTGCCTCTTTTACCTTGTATTTTCCCTTCTAATATTACTTTTATTAGACTGTTGTGTCTTTTAACATGACCAAAAAATTTCATTTGTCTTGCTCTAATTGTGTTTAGTAGGTCTTTTTTTCATTTTTAGTTGTTTTAAAACTTCTTCGTTTGTTTTCTTTTCTTTCCATCAAATTCTACGCATTCTTCTATAAATCCACATTTCAAAGGCTTCAATTTTCTGTTCTGTTTTCTGGTCTAATGTCCATGTTTCTGCGCCATACAGGAATATTGAGAAGATGTAACATTTTGCTATTCTTAGTTTCAGCCCTGGTGTTATTTGTTTTGATGTTAGTATATTTTTCATGGCATTGAAATTACTTTTTGCCATTCCTATTCTTTGATTTATTTCAGTTGTACATTTCCCATCACTGGTTATAGTATGTCCCAGGTTGTTGTAGCTCTGGACTGTCTCTAGATGTATTCCTTCAACTTTGATATTTAATTGTAGGTCTTGAGAATATATACATATATACACACACCATTTTATGTTTATTTTACATTCTCCATCATGATGTTTGTTATGTCACTGTCGCATCAAGTTTCTAGATCTATCCCTCCTTTTCACTTTCGTTGTTTCTGAATGTTATGGTTCTATGAGGAATGCTGTCTGGTAGTGATCGCGTTACATGTTCAAACCATTTTATTTTTTGTTTTCTAATTTACCGCATTACTGGTGTTACTCTTTTCCTTATACCTTCATTTCTGATTTCGTCTCTTCTTGTCACATTCGGTATTCTTCTTAGGCGTCTAATCTCTGTAGTGATAATTTTTCTTTGGCCGCTGATGCCCTAGTTTGGCACTGAAAGCCGTGTTGAGAGATATATAAACATAGCAGGTGCACTTAAGGTCAAATAGATAAATCCGATGAAAAACAGCATCTAATCTAATGCAGATGAGGCAGCAGAACATTTAAACAAGCTGGGCATTCAAGTGGGTAGCCGGACACTTCATGTACTGGTGCAGAACGCTGTCAAAATCAAAAGTAAACGTACAGCCCTGGACAAAGCCATAATAAATGATAACTGAAAATACAGTGCTCGGGGGAAAAAACCCGCGGTCGACCCAGCCGCTGGCAGAAATGAGTACCAGGGTTCATGCTCTGGGAAGGTGAGATGTGCGTCTCGTTCGTGAGTGCTTGAGGTGGCGACACGAGTTTCCGAACACATCTGATGGAGAGACAGCCGAGCACATATGGGTAAAAACCCCGGTTTAAGACGCCGATTCAAGTCTTGCACCCTTACCAGTGCTTTAACGTTTCATTACACCTGTCATCATATTTCGTTAGTATTTTCTGTTCATATCTATTAAGCAATGCCTTTTGTGTTCCCCATGTAGATGGAAGTTGGCTAAAAAAGTATTCTACATATTATTTAAACATGTAAAACTAACCGAATATTATATTAACCCCTCCTCTTTTTTTTCAAAGCCGCGGTGTTTAAAAATGTGTCAAGGTGAAGACTTGAATGAAGACAACTGCTAAATTTGGATTATCTAAGATCGGAGTCATCTCCCTTGTATTTATTGACAAACATGGAGCCTTCAAAAAAATTCAAGATACCGACTCTGGATGAAATGGAAAATGCTGACAATGAAAAGGTGTTGGAAAATAATATACAATTTTAAAAGTCTTACACACAATAGTCTAGGGCTCATTCGCGACAAGTTTGCAGACAAATACAATAATATGAACGATTATTTAAGTTTTAGAAAAACACGTTGACTGGCAAGTTTTAACTAAACTTAATTAAACTTAAACTAGTAACACTGACTAACAGATGAGAACAGTGAGTGTTACTAACTGCTAGTAATGTAGAGTGCAAAGACACTAACTACATTTAAATTAAAACATTTTCCTGCTATTAAATAATAAAAAAATGAAATGGTTAAATAAAAATGAGATTAATGTAATCATAATGGCATAACAATCAAATTCAAATAGTAATTAAATTTAAATCTGAATGCAGAAATGACAGATAATTTTCCGAAATTTTTGGTGACATGATTATAATTGATCAGTTTTATAAAAGTGACAAAGTCACGAAGTGAAATGAAAGACCAGTGCATTTAAGTTATTAGTAAGTAATTCAGTTAATTGATTCTGATGCTCCAGCTTTGCATATAGTATAATTATAATTCTAAATAAGTAAATTCATTAATTCACTCCACTGCTTGCCCTGTGCTACCTTTAGACTTTAGAAAAAGAGTGGTAGAGAATAACAAATGTGTAGTAGTGTAGTTTTCTAGTGTAATCGATGAGTCAAAATATCACAACTTTATGAATGATATTTGTAGGTACTTTGAATTGATAGAATGTTTTAATTAATCTTTAAAATTTGACATATAATAGCTAGATAAACCATGAAATAAATAAAACAATGATACCTCATTTCATTTTGATATATGTTTGCCAATTATTAAAAAATTGTGAATTTTGAAGTGATTCTGCTCTGCTACTTGTTATTGTTTATGCAGTGTATTCACCTGGAGATCTTGGTCATTTAAATTGCTACAGTAAAGGCTTCAGATTACAGATTTCTGTAACATTTCACACACTTATAAAGAAATGCACAATATTCATACAGACTTTAGAAATGCATAATTTAATTGTTTAATTGCCGCAAAATATTTTTTAAAAAACTTAACTGTAGTGCATAACAATGGCTATAACTGAAGAATCCCTGAAGAAAGGCAGACATTTTAGTGGATTAGGGGATTCTCCAAGCTTAATTTTGATGTAACATAACCATGTAATAATTTTCAGAAGGACTTGATAATCATATTGCTTCCATATAAGGACTTAAACACATTTGATGGCTTCCAGTGCAAAAAAGTTGACTGAACAAGGTGAATCTTTCATTTTTGATTCTATTTTGCAAAATGCATACAGTAAAATATCTAAAATTTGAAGAAAGGACTCAAATAAGAGAAAATTTATTATCTTTCATTATTTGTTTCCATCCAGGAACCTGAACCATTATTTAAGCGACAGAAGCAGCTTTCTTCAGAAAACCATTCTTTTGGATTGGCAATAGAATCCACAGATAATGCAAATCCTATAAACACTACAACCAATAAAAATACTACAGGATCATCAGAATTTCACAGTCACAGCATTTTATCAAAGTCATCTATATCATCAACTGCTCCAAAAATCCAGGACTCTACCAGCTTCAAGAAGAATGCTTACCAACAAGATTTGGGAAGTTCATCGAATAATGGAATTAATATTTTAAAACCAGATACTTCAAATGGTTTTGAGGATGCTACAAAAGGGTAAAATTTATATTGGTGGTTTTAGTTCATGATAAGTAATTTCTTTATGAACACTTTTGATTCATAACCCATTAACTCGTGACAACATATCACAATATTTGAAAGTACTACACATATGTCTGAATATTATCCGCTGAACAGTTTTTTTTATGCTCTTCATGTTCTTTAATTTTGTTTATATACAAGGCTTTAGTCATATATCAATTAATTTTTAAACTAACAGAAACAAGAAAAATTGTTACATATTCATAAATTACAGATGAAAAAAGCACATTATGGCATGTTTTAATGGTGAACAAAATTTATACACAAAATTAAGTTGATAAACTTAGGTAATTTGCAGTTTAATTTCAGGTAACTCAGCTGAAACCAGCAAAATAATTCTGGAGTTAAGTAGCAACTAAAAAATGGGTATTTATGAGTTCCCCTGTAGTTCCGTACAAGGTGTTCCAAATTATCAGGTCTTTGAGGAAGTAGTTGCTTTGATGTCAGTGAGCTTTGAACATTCAAACGTGTGATGTTCTACAGTTTCGTGTAGGTGTTCACAGATCTATCTATCTATCTTTCGTTCACCCGAAGTATTGTCTATATCTGCAATGTCGTTTCCTGTATAAATTTTACTGACTTTTGTAACTCTTGCAGTTGCCCATATAGTTTTGTCTGTAGTTTTGTATCTATGGGCCAATGGATTTTCCTCAGTCTACTATATTCAGTGCAGTCTTGAAGTATGTGTTCAGCAGTCTGGGGCGACTGTCCACATCTACAAGTAGTTGAGGTGCCGATCTTGAATTTTGTATACATGTGACTATGGAGTTGATTGTATCCTGTTCTGAGGCGTATAATGATAACTTGTTCATATCTATCCATATTATGAAAGGCATCCTGATTTGGGGCTTGTGGTTCTCTGATTGATTTGATTATCTGTTTCTTATGAAGGTATGTAACCGGTGTATCTAGTTGTGTGCCTGTTGAACCTTCCTTTGCCAACTGATCTGCTTTCTCATTTCCTGGTATTCCACAGTGAGATGGGATCCACTGCAGGGCAACCCTGTGGTGCTTACAGAGTTCAGTCAATAAGGTCTGCAGATGTGGTAATTTTCTGGATTGTAGTGCCTGGAGTACTGAGCTTGCATCTGTCAAAAACACTACAGTCTGTGGGCTAAGATTACTGTTCAGCAGTTTTTCTATTGTCAACTTTATTGCTTGTATTTCTGCATCATAATTGTGACAATATTTCCCTGTTGCTATTTTATTCATATCCCTAGTGTTATTTGGGTACTCTATATATGCACCAGCTCCCCCATTCTTGACTGCATTCTGTGCTGATCCATCTGTGTACACACGAATCCATAGGTCTTATGGGTATTCTTCATCCAGGAAACTGAGAGTTATTGTTTTTCGCTGTAGACTATTCTGTTCCTCTTTGTCAACTATTCCTTTCACTTCTGTTCTAATTTGTATCGATAATCCTGATTCCTCTGTCCAGGGAGTCTGTTCTGGTATGAGCAGTAGGGGGTAACAGCTCTTGGCATGTCTGGTGTTTGTCTACTAATGCGCTTGGCTTGGTGGATAAAACTGCTTCTCTTAAGTCGTTCCAATGCAAGATTTTGGAATTGGTCCTTCATTGGATGTCTGGCATGTAAGCAAATTTTTCTGCCTGTATCAGCACCTTTGTGTCCCTCCGTTCTCTCAGTGCTGGTATCCTCCACAATTTTTCCATCTCCAATATTGGTGTTGATTTCATTGCTCCTGTGATGACCCTAAGTGCCTGGTTTTGTACTTTATCCAGTTCTTGCAGTGTGGTGTTTGATGCTGAGCACCATGCAGATGATCCATATTCTAAATGTGGGCGTATACTCTGTTGGTAAACTTTACTGAGTATTTTCCCACTTGCACCCCATGTGGTTCCACACAGCTTTCTTAAAATAGCCAACTTTCTCCTTGCTTTTTGGGTTACCTTATTTATCTGCTGTTTCCAAGATAGTTTGTTATCAAATGTAACTCCGAGATACGTAGTTTGTATGTCTTCTTTCACAGGCTCATTGTTTCTCCTGCTTTTTGTTTTGGGGAGAGAGTGAAAAGTGTAGTACTGCATTTGTCTGTATTGATGCTGATACACCATCTATTTGTCCATGAATTCAGTGCATTCATAGCTCTTTGTAACAATTTGGAGGCCACTGTTGCATACTCCTTTGTGCACCACATTACCAAGTCATCTGCATACATTGGCACTTTGATGTCATGTGGTAGTTCAGTAACTAGGTCATTGATGTAGATCAAAAAAAGTGTTGGAGATAGTACCCCTCCCTGTGGAATGCCCTAGCGCAGTAAGACCTTCTTACTCTTAAGACCATCCAGTTACACTCTGGCTCTCCTGTTATGCAGGTATGCTTTGACCCATTTGTACATCCTGCCATTTACTCCATAATTTCTCAGTTTCTTCAAAAGCCCTTCCTTCCATACCTTATCAGATGCTTTCTTTAGGTTTATCCATGCTGCTAGTACCAGTTTCTTTTCTTGAAACACATCCTCATTTTCTAGGGAAAGATAGGTTGCCTGATCCTTCGGTAGAGTAACACTGTCTAAAGCCTACTTGTTGTGGGACAAGGAGATTTTCACTTTCCAGGTACCACTGCAGTCTGAGATTGATTATACATTCCAATATTTTACACAAACAGCTTGTAAGGCTGATTGGTCTATAGCTGGACGTCATTGAACCATCTTTTCCTGGCTTTAGTAATGGTATCATAATTGCTTCTCTCCATGCCTGTGGCACTCTACCTGTGATCCAGCAAATGTTGTAGATCTGCAATAGTTTTGCTTTTTACCAAGGAGGTCAGCTCCTTGTGGGGATGAGGCTTAACAGTCACCAGGGACTGAAAACCAAGACTGGCCAGGCCTTCCTACACCCGAGCAAGACCACAGTCTGCTCTAGCAAGTTTAGGTGCTGAAGTCGGAGGCAACCAGTCAAAAGGCGCACTACAACAATCAGGATGCCACGCACTCACGCCAATGGGTGTTCACAGATGGACATGCTGGAGTTTGGTTCTTCATCAACTCTTTAGTGTTCTAGATGTAATTTTACCTTGAAACTATTAAATACTTAATTATAATTTTTGTCTTTTTGTATTGTGTTTTACTTTTCATATTTAGCTTTGCTGTGTCCCTACTTTGGAAGAGGACATGACAACTTTAAACAAATTATAATGAAAGGTCATAAATTTGAGGTGATGACAGATGTCTGATACATACCATCATTTTTATTAAAGATTGATTTGATATATATGAGTGAATAAAGATGAAAATATTTTTTTAAGGCACAGAAAGTTACTATACTTTTTTGCATGGTTCAGCAGTTTTACCATTTTGAAAAACGAAAAAAGAAATCATACTCATTATCAGACTTCCGTCTACAAGATGGCGGATCTAGTCCACGTCCTCTCAAACGCTGCAGAAAATGCATCCAGGGTCTGATTAATTTAGGATCTTCTTTGCACTTTTCTGCGTTAAAGTCAAAATGATGATATGCTTGATACATCTGAGTTGATAAAGTGAGGTTGTAGGCCGACAACAGTCCGTTTTTGATGACTCAAGTATTGTGAGTGAGACCTTCTACCGTCTAGACTTGATCTGCGCTTTACGTCACACATTGGTGCTGTTCATGACCGTTGATGGTATTCTTTGACGCAAGTTATTTCCATGTACACATTAATGTAAACTACTTCGTCAGCCGCAGTTTTGTCTCTTTGGGGAATTTGCTTCGTGTTTTGTTCATCGTAGGCTGCTTACACTAGAGTAATCACACAGAAATCTAAATGGAACGAGATTAAGTGTTGGGCAACATTTTTGTGTGCTACGTCATCGTTATGGTTCCCTAAACTAGCCGTGCGCAAATCTTACAGTCTGCTGTTTGATGTGTGGCGGCAATAATTTTACGACTGACTGTGTGTCTCTATGATCGGAATTGGAGTCATCAACGATGGCCTAACATCATCTAGTGCTACGACGATCATCAGTTTCAAGAGGACGTGACTTACCGGTATATGGGGATAGGCGGCAGGAACAATTGAAAGCTATGCATGAAAAGCGTTCCTTGTTGCAGTTTCCTCACATTACAAGTCGCGTGTCTGTGTTATTCACCTCTAGTGACTCGGGCAGACGGTGCTCGTAAACCTGGGAAGGTCGACCATCTAAGGGCAGAATCCCCCTACAGAAAAGATCATCTGCTGCCTTGCAGGAAGATTGGGGACAATCAAAGGCTAAGGAAAGCAAACCTGAATAAAATGCTGGCTGAAATCGGATGTACTGTGGGCCACTGGCGCAGAACACAGTGCAACGTTTTAATGGGTGTTCAGTCGGAGTGGATATTGCAGACTCTAACTGTGATGTTCTGTCTGTGGGAGCGATCAACACACTTAGCCTGACAGCTGACTTCATGTGAGAGTCTGGGATCCTACTCTGACTGAGTCCTGATCGCAGACAGACAGACATACTCATTATCATGTAGATTTTATTGCTAGTCATAGGCTAAAAGAATTCTAAACTGCTGGCAAAATCCCTGGTAGCCTAAACAAAAGGAGAGTGTATGGTGGGCTCATGTAGATTTAATACTGTTTTATGAGAATGTATTTAAAACAATAAATGCAAACTCTTACTTGAAACACTAGGAATGAGATTTATTAGCAAAATGCTAATATATCAACAAAATGAACCGAAAACTTGAAGCAAATGAGATGTCAAAAGAAAACAGAAGTAAAAACATAAATTCTAGATACAAGAGTAATAAAATATATAAAATAAATATATAATAAAAGTAAAAAAAAAAAGTAAAGTACCCCCGTCACGCCAAGTGGCGTATAGGGAAATATGGTGTTAGTGACCCTATATTTTACAGACCTTCAGCACATGATTTTTGGGGTAATGTGGTCAGTATTACGCCCGTGCTGCTTTACTTTCCCAGAAAAAAATCCGGTACCCATTTTAAGGCTGGGTGAACCCGGAAGCCGTCGGTTGGGATCGAACCCTACCTCTTGTCCGTGGTAGTCCAGTTCACTAACCACTGAGCTATCGCGGCTCCCTAAATATATAATAGCTTGTGAGAAAACAAAATATAAAATAAACATAGTGAAAAGGAAATAAAAAATGACAAATCTGAAATAAATAACTCAGGCATCTGAAAATATCAGCCATCATAGTAATGAAATGAAGAGTGTAAAGATGAATTTGCATTACATAGCACTATGAAAAATGAAAATATTATTAAAAGAGCAGAAAGGTAAAATTGATAGTGCTTATTTAATGTATCACGTTTTAATGTTCACAATTCTAATGTTTATTTAGGCAGCCCATAGCTAGCAGACCGGGTTCCTCAAATTCACTGATTGTCAACACAAGACAGGTATAGTGGTTGTGTTTTTCTCTCTTTCTCAAAACTATTATGTAAAAATTGCAGAAGTATTATATTCAAAATTGTGGAGCCTTCGGAGAAAGAAACAATCATTTTTGGAAAACGATGTATTAAAGAAATTATGAATATTACATATTTAATTAGGGAAATGATTCAGTGGTGCTAATTATAAATGCAAATGGGATTAAATTGCACAACAAGAATTATCTGGAAGAATTAGATTTTGCAGATAACATAGTGCTCCTATGTGATAACATCAACATGATGTAAAATACCATGGATACCTTATCATCCATGGCGGAAAAGATAGGACTTAAAATCAACAGGGATAAAACAAAAATAATGAAAAATAAAAATACACCAGAGGGCAATATATATCTAAATTGCTAGACATTTGAAAAATTAGACCACTATGTATATCTTGGCAGTAATATAAATCAAGAACGTTAAACACAGAAATAGATCACAAACAGGATAATAAAAACAGCAAATTTTAAAAACCTGACAAAATATGTAAATCAGAAATACTAAGCAAGAAAACTAAACTTAGAATATTCAATTCAAACATATTATCAACCCTTGCCTACATATATGAGACAACAAAAGAGATAGAAGGAAAAACTAAATGCTGCTGAGGACAAGTGGTCTAAGAAGAAAACTCTATGTACAAATAAATGAATTCAAGACTAATATAGAGATAAGAGAAATGGCCATGCAATCTCATCTACAATTAGGAAGAGAAGTTGGATATATATTGAGAAGAGACAACAAAAGAATTTCAAAACAAGCTCTTTTATGGGAAACATCAGGATACAGAAAAAGAGGAAGACCTAGAGAGACATTAAAAAGAACACTTATAATAAGAGAAGCAAAGTTGCCAGGCAGAGACTTGTTGAATAAGATCAAACATCTCGCTCAGAATAGAGATAGATGATGAAAAACTCAACTAGACCTATGTGACATCTAGCGATGCTGGAAGAATAAAGAATTATAAATGTTTAGTTTAACTTATATTCAAAGTAACCACACATATAAAACAATCAATTTGTCCATAAAGATTTGCAAATATACTATTACATCTTTTACCTAATAACAAGATATGTGTGATAATTATTTTTGATTAAATAAGAACTGTAGTATCTTTTATAAGATAAGGGACAAAAGTTTATGGTTAAACCAAACAAGCACTTCCATAAGATGACTTAATCACTATGGTTGAATTGTTATACAACAAAAACAGTTTAAACAATTACCATTGCCAGTAGAAGAATTAATCACTGTATAAAGGTTGTATTCATCTTGAAACATGTAAAGATGGTATTCTATGGTTTTCAGAGAGGGAATCCAATTCTCAAGGCTGTCCGCAATGTGCCTTGGGAGTATGGAAATATTGTGCCAGATTATGTCATGGGTCAAAGCAATTGTGCCTTATATCTCAGGTGAGATTAACATGTTCAGGTCAAAGGGCCTCTTAAATTCAATACTTGTAGCCAAAGAAAGAAAAGTAATTTCATTTGAAGATTCCTGTGAGCATTCTGGTCAGGATGTATAAAACATTGTTAGATGATCATTATTTTAAATAAAACAAATAGTGACAACACTTTGGTCAAAAATGTCACCATGTCCTAACTGACTTAGGGGTCAGGGGCAGTGCACCAGAACTGACCAAGATCCTGCCCCATCTTTCTGTGGTGGCCCTGGAAACAGACTCAGAGTACAGATCAAAGACAAGCCAGTACCCAAAATTATGTCAAGTTGGATGTGTTGGGCTGAAAGACACAGAAATTACAGTTTGTTGTAAACTATGACACAATGTTCAGAGTCTATTCAATGCCCTTCTAAGGGCAGCAGACAAAGATAAGTAATTGTTGGGCAGTGCAACAGAAGTTGAATAAATTGATGTAGACAATAAGTACTGTTTTTCTGCCCAAGAGTAGTATGGAGCCAAGATGATTTATAAAGAAAGGAAGCATTAACTACTGATAAAATGATGGTGGATTAGGAAGAAGTGTATAAGTTAGACCTATGTAACAGACAAGCTACAGAAACAGTAAGCATGTACACCTTGTACCATATGCTGACTGAACAAATTTAATTTGGGACTACATGAAGTGAAGCTGAATATTTGTTAGCACCCAACAGATTGCACAAGACTTTGGACAAGGTGTAACATGTGAATTACCCATATGTTAAAAGGTTCAAATTGACAGTCTTTTTTCTTCATCGCATAACCCAGGAGGCCTTTGGGGCAATAGTGACAAACTTTATAAACCTTCTCCATCTTCAGTTATTCTTTGGGACACTGAAGTTGACACCTGTACATTCTTTCATGTTATCACCCTATGTCTACCTATTTTACCTGTTCCTTGCAGAATAGTCTTACCTGACCAGATTACTGAGACACATGGCCAAACCATCTCATTCTGCGTTTCTTCACAATAGTTAAAAAGATTATGTACTCTTGTACATAACACAAGTCTTGTACATTGACTGTTGCTTGTTGTATGCTTTTGCAAATGTTTTCATTTGTGATTCGATCTAAGTAAGAGATGCCCAAAACCTTACAATAACGTCTCATCCCTATAGCTTGTTTTTTCTTTTATAGCCCTGCTGTAAGTTGTAAGGATCCATGTTTCTTGAATGTATAGAAAATTGATATAACTTATGTGTACATCAATCTGATTGTAGAACCAAGATTGATGTTCTTATATTTCCTAAATAGATTTAGCCTTGCAAGGGCTGCTGCAATTTGTGCTGTTCTAGTCGATATTTCAGGTTTCAAGACTTTATCATTGACAATTGATTCCAATATTAAAATTTGTTAACTCTTTCTAGTGCTTGTCTATTTATTTTGCAACAATGCCCTTAGGGTTATTGGTCATCAATTTTGTTTTTATTAGCAGTGACCTCCATGTCATATGCAGTAGTTGTTTAATGAATAATTTTTGGGGATAGGTATGTTTACAATACTCTGAAAAAACCACAAGTAAACAACAAAACAATAGACAGCCAAACTTAGTGTCGAACCCATACTTTGCCTTGCAATGAGAAACCTGCATTTCAGCACACTGCTAGCTAAGCCAACACAGGTTGATCTGATGCCTCAGAAGGTTTTGCTAGCAATAATATTAATTAATTAATGTCTTCTCCAGATGTCTATCTAGGTGTATCAGATATGTAAGTTCTATTCTTGCTAAACCATCAATGTCATCAGCTAACTGCAGGTTATTAATAGTTTTGCCACCGATACTGCCAGTACTTCATGATCTTCTATAGAATCTGTTATGATTCTTTCCAAGAAGATGTTAAATAAGATAGAAAAGAGTAAGCAGCCTTGTCAAACTCCAACTGTTGTACTGAGCCATTCCCTTTGGTTTCCATTGATAAGTTCTGCATATGTAGCATTATCATAGAGATGTTTTATAGTGTGAAGTTTGTAGCACAAAAAGTTGTACTTCCTGATCGTTTACCCATAGGGCTTCATGACAAACTCTATAAAATGCTTTTCTTTGAGGTTTTTGAACACATGATATAGGTCTTGTTGGTTTTGTAAAATTGACAGTGCATGATGTTGATTGTATATGATGATTATAAACAGTATTTGCTGAGGGGATGAGGAAACTATGAACTCCCTGTTGGATCAGTAAGAAAATAGAGAATGAATAAACACTTAGTTGTTACTGTAACTGAATGTATCAATGATGTCTATGATGATGGTGCAAGAAACACAATTTTATTTCACTATTTTATTTCTTTTTCATAGTTCATTGATTTTTATCATTCTTGATAATTTTGATATTTTCAGCTTAAGATACCATCAGCTTCACCCAAATTACATCCATGAAAGATTGAAACTTTTGGGTAAAAGTTATGACTTGAGAGTTATGCTCGTACAAGTTGATGTTGTAAGTCTTGATTTTATTGTGTACTTTGCTTTTACAAAATGCTAGTTAGTTCCTCTTGAGCTAAAGACGGCATATAGGACATAAATCATTAAGTCTCCTTGTCTGGTGATTCCCTGCTAAGTCTTGGGGATCTTCTACAAAATGTTACTGTATTTTAAACTATACAATTTGTACATATATGCTCACTTCATATTTCTATTTGTGTGATAATATTTAACCTAGATGCATTTACCAGGGGAGAAATGTTAATCAGTTAAGCAATGACCTCAAGCATAATGAGAGCACTAAAGTGTTGTTAAAATTAAATTATTTTATTATTTGAAACTAATATAGAGTGTTATCTCATTCAATTGTCAAATTTACATTCCACCTAAATGTACTTTTATCCTGATTCAGTCTAGAATAATTTTACCACCAACTATCAAGGAGGGATCAAGACATCATACTTGGCCTACGCACTGGCCACAATAGAATGAGAAATCACATATTCACCAAATTCAAAATAGGTACAACCAGCCTATGCCACTGTACAATATGACTACAAAACATGTTCTACAGGATTGCCCCCAGTACACAGACCTGAGAAGAGCAATGTGGTCCACACCCACTTCCCTGGAAGAGAAACTATATGGGGCAATCGAATTACTTTAACAGACAACTGACTTCATGAGAGAGTCTGGAACCCTACTCTGATTGAGTCTTGATCGCAGAGAGAGAGAGAGAGAATAATTTTGGCCACAAGCAACAGATAAAATAAGGATATGTAATTCTCTCTCTCTGCGATCTGTGTGTACAGTGGCATAGGCTGGTTGCATCTATTTTTAATATGGTGAACATGTAGTTTCTCATTCTATTGTGGCCACTACGTAGGTGAAGTATGATGACTTGATCCCTCCTTGATAGTTGGTGACATCCGTCACTCTCGTTATGCTTTAGGTGTTCTCGTTTCCATTTTTCATGGAACTGACCTTTGAGGATGGATTTGGCTTCATCATAACTCAGCGGATGGGAGCCACGATAGCTCAGTGGTTAGTGAACTGGACTACAAAGGACAAGGGGTAGGGTTCGATCCCAACCGACGGCTTCCGGGTCCACCCAGCCTTAAATGGGTACCAGATTTTTTTCTGGGAAAGTAAAGCGGTACGGGCGTAATACCGACCACATTACCCCAAAAATCATGTGCTGAAGGTCTGTAAAATTTATGGTCACTAACACCATATTCCCTATACATCACTTGGCGTGACGGGGCTCTTTACTTTTTTACTTACTATAACTCAGCGGATGGTTCTTTTGTGGTAATCTCCCTCCCTATTTAGCTAATTTGAGGGAGAGATATGTAATTGAGACCGCACTATAAGAGAACTTTTATTACCACAGTGTGTGAGTTCACATAGAGAGAATCTTTTTATTGAAACAACTGTACACAAATGTATCTATGTCCTTGAATAATCTTGATTTCATATTACTATAAAGACTGTAGAACAGCATGTTAAAGAACACTTTAAAGAATAATTTGTCAGCAAAAACCTACTCAATGTGGATCGAAGCTCATGCATCTGGGCCAGGATTTTCTCAATAAGAGAGTGCTATCAGACCAGCTATGGATTCTTCCAGCTGTGATGATGATCCTAACAACAAAAATAAGTAAGTTCAGGTCAGGGCCTACTTGAATGTTGTAAGAACTATAAATCATCTCTTGCACGTGCATTTCGGTGCAACCAAAGGCAGTGCTTTATGTGAGGAAAAATCTTGGACAGCCACGTGGACGAGTCCACAAGATAAGGATATGTGGTTTTGAGTACATTAAGGCTGGTAATGAACTGGTAGAGGTAACATTACAGAGCTGATGAGGTTATGATAAGAGCAATCAACTGAAAAATCAACAGGACCTCATCATCTACACAGACAGTTCAATACACAGCAGTTGGGGTTTTGTAGCATCCTAGAGACGATGAAGTGGCCAGGGAATCTAGTAATTGTACAGTGTTCAGATTAAATGTGGAGATAGCAACAATATTGTGGCTGATTACACAGGATGCAAATCATGCAGCTTGTACCAGACTCAAAAAGTATGTTACAGTCATCAACAGGCACACTCTGCAATGGGAGTGGATGCAGCTCCTGGATAGTTCAAAAGTGAGTGTGTTAACTGGATGTAATGTCCAGGGTACAATAGAGTTTATAATAATATAATCTCTGGCCTTCTGACTGACAAAGAGGACACCCCCAAAATCTGTTTCCTTAGGGAGGAGGAAGAAGATGGGTAAGGATGTCTAAATTGAGAGACTAGTAAACTAGGGATAGAAAATGGATCTGGTTGATCCAGAGTGGTTAATGAGTATGTGTATATATTAAGAGAATGGCTTGGCAGAAGGTCAACAGCAGAATTGATAAATAACTGTCAAGATCGAAAGTTGTGGCGTGACATGATTACCTACGCCAGCAGGCCCAGTACTTGATGATGATGTATACATTCAGCATCTGACAGGGACAATATCTGAAAATGTTGGGACTGTGGTAGGTGGAGTGAAAGTAGAGTTATCCCAACAGCTTTTAAACTGATTCCATAGACAGAACAGAATACAATTTCTTACTATATTTTGTCTGTACTTAAAGTTGAAAATGTAGGTTAATTTCTTTTAAAAATACATATTTCAACAAAAAACACCATAATAGTTTCAAAAGCATCAAAACCACAAATTTCACTTTTAAAATCTTTCAAGAGTTTAATTACAGTTCATTTTATTTTTCACTTGTTTTGTTGCTTGATTTGTATTGATGTTTGTTGACAAGCTGGAAAGCTTAAATTATTTGTTCCAAAAACTGTTTATTTGTTTCTCTTTTTGGAACAAATAGAAAGAGCCACATCATATGCTCAAAGATCTGGCAAAAATCTGCCTTTTGGCAGACTGCACTTTGGTTCTTGCATTCAGGTTTGATACTTCTACTAATTTTGAGTATTGTTTAGTTAATATTTAGTTTGATGTGCCTATCATGTTGTGGTCAGACTAAACATTTAAGCAGAACATATACATTGCTCTTTCAGCCTTGCAGAAACAATCTTAACATCATCATCGTGTGCCTTCTCCGCAACGAATTTACTCGTCCATGTTAGTCTTGGTCTGTCTCTTTTACCTTGTATTTTATCCTTCCAATATTACTTTTAGTAGGCTGTTGTGTCTTTTAACATGCCCCAACAATTTCATTTGTCTAGTCTTAATTGTATTTAGTAGTTCTCTTTTTCTTTTCAGTTGTTTTAAAACTTTATCGTTTGTTATCTTTTGTTTCCATCCAATTCTACCTATTCTTCTATAAATCCACATTTCAAAGGCTTCAATTTTCTGTTCTTTTTTCTTGTATAATGTCCATGTTTCTGCACCATACAGGAATATTGAGAAGATGTAACATTTTGCCATTCTTAGTTTCAGCACTGCTGATATTTGTTTTGTTGTTAGTATATTTGTCATGAAAAGACTAAAGTCATGAAAAGTTTAATTCCAACAGGTGACAAAATATACATGGAAAACAAACCAGTAGAAGAGATCGATCACTTTATCTATCTTGGAAGTCACATTGATCGAGAAGGGGATACAAGTAAAGAAATTAGAATCAGAATGGCTAAAGCAGCAATGTCTTTCAGAAGCCTTGAAAAGTTGTGGAAATCAAAACTCATCAGCACAAACACAAAACTTAGGCTATTCAAATCAGATGTACTATAAACCCTTACAGATGTGTGTGAAAGCTGGAAAACAACAAGAGATATAGAAACAAAGTTGAACGCATTCTAAAATAAATTGTCTAAGGAAAATACTTGGTATAGTGTGGAACGAATTCAAAACAAACGAGGAAATTAGAGAAATCGCCAATCAACCACTAATATCTTCAGTAATAAAGAAAAGACGATGGTCATATGCTGGACATGTGATGAGAAGAGATAATAACCGAATAGCAAAGCAAGCCCTCATATGGGAAACAACAGGTAAAAGAAAAAGAGGAAGACCCAGGGAGACACTGAGAAGAACATTGATGAGAGAGGCAAGAGCAGCAGGAATCGGCTCCCCCAATGAGATAGAACTGCTTGCACAGAACAGAGACAGATGGCGAGATTTGATAAAATATCTTTAAAAGAAAACTGCTAGAACAAAAAATTCATATAGGAGAAGGTGTATCTTGGTCTACGCCCTATGGGCCGGTTACGGCTTAAAAGGTCAATAGATAGATAGATAGAACAGTATCATTAGCATATCTCAGGTTATTGATTATCTTTCCATTAATGTTTATGTTGCAGAAACAATCTTAACAGGAAACTGAATGGATAAAGTAAAATTAAGAGATGAGAAGATACTTATGAAATGTAAATTGTGTAGTGTGTTGGTGCAAACATAAAGGAATTGTGTAGTATATTGGTACTTCTTCAGCAATCAGCCACTATATATTTAGACCAGCAGGGGTCACAACTAGACAGTGCATTTGGGGACTTCTCTGGTTTCTCATAGTTTATCATGCAAGGTTGTTTCTGTGAATCATATTTGTGTACTTAGAGTGTTGGGAGTGCTGTAACCCTGTAGGATATACTCTGGAGTCTGTCTGGATTTCTGTCCTATGAGCTATTGTCTACTTGAAAGGACAACAGATATATATATATGGAGAGCAGGTGGCCAAATCAATAACTTGTAATGCACCAAAACATAGATTTCAAATCCCGGCTAGGTCAAAAGACCTTTCTACCATGTGAATTAAAAATTCAGAACCGTACACTTTGTGATGACTGATCAGGACATGTGCCCTTCATTCTCCAGTCTTATTGAGTTATTAGTGTGTCATCATCATTGCACTCGAACATGTCCATAGGTGCTCAGATCCCCTTCTCAGCAATTCTCAAAGCGTCCAGCGACTGATGACTTCAGTTCTGTGTTGGTTGATTAGTCTTCTTACATGCCCATGAAGTTTCTCGTTTCTGGCTGTGCCCATCTTAACTCCCATCTCTTTCATCCGAAAGAGTGACGTGGATTCATGGTTATCGAAGTCTTGTGTCCTTCCATCTTCCCGGAGGGCATTAATGATGTCCACCCGATCTACTGGTTGACCGTCCTCAACAATAGCACAGCTAGCCAACCTGTCCACCCTTTCATTTCCCCGTACTCCAGCATGTCCTGGGACATAGACAAAGATGACCTTACGTATTTTTGACTTCTGCAATGACTCTACCCATTGCCTACGTACAGATCCTGCCTCTACTTTTCGTATCATGCTCATCGAATCACTCAGTATACAGGCGTGGGTGTTGTCTTGTGACTCTAGCCAGATGAATGCCTTGGTCACTGCCATCACCTCCATCGTCATGCTACTCATCGTCTTCCGTGTTTGCACCACTGTCTTCCTTGACTATTCTGTCTGCCGAGCGTACTGTAAATGCCCACACACTTCTTTGGTGTCATATTACAGATATGGCTGTATCGATGACTGGATCTTTCTAATCGGTGTTATCCCAGATGAGATGACCTCCGCATTGACCATGACTGAATTCTGTTCCCTACATTTCCTGTCGAGTGTGACAATACACGAGAATGTCCCCCTGAATGATGTAGGCACCTGTATCCACTACTCACCAGCGTTGATGTTGGTAAGCCCACAGACCTGTCTGATGACATCTTCTGCTTGGCCCACCTATGATTTGCCTCTTTTTAGCCTGACACCCTTCCCTATTTCAAGCTCATGATGCAATGGATGCGCTTTATCTGCACTAATCTTCAGGTATGCTCGTGCCCTCCAGATCTTGATCCTGTCAAACATGGTTGGAAAGTCGAGAAGATACCTCATTGCTTCACAGGGAGTGTCCCTCATACACCCCAAGATAATGCGCAAGGCTTCATTCTGTATTTTCTCCAGCTTGTCGATTTGCGTCTTACTGACTGTAAGATCTGTCAGGGCATACTCGATTATGGCAAGGACGAGTCCCTGGAACAGAAGGGTAAGTAATCTCTGCTCGATGTTGGCAGCTGGATTTTGTTATCATATGGTCGACGTGGTCTCAAAAACACAGGCTGCAATCAAACTAAACTCTGAGGTACGTCATCACTTTGTCCCTGGTCACCTCATCAGCTCTCATTCGTACCATCGGTGTTTCCCTGTTAACGATATGATTGTTAAGTGAGAACCATGCAACTGATGCTTTATTAGGATTAACCAATGCATCTGATACTCCACACACAAAGAGATGCGATCGAGTTTGTCTTGCATTGTGGAGGCGATTTGACTTCTGCCTCTTCCCTGTTGATATACCAGAATATCATCAGCAAAAGTCATAGCTCTTCTCCTACTATCCAGCTGTTCCGTGATCGTTGTGTACACATTAAATAGAACTGGTGACAATGGTGAGCCTTGTGGCAGCCCTGAAAAAAATGCATATTGGCTCGGATGACCAACTTCCACATTTGAGTATCACCTTCCTTTGAAACAGTACTTGCCGTGGTGATCCGTTTAATGAGGAAGGGGTGCACCGCCAGTTTGAGGAGCATATACATGCCGCATTGAGCCATGTCTCTGTTATATCTATAACCTCTGAGTGTGGGTGGGAACGCGCGTTTCTGTTTAAGGTAACAGGTGAGGACATGGGCAACTATTTTCTCCAGAATCTTGCCCGCGGTGTTCTACATCGTGATGATTCTGTAGGCGCTGATCTGAGAATGGTCCTTGTTTGGCTTCGGTAGCGGTAGTAAGTAGCTGTGTAGCCACTTCTTAATCTGGCAACTCTGTGTGAATGGAATCAGTTGTGATTGTGAGATCGTCTCCCAGGACTAAATCCTCACACAATGAAAGGGTATCCGTATCCTCATTCTTACAGCCTCATTTCTTTGGTCAGTCTGCTCATTGTAGTGGGCAAGCAGGGACTTTCCTTTGCTGTAATCAGATTTGTGCCATATCTGTAGAATGTGGCTAGCGATTTTTCTGAGCACACTTTTTTACAGAAATCATCCCACTTGGCATCCTTAGCCTGCATAGAGCATAGTTTAAAGTGCATCATTTTATGGTCGGCCTCTTCTTTCATTAGCTCCAAGAGCTCAGGTTATGTTCTTCCATTCTTTCTGCCATGTCTTGATCATTAGTCTCTTGTTCCGCCACGCTTCCTCGACTTCAGCGTTCCACCAGGGTGGCTGTGTCCATCTCTCCTGCGAGGGGCACCCTGTTTCCTGTGTCTGATTTTGCTAATGACATCCTGGTCTGTGTTCTCATAGTGGAATGTGTGAAGTTTCCTTTTCTGACTTCTATTTCTGCCTTTCTCAATTAGGAGGACACATGAATAGTGATCACCAGTCTTATATGAACCTCCAGTAATGGGATAATGCTGTAAAGATAGTTTTTATTAAAAATAGTTATTTTGTTTATTGATCTATGTAATGAAAAAAAAATTGCTTAATACTATAACTTTAAAAATGATATCCACATTAGCAGTTCTCAAATGTTTATTTTATATCTTGAGGCAGCCCTGAGGAAGCAGGACGTTATCTGGAAACATATAAAATATTTGAAAATAAACCACCAGAGGCAATAATGGAGAAGACTGAGGAAAACTTTTTGGCAAAGGTAAGCTTTTTAATTCACTCACAGGGGACTAATTGGTCTTGAGGCAAGACACTGACCTTTAGACAGAGAGGTTGTGTGTTCAAATCCTGGCTGCATCAGTTGGGATTTTTATTTATGATTTCTCTCTGCGGCTACCACCCCTGGTCTCAGCAGCGAGGCCTGGCTTGAAACGTCAATTACTCATCTACAAAATTAATACGAGTACCTCCGAAGGTGGAGTTATCTGCCTGTGCGGTGAGGGACCCCTGTGCACACGACTGCCAGGGATAAATGGATTAATACGCAAAATTCAGTTCCTAGCTAGTCTCTAGGGACTTCGTCAGAGGTCAAAGCTGGCGAACGCAAAAAAAAAAAAAATTCACTTACATGCACATATGTCTAGTCAAGAGGTGAGCGGTGGCCAAGCGACTTAACCAGTTGTGTATAAGTCGAGTTAATGAAAGTTTGATTTATCTGTAAGGATAGATTTGCTGTCAGGGATCAAATAACCAGCACACTAAGTGACACTATTCACTCACGTGCACATATGTTTAGTCAAGAAGTGAGCGGTGACCAAGCGACTTAACCAGTTGTGTATAAGTCGAGTTAATGAAAGTTTGATTTATCTGTAAGGATAGATTTGCTGTCAGGGATCAAATAAAGTACTCTAACCAGCACACTAAGTGACAACAGGAATCAAATAAGTACTCTAAGCAGCTCACTAAGTGATAACAGGGATCAAATAAAGCATTCTAACCCACACACTAAGTGACAACAGGGATCAAATAAAGTATCCTAACCTGCACACTAATTGACAACTATACTGGGTAGGCAAGTTAATCTCAGATCATGCATTAAATTTCTCAACATGCACAAGAAATGGAGTAAGGAAATGGATATTTTTATTTTCCATGAATATTTAACATTATGTGGTTATTTGTAAGAATATTCTTTCTTTCTTTTATCCTGTACTCAAGCGCACTTTCTGTGGCTTGGTATAGACATAAGGTCCTTGTAAGGACATTAATGCATGTAGGCTAGAACTGCTTCTGTATATGACTAGGAGGCATTACCTCCTGGAGCCCAGAAGTTATATCTATCTATTGACCTTTCGAGCAGTAGCTGGCCCATAGACCCAGATAGTCTTTCTCTTATCTAAATTGGTGTTCTATCAGTTTTCAATGTTGTAAAGATCTTTTATGAAGTCTTGCCATTTGTCTCTGTTCTGTGCAAGCAACTCTTATTTCATTGAGGGAGCCGATTCCTGCTGCTCTTGCCTCTCTGATCAATGTTCTTCTCAGTGTCGACCTCTTTTCCTCTTACCTGTTGTTTCCCCACATGTGGGCTTGCTTTGTTATTCAGTCATTATCTCTTCTTATCACATGTCCATCGTCTTTTCTTGATTACTGAAGATAGTGGTTGGTTGGAGATTTCTTTTAATTTCCTCGTTTGTTTTGAATTCGTACCACACTTTACCAAGTATTTTCCTTAGATATCTATTTTCGAATGTGTTCAGTTTTGTTTCTGTCTGTTTCCTAACTCTCAAATGCATATGTAAGGCTTGATAGTACTTTTGATTTGAATAGTCTAACAAGAAGTTATATTGTAACTATAATATTTTTTAAAAACTGCCACTTTACAACAAAATTGTTTTGGGTGTGCATTGTCAATGTCTCAGGAAAAGGTCCAATAAGACTGTTCTATCACTGTAGTTAAGCAAACCCTTTTTTTTCACAAAATTTCTCCATGTCAGCTTATCATAGCTACAGATTTTTATTTAGTTCACAGATTGCTTGACAAAGGTGAAATCAGTGAACAGGACAGATTGTGCTACATTGATCTCTCACTTTGGGGTATGACCTACTGTATTTTATTTTGTGTACTACCTAAAAGTGAACACTGTCATCAGAATCACTCTTTATCTACTATAAATAACCTACAAGTCATGGCCCTACAGCTTAAGAGTATCTTTACACATACAGGACTTAAAGACTGCCTAAATAGATTACATTTGAGAATAAATGTCTAAGGAATATACTTGAGATAGCGTGAAACAAATGAGGAAATTAGATAAATTACCAATCTACCACTAGTATCATCAGTAATCAAGAAAAGACGTGATGAGAAGAGATAATAACCAAATAGTAAAGCAACCCCTCATGTGAGAAACAACAGGTAGGAGGAAAAGAGGCCGACCCAGAGAATATTGATCAGAGAGGCAAAGGCAGCAGGAATCGGCTCCCTCAATGAGATGCTTGCACAGAACAGGGACAAATGGTGAGATCTAATAAAAGATCGCTGCAAGGGTTGAGACTGGTAGAAAGAAAATGTAGAAAAAGAGTATCTGCGTCTTTGCCCTAAGGGCTGGCCACGGTTCAGAAGATCAATAGATTACTGAACATCCTACAAGATGTGCAGCTCTTTATATTAGAAGTATATAGCCCACACTAAGGGGAACCGAAATAGACCCTTCTCAGTTTAGGTGTACCCTATTGAAGTTTCTCACTGAGATTTAAAGGCTTGTCTATAGAAGAGGAATGTGTGGCTAGACATGATGCTCCAGTGCAACCTGTAACTTTTATATAGCTTTGCCTTGACCTCTGTCTATCTTTGTGTCTACTTGCATTTGTCAGTCTACATGTCTTCTCAGTGGGTCTATATATAACCCTGACATTTCACCAGCAGTTACCTATTCCACTCCTAACATTAGTGTTCTACTGGCATCAATCCTTTAAAACACTCACCTGTGGCAGGTGGCTCAAAAACATGAGAGACATCATTTCTCCAGACAAGGTCTATTGGGAATAAAGTACAAATTTAATCTTTTTTTTTTTATATTTGGTTTGAGTTAGAATTCGGCTGATATTCATATTTGTTTAGCAAGACTAAATAGTCTTTCCTGAAGCACCTCTTGGAGGTGGAGTAGGGTCGTGATCAGCAGTTTTTTGCAAGCAGTCAGTTTTTGACCATTGTCCGATCACTGCTCAGTTTCTTAAGGATGTCTTTCCAACATACAACTATATATCATTTGCGTTATTAACTTTCTATCTGCTGTTGCTATCGGTCAATATGGCGGAAAGAACAAATTGAGGCTGAAAAGTGTTTCTTGTTGCACTTTCCTCAAGTTCGGCTTGCTGCTGCAGTTACTGAGTTTAGTGCTCCCTGCATTTCATCCGTTTTCATATTCCAATAAATGATATCATATGATGGGGAACAGATGGCTGTGCTCACTTTCAGTGTGGTTTCGCTTTATGTCTTTTGGTGTGTGCTGATACTGCTATGATGGGGACTGCAACTAACTTTCTTTGTTCAGAAGATGAGATACTAATTCTGATGATTCCACTAGCACAGATGGTTGTGCAATTATGGATTTTAATTCATTTGCAGTGATACCAGGGTCTTCTATAACCATAAACAAACCCATAACAACGATGAAGAAACGGCAAGGAACTTTACAATAAATAAGGTATTTTAAAAAAAAGTGTCTATTCATTGCATTTAAGCTGCTACCTCCCATAAAAACATTTACAAGGGCCACAAAGCACTTTTATATCAAATATGTTGATTCATGGCTACACCACCTGGTGTATAATTCCAAAGCTTCTCCTTTACAGCTGATACTCAAAACGATCTAGAAACTAGGGAATATAAAAGTGTAGAAATCTCCAGGCAGGGCCAGCTCAAAGTTAGACAACTTGGGTGGAGGGGATGTTTACAAAATGTTTATAATTAAAAAAGGTGCTGCAGGGCACCAGCAAACATAGAGCTCTCACTCAGTACTGGCACCTTCTTTTCCCCACAAAAAATGCACTGCATCTGTCACAAGATTAGTCTTTTTTCGAGGTCCTTGGAGTGATGCCACAATATAAAGAACTATTCTGTACACATTTATATGAAAATTGTAAAAATCTGTTGTGCAGCTGAAATTAACTACTTTCAGAGTCTGACCAATATTATGGAGGCTTCTGAAGAGGATTTGTCCCTATGTCCTGGTTTTGGACCACAGAAAGTAAGTTACCATAAGTGGTGTAAATTAACAAAGAAGTTTGTAAATTAGTACAAAGATGATATTACACAGCCATCCTGCTTGATTGTCTTAATCTGGGGAAACTTCTTTTTATTCAAGGTACTTTAAGATTTTTTCTGTAGCATATTGTCTTGAAAACGTGCCGCGTTAACATCAAGTTAAATTTATCATATCATATCAGACAAGCTGCAAGACAAATATGAAATCACAATTCAGAACCGGTACAATGCAATAGAGAAGATACAAAGCATTGATGAAAAGTGGGAAATGCTAAAAGAATCAATGCAACAAACATGACAAGAGTTCATACCACCAGTGAGGACAAATTAAAGAAAGAAATGGATGACAGATGACATTTTGCAGCTAATGGATCCAAGAAGAAGTAAGTATAAGAAGAAAGAGTATAAGAGATTATTTAAATAAAGAAATTGTAATAAAATGCAATGAAGCATGGCTAAAAGAGAGATGCAAAGAGATTGAAATGCAACAAAAAGATGCTAAAGCAAACAAACAAATTGAAGAATTAACAGGAAGAAAAATGCAATCAAAAACTGGATGTATATGATCAAAGGAAGGAGAACTGTTGATTGAACAAGCGTAAGGGAACGATCAACAGAATACATTCATCATCATTGAGTGCCCTCTCCGCATCGAAGGTTGGCTACCATGGAGCGCCATTCCACTCTCTCTTGCTTTGATGGTGCAGATTGCCATAGGCTGACTTGTCCATCTTTTGATGTTATTCATCCATGTTAGTCCTGGTCTACCTCTTTTGCCTTGTATTTTCCCTTCTAATATTACTTTTATTAGACTCTTGTGTCTTTTAACATGACCAAAAAATTTCGTTTGTCTTACTCTAAATTGTGTTTAGTAGTTCTTTATAAGAATACATTAAAGATCTTTATAATGATGAACGAACAGAAGTAAATATATAGGATAATGGAGAAGGACCAGAAATACTCAAAGTGGCTGTGCGCAATATGAAAGCAGGAAAAGCTCCTGGAGTAAACAGCAAATATCTAAGAATAATAACATGTACTGGCAACAAACAGCAGCCATAAGAAATGGAAATCAATTGGGAATGTTTCAACAAATAAAACAGGGTGTTAGACAAGGTTGCGCACTTCACCAGATTTGTTTAATATTTAAGTGAGATTATTTTAAGATCCATAAGGGGCATGTCTGGAATAACCATTGGAGGTCATAATATAAATAATCTAAGGTATGCCGATGATACAGTCTAATCGCTAAGAGTGGAAATGAGTTACAAGAAATGTTGGACATTATAGTGAAAGAAAGCAAAAACTAAGGACTCAGTCTTAATAAGACAAGTAATGTTAACAACAACAAAAAAAGACGTGGAACAATATTAAAACAGGTAAATGAATTTAAATATTTGGAGGAAAAAGGGAGCTAATTTCCAATATTATGAAGAAACAAATAATTTTTTAGCCAGGTAATGAGAAGAGAACTGGAATATAAATTGTAACAACTGGAAAAATTGATGGACGAAGAGATAGAGGGAAGCAAAGAGAAAAAATAACAGACTGCTTAAGAGACTGTCGAGATCAAAACGCCCAGTAGGCCTTGATGATTTTGAAAGAATCATGCATACTAAGCAATATCACTATTAAGCAAACATTTGATTACTTGAAAGATGTGAGGTTGAGTGAATGTGATGGAATCAATGTCCTCTATATGATCTGTGAGGCATTGGAACAATAATCAGGAAAGTAATGACACAGCAATGCAATCACTGAGCATAGTAAGATCTCCCATTTTGAAGAATTTGCTTACATAAGCTTTGTTAATTATAACAGTTTTGTCTTATAACAAATTTAAACTGTTTCTGCAACAGGCCAAGAGACTTTATAACATATTCCATGAGCCATTTTTACGGTCAGGAGCTACAGTCAAACATAACTAGGTATATTGTTCAGTATTTTAAAAAGCGGATAAATTGTAATTTTTGAAAAATGCAAATGTACTTCTGGTGGCTTTAATGTTTTGAACTGAATGGTGTGTTTGGAGTTAAAAAGAAAGAAATCAATAAACACTATAAGCATCATAAACACTCGTTTATTTATTTATCTGTATCATTTGTCTAGTCCTGAACAACTGTTAATTTCTCAGACACATAGATGCCATCCAAGAACTTGCGGATATCCTTCTTCTTCACAGAAGTAGATTGCTGGATGAGGGCAGCTGGGATAGAAATAAAATTGAAACCATTTAACTAATGAGAAGGTGTTAACAATGGTCATAAATCATCATTCATTGAAACGAACTTAAAATATGCATGACCACCTGTACATATTTTTGCTTAAAAAAATATGGTAATATCACAACCTCTTGATACTATCTCAAATGTAACTTACAAAAATTAGGAAAGCCTTACAATCCATTTAGCTCATGGATCAAACAAATGATATCTAGCTGTATTCAAAACTGTGAACATCTCAAAATAGCATGTAGGTAATTAAAATTTAACAGCAAGTCACTGAGAAAACATTGCCTAATGGATAAATATTTAAACAGTTGTACTCTTGACATTACCTGAAATTTGTCTTAATCTACTAAGGAGATTCAGGTGGAACTATCAGTGGTAGGATTGAAAAAATACAAAACAATATCCCAAGAACACATGGGCGAAACCAGCCACACAAAGGTAATCATTATGTAAAAGAAATAAGTCCCTGCAAGAATTAATTTGTCAATGAAAAGCCAGAAATTCCACAGGCAAATCCTTTTTTCAAGAATACAAATGATGACTTAATCATTCTGTAGTACACACCTGATCTGGAGACCAGTTCAATGTCATTTCCTTCCAAGATGAACTCGTCTTTATTGCCAGATGGTTTGAAAGTGACACCCTTCAGCATTTCAACGTGGCGGGTGTACTTCTCACCAAGGAAATTCTTGATCTCAACTCTGGTGTTGGAGTTGGACACAACAACATTGATCGGAAAGTGAGCATAAACAGCACGCATCTTGTACAGAAAACCCTAGAAGAATATACGAAAGATACTTTATTAAGCATGTAAAACAATATATATCACAGAAAGCTTTTTTTTCTGTGAAAACATATAATAGAAATTGTTTAAGTTCATTTCTAGAAATTGCAACCCTGACATACAAAAGTTAGCCTAGAAACAGCTAAACCCTTCTGAATGTTTACTCATAGTACTGACTAGCACAATTTGCAATACATACTGAAGGGAGGTCAAAAAGTAATGCACACCAATTTTTTTTCTCGGAAACTATTCGGGCAAATTTGAAATGAAATTGAAGTTGAGTGTGAAATTTTCACAGATTGTAGCTGAACATCCCCTTGACACTACCTATTTGTCAACATAATCTCCGTCCAAGCGTATTGCCTTACGCCAACGCGAAACTAGGTCATGAATGCCTCGTTTGTACCAAGTTTTGTCCTGCTCGCGTAGCCATTTTTTAACTGCACGGATCACATCCTCATCATTGTCAAAGTGTGTCCCACGCAGGAATTTTTTGAGTGGTCCAAACAGATGGAAATCTGAGGGAGCCAGATCAGGGCTGTAAGGAGGATGGGGCAGTACAGTCCAACCAAATTTGTTGATTGCTTCCCGTGTTACCAGACTTGTGTGAGGGCGTGCATTGTCATGTTGAAGCAACAAATCTGCAGATGGCTTATTAGGCCGAACTCTGTGGAACCGATTTTCGTCAGTGTATTGATGTAAGCTGTCGAGTTGATTGTCTCACCTCTTGTCATTACATCAACAAGAATCACACCATCAATGTCCCAGAAGACAGTGATCATCACCTTTCCGGCTGATGGAGATGTTTTGAATTTTTTTCTTTTTGGTGACTGCGGATGATGCCATTCCATTGACTGCATTTTTGTTTCAGGCTCACAATAATGTGCCCACGTTTCGTCACCGGTAACAATTTTTGACAAAAACATTTCTCCTTCAACACCGAAACGCTCCAACAATTTAGAACAGAATGTTTTCCTTTGAACTATGTGATCATTTGTTAGGCACCGAGGAACCCACCGAGCGCAAATCTTTGAATATCCGAGAGTTTTAAAAATTGCGATTGCACTTTCCTTGCTGACTGTAAGCTGCAATGCCAATTGCTGACTAGTGATACGCCTATCCTTACGAATAATGGCATCAGCCCGGTTTAACATGTCTGTGCTGGTAGCCGAGGCAACACGTCCAGAACGCGGTAAATCATGCAGCTCCACTCGTACACTTTCTGCAGCTTTAATTCTCTGAACCCAGCGACTAACTGTGCTCCTATTGACTGCAGAACATTTGTACACTGCACACAGTCGTTTATAATGTTTGCCACAGTTTCTTTTTCCGCAACCAGAAATACTATGACAATTCGCTGTTTGTAACGGACATTGTTGACAAGCTCCATTTTAACGGTTCATAGATTGCGTAATATTTTTCAGAATGCTGTGCAATTTGGTGCACATAATTGGAGCATGTCATATTCCAAGTGTGCAAAATTTCATATTCCTATCTTTATTATTAGCCGAGAAAAAAATTGGTGTGCATTAATTTTTGACCTCCCTACGTACAATTTCAAAAAGAATATTGTTTGAATTTTTATGTGTGTAAATTTTCCATCAATCATAAATATTTGCACACATAACTAAATCTTGAAAAATCATGACATTATACATACTGCTAGAGTCTAGGTCACACCAATTTGTGAAATCACTGAATGTATATTTTTTAATGGACACTAGTAAAAAAATTCAAAGAATTAAAAAATTTGAAACCTAAAAATCAAGAAATAATGGAGAAAAAGGCCTCTCAAGAATGCTTGCCTAGTACAAGACAAATTGCATTGTCACAACACATTACAGCGCACTAATAAATAATAGAAACAAATGGGTAAGAGAGCAAGGTACATGGAAATGCTATAATAAAACACCACTCATGACCATTCTCCAGTGTAACTTGTTATACCGTGCCATTGTTTTTCAAAAGGTAATACACATGAATTTCTCACAATGCTCCCTTTTCAGCATTCCATTATAACAAGACACACAAATCAAACAATTCATCTAACTATAAAACAGCTTACCACTGTGACTCCTTTAATCATGTTCTGGACATGAGAGCAAACTGTGTTCACTGCAGCAAGCTCTTTGTGTTTTCCAAACCACTTCTCTACCTATTTGGAAGAAATCCATTAACATAAAATTATAAATGCTTAATACCAAACTTGCTAATACAGAGCTAAAAACAAAACTAAGTCTTTAACTTCTCTGTGCACGTCTGTGACATGTAGAAAACTTTTGTTCCAACTCCTTTACGAAAACTTATTAAACTAGTTCCCTGAATGTAGGTTGGGGGGGGGGGGGGGGGGGGGGGGGGTGTGTGTGTGTGTGTCCATACAAGCAACCGCTGCAAAGTACTGTCAGCTTCATCATGGAAATGAGGCTGCAGATCAGACTTCGTGAATCAAATGGGGGGAGGAGACAGTCTTGGTCAGCATTCACCCTACGAGGAGAAAAAATACATCAAACAAAGCTCCACCCTGCCAAAATAGTATCAGCCACAGCACAGGTTTCAGGAAAAATTAGGGGATGCACAAGTATATAAGAGCACAGACCATGCGACCAGATCATCGAGTGTCATATTCTCATCCCTCCACAATGGTACAGGACAGTCAAATTTGCATGCTCACTACACCTGAACAGTGGTTGGGTTGTGGTCATCAGTAGTAAGGCATCAGCCTCTGTTCAAGAAGGTCCCTGCATCGCACACATTAAATGGAAGGACACAGTGTCACTATTCTTTACTCATAATGAGGCCCCGGTAACACACGGGAACAGATACCACTGCAGTTACGTAATTTAGTGACAACATATCCATGCCCATTTAATAGGTGAACGCAAAGAAAACACTGTAGAATACATGGAATTGGGTGGCCATCAAGCAACTGTGCTAAGTTCAGTAATCCTAGGTTGCAGCAGGAGTGATGAACAGCGCTGAACAAGACCCCACTCCAACTGCGGCACTCCTGAAAGAAGACTATGGAAGTCTAGTCTGTCCAAGTGAGTAAGGGATCAAGGAGGCAAGGCAACACAGTAAGAAAATATCACCACCATAGCTGCAAACCCCAACACAATGCATCTACACTCACTAATGTCCTTTTTAAATAGGATAATGAAAAGGACTACTCATCCTTTAGTAGACATTGAGTGAAGACCAGAAAGAGAGAAAAAAAAACAAACAATCAAGCTGAAACACATTGCAGAATGATCTAGAATTACTTGGTGAGTTACTTTTTAAATTAACAATCACTTTTCTTCTAGAATATGAATATTATATCTATTCACAGTAAAGTTCACAATAAAGCCACAAAATTACGACCAAACCAGTAAAATAGTTCAGGCGTTAGAAATAAATGAGTTAGTACTTAGAGTTATAGGGAGCCGCAATAGCTCAGTGGTTAGTGAACTGGACTACAAAGTACAAGGGGTAGAGTTCGATCCCAACCGACGGCTTCCGGGTTCACCCAGCCTTAAATGGGTACTGGAATTTTTTTTCGGGAAAGTAAAGCGGGACGGGCGTAATACCGACCACATCACCCCAAAAATCATGTGCCGAACCGACGGCCTGTAAAATTTATGGTCACTAACACCATAATCCCTATACGCTACCACTTGGCGTGACGGGGTTACTTTACTTTTCACTTTACTTCAGAGTTATAATTGAAATGTCATACCTTCAGTTGCTTAGAATTTGGCAATGAAATATCAATCGGCAGATGACGAAAGCTGCGAGTTAGGACTCCACGTGGTCCTTTCACAGTAACATTGCGTGATTTTACTGTCACAGTCACTGAAAGAAAAAAAAATTAATGAAACATTAAGATGTGAGTTGGAGAAAAAAATCTATCATATCACTATGACATGGCTGTAATAGTCGGCTCTTCACAACACAAAATAATTTAAAATTAAAATAGGAAACATGCACTACTGAAACATGCAAATTTTGGGCATATTGTTTAACTCTTGTGGGTAAATATTACTATTTCAAATACAACCTTTCTGCGCAAGTCTATAATAACAAGATAATTCTAGCCAGGGGACTACTATTAAGCATCCCATGTTTCTGAAATGGTACTTTCTGGCTTCTAGGGAATCTGACCATGATTAAATTTGCCAGAAATTGTTAAGAATGAAAGTAACTTCACGAAGCAAGGATGAATGTTAATAAGTCACTTAGCACCATCTAGGTACTTTGAAATAGTCCGTTGTGATTTAAAACAAGCTAGCTAGATAGCCCTCGATGCAAGCTAAACAATGATACCTTAATTATTACTGTACAATAATTAGAAAAAAAAGTTAATTTTTAAATGAATTAATTGTCTTAAATTGATTAAGAGGAACATAGAGGAAAATATCATTGAGCCCGTTTGGATAGTTGTCCATGCCTGAAAATGGCGGCGATGTAGAAAAAAAGTTGGCTTTTCATAGCTCTTTCATTCCTGGAAGTTACCAGATTCAATTTATCAAAGTCCCTACACCTGTATTGCAAGAAACATGTATTCCCCCACATCATGGAAAATTCTCTTGGAATGTACAAGCTATTATTACTAATTAGTTGATAGTTATAGCCTTTATTATATGTTATAACGCAAATATTTTATCACATTTTAGATTTATTGCTACACTTCTGGGAATTTAATTTATATCGTCCAACAGTCATACACACACACACACACACAATGTGAAATGTAAAAAAAAAAATACCATGTCAGGTAAAAGAATTTTTAAAATAGGATGCAATACACTAATTGTGACTTCTGATAAAACAGAGTTGTAACCCTTAATTACGATGCCTAGCTGTGGCTCACCTTCATTACATTCCATAATACAAAATATTACCATGTAATTGTAAGATTAGGCGCATAAGAATAGTCTTTGAATTTTTGACACACAAAACAGCATGCTCCAGTATTGATATCAAATTTCTCTTACTTTATTTAACATAAAATACCATTTAAAACCAGAGTAAAAAAAACTTCAATATTTGAATTCAGCATCTATCTAACTATTGAGTGTGAAATTTTGAAATAAATAGACTATTAACTGAGATCTTTTCTTCCTCATCATTTGCCTTTCAGTGTCAAGGGGAGATATAATTTGCAGTCTTATGCTCTTCTGTTCACCTCTGCTGCTGTTTTCTAGTGGTTTTAATATAATCTGTCAATCAATCTTTTTTCATGGTTGGCCTTTGGGTCTGATGTCCTTGCAATTATTGAATGCTCGTTGTGTTTTGATCTTCTGCCTTGTCTTTGGCCAAACCATTTTATCTGTTGTTTCTTTACATATGGCGGAGATTACGCTTAGCTTTTTTCTAAGTTCATTTCTGAAGTCTATCTGAGAATGCGAAGAATTATCTGAGTTTGGCTTCATAAATGGGACTATCTTCCCTTGATGCGATCCTTCCCTCTGATGGACTAGATTTGTCTCCGAGGTACTACCAATGGGACACATTTTTAAAGAGATTTTTTATTAAAATTTGGCGGGCAGATATTAATTCACTTACACCACATGTTCTGAACACATTGCGCCTTTCAATTCCTATATTCAGGGAAGTTGCCAAAATACGCTGACAAGATTGCACTTTTATCACGTTTCCCAAGAGAGAACACATGACTAGTTCTACTATAAGCTGTATAAGTATATATCACATGAAAGTCAAGAAATACCCTATAGCCGGGTGTGAAAGAACTTTTGGAGCTCAATTGGAGTTTAAAAGCTATTCATGATGAATTAATTGTAGTAAAGCTGTACTTACTTCTTGTGCTTTTTTTCCCCCAACATTTTATTAACTGATTAAATAAGTTGTTTATTAGGGTAAGGTGAAACAAAGTTGAATGCATTCGACAATAAATGTCTGAGTAAAATACTTGGTATAGCGTGGAACGAATTCAAAACAAACGAGGAAATTAGAGAAATCGCCAATCAACCATTAATATCTTCAGTAATAAAGAAAAGGTGATGGTCATATGTTGGACATGTGATGAGAAAAGATAACTGAATAGCAAAGCAAGCCCTCATGTGGGAAACACCCAGGAATTTCCAGAAGAGGAACACCCAGAGAGACACTGAGAAGAACATTGATGAGAGAGGCAAGAGCAGCAGGAATCGGCTCCCTCAATGAGATAGAGCTGCTTGCACAGAACAGAGACAAATGGCGATATTTGATAAAATATCTTTAAAAGAATTAAAAACTGCTAGAACAAAAATTCAGATAAGAGAACGAGCATCTTGATCTACGCCGTATGGGCCGGCTACGGCTCGAAAGGTCAATAGAATATAGATAGATTAGGGTAATGTTAAAAGACAATGATTTTTATATTCAGCATACATTTAAATGTAAATATGCAAATTTTTAATGCAGTCTGTTACTCGGTTGCGACAAAAAAATAATTTAAGGGGAACATCTATGCTAGGAAATTCATGGCCCACGCCATATTTGGATCAAATGGCGTGGGCCATGAATTTCCTAGCATAGATGTTCCCCTTAAATTAGTCAAATCCCATGCCCCAAATAGGTCTGCCTTTTAATCAATATATAAAAGTGTATTTACTAGTATAGACTAAAAAAACAATTGATTTTTAAATTCAAGATCCATTTTTAACCATCAGTGTGAACAAATTGAAAGTGATCTGTTCATCAAGTCATATCCAAATTATTTTAGGGACTTTGATAAAAATTTCGAAATTGTCTATTGTGGTTTAAAATAAGCCAGCTAGATAGCCCTTGATGCAAGCTAAACAATGATACCTTAATTATGGCTGTACGACAATTAGAAAAAAAGTTATTAATTTTTTAATGAATTAATTTTGACTTAAATCGATTAAGAGAAACATAGAGGAAAATATCATTGGGCCCGTTTGGATAGTTATCAGTGCCTGGAAAATTTAGAGGTGGCCGATTATGATGGCACAATGGTTTATAAAGGGAATAGCCCCTGCTATTTAATAATTTATTTAGACATAACGGAATCGACAGATCACTTTCATATTTCACACACTTTTATTTAAATGGTAAATGAATTTTACAAACCCATTGCTTTTGTGATGTCACTAGTTAATTAATTTTATTTTTGTAAAAAAAAGCAGAGTTATTCTGAGACATGGGATTTGACTATCAAATATGGCGTGTGACGTGATTTCTACCCATGGAGATGCTCCCTTTAAATTATTATTTTTACATGACGGAATCAGTAGATCGGAAGATCGTTTTCAATTGGGTGCATTCTTATGTTTAAATGGGTGCTGAATTAAAAAATCTCTGTTTTGTCAAGATCAGCCGGTAAATTTAATGTTTAATATGGAAAAAATCATTAAAAGTGTACAAATAAAGCATTCAATCACTAATATCTTGAAAACGGCTTCGAGTATTCGAATAATTCTTTCACCAGACAGTAGGGTATTTCCTGACCTTTCACCTGACATATAAATAGTAACACAAGTCATGTGACATCTCCGGGAAAATGCGTTAAAGTGCGTGCCCCTTTAACCAATGTCAGCCAATTTCCGAAAATGGCGGCGATGTAGAAAAAAATCGAATTTGGCTTTTCATAGTTCTAGGAAGTTACCAGTTTCAATTTATCAAAGTCCCTACCAAATTAACTATTTTAAGATAGACTATAGACTATTGCCTCTAAAAACCATTTGCCATTTTCTACAGCCAGCTCTTGCTCTACATTTTCTCGACGCAGACAACTCTCAAATGGGCCCATGAGTGATACTTTCCTGTGTTCCTCTTGATCACTTTCAGTCAAAATTAAATTCAATTAAAAATGCACTTTTGTTCTAATCGTCACACAATCATGATTAAGGCCGTACAGCCATAATTAAGGTATCATTGTTTAACTTACATCAAGGGCTATCTAGCTAGCTTGTTTTAAATCACAACAGATTATTTCGAAATTTTTATCAAAGTACCTACAAAATGTTAAGGAGACTACAGTCAAAGGAATAAGGAAATAAGAAGAGTGCAGCTTTCACTTCAGTGTTCATTGCTACAGACTATTATATTATTCTTCAGAACTACTATATTAACTTAACTAGTTGTGGAGCAAGGACAAACTGAAAAAAACATTACAAAACAAGTTTACCATTGTCTGGAATTTTCACAAAGTGGGAATTGTTTATGGTCTTCATTGTCCCTGATCAGAGAAGGGAAAAAAAATGAAAATTAACAATTTTTTACAATAACTATACAATCTAAACAACTAAAATATATGCAAAATTATTTTATTATAGTGCACCTTAAAGCCAATTATGCTTTTCTTCTCACTGCATGCTCATTTAATCTAGTTAAGAGTATTATATTTTACGTGTGTAGTGCTTCCCATATGGTTATAACATCCACATCACTCGGAATAGTAAGTTTCCCTAGAGTGGAGTTACAATAAGGTAAAAAATATAAATTTGATAAATTATTAAATAAATAGCAGTACTATAAGAAAGTAAAATTACTTTTCTTTCACAATAACTCAAAATGAAATATAGATATATGAATATGTCAAAGGATTGACACGATATGTAGAAAACACAAGACTTTCCCTACCGTCTTTCCAGAATTACACTTAGAAAAGGAAGTTGCGGATCATTGGTATGCGCATGTGTACTTTAACCGGAAGTAATCTTCTGTGTTGTCAACATGGGAAAAACTAAACGTCAACTACCGGCATCATCGTCAGGCAAAGGAGCAAAATGTCACCCTCATCAAAACAAGCATGACAGAAGAAATCGGCACCAGCATAAAATAAACGATGCAGACATCGGCGATTGTACTGAGCCAGTGCTGGAAGGTTACAGACCATTATATTAATTGGAGTAATAGTAGATACCCGTTATCGATAAGGAGTAAATGCTGTACTGTACTGTAGTAGTGTAATTAGTGTATGTAATTACACGTAAAGTTAAAGGAGCCTCAGTGGTGCGTGAGTCTCATCATCATGTGCATGAGTAGTGAGAGTGAGTGGTGAAATCTGACTCAGAGACACACCCAACTGCCAAACTGGTGTGTCGTGTACTCGCTTTCAGTTCAGGGTTCCCATTAAGTGGCGGATTTTTTTCAGACCGTCAAGACTCCGGGGTTCTCCCTGCCTCCAAAAAAAATTTAAAAAGGAATCAATAGAATAGTTTCAAGATAATTGCAGCCTAAGATATGCTTAGGGTTAGTGGGGTAGAGTTCTGCTCTACCAAAGGAGGAGTAAGAGTAAGACGTCTCCCTTCCTCCGCTAGTCTTCGGGACACCCTTAGGCAAGGTGGAGCTCCCGTTTAGCTCCTCTATCAGGGTTATGTGAAGCCATTGGAGCAGGTGGTGGATGGTGTTGTGGGAGCAGCCGACAAGTAGTCACGGTTATGGTCCCCACATCGCGATGGCAGGCAGATGATCTCATGTATAGAGACAATGGCTGCGATCTCCGACTAGTACAGTCACTGCCAAGAAGGAAAGGAATGGCAAACTACCTTCTTATATTGCCTATACTAATCATGACAAGGCACATAACTATTATATTAGGGGATTTCAATGCAAAGGTTGGAACAGCTAAAGTGCAAAATGTGACTGGGGGCATGGCCTTGGAGAGACGAATGACAGAGGGGATAGATTGATAGGTTGGGCAAAGACACATGAAATGATAATAGGTAACACCTGGTTCAAACAACACCCTAGGCGACTATGGACATGGCAAAGCCCAGACAAAAAAGTACACAATCAAATTGATTTTATACTGGTACAGAGAAGATTCAGGAATGTGCTAACATCTGTTAAAATATGGCCAGGAGCAGATTGCAATAGTGACCATGTACCAGTAGTTGGAAAGATAAGAATAAAACTGTGGAAGGCATAGAAATCACCATGAAATATAAAATTAGAACTAGATATGCTAAGAGTAGATAAACAGATGAGTGATAAGTATGGCATGATAGTACAAAATAGATATAATGCTGTTGAGAAATTACAGGACATTGAGGAGCAGTGAGAAATGCTCAAAAAACATCAAATAAAGTAATACCAGTGACCAAAAGAATCAACAAAAAGAAATGGATGACAGAAGAAATATTACAACTAATGGATGAAAGAAGAACGGACATACAAAATATTGCACCCACCACTAATTATGCAAGAGTGAAGTGGAGGACACAATTCAACACATGAAAAGAGGCAAAGCTCCAGGTCCCGACAATCAAAGAGATAAGTGCATTTCGAGAGCTGGGAGTACAAGTCATAACAAAACTACTCAAAGACATATATAACACTGGACACATACCCGAAGATCTACTAAAATCTATCTTTGTAGCCATACCGAAGAAGTCAGGTGCCACTGATTGTGAAGACCATCGCACTATTAGTCTCATGAGCCATATGACAAAAATATTACTAAGAATCATCATGAGACATGTAAGAAACAAAATAAAACCAGAAATAAGTGAGGAACAATGTGGATTTGTGGAAGGAAAGGGCACCAATAATGCAATATACATCTTAAGAACATTGATAGAAAGATCTATAGAGGTAAAGAAAGATCTATATATGTGCTTTATAGACTACACAAAAAAAGCATTTGACAAAGTAAAGCATGTGGAAATAATCAATATGCTGGAGAAATTAAACATTGATGGCAAGGATCTGCGAATCATAAAAAACATGTACTGGCAATAAACAGCAGCAATACGAATTAACAACCAAACAGGACAATTTGAACTTATAAAACAAGGCTGTGTTCTGTCGTCGGATTTGTTTTCACTTTACAGCGAACATATTATGAGATCAATAGTAGACAAAATAGGAATTGAAGTCAAAGGTCACAACATAAATAATTTGCAATATGCGGATGACACAGTCTTAATAGCAGAGCCAGAGAATAGACTACAAAAAATGATAGACGTAATAGTAAAAGAAAGCATCAAGAAAGGTCTCAGTCTGAATAGTAAGAAAATAGAAGTAATGGTCATATCGCAGAAACAATCATGTAGCATAAAAATAAACAGGACAAATTTGAAAATTTGCAACGCGTCAAATACTTGGGCACAATAATAACATCGGATGGAAGATGTACCACGAAAATAAAAAGCAGAATAGCTCAGGCCAAAATAGTATTTCAGAAAATGAAAAATATCTTATGCAACAAATCTATGTCAATAGAAATGAGAAAGAGAGTTCATATGTGCTTTATAGAACTAATTCTGACCTACTGAAGCGAGTCATGAACAGTAGACAAGCAAATGAAAAGTCGATTGGAGGCCACAGAGATGGGATTTCGCAGAAGAATGTTAAAAGTTCCCTGGACAGCTAAAAAGACCAATGAGGAAATTCTCAAAGAGGCCAACACAAAAAGGGAACTCTTAAAAAACATCAGAAAAAAGCAATCAACATTTTTTGGGCACATCATGAGAAGAGGAAAGTTGGAATACTTGGTGGTTATAACTGGCAAAATAAAAGGAAAGAGAGATCGCGGACAACAAAGAGAGAAAATACTGGATAGCTTGGTGTCATGGCATGGAAAACAATCAACAGAACTGATACGATGCACTGTAGATAGAAGATTGTGGAAGGACATGATCGCCAACCGGTATGGCACATGATGATGATGAAGATATGCTCAGATAATAATACTCAACTGTATTACTAGCAAAAAATTGCAACTTTGATAACAATTTCTAAATAGCCTGTTGTAATTTAAAACAAGCTAGCTAGATAACCCTTGATACAAACTAAATAATGATACCTTAATTATAGCTGTACGGCAATTATAAAAAAAAGTTATGGATTTTTAAATGAATGAATTTTGACAAATTGACATAGAGGAAAACATCATAGGCCCGTTTGGATAGTTGTCCATGCCTGGAAAATTGAGAGTTGGCCGATTATGATGGCACAATGGTTTATAAAGGTGATAGTCCCTGTCATTTAATAATTTATTTAGACATCCAGATCTGATAGATCACTTTCAAATTTCATACATTTATATTTAAATGGTAAATGAATTTCCGAAAGTGGCGGTATTGAAGAAAAAAATTGAATTTGGCTTTTCATTACTCCTGGAAGTTACCAGATTAAAATTTTCCAAAGTCCCTACATAAAATCCAAAAGATCTACGACAATTACTTAATGAAATAAACATGTCAAGCAAAAAATGTGGATTAGATATGAATATAAAAAAGACTAAAACTATGAACATAAACAAAGATAATACTCAAAGTTGAAGAAATAGACCTGGAGACAGTTCAGAGCTACAACTACTTTACTTTACTATAACCAGTGATAGAAAACTGAAATACAAAAAGAATAGGAATGGCAAAAAGTGATTTTAATGCCATGAACAATGTATTAACATTGAAACAAATAACACCAGGGCTAAAACTAAGAATAGCAAAATGAAAATGTTATATATTCTCAACATTCCTGCATGGTGCAGAAACATGAACATTAGACAAGAAAATTTAAGCCTTTGAAATGTGGATTTATAGGATATAATATGTGGATTTATAGGATATATATATCACTAGGATCTTCATAACTGCACTCTAGACATGTTCATAGGTGCTCTGATCTTCTCCTTGAATTACTGAGTCTCTAAGGAGCACCCTGACACATGCACAGACACTGTTGCAAGGCCAAGGATTCATTCATCATGGGTAGATTTACATTACAGCTTTTGCCCAGAGAGTGGCCATTTTTAGCCTATTCTTTTAACTGCCAAAGGTTCTTTAACATGCAGGATGCATACTATACCTCCAAATTTTTGCCGTGTCCAAGAGGGCTAGTCATTGGATCTCACTATCCAGAGACCTGAGCAGGTTAAAGCCATAAAGAAACCACATATTTTAATTTATTGAAAATTCTCACTGCCTGTGGTGGAGGTTGAACCTGGGACCTCCTTGTCCAGGGATCACTATCTTACCTCTAGATCACCCATGCCTCCACATCCCACTTAGAATTTTTGTACAGGTTGTTATTGATGCTTATGAACATTTCATTTATATCCTATTCAATCTTGTGTGTGAGGTTGCCATATGCGAAGAGTAAAAATATTTGACTATTTTTTTAGATATAAATATTGAACTGAAGTGGTAAAAGTAGTGGTACCTGAACATTAGTATACAGGTACTGATGCAAAAGGCCATATATATATAAGTTATAATCATTCTCCAGGTCAACGGCTACTGACTTGGTTTGAAATCCTTTGTACATATCATTTACAAGTTATGGTTATGGAAGACCTTGGTATCACTGCAAACGAATTTAAATCCATAATTACTCAACTGCCCGTGCCAGTGGAATCATCTGAATTAATATCTCATCTCCCGAACAAAGAAAGGTAGCTGCAGTCCCCATCATAGCAGTCTCAGCACACGCCAAAAGACATAAGGTGAAACTGCACAGAAAGTGAACACATCCATCTGTTCCCCGTCATACGATATCATCATTCATCGTAAGCAATCAGAATATCGAAACACAATAAAAACTGATAAAACAGACTGCTCACAGTGTGCACAGAGCACTAAACTCAGTAACTCCTGCAATTTACAAGTGATTCACATTACTCCATTTTGCCATCATTGGCTTGTATCAATTATCCATCTACATTATTAGTGTTCTGTAACAGGACTTGTCTTAATAGTGACTAAATCACTTAATTTGTTTGTACTTATAAAGATAATGCAAGGACTATTCCAAAAGTATCTGATCTTTGAACCGGAAAAATACACTTTCTCACCATGATGTGTGAAACTCTAATCCTCTCCAAAATACTCTTCTTGGTACTGCACACATTTTTCCCAGAAGTCCAGTAATTGTTGGAAGCATTTCTGGGAGTAGTCTACCTGGGCCATTGCACCTTATAATGTCTTCTTGTGACTCAAACTGGTCCTTTTGTGCAGCATTTTTAGCTGGGAGAAAAGCCAAATAACAAGGAGCCATGTCAGGAGAGTAGAGAGTCTGATGAACAATAATGTTGTACTTGGCCAAGAAAGTCTGAATCAGATGCGAAGTATAAGGTGGTCTGTTGTCATGATGGAGTTGCCGAGCTTCTGTTACCCACAGGTCAGTCATATGGGTCACATGACACCATGGAGGTGGTGGGATGGCCTCCAGGTAATATTCTTTGGTAATATTTTGGCCTTGCAGTACTCACTCATAATAAATTATCCCACAGGAGTCAAAAGAAAACTGTCAACATTACTTAAACGTTGCTGCACACCTGCTCCACCATGGTAACTGCATATTTGTATCCAGGTCATGCCCTTAAATTCATGACTCATCATCAATGATTATAGTGTTTGGAAAGTCAGGGTTGCCATTAGTGCAGTTCTGTGAGACTTCCAAATGGAGTTGCTTCTGCTCCATCATTAGTAGAAATGATTTTTGTCGTTGGCACAAATTTCTCTGACAGTTTTAGCATAGCCAAATCCTCGCTTAAAAAGGAATGTGCTGAACCTATGCCTATTCACACCTCATCCGCAGGTTCTCAAATGGTGACACTGTGGTACTGCAGACCTAGGTCTGCACTTCGTCAGTGACCTTATCATTTTGCGGAAAAAGAAAATCTGACAGGCATTCACTACAAACATTAACATACAGGCTGACTCTCACAACAAGATGTACTCGTCAAACAGAGAAAAAATTCATGCGTGTGCATGTCTAAATGCCAAAGGACACCTTCTTTACTTTATTTGTTTCTGCAGGAAAAAATTAAGGTCATATAATTTGTGTACAGGCCTCGTATATTATGGCGTCGTTACCGTTAAGAATTTTAATGAAAGATTCTTGTTTAAAATGTAATATAATGTTCACTCTTATCTATTCTGATATTTTTAACCATTATTACAGCAGAGTTTTTTTGTACAAAATTATCTTTCTTCCCCTGTCCTGAATTAATACTGTCGGTTTAGTATCTGAGAGTTGGTAAGAAAAATGCATTGTATGCTCCAATTCCAAATGATTAGATTTTACCTGACCAATTTTGCACATTTTAATTTACTTTTTCATTTATGGTTAAACTATTTCATGCTGTTTTTCTATATTTTTTTTGTGCTAATTGATTAATATTTCACTTTCAGGTGCTGTGGCTGCGACTTCAGCAGAAACCAAATTTCCTTTTCCCCTAGCTATGTGGGACCTTGAACAGTGTGACCCCAAAAAATGCACAGGGAGGAAACTAGGCCGCATGGGCTTATTGAGAACGCTTCGTTTGAACCAAAGATTTAATGGGCTTATTCTCTCGCCTGTTGGAACAAAATGTGTTGCTCCTGAGGATAAGTAAGGTTTTGCAGTCATGTATGTTGTATGATATTGTTCTCTTTATGATTTAATTAATAATTTCAGATGTTTAAATTTGTTAATTTTACTTTATAAGAGGAAATGCTCGTTAAATAATAATGCAGAGAATACTGGCAGTTTTATAATTTTAACTTTCATATAAAGATTTAATATTAATGTTTTCAAAATCAAAGATCTTTGCCATGATCATTCTTATCATGCCATTTATTTTAGTAGCTTATCAGCCATTTTTCAGTAATAACTATGTTATTTATTTAAAGTTTAGATAATGTAATTTTCTACAACAGTGCAGGTTGTTCATAATGTAGAAGAATAAAAATGTTATGTTCTGAACACATTGGATGAATCCACAGGTCAAAATGAATACAAAATAGACCAATGCCTTGGGAAAGGGAAAGAAACAAATAACATAGCCATGCTTTGAGGTTGTTTATACTAGAGAAATGGACATATAATACTTTATTCACGTACTTGCGCTGTTCCTCAGACAAATTTTAAACAGCACAGATATCTAAGCAACAGTTTCTCATATTTTGTACTAAATTTATTGCTTTCTTATTTAGTAGGCTACTTCACAAATTCAGAAAATGTTTGTTTCTTTTCCTTGTATATTTGTCTTTTTATTTCCCCCTGTTTTCATTGTCATAGAAAATATAACATTTGTATCTGAAGCTATATCTTCTTCTTCTTTCTTTCCTCATCTGCCTTTCAGCGTTTTTGATATTGGTTGTCCGTCTTTGTCATTTATCACCTCAGTAGGATCATGGTTTTCTTTTCTCGCTCTTGTGGCTTTTACTGCTTTGTAGAAATCTCTTGTGGCTGTCTTGAAGTCCCTGCTCATGTTTTGTCCGAATTCTGTCCAATTCCTTTGCTTAGCTTCTTTGATCAGCATTTTAACTCTTTTTCGAACTAAGGCATATCTTTCATATTTTTCTTGGTTCTTGTTCTCCCTCCAATTTTTAAACAGTTTCTTCTTTTCTTTAATTGCTTCTCTGATTGTTTCGTTCCACCACGGGGTGCTCTTTTTCCCTTCTCTTGTTCTTAGCTTCGTTCCACAAACTGTTTTAGAGATGTTAGTTACTGTTTCCTTAAATTGTTTCCACTCTTCTTCTACTGTGCCTACTTCGTTAGGGAGTTTCTTGAATTCCTCTCTGAGTTTTTCTTCTAGGGTTTTCCTTGTTTCTTGATCGTTTAATTGTTTTATTTTTATTGTCTGTTCTTTTCGCTTCTTTTGTTTGTTTTCGTATATTCTCTTTATTTTTGGCTGTCTTAGTGTGATCATAACCATCTTGTGATCCGTGTCATCTGTAATATTTGGGATTGCTCTACTGTCGGTTACTCTTTTCTTGTTCTCTTTTCTTGTTAGTATAAAATCTATCTGGCTTCTGCATGTTGTGTCATTCCATTTGTACCAGGTGTATACTTGCGACTCTCTGTGTTTGAAGAATGTGTTGGTGATAAATAAATCATTTTGATTGCATAGTTCCAGCAGTCTGCTTCCATTTTCGTTTATTTCAGCCGTTTTATCGCCAAAGGGTCCTAAGATGTCACTGTTCTCACTGTTGCGTTTCCCAAGCCTTCCATTAAAATCTCCCATCACTAACATGTCGTCGCTTTCGTCAATCTTGTTAATAATTTCACTCAGTGTGTTGTAGAATTCTTCGCTGTCTTTTACATTGTTGTTGCATGGTGCATAGATTTGAATGTAATTTGTTTTTCGATCGTCTTCTAGCAGTTTAATTGAGATAATTCTTTCTGAATGGTATTTTATTTCTAGAATGTTCTTTGCGTGTTCTGGGTCGATGATAAAACCTACTCCATGTGTTGCTCTTTCTGTGTTGTCGACTCCCGAGAATATTTTCGTGTAGTTCATGTGTGTTTTCTTTATCTGTTGTCCTTTTACTCTGGTGTCTGCTAATCCTAGTATTTTAATTTTCTAGCTATATAGTTTTCTTTATGTTGTCATAATCATCAGAAGTCATGTCCACAAACATTTGAGATCACCACATTTCTGACTCCAATATTGCATCTACTGTTAATCTCTTTCCATGCCAGACTATTAAACTGTCTAGTATTTTCTGTCATTGCTTTTCTCAATTTACTTCTATTTTTCCTGTTGCAATGTTTGGACTGAGCGAATGTTTCCCAATAGAAACTGGGGTTAAACAAGGATGTATTTTATCACCCTTGTTATTTGGAATTGTTATGGACTTCATAATGAAGAAATGCTGCACTGGTAATAAAGGCATCGAATGGATACAAGGAGACCATTTGGAGGACCTCGACTTTGCTGATGACATAGTCCTCATCAGCAGTCAGATAAAAACGATGCAGGAAAACACAAATGAACTATCATCAATAGCCAGCAAAATTGGGCTTGAGATCAATCATGAAAAGACTAAAGTCATGACTAGTTTAATTCCAACAGGTGACAAAATATACATGGAAAACAAACCAGTAGAAGAGATCGATCACTTTATCTATCTTGGAAGTCACATTGATCGAGAAGGGGATACGAGCAAAGAAATTAAAATCAGAATAGCTAAAGCAGCAATGTCTTTCAGAAGCCTTGAAAAGTTGTGGAAATCAAAACTTATCAGCACAAACACAAAACTTAGGCTATTCAAATCAAATGTACTATCAACCCTTACGTATGCGTGTGAAAGCTGGAAAACAACAAGAGATATAGAAACAAAGTTGAACGCATTCGAAAATAAATGTCTAAGGAAAATACTTGGTATAGCATGGAACGAATTCAAAACAAATGAGGAAATTAGAGAAATCGCCAATCAACCACTAATATCTTCAGTAATAAAGAAAAGACGATGGTCATACGTTGGACATGTGATGAGAAGAGATAATAACCGAATAGCAAAGCAAGCCCTCATATGGGAAACAACAGGTAAAAGAAAAAGAGGAAGACCCAGGGAGACACTGAGAAGAACATTGATGAGAGAGGCAAGAGCAGCAGGAGTCGGCTCCCTCAATGAGATAGAACTGCTTGCACAGAACAGAGACAGATGGCGAGATTTGATAAAATATCTTTAAAAGAAAACTGCTAGAACAAAAAAATCCATATAGGAGAAGGTGTATCTTGGTCTACGCCCTATGGGCCGGTTACGGCTCGAAAGGTCAATAGAATGTTTGGACATTGACTTTATTTCCAGACATCTTCGTTATTTTTCTTAGCAGTCCATGGTAATCACAACCACTCTTATGTAGAACAATATATCTATTATCTCACTCACATGATTTTCTTGTTTGTTCAGTTGTTCATGACTTACTTCTGTATGGAGAGAAATATGATCTTCTAACACTGAAGTATACTTTTTTATATTTTTTTAAAACCCTAGATTAAGACATTGTTGTTAAAATTACAGCATTAAAATTTGACAGTTTGCCTTGGTCAAACGTTTCCTTCCTCCATGTACCTTCCTAATTACTACTTACCTTACAGTGACACACCCCCCCCCCCCCCCCCCCCCCCCCCCCCCCCCCCGAGTGGTTGGATTTGTTTCCTTTGGTGATATAAATTTTTTTTTCATTCCGTGAGATACGATCTTGTATAATACGACAAAAAATCGCCAAATTTCAAGAAATTTGTAACCAGGGAAATTTATTTGGTTGTTGGCAGGCATCAAACAACCCATTGTAACTCAGCAAACACAGCGAATAACCCTATAAGGTAGTCGAACATAATGGCAGACTTACGGCAACCGTATCAACAATCAACCTGAGGCAGGAAATATGAGTCCCCATGTCTCTCCTAGTGTAAACACATGGCTGTGTGTCAAAAGTTGAAAGAAAATACTATTTTTAGAGCTCCTAATATAACAATTAAGTGATAGTCATTTTTACTATGGTATCGTAAACAACTGGGTCACAGATATGTATTGTAATCTAGGGTTAACAGAGACTAGTTGCAAATATGATTTTTAATTTATTGGCAGCTGTCTTCTTCAATTTGTATGACTAATTCTTTCTAATAAACAGAAGTTATTTCAGCTGTTCGAGATTTAGCAGTGCTCAAATATAGATTGTGCAGTCCATTTGTTCAAATGATATTGTTGTCATTCAAATGTAGGGCAGTTATTGAGAAGAATGGCATGGCAGTTGTGGATTGTAGTTGGGCAAAATTGCAAGAGACTCCATTTGCACGAATGAAAGGTGACCATGCAAGACTGTTGCCATACCTTATTGCTGCAAATCCTATAAACTATGGTCGACCTTGCAAGCTTTCTTGTGTCGAGGCATTTGCTGCAACATTATACATCACAGGTATCTCTCATATTACTTAACATAGAAGACATTAACACATATTTGAATTTTCCTATAAAGGTAGTAATTAATTATTCATTAGTTTAATTGTCTTTCTTTTTTGTCATTGACTTCTGTGGTCCTGTTGACGAGTTAATGCTGGTTTCAGCACATAAGGTTTTTATCAATAAATCAAAAGAGATGTCAGAGGCAAAATTTTTCATGGACCTTATGGTTTTAAATATCAATCTATATTCTTTATCTTTAGGGAATTCATATTGTATATGAATTTTTATATAATTGAACAAGGAATTAGATTTTACCGATGAAGAAATGCTACAAGGCATATAGAAAGAGAAATGGGGATAAATGACCAAAACAAACAAAATTAAAATGTAAAATTGAGACCATAATTGCCAACTTACAATCATAAATATAGGGTCAAAGTGATCCAAGGTGTATTATTTTGCCAAGAAAAAAAAAACAATTAGCAAAATGTCTTCAAGCAGCTTTGAAAGTTTTATTAATCGAGCATAAAAATAACTATCTTTTGTCATCAATAATCATGATGTATTGATTTCCTCTTCACTGTAATGTTATTGATTTATTGATTACAAGAGTATCCAACATAAGACTTTATATTGTTTTTTTTTCTAAATCTACATTAAAATCGCTCCAATAGCAGCTGCCGTTATTGCTTAGAGATCATTGTTCAAAACATTACAAAAAAAGTTAACTTACTGGGTTTTTCAGCTGTCATCAAATGAATTACAGCAGTAAAATCATTACTAATCAATGCCATTTCAATCAGCTGATTTTTATTAGTGATAAATGCTGCTAATCCAAACTGAAAATCACACTCTTTTGCATGATTTCTTTGTAAATACTACATGTATGAGGAAGGAACTCTTTAATAAAGAAAGTCTACAAGAAAGTACATAAAATAACTAAATGTGTAAAAGTAGGAATGTCTATATGAATTAAATTGAGAATGGTACCGGATGAGGCAGACTGAGTCAATACGGACTTGACGACCAAAATGATCGTGATACAGGCTGCTGAAAAACATATAGAAAGTTAAACTTCACTGTGGTTTACGGCTTCTCAAAAAAAAAGCTAAAGAGCTTGTCATTCAGAGTTGTCATGTAATAATTTACATTTGTGGTAATCTTTAATTACATAGAGAATGTCTGTAGTGTAGGGACTGACTTCATCACATTTTTAACAATTGTCCTTTACACTCAGATCTCCTCCCTAGTAAATACCGCAGTGTGAAATAATAGATTGGTTTACCAGTCCTCCCCAATTCTCCTCATAGCTCTTCTGAATTTAGGCAACATTGCTCTTGACTAACATGAAGATCCAGGAGTTGCACCAGGGCTGCAAATTTATGAACAGCATGAAAATTGTTATCATCTCACCCTTCTTTTTGAACATATGGTTAGGTATATATGATCATCCATCATTATGATATATCATGTACACCAGTATCAACAATTGGTGGACACACAGCACTTGATTCACTCTAAAGAACACAGCCAGATGCATGAACATTGTAACGCTGGCCCAGAATCCTTCAAGTGGTACCTTTGGTTGACTTGTTACAAAGATCTACATCAAGGAGCTGAAAGTAATCAGCGCTGAACAAATCCAGAGATGGTTATTGAACAGCTCTCAATGTCATGACATAATATGCTTATCAACTTTACAACAGAGAGAGTTCACATACAAACCTTCTATTCTGATCTGTTCATGCAGTCAAGAATACCCCTTATTCGCTCCACTCATGTCACAGCTCCCTCCAAATTGTGTTGGCACACGCTGCCTGATTCATCAAAAAGACCACTGCCAGATGGATGAACTCCATAGCACTGGCACATATCCATAAAGTGGATCATTTCGTTGACACTAACACATTGATCTACATTAGAGAGCTTAAATTAATCAGTCTCCAAATGCAAATCCTGCGGTGATCGACTGAACACAAACTCTATTCCACCATCTTGGAAATGGAAGTCCTGCAATAAAAATAATTTATGTTCAGTTACAGCTTGACACTCTTTGGTCATCTCAACTGGAAAAATTGGTATCGGGTTCAATGAGCTGGGGAAAGTAGTAACATTAAGATAGACAGAGGACTCAATTTATGTTTCCAGACATCTATTTATCATTGTTTGCAGACATAAAATAATACAATCAACAGTGAGACAAGCTGTGGTACCTCAGCGTTTAAATTATATATTGATGTTTATATGCAGAAAATCAACCTATTGAAAGTGTTACTGAACTAGCATGAGCAACTTATATTTATATGTAAATTATAATTTTAATGTTTGTTCCAAAGAAGTGTAAATACATTATTTTTCATTTATGAGTATTAGATTAGTTGTGGCAGGCATAGAAACCTCAACACTTCAGGAACTAATGTGGATTTATTAACCTGATGATGTAGGGGTTCATCATCCACACCCACTTAACAGGTGAACACAAAGAAGAAGATAACTTAATCTCAGACTTGAGTTGCTGTGTATCTGCTCATTGGAGAATTTGGTTATTTTAGTATTTTATCATTTCATCTCGGACTGAGTTGTGTTGTATTCCTAGGATTTCCTGAGCAGGCTGAAAGTTTACTGTCAAAGTTTAAGTGGGGTATGTCCTTCTACACTGTAAATAAGGATCTGCTGGAAGGTTATGCAGCATGCACAAACAGTGCTGAGGTTGTTGCTGTTCAAGAAAAAGTCTTGTCAAGTCTGAGAAATGAGAGCGAGCAAGATAAACTCAGAGGTGAGTTTGACAACTGTAATTTTGTTTTAGCCATGTGCACTCTTGTTGTATTTATGCTTAGTGTACTGAATTCTATATTTTATTGAATATGCAGAAGCTGCTGTAGAGTAGCAATCAGTGAATTGGTCTGCTGTAGACAAGAAGTTTTCTTCCCCTGAACCACCAGTCTCTATTTTCTATCTATCTATCTATTGACCTTTCGAGCCGTAACCGGCCCATAGGGCGTAGACCAAGATACACCTTCTCCTATATGAATTTTTGTTCTAGCAGTTTTCTTTTAAAGATATTTTATCAAATCTCGCCATCTGTCTCTGTTCTGTGCAAGCAGTTCTATCTCATTGAGGGAGCCGATTCCTGCTGCTCTTGCCTCTCTCATCAATGTTCTTCTCAGTGTCTCCCTGGGTCTTCCTCTTTTTCTTTTACCTGTTGTTTCCCATATGAGGGCTTGCTTTGCTATTCGATTATTATATCTTCTCATCACATGTCCAACGTATGACCATCGTCTTTTCTTTATTACTGAAGATATTAGTGGTTGATTGGCGATTTCTCTAATTTCCTCGTTTGTTTTGAATTCGTTCCATTCTATACCAAGTATTTTCCTTAGACATTTATTTTCGAATGCGTTCAACTTTGTTTCTATATCTCTTGTTGTTTTCCAGCTTTCACACGCATACGTAAGGGTTGATAGTACATTTGATTTGAATAGCCTAAGTTTTGTGTTTGTGCTAATGAGTTTTGATTTCCACAACTTTTCAAGGCTTCTGAAAGACATTGCTGCTTTAGCCAGTCTGATTCTAATTTCTTTGCTCGTATCCCCTTCTCGATCAATGTGACTTCCAAGATAGATAAAGTGATCGATCTCTTCTACTGGTTTGTTTTCCATGTATATTTTGTCACTTGTTGGAATTAAACTTTTCATGACTTTAGTCTTTTCATGATTGACCTCAAGCCCAATTTTGCTGGCTATTGATGATAGTTCATTTGTGTTTTCCTGCATCGTTTTTATCTGATTGCTGATGAGAACTATGTCATCAGCAAAGTCCAGGTCCTCCAAATGGTCTCCTTGTATCCATTCGATGCCTTTATTACCAGTGCAGCATTTCTTCATTATGAAGTCCATAACAATTCCAAATAACAAGGGCGATAAAATACATCCTTGTTTAACCCCAGTTTCTATTGGGAAACATTCGCTCAGTCCTTCCTCTGTTCGAACTGCACATGTGTAACCATCATACATGTCTTTGATAATATTTATGATTTTTGATGGTAAGCCATTTTGCTTCAGAATTTTCCACAAAGAATCTCTATGAATACTATCAAATGCTTTTTTGAAGTCGATGAAGTTAAGTACAAAAGGTTTTTGCTTTTCAATGTGTTCCTCCAATATAAGTCGTAGAGTGAAAATGTGGTCAAGACAGCTTCTCCCTTTTCTAAACCCAGCCTGTTCTTCACGCATTACTGTATCTATTGAATCCTTTATTCTATTTAGGATGATTTTACAGAATAATTTTGAGGCAACTGACAAAAGTGTCACGCCTCTCCAATTGTTACAGTCTCTAAGATTGCCCTTTTTTGGGATCTTAACAATGATTCCTTTTTTCCATTTATGAGGCGTCTTCTCTGTTTTCCAAATGATGTTGAACATTTTTTGGAGATGTATTAAATTATGGCTATCAATTGCCTTGAGGATCTCAGCTGTTAACTTATCCTCTCCAGCAGCCTTGTTATTGGTCATTAGCTTTAAGGTGGTTTCTATTTCACTCAAGGTGAAGTCATCTAAATTTACATCTAATTCTGCTGCTGGTGTTTCAGCTTCAAAATCTATTAAACTGTGAGGTAGTGGACGGTTAAGAATTTCTTTGAAGTGTTCCGCCCAACGGGCTTTTATGTCTGCGCTTGTTGTTAGCATTAATCCAGATTTGTCTAGAATTGGTGTTCCACTGGATGTATAGGTGTTTGTCAGCATCTTTTGTACAGTATAAAGAGTTCTGCTGTCTCCTGTAATTGCAGCTGTCTCTGCTTTCTCTGCCAAGTTGTCTATATAAGCTCTTGTATCTCTTCTTGCCGAACTTTTCACTTTGTTGTCTAATTCTTTGTATGTTGCTTTTGCCAGAACCTTTCCAAGATCTGTCTTTACATTAGTCATGGCTCTCTTCGCTTCTCTTCTTTCTTTGATGTATTTCCATGTGGTGTCTGAGATCCAAGCTCGTTTTTCCATTTTCTTCAGTCCAGCACTTGCTTCTGCTGCTGTCATTAGTATTTTGCTCTGTGAGTCCCACATTTCATTGATATCTAAGTCTATTTCACCAAGTGCTGAATAACAATTACTTAGCTCTATGTTAAACTTTTCCTTTATTGCTTCATCTTTCAGTTTATGACTATCAATTTTATGTGTAATTGACCTCTTCTGTTGGTTTCTAAATTTTAATCTTATTTTCCCAATGCACAGGTTGTGGTCACTATTAACATCAGCACCTCTGTATGCTCTTACATCTATTAATGATGATCTGAATTGTTGTTTAATACATAGGTGGTCAATTTGATTTGATGTTCTATCATCAGGAGATATCCATGTTGTTTTGTGGATATTTTTATGTGGAAATAATGTCCCACCTATAACTAAATTTTCTATTTTCACCCAGCCTTAAATGGATACTGGGAATTTTGTATTTATTTTTTTCAACATAGTGACCTGGTTTAGTGTAGTGATGACCACATGATCAGAAAATATGGAGACTAATAACATATTTCATGTACATCACATGTAAGAGTTCTTACTTCTCTTCTTTAAGCATGCTAACTATGCTTAGTGCAGACAGAAATGATAAAAAGTGGTAAAGGCATAAAAGTGCATCAAGATGCATAGAAAAGTGAAACTGCTGGCAGACTGAAGAGGGTAGCATTTCATAACCATAAAATATTTTATGTGATCTTTGGAGAAGCAACTAATATGAAATCTGCAGATGAAACATTAAAGTGGTTGGCCAAATATTTAAAAAAAGTGGGTATATGTGGCAGTCTGTTCCGTCAGATAATATATGCATCATCATCTTAGGCTAGGAATATCTAAAAAAACTTCTTATGACAGTTCAGATCTACACATTGCTTTTGTACAACTTAGACTTGTGATGCTTATGAAATAAAGTTTTAATTTTTAAGAGAAGCAAAAAAAAAACTACCAGTAATCCATCATCACAAATGTGCACGGTATCTGTCATTATCTCCCCTCTGTAGTTAAAGACTTAGTCTCATGTCATTGCAGGCATCCCCAAAAATATATTTTTGATAATAATGACCAGTCGATATGCTAGACTTAATGCTCAACAACACAGATGGCATCTGTAAACAGAATCATTGTTCAACCTCCAAGCTAGGCTAAGAAATGCTTTATTTTGATCTGTAAATAACAGAATAGCATAAAAAGAAACGGCTTTCAAAACACAGCTGATGTGTTCATACAAGATTTTCAGCTACAACTGAAAACAAATTCTTCTTCTTCTTTTACCTTTTAGCTCCCGGTGGAGCATAGGTCTTCAACAAACACTTTCCAAGTCGTTCTGTTTTTTGCCATTCTTTTAAGATCATTCCATGTCTTCCCCATCATCTTCATCTCTGCTTCTATCTGTCTTCTCCAAGAATTCCTTGGTCTTCCTCTTTGTCTTTTCCCCTGGGGATTCCAAAAAAGGGCCTGTTGTGTAATACTCTCAGTTGGCTTCCGTAGTGTGTGTCCTATCCATCGTCTTCGCTGTGTCTCTTTATCCACTGGTATTTGACCGGTACATTTCCATAATTCCACGTTAGTGACTTTGTCCTGCCATTTCCATCCCTTTATTCTGCGCAAGCATCCATTAATGAAAGTCTGTACTTTCGTGATTGTCAATTTTGTCATTCTCCATGTTTCACAGCCATATAATAGGACCGACTTAACATTTGAGTTGAAAATTTTTATTTTTGTATTTAGCCTAATTTCTTTGGATTTCCATATGTTTCCCAGTGCAATGAAAGCTCCTCTTGCTTTTGATATCCTTATTTTGGTATCATTTTCTGTTCCTCCCTCTTTATCTATATTACTGCCCAGATATATATAAGATTGTACGTCTAGTAGAGGTATTTCTCCTAGTTTTATATGGTTATTGCCAACTGCATTAATTCTCATAATGTTGGTCTTATCTCTATTAATCTTTAGTCCTAGCTGTTGTGATCTCTCATCTAATATACTCATTTTATCCTGCATCTGTTGATGGCTGTGTGATAGGAGAGCTATGTCATCAGCAAAGTCTAAATCATCAAGTTGTTTGGTCAGTGACCACTGGATCCCATTTCTGTTGTTTTGAGTTATTTTCATAATCCAATCTATGGCCAGTAGAAAGAGAAATGGAGACAGGAGGCATCCTTGCCTTACTCCTGTTTTTATTTCAAATGCTTCTGTAAGCTGTCCTTCATGCACCACACTACATGAAAACAAATTACTGCAATTAATAACATAAAGACATCAGCAAAGTCAAGATGTGAAGAAAAAAAATGGTCGACCAACAAAAGCAGACAGCAAAACTAACAACAGAATTGAAAATACATTCTTGGTGGTGACATTGATCAAGGAAGAATTCTTATATTGATATTTTAGCTTTAGTTAACTTGCTCCATTCATATGTTTTACCTGTAGATGATTCTTCTCATGAGATGACTTCAAATAATACTTAACATGACAGTAACAAGACTGAAGGGAAATAGTAGTAGTAGCAGCAGCAGATCTATGTTTCAACAAATTAAATGGTTTGGTCATGTACACACAGTTTACCAGCAAAATAACATTCCACAAAGAGCATCAAAAACCATATGCAACAATAGAAGAGGTAGAGGAAGACTTCCCAAGTGATGGAGAAACAAAATATCGGATGACACAAGAGGCATCATGAATGAGGTGAACCAAAGAGCACTGTCAGAAACACACCATTTTCTCTCAACACTGAAAGAGGATAGAGATGAAATACAAGAAAAAGCTTATTTTAATTTTAATAGCATTTGTGGTTAAAAATGGAATGTTTCATACTAGAACAATTTTTAATTAGCCAGTCTCCGAAATATTGATTTTAATTAGAAATAATCTTCTAAAATCAGTATAGCAAATAAATAAATTTAGATTATTCATTTTTCTAAAAAATGTATATTTTGTGTTCTCAAAATTTGGAACTACTCTCAAAAACATCAATTTCAAGAATAATCAAAATATAATAACTCAAGGCATTCTCACCCATAAATGCTGCAAAATGTATGGGATTGTTGCTAAAATACCACTTTGAGATTAAAGTAAGCAGCTGGGTTGTGTTTTGTAACTTTGCTATTTGTTATTTTCTGTTGTGGTATGTTCTGTAACTATGATATTTAATAAGTTCAGTTATGGTATGTTCTGTAATTATGGTATTTGATTTTTCTCTGTTGCGGTATGTTCTGTAACTGTGGTATAAATCTTTTTCTGCTGAAGTAAATTAGAAATGCACTTATGTTTTTACCAGATTGGAGTATTATTGATTTGGAGCTTGAAAATTTCAACCCAAATCGTCCATTAAACTTGCCATTATCATCAAGGTAATAAAAATATTTTTGTTCAGCAATGTAAAGTAGTTCAAGTTTGTTTTGTTATGATGATTCTAAATACAATATTTTCTTAGTTCTACATTGAATTGTTGGTAAATAACACATTGTCTACATGAAATAAATTCATTTATGTAGGAACAATTTGTTAATGAAGCTAACAATTTAGTATCAAATATAAAATATATTAGTACAAAAGATAATCTAGCTGTTTATTCATATATAGAGATGTGCATGAAATGTATTCTAATAGCAGTCACCCTTTAGTTTCCTTGGAAGCTTTGGGAGTGCCCAAATGGTGAACTGTTAACAGTCATTCACCATTCTTCCCAGTTGTGTGCCAATATCTGGGTTTGTTCATACTTTCACAGTCCTGTCTTTGATGTCATAGTCCATTATATCTATCTAATTTTCAATATTCTATTTTTTACTACTCTATTATATTCATAGAATCAGTTTTATTGCAGTTGGGGCTTACCCATATCTGCTCCACCACCTGTCCCAGCATTGCGCGAAGCATATGATTGTTTCTAGAAGGTATTGATTATAGATACATCTGCTTTTCCCACTAAGCACTCCTGATCGACCAGCTCCCTTGTCCACCTTTAGACTCCACAGTCTCTCAATATATACATCATTGTCCCATCCATTTACCTCCTCATCTCTTAAGGAATAAAGAACAAACTTGGTGGTGTCCTCTTTGTCCAGAGTTAGAAAACACTCGGTACCAGTGAACTTGTCAGTATTTAATTTTCGTGTACACCAGTGTATCATGGTCAGTACATCTAGGTTAACACGCTCATTTTAATCATCCAAGAGCTGCAATAACTCCTGCTGCAACTAAGTCTGTCAATATTCTGCGGCATATTTTGTGAGTCAGTCTCTAAGACTGTATGATCCACATTCTGTGTAACCAAGGAGAAATTTAAAAATAGATATAGAAATAAACGGTATGGTTAAAGCTTCATGTAACAAATGAACAATACAAATCGGAACTTTATGGCTTCAACAAGAAGAAATATGCAACAAAAATGCAAATATGTTTCACTCTTGTACTTTGTAAACTATACTGTGATATATGGTTAAATTCATCATCAGGTCGGGTGTCCTTTGCAGAATATTTCATTCATCACAGCCCGTCTGAAAGAATCTCTGTCTCTAGCCAGATCTCTCACAGAACACTTCATTCATCACAGCCCGTCTGAAAGAATCTCTGTCTCTAGCTAGATCACTCACAGAACATTTCATTCATCACAGCCCGTCTGAAAGAATCTCTGTCTCTAACTAAATCTCTCACAGAACACTTCATTCATCACAGCCCGTCTGAAAGAATCTCTGTCTCTAGCCAAATCTCTCACAGAACATTTCATTCATCACAGCCCATCTGAAAGAATCTCTGTCTCTAACTAAATCTCTCACAGAACATTTCATTCATCACAGCCCATCTGAAAGAATCTCTGTCTCTAACTAAATCTCTCACAGAACATTTCATTCATCACAGCCCATCTGAAAGAATCTCTGTCTCTAACTAGATCTCTCACAGAACATTTCATTCATCACAGCCCATCTGAAAGAATCTCTGTCTCTAACTAGATCTCTCACAGAACATTTCATTCATCACAGCCCATCTGAAAGAATCTCTGTCTCTAACCAGATCTCTCACAGAACACTTCATTCATCACAGCCCATCTGAAAGAATCTCTGTCTCTAACCAGATCTCTCACAGAACATTTCATTCATCACAGCCCGTCTGAAAAAATCTCTGTCTCTAACTAGATCTCTCACAGAACATTTCATTCATCACAGCCCGTCTGAAAGAATCTCTCATCACAGCCCGTCTGAAAGAATCTCTGTCTCTAGCCAGATCTCTCACAGAACATTTCATTCATCACAGCCCGTCTGAAAGATTCTCTGTCTCTAGCCAGATCTCTCACAGAACATTTCATTCATCACAGCTCGTCTGAAAGAATCTCTGTCTCTAACTAGATCACTCATAGAACATTTCATTCATCACAGCCCATCTGAAAGAATCTCTGTTTCTAACCAGATCTCTCACAGAACACTTCATTCATCACAGCCCATCTGAAAGAATCTCTGTCTCTAACCAGATCTCTCACAGAACATTTCATTCATCACAGCCCGTCTGAAAAAATCTCTGACTCTAACTAGATCTCTCACAGAACATTTCATTCATCACAGCCCGTCTGAAAGAATCTCTCATCACAGCCCGTCTGAAAGAATCTCTGTCTCTAACTAGATCTCTCACAGAACAGTTCATTCATCACAGCCCGTCTGAAAGAATCTCTGTCTCTAGCCAGATCTCTCACAGAACATTTCATTCATCACAGCCCGTCTGAAAGATTCTCTGTCTCTAGCCAGATCTCTCACAGAACATTTCATTCATCACAGCCCGTCTGAAAGAATCTCTGTCTCTAACTAAATCTCTCACAGAACACTTCATTCATCACAGCCCGTCTGAAAGAATCTGTCTCTAGCCAGATCTCTCACAGAACACTTCATTCATCACAGCCCGTCTGAAAGAATCTCTGTCTCTAGCCAGATCTCTCACAGAACACTTCATTCATCACAGCCCGTCTGAAAGAATCTCTGTCTCTAACCAGATCTCTCACAGAACATTTCATTCATCACAGCCCGTCTGAAAGATTCTGTCTCTAGCCAGATCTCTCACAGAACATTTCATTCATCACAGCCCGTCTGAAAGAATCTCTGTCTCTAGCCAGATCTCTCACAGAACATTTCATTCATCACAGCACGCTTGAAAGAATCTCTGTCTCTAGCCAGATCTCTCACAGAACATTTCATTCATCACAGCACGCTTGAAAGAATCTCTGTCTCTAACCAGATCTCTCACAGAACATTTCATTCATCACAGCCCGTCTGAAAGAATCTCTGTCTCTAACTAGATCTCTCACAGAACATTTCATTCATCACAGCCCGTCTGAAAGAATCTCTGTCTCTAACCAGATCTCTCACAGAACATTTCATTCATCACAGCCCATCTGAAAGAATCTCCTCTAGCCAGATCTCCTATTTCTTCTGTTGTCATGTTCAAGGTGTCCTTGATGTTTTGAAATCACCTTTTTGGTCTGCCCCTGATGCATCGCCCATAAACCAAGCCTTCCATTATTGTTTCCAGCCCACTCTGTCTTTTGATGTAGCCATAGTATTTTAACTTCCTCTGTAGACTGGTGTTTATAAGCCAGTTCTTTTTAATGTTAAGATCTTTTAACCTGTAGTTAAATTATCGTTCATATTTCACCTCTCTATTGTTAGTTTTATTTGTTTTTATAGAGTTAATACATTTTTTATGTTAACATTTGTATATTTTTTTGTTGTTTTTAGCTCAGATAAAGAAAGTGACGAGAGTGAAGAAGATGGTGATGATAATCTCAGTGCAAGAAAATGTGAAGAACAGGAGGGTGGATCAGAGGATGGACATAGTGAAGATGAAGTAAATGAATCAGAAGCATCATGCAAAAAATTAGACCAGAGACACAAGGAGATACCTTCAGATTTAGAGCCTCTAAATGATAGTGAGAATCATGGTGCAATATCATCAGATTTAAGTTTGCAGGTTGAGTCATTACATTTTGGAACCAGTGACTCTTCATAGCTTAAAAGAGATTTGTAGATTTCAGTTTGTCTTTCCTTTCATAATTTCAAAAGTTTTTGCCAGGATAGTTTCCATCAACTTTTGTGCAGACTTCTTATGAGTTTTGATAAGCTTTGGTATTTGTAAATGTGATTTTGCCTTTTAACTCTTGGACATAGAAAATGTGTGTTAAATTTTTGCCTTGTCTAGCTGAGCATTGGAGGAAGGTAAAATGCAGTTCCTTTCTGTCTATTCCCTATTGTTGTTCACATAGAAAAAAACTTCATCTTTCATGTCATTCGCCCAATAATGGATAGTATGCACTTTGTTTGCAACTTGTGGTCTACTGCATCTGTCCATGATTGCTTTTAATTCTTTTTGATCTGTCCTCAAGACAGCAGTTAGTAGTCAGAGTTGTCTTTCATTTTAAAAAAATGCATTTGTTTCATATTATCAAGACTGTCCTACTTGGATTTTTATCAGATTTTTCCAGTGATAAACACAATTATCTACAAGGGATGTTCAACAACCAAGTGATGTTTAAGAATTGTGTTTTTGCCCTAAATAACAGCACTAGATGTGTTAGCTACTTGGTTAGTCCATAGGCAAGGACACAAATATTATTTTGACATATTTTCACCTGTCGTCTGATAACAATGCCAAAGGTTGTGTTAATTTTCTACTCCTTTTCCAAGATGTTCTTTAGCTTTCTTCTACTGTAAATTTCAGTCAATGAATAAAAAATTTGTTGTATCAATATTCCAGTTGCAAAATATTTGTATATATATATATATATATATATATATATATATATATATATATATATATATATATATATATATATATATATATATATATATATATATATATGTCTGTCTGTCTGTACTTTTATGAGTTGTATCCTGCTTTTTTTTTTTTTTTCAAATACCTACTTAACTCTTTCCGTACGTTTTGATGCACTGTGCGCTATGCTGATTTCGGCCACTTACGTTTTGCTGCATAGCGCATCACTCTCAATTTGATCAGTGTTAAATGTCATCAAATCATACTGTTCTTACATGTCTTGTATTATCTTGGTATTGGTGAAATCTAATACTTTGTTCAATTATCTAAAAATTCATATATTTAATGTGTTATATGTTAGATAAATACGTAAATTGATTCTTAAAACCATGAATAAATTTGACTCTGAAATCTCTTCCGTTGCATTGTTAAAAAGCTTCCGTATGGAAAGAGTTAAACAAATCAAGACTTTGTTCACAATTTGACATCATTTCCAAATAAATAACATTAATTTAAGTCACCCTTAAAGTTTAAGGGTGTTTAAGTCACAATTAAGTTTTAAGTTATTATATTATTTTAATTCAAAAATTGAAGGTCTCACCTGTTTGAGTCATAAATTAAGTAATCCTCTGTCTTAATTATGAACTATGTGTAATTTTTAGCTAATTTGCTCTGATTCAATTGATTTTATTTTTGTAATAAAAAGATATTTAATTTACTTTTAAATTTTGTTGTTTTTCCTATTTTTCTATCTATTGTCCTTTCGAGCCGAAGACAGCACATAGGGCAGAACCACAATTTCAAAAATAGAAACCTTGCGTGCTAAAGTGGCACATATTGCAGCGATCACTACTCTTAAAATATATGGCGCTGTTTCCATAACAATACTTTTTACAATGACAGCTTGTCAAGCCATTGATCAACCTCCTTAGTCACCTCTTACGACATGCCTGGAAGGCCACAGTGTCACTATTCTGTACTTCCCTCATAATGAGGCCCCAGTAACACACAGGAATTTTCCTATTTTTACTGACTATTATTTTTTGTACATTTCTGACAACTCAGAATGTCATGTTGAAGTTGGGTGTGTTGCGCCTGCTAGAGGTATCAGTATTGTAGCTTGCTGTGAACAACACAAATGACATCATTTAATCTTAGTTTAAGGACAAAGCAGAAGTTTTCATTTCTCATTCTATACAATCAACATTTTTTTCCTAGTTGTTTTGTTACAGCATTAAAGTGCAGTAACCATCAATCATGGGCCAGTGTGATGATACCAGTACTAACATATAGGTGTGAAAGTAGGAAATCCACCAAGACTTTAGATAGGAAATTCAATGCCTTTGAAAACAAATATCTTCATAGGATCTCAAAAATAAGCAGGAAAGAATACATTTTAAATGAACAGATAAGTGACAAAATCAAAACTTGAATACACATCGAGTTTTATAAGATGAAGGCGTTGGGTATATGTACATCATGGGCTCAAAATGAATGAACAAAGACTACTCCATCAGGCATTCATGCAAAAACCATGTGGTAAAAGAAAACAAGGTAAACCAAGAGAATCACTTTGCAGAAACATTACTAAGGAAGGCTCAACCATGGGACTAAGAAACAACAAAAAAGAACTAGCAGCAATTCATCAATCATGGAGAAATATGACTTCCGTCCTATCTTTGGCCCAAGAGGAAAATGAATGAATGAAATATGTGATGAAAACACCAATCATGATTGTTGATGTGTTATGGAGTATTGTTTGCAACATCCATATTTGATATTCTTTAAAGTTGTTTTAGACACTTACTATTATCAATAAATATATGTTGTTGATGAGCTGCCATTCATATATGGAAATTAGTTCTGTCATACCCTTGAAACAAGCAGGTCGTACATTTTCTTGAAAACTGGTGAAAGAATTTATTGAACAAGAATGATGTATATATATGAAGTTTATTACAGACAGTGGAATCTACAAAACACACGATTCAAATAGTGATTTTACAGTTGTAAATATTTACTACTTAACATTAGTAAGCTTAGCATGGTGCTCTGAGTATTTATAAATAACTTTAACCTGACCAATTAAAAGTATAACAAAAAAGTAATATTACACCTCATCACTTGCTACCAGCTTTACTGCAACACTGCAATTTTTTTTTACTGTTCCCTAATTCATACACAAGTTTTTGTTGAACCACTATGGTATAGGACAAAAATATTGATTATTGGAACAAAAATGTTGCCATGAAATAATGTTTTCTTTAGGGGGCCTCGGTAGCCTAGTTGGGAAAACCACTCGACTGGACTACCGACGTTCGGACAACCCGTGTTCGATTCCCGCTGGAAGCAGTGTGAGTTGTGCTCGTGGTTGGAAAAAAAAAATACCCCCACGGTCGACCCAGCCGTTGGCAGAAATGGGTACCAGGGTATTTCCCTGGGAAGGTGAGGAATGTCGCTTCGCATCTGAGTTTCGATGCTTGAGGTGACACTATACAGAAATATCTGAACATTTCTGGATAGGCGGCCGAGCGCATATGGGTGTAAACTTGCGTGCTAAAACGCCGGTTCAAGTCTCGTACTTTACCTTTACCAATGTTTTCTTTATGCATGCTTTGAGGGACACATAAAATCATATGGTCATGTTTTCTAGCAAAATAAATTGAATATTCAAAATTATGTATGGCTAAAACCAACAATTACAAATTTTTCCGGGAGTTCTGTTTCGAAATTTGACACATGCCTTCTGCAGTTCCTATAATAGATACTTCTTAAATAATAGGATCTTCTTCCTTCCTTTGCATTTATCTCTCAGTGCTGAGGGGAGAGATGTGTTTTAGTTGGCCTCTTCAGCTATTATGTTTCTAGCATTCTGTCTGTTCACAATTTTGTTTGGATATTTTCTCTGTTGTTTGCATTCACTCTACAACTTATAGAATTTTTTTCTTGATTCTCTTTGCTGTCCACCTTTAAAAGGATGTCAGGTTGATGTAGATGCATTGTGTTGTTGGTTAATTTGTACTTTTTGGATCAACACATCCATCTTTAGCGTAGTATTTTTGAGTAATGCGCTGCCTTCCCTCTTGATCCATAATCACTTGATCAGACTAGACCAGATAGTCTGTCTAGGGGCACTGTGAAGAAGTAGAAAGTTCTGGTTCAACGATCCTGGCACAAGCAGTTAACTATGAGTCACTGACTGCTTTCATCCCTGTTGCTGACAATCACCTATGCCCCCATTTTTGTTGATAGCTATGTGGATTGTCTTTAGCCATTTCTTTCTTGTTACATGACAAAATATCTTGTTTCTTTGTATATTCTACTGCAGAGATGATCTGTTACTTTGCCTTTCAAACTGACCTTCATCATACCCCTGACATCCCTTGGTGGTATTTATCTCATTGATTGTCGTAGAATCTAGTGACCAAATTTGACTTTGATATCACAATGTTAGGATGAAGGTGGTTAATAAAAGGTCACAATAATTCTATCTATTGTCCTTTCGAGCTGAAAACGGCACATAGGGCAGAACCACAATCTCAAAAACAGAAACCTTGCATGCCAAAATGGCATATATTGCAGAGGTCACAGCTCTAAAATATATTAACATATTTCTGTATTCTAAAGTCTACAGGGCTATTATCATTTTATTCTAAGAATGACTGTTAATACTCAGATCACTTTCCTGATGTGTGAACTCTGTTGTGCTGAAGAGGTTTATGATCACATCTTATCATAAGGGATATTGGTAATTCAAAAGTGAAGTGAAAATGTTTGTGCTTGTGTATTAATGTACAAAAATGTAGGAACCCTCCTTGGTGCTACAGAGTCTGTGAACTGTCCTAAGATCTTCTGATGTAATAATTAAAGTGCTTATTGATGCTGACCAAGCATTATGATGATTGCTTTATATACTAGAACCAGATGTACAATATATTTTAGTTTAAAACAGGTTTGAAACATTTCTATAAGATTATAAAGTATTACAGATTATTGGTTTCAGAAGAATATGATGTGATGGCTATACTAAAGTTTTACAGTACTTTTGAATCAACATGAACATTAGTAATTATCACTTGCACAAGGAAATTATGGAAAATGTTCATCAATATATCACTCAATAATTGCATAATGGACAGTATTTTTTCATTGTATGCTGTATTCATTTAGTGTTAAATGATTTTTAATCAGCATTGCCATTTAGTAGCCAGGTTGATGGAACTATTTTCCTAAAAGTACAGATTCAGGCCTGAACAACACCTATAGAATTATTCTGTGGTGTCTTCTATATGCACCACTTGTATCACTGCTTTATGTGTACATTTTTAAACATGCAGTAGCATGTTGGTTAGATGGGTCAGGATTCAGTATCCAAATTGGGTAATTGTTTTTATGACTCCATGGGATTCATTTAGTCTATAAAAAAATAGGTGCTAGAGATTTTGTTTAGGAAAGTAGGGCGTCCTGTCACATTATCCATAAAAGTGTAAATAGTAGTAAGAATATGGCCACTAAGACCTTAAGCCATACAATGTTAGGCTACCCTTTATGCTTTCTTTAGACATACAGCAAGGATTTTGATTTTGAAATAGGAGGTGGTATTAGAGTAAAAGTATTTGGATTAACAAGTCATAGTTTTGAGACAGCTGATATGGGTGCTCATTTAGATGGGTAAAGTGAATGAGTTCTGCAGGTCATGGTGGAGCATGAGGATCACCACAACTCAGCCATTATGTGTTATGTTATTATTTGGTACACCATTGTCATGGCAACTAATGTAACTGGGCTCAGATGGGTGATATGGAGGTGGGGCAATGTTACTGACAGGGGCAGGACACTGGTGATCTCTTATGCCCTCATTGGTAACAGAGTGATAGTAAGGGCTAGATGTATGCTGGAAGTTCTGCAGTGGCGGCTTCTGGGAAGTTTGTTGGCAGACGTCATCTCCTCTTTGTTGATAATTATTGTAGCCAAAAGCACCTTGTGTTGGGTAGACCCAGGTTGGATTGACAGGTGTGAAGACTGGCGGGTTTGCCATTCTGTAATTTGTGTAACCTGAAAGTTCAAGATATAGTGATTGAGTGAGGGTCTATTCAAATTCATTTACTAGTTTGTTTTGTGTATAATTTATTGTTACTGTAATAAAATATGTTATATATAAGGAAAGAGAGATCGCGAACAACAAAGAGAAAAAATACTGGATAGCTTGGTGTCATGGCATGGAAAACAGTTAACAACAGAACTGATACGATGCACTGTAGATAGAAGATTGTGGAAGGACATGATCGCCTACGCCAACCGATATGGCACATGATGATGATATATAATGAAATAGTTCTGATTTATTGTAAAATGCATATATAAATTATAAGTCAATAGTAATAAAAAAAATTTTAAAAAGTAAAGTGCCTCTTTATGTCAAGTGGTGTAGCGGGAATAAGTTAGTGACCATAATTTTTATAGACCTTCGCCGCAAAATTTTTGGGGTAATGTGGCGGTATTACGCCAGTGCCACTTTACTTTCCCAGAAAAAATCCTGTATTCATTTAAGGCTGGGTGAACCTGTAAGTCGACTATCAGGATCGAACCTGACCTCTTGTCCTTTGTGGTCCAGTTCACTTACCAATGAGCTATTACAGCTCCCCTTATAAATCATTGGGGGCAGTATTATCTTGAAACATTACAATGCAACCTCTTCCTCCAATTACTCAAACTTTCTCAATTGGCGGAGTGAGGTTGTAAATTAAAGGATACTTTCTAAGACTAACAATGCATGGATAATATGGTGTTGATGCCTACATTTTCAATGACTAATGGCACATTTTTATGGGTGGTCATGCCAGGCTGCCCAACCTGCATATCCAGAAAAAAACTAGTCTGCACCTACGACTGGATGAAGTCAAAAGCTATTGATTGAGATTGAACTCAACCTCTAGTCCTCAGTAGTTCACTAACCACTGCTCTACATCAACCCTTGTGCAGAAACTTATTTTTTTCTTCTTTATCTCCATTTCGTACATAGTTCAACATTCACCTCAACAATTTATTTTGTCTGTCTATCTTGAGGTGCAGACATGATAAGTTGCTTATGATCTTTCTGCATTCTTCCTTGTTATGTGTCTGGGTTAACTGTAATGTTTTCCCTGTCCTGATTTTGAAGTCATCAGTCCTTTTTCTCCATTATTTCCTTTTACATCAAAACTCTACATTGTTCCTGTAGGAGGTCTTGACCATGCCATTCGATCTTGTGATGTGTCTGTACCCATATAATTTTGTTCATTTACAATGTAAAAAGAACTTTATTCACTGTTGGTGATAACTTTACAGACTTTATTATTTATGTGTCTCTAAATAGTAAAAAAAGTAAAGTACCCCCCGTCACGCCAAGTGGCGTATAGGGAAATATGGTGTTAGTGACCCTATATTTTACAGACCTTCAGCACATGATTTTTGGGGTAATGTGGTCGGTATTACGCCCGTGCTGCTTTTACTTTCCCAGAAAAAATCCGGTACCCATTTAAGGCTGGGTGAACCCGGAGCCGTCGGTTGGGATCGAACCCTACCCCTTGTCTATAGTAGTCCAGTTCACTAACCACTGAGCTATCGCGGCTCCTACTAATTTTTAGGGAATTAGTAAAACCCAGGTGTCCTCGCCAGGGTACGAACCCCGGCTGTTGCCGTGGTAAGCCAACCGCCTATCGATTGCGCTAACCGGACACCCGTGTCTCTAAATAGTTGGTTTATTTATCTGTTTTTTTTCACAACTTTTTTCACTTTGGTTCTTCTTCAGAACATCTCATGACATTTCAGATTCATTCTTTCTTTCCTTCTGACATTCACCCACTACTAAAGGAATGGATAGACCTCTTCACCATCCATCCATAAAAGTTAAGTGGGCATATGTGTTGTGTTGTAGTTTATTTGTGCCTTTCTGCCAAACACATATGACTAAAGTATGGCTTTCTTGAGTAACCAGCTGCCTTCCCTTTGCAAATCCTACTTGCTTGGCCAAACTGGACAGGTTTATCTGTGAAGAGATGGTGCAAGGGCTGGATTGTTCTGGTTCACCGATCCTGCCCAAGCCATCAGCTATGAGTCTGGCAGCTTTCAGCTCTCTTGCTGTCAGGCACTCTGACTCCAGACTCATCCAACAGAAGGAGATTAACTCTTTCCGTACGTTTCGCCGCACTGTGCATTATGCCGATTTCGGCAACATACGTTTCGCCGCATAGTGCGCCACGCTCAATTTGATTAGTGTGAACACCATCAAACCATATTCTTTTTACATGTCTTGTATCATCTTGATATTGGTAGAAATCTAATTTTAAAAAAAAAAGTAAAGAGCCCCTGTCACGCCAAGTGGTTTGTAGGGAATATGGTATTAGTGACCATACATTTTACAGACCTTCAGCGCATGATTTTTGGGGTAATGTGGTCAATATTACACCCATGCCGCTTTACTTTCCCAGAAAAAATCAGGTAACCATTTAAGGCTGGGTGAACCCGGAAGCCGTCGGTTAGGATCAAACCCTACCTCTTGTCCTTTGTTGTCCAGTTCACTAACCACTGAGCTATCACGGCTCCCTGAAATCTAATACCTTGTTCAATTATCTAAAAAATCATGTATAATATGTTATATGTTATATAAATATAAATATGTAGATTGATTCTTAAAACCATGAACAATTTTGTCTCTGAAATCTTTTCTGTTGCGTTGATAAAAAGCTTCCGTTCGGAAAGAGTTAAGAAAGTAAAGAGTGGTATATGAGAAATACTTTGTTAGTGTCCATATCTTTATATGCCATCAACACATTTTTTGGTGGTATAGTACAACTGTGAGTATCACATCTTGCTGCTACAATACCGAAGAACATCTCTGGTACCCATTTTCAAAGACTGTATGAACCTATGAAGATGTGTTAGTTGACAAAAATAAGATTCACTGCAGTTGAGAATGGAATGCAGGCCATTAGTCTGCGAACAAGTGCACCACTTTACCACATAAGTTTATAGATGAATGTTAAAGCTACATACTATTTTCTTCTTGTAGTGTTAGAATTCTATGTCAGTGGTCATGCCACTGTCAGAGACGTATTCATTAGGTAATCTCATTATTCATTCTATGTTGCCAATGTATCTCTTAATGTAGCTCTTTCATACCCGGGTGTTTCTGAACAGTAGATTAATACGTACTTGAATGTTAGAAATCTGTATTATTATATCCACTCATGTATCAACTTGTCATACTGGACTTATCACTCGGTAGATTGAGAGTCCAATGTGATGTGTGCTCTGATAACAGCTATCAAAGAAATGTACTTTATGTGTGTAGTAAGTGCACACAAAATGATAATATAATAATAATCAGAGACAATCTGTTCATGCAGCTCAGAGATGTTTCTCTAATTATTTTCCTGTGTATCTGACACCATGGACAGGCTAAGAAGAGTAATGAAAACGTTCTGAAAGAGACCAAAGCAAAAAGAGAGCTAATTTTCAAAATTAGGAAGAAACAATCACAATTTTTTGGCCACACAATGGGAAGGGAACAGCTGGAATATATTGTGACAACTAGGAAAATTGAGGGATGAAGAGATAGAGGGAGACAAAGAGAAAAGATACTAGACAGTTTAAGAGAATGGCTTGGCAGAAAGTCAACAACAGAAATGATAAATAATTGTCGAGATCGAAAGTTGTGGAGAGACATGATCGTCTACACCAGCAGTCATGGTACTTGATGATGATGTATCTGACACATTAGCCTCATTTAAACCAAAACCTGGACAGTATTACACATGTGAGTGATTTCATCATTCAGGAAGATAGTAGAGGAATTATGTGTTCTATTGAAACATCCAAGAAATAAAAGATCTTAAGTCCCTTAGCATTACTGGGCCTTTGAACAAGGACAGTGGAATGTAGGACATTCACTTCTTTGAGCACACTTAAATTATCATCATGTGCCACACCAGTTGAAGTAGATGATTTGGTCCTTCCAGAATTCTCTGCCCTCACTACATTGTATCATTTCTGTTGCTAACTGATTACCATGCAATTCCACAATGCTATCTAGTATCTTCTCTCTTTGTCATCTGTGATTCTTCTTTCCCTGTATTTGGCAGTTTACCCTAAAAATGTCAATTGTTTTTTTTTTCTGATGTTTTTGTTTTAGGAGCTTTCTTTTTGTGTTGGCCTCTTTGAGAGTTTCTTCCTTGGTCTTTTTTATTATATTCCAAATATGCAAACTGAACATTATTTTGAAAGTAAAAGTTACAATAAACTTAGAGAGAAATATTTGGACTACGTATTTACAACTTTAAAAGTGCTATAATGTATAACTTTATGCATTGTTAAATCTATATTATTGTTGGTTTCAAATCTATAGTTCCACTAGTACAGGTTTAGGCTTCTTGCATCAGGAGGTGGAGAGCTAAATGGTCTAGAGGTAAAATGTTGGCCTCTGGACAAGAGGGTCCTGGACTCTGATTGCAGGAATTTTTCTCTTCGAATCTGTGGTGCTTTTCATGACTATATTCTCCCCCAGGCTCTGGGTAGGGAGATGTGATTTCTAACCTTAGTACTCTCAGTTAATGGTAGGGAGATGTGATGTCTAACTTTATTCCTCTCAGTTAATGGTAGGGAGATGTGATTTCTAACCTTAGTACTCTCAGTTAATGGTAGGGAGATGTGATGTCTAACTTTATTCCTCTCAGTTAATGGTAGGGAGATGTGATTTCTAACCTTAGTACTCTCAGTTAATGGTAGGAAGATGTGATGTCTAACTTTATTCCTCTCAGTTAATGGTAGGGAGATGTGATTTCTAACCTTAGTACTCTCAGTTAATGGTAGGGAGATGTGATTTCTAACCTTAGTCCTCTCAGTTAATGGTAGGAAGATGTGATGTCTAACTTTATTCCTCTCAGTTAATGGTAGGGAGATGTGATGTCTAACTTTATTCCTCTCAGTTAATGGTAGGGAGATGTGATTTCTAACCTTAGTACTCTCAGTTAATGGTAGGGAGATGTGATTTCTAACCTTAGTCCTCTCAGTAAATGGTAGGGAGATGTGATTTCTAACCTTAGTCCTCTCAGTTAATGGTAGAAAGATGTGATGTCTAACTTTATTCCTCTCAGTTAATGGTAGGGAGATGTGATGTCTAACTTTATTCCTCTCAGTTAATGGTAGGGAGATGTGATTTCTAACCTTAGTCCTCTCAGTTAATGGTAGGAAGATGTGATGTCTAACTTTATTCCTCTCAGTTAATGGTAGGAAGATGTGATGTCTAACTTTATTCCTCTCAGTTAATGGTAGGGAGATGTGATTTCTAACTTTAGTCCTCTCAGTTAATGGTAGGAAGTCCCATTGCACTATGCGCATGTTAAAGGATCCTTGACAATTAAAAGTCTAAAAGAAAAGGTTAAAGTTGCTGCAACCTAAGCAAAATTGTTAAGTAAACCGACATCCATGTTGAAGACAAAATATAGATATGATCACTTCAGGTTTATAGATTTTGTTTCTCAGCATTGGGCCTAGTGATCTGTATTTTCTGTTGGGATATACAAAAGTTTAATTTAGTTGACAGGTCATCCTTATTGCACATTGGACAAGTCCATAAGTGCTCAAATCTCTTCTGAAGTATATTCCTCAACGTGTAGTGAGTAATGACACTAGTGTTGTGTTGGTTGACAGGTCTTTGGATTCCTGCGTAGTGTCCTCATCTGGCATCTCCCATCTTGACATGATATTTGTGAAGTCTGTTCATGAATGCAGATTCAGGGTAATTTTATGAGTTGCCCATTTGCCCAGCATCCCTAAGGGCATTCAGAATGTCAAACACTACATTGCCCTTCCGCACTCAACTTTACCTAAACCAGCATGTTCATTACGTCTTACGCCTGCATGCCTTGGCACGAAAATGAAGCAGACGCTTTTTAAAATAGACCTCCTCAGAAACCCTAACGACTACTATCGAGCTTAGCCAGTTGTGATCTTTCTGAGCATACTCATTGAATCACTGAGGAAACACACATGTAAATATGTCTGTGTCTCAAGTCATGCTAATGTTTTAGCAGCAGCCATAATTTCCATGGTCAAACTACTTGTAGTCAGTGCTGAAAACAACTGTCTTCTTTCACAGTTCTGCCTCCAACATGGCCCGTGATAGTGAGCTCCCTACATGCCAAATAACAGACCCACCTGTATAAATGACTGCATCACAAACAGAAGAGTTCTTGAAAATGAAGGCCTGCACCTCTGCCTCAATTACTAATGGGTTTTGTTGTCTACAAAATATATATAAAACTACAAAACTATCTGCCCTGCTATCACCTGTATTTTCTTTTGGGGTCTACAAAACTATCTGCCCTGCTATCACCTGTATTTTCTTTTGGGGTCTACAAAACTATCTGCCCAGTTATCGCATGTATTTTCTTTTGGGGTCTACAAAACTATCTGCCCGGCTACCGCCTGTATTTTCTTTTGGGGCCTACAAAACTATCTGCCCTGCTACCACCTGTATTTTCTTTTAGGTCTACAAAACTATCTGGCCTGCTTTCACCTGTATTTTATGTTGGGATCTACAAAACTATCTGACCTGCTTTCACCTGTATTTTATGTTGGCATCTACAAAACTATCTGGCTTGCTTTCACCTGTATTTTATGTTGGGATCTACAAAACTATATGTTAGGTGAACTTACCTTGAGTGGGCATCATGTTATTTGTTGCAAAGAGTGACTGGTCAGGGGCCGACGCAAATGAGCTGGACACCAGTGCTCGTCGTTCTTGATCAGCTGCGATTCTCTCGTTTGCTTCTTTGACCAGGCACGGCATTCGGCACGCATCAATAAGCCAGCCTAAACCCCCGATCCCCAGAGTAAGGAAATATAGGAGACCCCACAAAGGACGACCCAAATAAAAGTGATGAAACCCTAACAGCCCGAATGGGAACCATAACACGGAGGCGTCATCAATTGTCTTCTCGTTTGAACGACACCCGGCCCTAATCTCTTTGTTGGCTCGTTTTATAAGCACATCCAGACGAATACAATCTAAAACCCAGCCCACACCGGCCAGCCCTAGGGTTAATGTATAGACTATCCCCCACACAGGGCGGTTCAGGTAGTAATGGTGTGCTCCAAGGACGCCAAATGGAGAAGCTGCTAGTGCAGCAGTCAGACAAAAACTTTTTTCTTCAATGCCTGTGAAAGATTGTAGCTTTTCGTTGGAAGATCTCACCAAACTGGGCATCCTGAAGGCATCCACAAGCCAGCCTATCCCACCAAGACTTCCGGTGCATGTGTAGACCACTCCCCAAGCATAGTTCCCGAGGTAATAATGATGGAATCCGAGTAGTCCGAAAGGAAACCACAGAGTGTAGGCATCACTAAGAGATTTCTGGTCCTTCCTTCCTGGATTATTAATCTTTTCATTGGCTTGTTTGACTAAGAATGGAATGCGGAACCAATCTATGAGGTAGCCACATCCCAAGAGGCCTAAGGTGAAGAAATAAACAATTCCCCAGTAGTATCGCTGCAGGTAGAAGTGATGCGCGCCAAGTAACCCGAAAGGGGAAACGACCAGCATATATGCATCCACTATAGACTTCTCACTGGAGTTAAAGAAATACCTTCTGTTGACCCCTGACAAACAGCCCGCGTTTTGGGAGATACCGTTAGCTGGTACTTGGGATGGAGTAGTGGCACTGCTGTAGTTTGGTGGTTGTATCAGTGGAGGAATGGTCATGACGGTGGTGTAGCTTGTTTGTGAGTATCCAGGAGGTTGAGAGTGCTGCCATGTATTGACCTTAGGAACCACCTCTGAAGTGGTTGCAGGCAAATCTCTGAGGACAGACTAACATTTTAGTAACAAGAAAACATGATTAAAGTGCAAACGTAAATTAATTCTACTCTACTGAAGCAAGAAGATCCCTAATAGAGGATAGGCAGTTGTAATACAAGTGTGAGTTTTTAATATTAAAAAGAAAAATTGTTTAATACAGTTCAGTCATATACATAAAACATTCTTTTTAAAAGTAATATATATTATATTATATATTATTTTATATTATTTCTGGAAACATCGTTAGAAACGTTGATTTTAATATAGACTTTTGTCCTTGGACTGTGAGAAAATAGAACTAGAAAGTAACAATTAAAACCGATACATGCCCTATTTTATTTCATAAATCAACTTTAAAAAAAAAATTACCTTGCATGTTATTTTTCAGATACAGACCTTGGTATATAAAATGTTGGAGACAATAATAATAAATTATTATGGAGGAAAACTTCCGAGGCGATAAATCAGGAAATCATTTCAGAAGAAGAGGTATGTTTACAGCATTCGGAAAAAAAAAACAATAACAAATAATCAACAACATAAAAAAAAAACAAAGTACAATAGTCCGAAGCAAGATTGAACCCGTACTCCTTGGCACGACACCTGCCACGAGAAACCAAGCACTAGAGCACACGAACAATTCAGCTATTTAAAAAAAAAATAGTTACCATTGGCGATAGAATACCACTAGATATAACAGCTTTAAATCAAAAAGTTATTAAAGAAATTACACAATACAAGTAAAGAACAAGTATCAGAAGCTGCTTGAAGAAGGGACTGAGCAGTACAGAAGAAAAAATTATGATGAAAAAGGTACAACCAAATGGCAATGCATAAAGATAGAACCAAAAAAAAAGGATAACTAACACCATCTTAGAAAAAAAAGGGGGGGGGGGACGAAGACGAACGAAGAATACTGCCCAATACAAGAAAAAAGATAATAAAAGTAAAAAAAAGTATCCCTGTCACGCCAAGTGGCGTATAGGGAATATGGTGTTAGTGACCATAAAATGTACATACCTTCGGCACATGATTTTTGGGGTAATGTGGTTGGTATTACGCCCGTGCCGCTTTACTTTCCCAGAAAAAATCCGGTACCCATTTAAGGCTGGGTGAACCGGAAGCCGTCGGTTGGGATCGAACCCTACCTCTTGTCCTTTGTAGTCCAGTTCACTAAGCATTGAGCTATCGCGGCTCCCAAAATAGATAATGAAATACGCACAATGTGCAAAAAAAGGCAAATGAAGACTGGCTCAGCCAAAGATGTATAGAAGTCGAAATTATGGAAAGTAAACAGGATTTAAAACGAACTCACATATAAATAAAGAGAATGATTAATAAAAAAAAATATTTAAAAAAGCCACAGAAACCGGATGCATTGCAAACAAAAAAGGAAAAAATGCTAACAGACAATAAAGATATAATAGAAGGCAGGTATATAAATGGCAGAACTATATATATCATGATCAAATGAACAATAAACCAGTTATAAAATGTATATCAGGCTATAAAACTCTTACAATCTGAAGTGGAAAAAGCAAGCCAAACAACGAAAAAGGGAAAAACAGCAGGACCAGACAGCATATAGATAGAGATGATACAGGCACTAGAAGATTTTGGCACTAAAGTGATCACAGAAATATGCAACGACATATACAATACATGATAAATACCAAATGAACTAAAAAAAACATCAACTTTCATTGCATTGACTAAAAAGAATGGTGCAGTTGAATACAGTGATTTTAGAACAATAAACCTAATGAAAAAAAGGAAAGTACCCCCGTCACGCCAAGTGGCGTATAGGGAATATGGTGTTAGTGACCATAAATTTTACAGACCTTCGGCACATAACTTTTTGGGGTAATGTGGTCGGTAATAAGCCTAATGAGCCAGGTAACAAAAATTTTACTAACAGTTATACAGGGAAGGATTCAGAATAAAACCAACACTGAATTAGATGAGCAGCAATTTGGATTCAGGAAAAACAGTGAAACAAAAGAAGCCATATTAAGCATAAGGACATTGATTGAAAAGCACAGAAGTAAACAAATCAATACATGCCTGCTTCATAGACTACACCAACGTTTTTGATAGAATACATCATAAACAAACTTATAGAATTCCTAAAAGATATACAACTAGATGGCACGGACATGCGAATAATATGTAATATATATTGGGAGCAAACAGCAATAAGATATAAGATAGAGAACTCTACACCCATTGATATTAAAAAGAGGAGTAAGACTAGGATGTATCCTATTCAGGCGTGTTCAATCTATACACTGAGTAAAGCTTTAAAACATCACATAGATGCCAGGCCTACAAATTAATGGAAAGATAATCAATAACCTAAGATATGCCTATTATACTGCATTTCTTGCAAAAAAATCTTAAGATCTACTACAATTACTTAACGAAATAAACATTACAATCAAAAAAATATGGATTAGATATGAATATCAAAAAGACTAAACTGTGATCATAAACAAAGAACATACACAAAACATGCAAGTGGATTTAAAAATTGAAGGAATAGACCTGTAGACAGTTCAAAGTATCAACAACCTTGGACATACATAAAATGTAAAACTTAAATAAACAAAAGAATAGGAATGACAAAAAGTAGTTTTAATGCCATGAAAAATATACTAACATCAAAACAAAAAACACCAGTGCTAAAAGTAAGAATAGGAAAATGTTATATCTTTTCAACATTCCTGTATGGTGAAGAAACATGGACTTTAGACACACACACACACAAACAGAACAGAAAATGGGAGCCTTTGAAATGTGGATTTATAGAACAATACGAGAATTTAATGGAAAGTAAAGTAAACAAACGATTAAGTATTAAAACAACTAAAAATTAAAAGAGAATTACTAAATACAATTCAAACAAGACAAATGAGATTTTTGGGGCATGTTAAAGGACACAACAGCCTACTAAAATTAATCTTGGAGGGGAAAATGCAAGGTAAAAGTGGCAGAGGCAGATCAAGACTAACATGGACGAGTAACACCAAAAGATCGACAAATCAGCCTGTGACAACCTGCACCATCAAAGCAAGTGACAGAGCGGAGTGGCGCCCCATAGTAGCCAACCTTCGATGCGGAGACGGCACTCAATGATGACGATCATTGGCGATGTCTTTCACGCAGGTGTACTCATGACTATAGTATAAGGTTACGAACACAACACGGGAATTATATATTTTTACTATTAAGACAAGTATCTACTGGATAGGGTAGGGCTGAATACTTGCGTTACAGGCAGTTATAGGACCATACAGCACAGATAGCAGTTACCAGTTGGTTTAAAGGAAACAAATAGTAATAATAATAAATGAACATTTTTATGGAGGGAAACTACCGAAGCGATATATCAGCGAATAATTTCAGGGGAAGATGTATATCTTCAGCACTCGGGAAATAAAACACACACAAATAAGCAGCAGCAGAATAATATTAAAAAAAACAAAAAAAAAAAAACAATGTCCGTCGCATTGAACCCCTACTCCTTTCTATAAGAAACCAAACGCTAGAGAACACGGCCATGTTTTTTCTGTTGATGATTTGTTAATTTTTTCCCGAGTGCTGTAAACATACCTCTTCCTCTGAATTGATTCGCTGATTATTGCCTCGGAAGTTTCCCTCTATAATAATATTCATTTATTATTATCTGTCTCCAGCCTAAACCACTGGAAACTACTATTCGTGCTGTTTCGTCCTAAATGTTTGTCTGCAACACAAGTATTCAGCCCTGCCTGGACAGCTAAAAAAGACCAGAAGTTCTCAAAGAGGCCAACACAAAAAGGGAGCTCTTAAAAAACATCAGAAAGAAACGATCAACATTTTTCGGGCACATCATCCATGAGAATAGGAAAGTTGGAATACTTGGTTACAACTGGCAAAATAAAAGAAAAGAGAGATCGCGGACGACATGGAGGGACATGATCGCCTACGCCAACCGGTATGGCACATGATGATGATGAGTGGCAGTGTTCCCTAGCGTTTGCCGTTTGGCTTTTCGTGGCAAGGCGCTGTGCCACTGAGTACGGGTTCGATCCTGCTTTGGTCCATATTTTTTTCTGTTGTTGATTACTTGTCAATTTTTCCGAGCGCTGTACACATACCTCTTCCTCTGAATTGATTATCTCGAACTAACTACGGACTGTCGTATCAGGTATCTTGACTAGGTCACGAGAGGCATCTACAGATACAGCTTTATACTGTCAAATGGCCAGGCTTCGAGAATAATCTAGAGTTTCAACTATATATTGTCAACTCAATAATTGCGATTTTTACAAATTAGCTTACTTTTTATTTGGTGATTTATTTTGCTGATTAATATAATGATTTTGTTTATCATCTAGCATTGTCGTTGAAGATGCTGTTTGTGTTACCTGCTCTATCATCTCCGTTTTCGTTATCTGTTGTGTGCTCGTTTTGTTTCTCGTGCTTTTAATAAAAGCTGGTTTGCCCCAACGTCGATTTTGACTATCGATAGGCTTTTATTCAACTTCTGAGCTAATTTACTGTTAATCATCCAATCACATTGCTGCTTTTCATTTAACAATTATTCGCTTCCGTTTCAGCGCACAAACACCGGCGTCATCATTATCGATTCTCTCTTCCTCTCTACGTCAACACTTAATGCTATAAAATTGCTCATAATTTTTACATTACCACCACAAAAGGTTACTTCGACGTTCCTATTTAAAGGTCTTCTACAAAGATTGACAAACAAAAGAACACACACCGAAAGAACATTGGCAAGAACAATAAATGAACATTTTCAAATATAGTAGATAGTGGCTCTGAAGACCGCAGACAGGTCTGATTGGATGAGTGACATGGGAAACTACTTCACAGATTTTGCTACCATTATTTACAATTCAAGTGACGTTAAAATTGTAAACAAAGACATTAAGATTAAAAGCTGAGATAAATGCACGGTCCGTTGAGTTAATAAAGATAGGGCTATGACTCTTATTTCTAAAAATAATGTTACACACCATCACGTGGCAGATCTAAACTACCAAAAGTGGACTATAGTACATTTGTGCTCTAGAAGGCAACGGCGGACGGTGTGTTCGAAACTTGAGAAGGCAACGACATCATCATCATCGAGTGCCGTCTCCGCAACGAAGGTTGGCTACCATGGAGTGCCATTCCACTCTGTTTCTTGTTTTTATGGTGCAGGTTGTCATAGACTGACTTGTCCATCTTTTGATGTTACTCGTCCATGTTAGTCTTGGTCTTTTACCTTGTATTTTCCCTTCCAATATTACTTTTAGTAAGCTTTTGTGTCTTTTAACGTGCCCCCAAAATTTAATTTGTCTTGTCTTAATTGTATTTAGTAGTTCTCTTTTTATATTTAGTTTTTTTAAAACTTCATCGTTTGTTTTCTTTTCTTTCCATCCAATTCTACCTATTCTTCTATAAATCCACATTTCAAAGTAAAGTAAAGTAAAGTACCCCCCGTCACGCCAAGTGGCGTATAGGGAAATATGGTGTTAGTGACCCTATATTTTACAGACCTTCAGCACATGATTTTTGGGGTAATGTGGTCGGTATTACGCCCGTGCTGCTTTTACTTTCCCAGAAAAAATCCGGTACCCATTTAAGGCTGGGTGAACCCGGAGCCGTCGGTTGGGATCGAACCCTACCCCTTGTCCGTAGTAGTCCAGTTCACTAACCACTGAGCTATCGCGGCTCCTACTAATTTTTAGGGAATTAGTAAAACCCAGGTGTCCTCGCCAGGATTACGAACCCCGGCTGTTGCCGTGGTAAGCCAACCGCCTATCGATTGCGCTAACCGACACCACATTTCAAAGGCTTCAATTTTCTGTTCTGTTTTCTTGTCTAATGTCCATGTTTCTGCACCATACATGAATATTGAGAAGATGTAGCATTTTGCTATTCTTAGCTTCAGCCCTACTGTTATTTGTTTTGTTGTTAGTATATTTTTCATGGCATTAAAATTACTTTTGCCATACCTATTCTTTATTTATTTCAATTTTGCATTTTCCATCATTGGTTATAGTATGTCCAAGGTAGTTGTAGCTCTGGACTGTCTCCAGATGTATTCCTTCAACTGTGATATTTACTTGTTGGTCTTGAGCATTTTCTTTGTTTATGATCATAGTTTTAGTCTTTTTGATATTCATATCTAGTGCATATTTTTTGCTTGTTATGTTTATTACATTAAGCAATTGTTGTAGGTCTTTAGGATTTTCTTCTAGTAGAACAGTATCATCAGCATATCTTAGGTTATTGATTATCTGTCCATTAATGTTTAGGCCTGTCATCTCTGAGATGTTTTTAAAGATTCAACGAATGCAACGACGCGAGGCCGAATTTTTAGGTTGATCTTTAACATGATCATTTGCGACATAAATATTACAGCAGTGTACCCTAAGTAAGATCGTTCCTTCAATAATTTCCATAAATTATCATAATTATATCAAACTCTCTTACTGGCAATAGGTGCCATAAATTATCATAATTATATCAAACTTTTACTGGCAATAGGTGCCATAAATTATCATAATTATATCAAACTCTCTTATTGGCAATAGGTGCCATAAATTATCATAATTATATCAAACTCTCTTATTGGCAATAGGTGCCATAAATTATCATAATTATATCCAACTCTCTTACTGGCAATAGGTGCCATAAATTATCATAATTATATCAAACTCTCTTATTGGCATAGTAAGCTAGGAAAAAAACAACTTGTTGCTGTTAATTAACATCGCCTTCAGTTTTCTTCAAATTTTTCTTTGTTTGTTATATAAAGACGTAGCACAATGATTTAAGGATGAATTAATTACACTTTCCGTCTACACTTCTATCATCATCATCATCAAGTACCGGGCCTGCTGGCGTAGGTGATCATATCTCTCCACAACTTTCGATCTCGGCAGTTATTTATCATTTCTGTTGTTGACCTTCTGCCAAGCCATTCTCTTAAGCTGTCTGTTATTTTTTTCTCTTTGCTTCCCTCTATCTCTTCGCCCCTCAATTTTTCCAGTTGTTACAATATATTCCAGGTGTTCTCTTCTCATTACATGGCCAACAAATGATGACTGTTTCTTCCTAATATTGGAAATTAGCTCTCTTTTTGCTTTGACCTCTCTTAGAACATCTTCATTACTCTTCTTAGCTGTACATGGTGCTCTCAACATTCTTCTGTAAAACCACATCTCTATAGACTTCAGTGATTTTCTTGTCTGTTGTCCTATTGTCCATGATTCGCTTCCAAATGTTAAGACTGGCTCTACATAACATTTAAGAACTCTTTTTCTTGTTTCGATTGTCAAAAATGAATTGCATAGTATCTTCCTCATTTTTTGGAAAGCTGCTTTTGCCTGAGCAATTCTGCATCGCACCTCTTTTGTACATCTTCCGTCTGATGTTAACAAAGTTCCCAAATATTTAAATTCATTTACCTGTTTTAATATTTTCCACTTGTCTTTATTTTGCACTGAGGTGATGTCTTTTTCTTTGTTGTTACCATTACCTCTGTCTTTTTGCTATTAAGGCTGAATCCTTTATTTTTGCTTTCTTTCACTAGAATGTCAAACATTTCTTGTAACTCATTTTCACTCTTAGCGATTAAGACTGTATCATCAGCATACCTTACATTATTTATATTATGACCTCCAATTGATATTTCAGGCATGCCCCTTATGGATCTTAAAGTAATCTCACTATAAATATTTTTAAAAATCTGGTGACAGCACACAACCTTGTCTAACACCCTGTTTTATTTATTGAAACATTCCCAATTGGTTTCCAGTTCTTATGGCCGCTGTTTGATGCCAGTACATGTTGTTTATTATTCTTAGATCTTTGCTGTCTACGTTTATGCTTTCTAAAATTTTGATTATTTCTTGGTGCTTTACTTGTCAAATGCCTTGGTGTAATCTATGAAACATAGGTATAGATCTGTCTTCACCTCTATGATTCTTTCTACTAAAGATCTTATGATATCAGGCAGGAGCTTTCTTCTGCTTTCATATTGCGCAAGGCGTCTTCCACTTCTTCTTTGAGAATTTCTGGTCCTTCTCCATTATCCTTAATATTTATTTCCGTTCGTTCATCATTATAAAGATCTTTAATGTATTCTGTTCATCGTTCCCTTATGTTTTCTTGGTCAATCAACAGTTCTCCTTCCTTTGATCTTAGACATCCAGTTTTTGATTGCGTTTTTCTTCCTGTTAATTCTTCAATTTGCTTGTATATAACTTTAGCATCTCCTTTTTGTTGCATTTCAATCTCTTTGCATCTCTCTTTTAGCCATGCTTCTTTTGCTTCATTGCATTTTACTACAATTTCTTTATTTAATCTCTTATACTCATCTTTATTTTCTTTATTTCTTCTTCTTGTATCCATTAGCTGCAAAATGTCATATGTCCTCCATTTCTTTCTTGAATTTGTCCTCACTGGTGGTATGAACTCTTTTGATGTTTGTTGCATTGATTATTTTAGCATTTCCCACTGTTCATCATTGCTTTGTATCTTCTCTATTGCATTGTACCGGTTCTGAATTGTGATTTTATATTTTTCTTTCAGCTTCTTGTCTGATCTTAGTAAATCTAAATTTAACTTGATGTTAACTGAGGCTCGTTTTGTTAATTTTACTCTAAGCTTTCCCACAACTGGTACATGATCACTATTGCAATCTGCCCCTGGTCTAGTTTTCACACACACCAGACTGTTTCTAAATCTATTGCTTATCATTATATAATCAATTTGATTACGTGCGTTGTCCCCTGGGCTTTTCCATGTTCACAGACGTCTTGGATGTTGCTTAAACCAGGTGTTTCCTATCATCAATGTTGTGTGTTCATGTCCAGTCAACAAGTTTGTCACCTTTTTCATTCCTGTCGTCTAAGCCATAATGACCAACTACTTCCTCAACTCTTTTCTTTATTATTTTGCTTTAAAATCCCATAGAACTATGGTGTTTTCATGTGGTTTGCATGTGTGAAGTGCCTCATTTAACTCGCTGTACAATGTATCAATTGTTTCCTCTAGACTGTCTGCTGTTGGTGCATAAACTTGCATAAGATTTATGTCCATTGGCTTTCTATTCAATTTCACTAAAGGACTCTGTCAGATATTGGGTAAAACCCTTTCACTGTTCTTGCTCTTTTTGCATCCAAGATGACACCTACTCCTCTTTGGTGTTCAGTACCTCCAGAATAGATTATTTTATGTTTATCAGAATACATCAGTAGTATAGGTGGCAGTGAACCCACCCCAAAAGTGCATGTGGATGCAACGAAAGACAATAGATTTGGCACCGATACTGCACGAAACATGCACCAAAAAAAAAAAAAAATTCCCCCCCCAAAAAAAAATAATCATTCTTCGAAAAAATAGCGAATTAAAAAAAAAAAAAATTGTGTTTTGGTTCGTCACTTTGTCGAAACGGTCTACTGTGTCTGAGAGATTAACTCTGGTAAATTCAAAAGATCGTGACGGCTTATCGTGCGGGAACGGTGATCCCCTCTCGCGGTGTGTTAGAGGAAAATATTTGTGAAAGAGTATTTTAAAAGAGTATATTTGTGAAAGTAAAAATTCAGAATTATTTAAAAAATATGTATTTGTGAAAGTAAAAAACTCGGACACGGGACTGCGTGACAGGCCAGGCACTTACCACACGGTCCGCTTCGTCACTTTGTCGAACGGTCTACTGTATCTGAGAGATTAACTCAGGTAAATTCAAAAGATCGGGCGTCAAACAGTCCGGCTCAGGATATTTCAGTTAACCAACTCAGGTAAAACCCCGATTGAAAAGAAAACGGACTTATGTTAAAAATCATTTTGGTGGCGTACTCACGCATCGTGGTGTGCGTGAAAGAGTATTTTAAAAGAGTATATTTGTGAAAGTAAAAAATTCAGAATTATTTTTTAAAAATATGTATTTGTGAAAGTAAAAAAACTCAGAATTATTAAAAATAAAAAAAAAATAAAAAAAAAATAAAAAAGTCTCCCACCAGGATTTGAACACGGGGTCTACTACGTGACAGGAGGCGACATGTAAAAAAATGCTGACAAGCAATGAAGTTGAAGGTTAGGTTGTCGAACGGTCTACTGTGTCTGAGAGATTAACTCAGGTAAATTCAAAAGATCGGCCGTCAATCAGTCCGGCTCAGGATATTTCAGTTAACCAACTCAGGTAAAACCCTGAAAAGAAAACGGACTTATGTTAAAAATAATAAAATATAATGATGAAAAATCAATATTTTTAAAAACTTAAAATGAAGGGAAATTTAAAATTATAGGCGATCTCGTAACTGATTGGGTCGCGGATCTCGCACTACATTTTTTAGTGATCATGTGCCCCCCTCAACACCAGCATCAACCCTTCATGTCCTATCATCATATTGTGCCACCCTCAACACCAGCATCAACCCTTCATGGCCGTGAGAAGGGGGGGGGGTATTAGGCGACAGGAGGCGACATGTAAAAAAATGCTGACAAGCAATGACGTTGAAGGGGTATTGTTAGGAAAAGGATTAGGTAAATACGACTAGCTCGCGGGCGGGAACAGGTTGGTTGACACAGGTGTGTTATTGTAGTATCGCTAACATCATGTGCCAGGATAGCGGTTCTTGGGGAAAGATTATTGGTCGTGTGTGTTATCGCTACCAACATCATCATGTGTCGTGTAGTAAGGTGTGCTAATATTAAATAGTGACGCTCGCTCTCTCTCATGCATGGTAAAGCAAAACAAAATTCTATATTTCACAACTTTATTAATACATCATATATATTACTGTCCGGTTGCTGATAATTTTAACCGTCTGGGTTTCCTACACAACCGCCCTCCATTTTGACAAAACCTTGATCAAAGCTGGAATAGGTAATCGGTGACTTTGCTGAAACATCCTGGGCATCCATACTGGCTGCTGGAGCTGTCGTCTGATTAACAAGAGTGAGGTCCCCTTGGTTAACAAAAAAGGGCGTGTAGTTGATCTGGTTAACAACAGGCGGCATGTAGTTGAGGTTAGCATAAGCGTTTTCGAGACTGCCTTAACTCCATCTTTAGACAACGGAACTACCCCCTCTGCCTTCATGTACTATCACCATCTCGTGCCACCCTCAACAACAGCATCATCCCTTCATGGCTTATCATCATCATGTGCCACCCTCAACACCATCACCATCCCTTCATGTCCTATCATCATCATCATCACCAAGACACACAAAGTGACACATCATCATCATGTGCCACCCTCAACACCATCATCATCCCTTCATGTCCTATCATCATCATCCCTTCATGTCCTATCATCATCAAGCCACACAAAGTATCAAACCGATTATTAGTGACACATCATCATGTGCCATCCTCAACACCATCATCAACCCTTCATCTCCTATCATCATCATGTGCCACCCTCAACACCATCATCCCTTCATGTCCTATCATCATCATCATCATGTGCCACCCTCAAAACCATCACCATCCCCTCATGTCCTATCATCATCATCATCACCAAGACACACAAAGTGACACATCATCATCATGTGCCACCCTCAACACCATCATCATCCCTTCATGTCCTATCATCATCATCATCCCTTCATGTCCTATCATCATCATCCCTTCATGTCCTATCATCATCAACCTACACAAAGTATCAAACCGATTATTAGTGACACATCATTATGTGCCACCCTCAACACCAGCATCAGCCCTTCAGGTCCTATCATCAAGCCACACAAAGTATCAACCAGCGAAATTCTCTCTCTCTCTCTCTCTCTGTCTCTCTCACATTCATGGTAATCCAAAACAAAATAGGCTCATACTCAAAAAGTCGACCTAAAAATCCCAAAAGCTACTCACATAGTCGTAATAGTTAGACACAGGGAGTAGAAAGTTATATTCTAGTTCCAAAAAGTTTGACCAAATCACTAACAGTTTACCCACAGAACAAAATAAATATAGACTCATATTCAAAAAGTCGACCTCAAATCAATAAAAATCTACTCCCATACTCATACTAGTTAGACACAACGAACCGATCGTTATTTCTAAAGCCCAAAAAGTTTGGCCAATTCGCAAATATTTTACCACCATAACACACAAATTTAGGCTCATATTCAAAAAGTCGACATCAAAACCATAAAAATCTACTCACATAGTCATACTAGTTAGACACAACGAGCAGGAAGTTATATTCAAGGTCCCAAATGTTGGACCAAATCACTAAGATTTTACCACCATAACACACCCACGACCTCTCGAACCACGCACTTAACAAACTACAAACTTAATAAACCACAACCCCACGAACCATGGACTTAACGAACCATCAACTAACGAACCACGAACCACAACCCCACGAACCATGGACTTAACGAACCACCAACTAACGAACCACGAACCACGACCCCACGAACCACGGACTTAACGAACCATCAACTAACGAACCACGAACCACAACCCCACGAACCATGGACTTAACGAACCATCAACTAACGAACCACGAACCACGACCCCACGAACCACGGACTTAACGAACCATCAACTAACGAACCACAACCCCACGAACCATGGACTTAACGAACCATCAACTAACGAACCACGACCCCACGAACCACGAACTCACGAACCACGGACTTAACGAACCATCAACTCACGAACCACGAACCACAACCCCACGAACCATGGACTTAACGAACCATCAACTAACGAACAACGAACCACAACCCCACGAACCATGGACTTAACGAACCATCAACTCACGAACCACGAACCACGACCCCACGAACCACGAACTCACGAACCACGGACTTAACGAACCACGTCCACGACCCCACGAACTCACGAACCACGGACTTAACGAACCATCAACTCACGAACCACGAACCACAACCCCACGAACCATGGACTTAACGAACCATCAACTCACGAACCACGAACCACGACCCCACGAACCACGGACTTAACGAACCATCAACTCACGAACCACGAACCACAACCCCACGAACCCTTGACTTAACAAAGGCAGCGTCGAGGAGAGATATAATTTGCGGTCTCTTGCTCTTCTGTTCGCCTCTGCTGCTGGTATGTTTCCTAGCGCTTCTAATTGTACATCGACCCATCCTTTTTCGTGGTCGACAGTTGGGTATGGTGTTCTCACAACATTTTGCTGAAGGCTCGTTGTGTTTTTGATCTGTCTGCCCTGTCACCTAGCCAAACTATTTTATCTGTTGTTTCCTTATATATTCTATGATGGGGGCTATTCCTAGCTTTCTTCTCAGTTCTTCATTTCTGAGCTTATCTCTCAGACTGTTTCCTGTCATTCGTCTAACACATTTCATCTCTGAGATCACAAAAATTTAGGCACATACTCAAAAAGTCGACCTCAAAACCATAAAAAGCTACTCCCACATTCATCTAAAAGTTACACCAAAACCGCACCAGATTTGCAACGTGCAAAAACATGCACAAGTTTGACACGCGAACCAGTTTGGCACAATGCACCAATAGACATCCCCATACCAAAAATTTACTTTGATAATCACTTTTATGATTGATACGCCCCTTACGAAGGCTGATTGTTACGCCCCTTACGAAGGTGCATTGTGCCAAACTGGTTCGCGTGTCAAACTTGTGCATGTTTTTGCACGTTGCAAATCTGGTGCGGTTTTGGTGTAACTTTTAGATGAATGTGGGAGTAGCTTTTATGGTTTTGAGGTCGACTTTTTGAGTATGTGCCTAAATTTTTGTGATCTCAGAGATGAAATGTGTTAGACGAATGACAGGAAACAGTCTGAGAGATAAGCTCAGAAATGAAGAACTGAGAAGAAAGCTAGGAATAGCCCCTATCATAGAATATATAAGGAAACAACAGATAAAATAGTTTGGCTAGGTGACAGGGCAGACAGATCAAAAACACAACGAGCCTTCAGCAAAATGTTGTGAGAACACCAGACCCAACTGTCGACCACGAAAAAGGATGGGTCGATGTACAATTAGAAGCGCTAGGAAACATACCAGCAGCAGAGGCGAACAGAAGAGCAAGAGACCGCAAATTTTATCTCTCCTCGACGCTGCCTTTGTTAAGTCCAGGGTTCGTGGGGTTGTGGTTCGTGGTTCGTGAGTTGATGGTTCGTTAAGTCCGTGGTTCGTGGGGTCGTGGTTCGTGGTTCGTGAGTTGATGGTTCGTTAAGTCCATGGTTCGTGGGGTTGTGGTTCGTGGTTTGTGAGTTGATGGTTCATTAAGTCCAGGGTTCGTGGGGTTGTGGTTCGTGGTTCATGAGTTGATGGTTCGTTAAGTCCGTGGTACGTGAGTTCGTGGGGTCGTGGTTCGTGAGTTGATGGTTCGTTAAGTCCATGGTTCGTGGGGTTGTGGTTCGTGAGTTGATGGTTTGTTAAGTCCATGGTTCGTGGGTTGTGGTTCGTGGTTCGTGAGTTGATGGTTCGTTAAGTCCGTGGTTCGTGAGTTCGTGGTTCGTGGGGTCGTGGTTCGTGGTTAGTTAGTTGATGGTTCGTTAAGTCCATGGTTCGTGGGGTTGTGGTTCGTGGTTCGTGAGTTGATGGTTCGTTAAGTCCGTGGTTCGTAGGGTCGTGGTTCGTTAGTTGATGGTTCGTTAAGTCCATGGTTCGTGGGGTTGTGGTTCGTGGTTCGTTAGTTGATGGTTCGTTAAGTCCGTGGTTCGTGGGGTCGTGGTTCGTGGTTCGTTAGTTGATGGTTCGTTAAGTCCATGGTTCGTGGGGTTGTGGTTCGTTAGTTGATGGTTCGTTAAGTCCATGGTTCGTGGGGTTGTGGTTTATTAAGTTTGTAGTTTGTTAAGTGCGTGGTTCGAGAGGTCGTGGGTGTGTTATGGTGGTAAAATCTTAGTGATTTGGTCCAACATTTGGGACCTTGAATATAACTTCCTGCTCGTTGTGTCTAACTAGTATGACTATGTGAGTAGATTTTTATGGTTTTGATGTCGACTTTTTGAATATGAGCCTAAATTTGTGTGTTATGGTGGTAAAATATTTGCGAATTGGCCAAACTTTTTTGGCTTTAGAAATAACGATCGGTTCGTTGTGTCTAACTAGTATGAGTATGGGAGTAGATTTTTATGGATTTGAGGTCGACTTTTTGAATATGAGTCTATATTTATTTTGTTCTGTGGGTAAATTGTTAGTGATTTGGTCAAACTTTTTGGACCTAGAATATAACTTTCTACTCCCTGTGTCTAACTATTACGACTATGTGAGTAGCTTTTGGGATTTTTAGGTCGACTTTTTGAGTATGAGCCTATTTTGTTTTGGATTACCATGAATGTGAGAGAGAGAGAGAGAGAGAGAGAGAGAGAGAGAATTTCGCTGGTTGATACTTTGTGTGGCTTGATGATAGGACCTGAAGGGCTGATGCTGGTGTTGAGGGTGGCACATGATGATGTGTCACTAATAATTGGTTTGATACTTTGTGTGGGTTGATGCTGATAGGACATGAAGGGATGATGATGATAGGACATGAAGGGATGATGATGATAGGACATGAAGGGATGATGATGGTGTTGAGGGTGGCACATGATGATGATGTGTCACTTTGTGTGTCTTGGTGATGATGATGATGATAGGACATGAGGGGATTGTGATGGTTTTGAGGGTGGCACATTATGATGATAGGACATGAAGGGATGATGGTGTTGAGGGTGGCACATGATGATGATAGGACATGAAGGGTTGATGATGGTGTTGAGGGTGGCACATGATGATGTGTCACTAATAATCGGTTTGATACTTTGTGTGGCTTGATGATGATAGGACATGAAGGGATGATGATGATAGGACATGAAGGGATGATGATGGTGTTGAGGGTGGCACATGCTGATGATGTGTCACTTTGTGTGTCTTGGTGATGATGATGATGATAGGACATGAAGGGATGGTGATGGTGTTGAGGGTGGCAGATGATGATGATAGGCCATGAAGGGATGATGCTGTTGTTGAGGGTGGCACGTGATGATGATAGGACATGAAGGCAGAGGGGGTAGTTCCGTTGTCTAAAGATGGCGTTAAGGCAGTCTCGAAAACGCTTATACTAACCTCAACTACATGACGCCTGTTAACCAGATCAACTACACGCCCTTTTTTGTTAACCAAGGGGACCTCACTCTTGTTAATCAGACGACAGCTCCGGCAGCCAGTATGGATGCCCAGGATGTTTCAGCAAAGTCACCGATTACCTATTCCAGCTTTGATCAAGGTTTTGTCAAAATGGAGGGCGGTTGTGTAGGAAACCCAGACGGTTAAAATTATCAGCAACCGGACAGTAATATATATGATGTATTAATAAAGTTGTGAAATATAGAATTTTGTTTTGCTTTACCATGCATGAGAGAGAGCGAGCGTCACTATTTAATATTAGCACACCTTACTACACGACACATGATGATGTTGGTAGCGATAACACACACGACCAATAATCTTTCCCCAAGAACCGCTATCCTGGCACATGATGTTAGCGATACTACAATAACACACCTGTGTCAACCAACCTGTTCCCGCCCGCGAGCTAGTCGTATTTACCTAATCCTTTTCCTAACAATACCCCTTCAACGTCATTGCTTGTCAGCATTTTTTTACATGTCGCCTCCTGTCGCCTAATACCCCCCCCCCCCTTCTCACGGCCATGAAGGGTTGATGCTGGTGTTGAGGGTGGCACAATATGATGATAGGACATGAAGGGTTGATGATGGTGTTGAGGGTGGCACATGATCACTAAAAAATGTAGTGCGAGATCCGCGACCCAATCAGTTACGAGATCGCCTATAATTTTAAATTTCCCTTCATTTTAAGTTTTTAAAAATATTGATTTTTCATCATTATATTTTATTATTTTTAACATAAGTCCGTTTTCTTTTCAATCGGGGTTTTACCTGAGTTGGTTAACTGAAATATCCTGAGCCGGACTGATTGACGGCCGATCTTTTGAATTTACCTGAGTTAATCTCTCAGAAACAGTAGACCGTTCGACAACTGAACCTTCAACGTCATTGCTTCTCAGCATTTTTTTACATGTCGCCTCCTGTCACGTAGTAGACCCCGTGTTCGAATCCTGGTGGGAGACTTTTTTTAAATTTTTTTTTATTTTTAATAATTCTGAGTTTTTTTACTTTCACAAATACATATTTTAAAAAAAATTCTGAATTTTTTACTTTCACAAATATACTCTTTTAAAATACTCTTTCACGCACACCACGATGCGTGAGTACGCCACCAAAATGATTTTTAACATAAGTCCGTTTTCTTTTCAATCGGGGTTTTACCTGAGTTGGTTAACTGAAATATCCTGAGCCGGACTGTTTGTACGCCCGATCTTTTGAATTCACCTGAGTTAATCTCTCAGATACAGTAGACCGTTCGACAAAGTGACGAAGTGGACCGTGTGGTAAGTGCCTGGCCTGTCACGCAGTCCCGTGTTCGAATCCTGATGGGAGACTATTTTTTTTATTTTTTATTTTTATTTTTAATAATTCTGAGTTTTTTACTTTTACAAATACATATTTTTTTAAATAATTCTGAATTTTTACTTTCACAAATATACTCTTTTAAAATACTCTTTCACAAATATTTTCCTCTAACACACCGCGAGAGGGGATCACCGTTCCCGCACGATAAGCCATCACGATCTTTTGAATTTACCAGAGTTAATCTCTCAGACACAGTAGACTGTTTCGACAAACTGACGAACCAAAAAAAAAAAAAAAAAAATTCCCCCCCCCCCCCCCAAAAAAAAAAAAAAATCAATTTCGAAAAAATAGCGAATTTAAAAAAATTTTTTTTTTTTTTTGTGTGTGTGTGTGTGTGCATGTTTCGTGCAGTATCGGTGCCAAATCTATTGTCTTTCGGTGCATGCACATGCACTTTTGGAGTGGATTCACTGCCACCTATACTATTTACATCTCCCCTGGTCCGGTGTATCTCATTTCGCAAAGTCCCAGTAATTGTAAACCCATTCTTTTCATTCCTTGTATGTTTTCTAGTTTACCCTTCTGCATGAGTACATTCTAAGTAAGTAAGTAAAGTACCCCCGTCACGCCAAGTGGCGTATAGGGAAATATGGTGTTAGTGACTCTATATTTTACAGACCTTCAGCACATGATTTTTGGGGTAATGTGGTCGGTATTACGCCCGTGCTGCTCTACTTTCCCAGAAAAAAATCCGGTACCCATTTAAGGCTGGGTGAACCCGGAAGCCGTCGGTTGGGAAGGAGGGAGGGGGTGCTTACTGAAATAATCTACCTAGTTCCTATTCGCATTGCAAGGTCGATAAATGTAGACAAATAATAAAAAATGAATATTATTATAGAGGGAAACTTCCGAGGTGGTAATCAGCGAATCAATTTAGAGGAAGAGGTATATTTACAGCACTCGGAAAAAATGACAAATAATCAACAGAAAAAAAACAAAAACAAAGAACAATATATGGTCCGAAGCAGGATCGAACCCCTACTCTTTGGCACAGCGCTATGCCCCGAAAAGCCAACCGCTAGAGAACACTGCCAACTCGGATAACTTAACAATTTTACGTCATTGGCGATGTCTTTCAAGCAGGTGTTCCCATGGCTATAGTATAGGGCTGCAATCACAGCTCGAGAGTACATTGGTAAATAAATCGATAAATGTAGTTGTATGGTTGTAGTATGTTTCATATCGTTAATAAACATTGAAGTCTATTTATTATTCTTCTTTCTTTTATCCTGTTCTGTTTTTGCCAATAGGCGTCGTAAGTCAATGGTGTGTTTTCTACCTAAGGCAGTTACTGTGGCATGGTGCATAGATAGTGATATTGTATTGTTTTATTACGTCGTAAATTCCCTCAGTCCATCTTCTTGGTCTACCTCTATATCTTAGTTGATCAATTTTGTTGTTATAATCTCTTGCTGTTATTTATTCTTCTTCTTTTATAGATATCTTGCTGATGCCTTTAAGCGTCACAGAGAAAGTAGGTTGTTTTAAGTATACTAAGGTGTCGCTAGATATTTGGTTGCTTGTTTGATTCTCTCTTTCCATGAATGGAACGTCTTTCTTGGAGTATATGTTTGCTGTTAAAAAGGAAATGTTGGGGTCTTTGCATTTGTCTTTTATTCTATATATTCCTTGGTCTTCCTCTTACTCTCTGTATTGATGTTCATAGATAGAATACACTTAATGGCATTTGGCCTGGTTTCATTCTGACTAAATGCCCATACCATTTTATTTGTAGTTTCTATATATATATATATATATATATATATATATATATATATATATATATATATATATATATATATATATACATATAGATATACTCTAGACATGGTTTAATTCCGATTTCTTCTCTGATTTTAACATTTAATACTTTATATGCCTTTGTGTTTGTTATTTTCCTCAAGCACCTCAATTCGGATGTCCTGATTTTTTTTTTTTTATGTTTGGGCTTTGTTCAATGGCCATGTTTGACATTTGTATTATTATTTGTCACGTTGCTGTCACTGAAATATTTGAATATTTCAAGAGTTGATTCAGTTGGTAGTTATTAATGTTCGCTTTCTGCACTCTAGTTTCTATTTCTCTGTTCTTCCATCTTCCGTGAACATACTACCCAACCATTTGAATTCGCTAACCTGCTTTATTTGATTGTCATTTATCCTGATATTTATATAGCCTCTTCTCTTGCTTACTTTCATTATATCTTTTTTGGCTTAGTTAATGTTCATAATGTATTCATTGTATATGTCATTTAGGGCAATGTTCTTTTTATAACCGCCTTTGATTTTTAGATTTCCTTCTTTAGTGATCTTTTCCTTACAGGTTATAAGCAACAGTGGGGAGAGAACACAGCCTTGTCTTATCCCTGATGTGACTTGGAACCAGTCTGTCATTCCTTATGACGTTCTTACAGTGTTTTGACTAGTCTTGATTAGCGCTATAATGTTTTCTAACAGTTGTCCATTTACATCGCATTCTTGTAGTATTTTCCATAGTTTGCCTCTTGATTCGATCGAACACTTTCTCTTGGTCAATAAGTATACCATTTAGGTTCATGTCGTATTCAATTTATTATTAACGGCTCGAATTTCTTGAGAACATGGCAAACTAGATAAGGTGGTTGGTTGTACACTGTAAATACACTGGAATGTGATTGTGTTATGTATTCTGATAAAATAGAGGAGTCGTGGCCTCGTGCCTCTGAATATCCGCCGCTGCTAGAAAAGTTCACTCGAGGTTTTTTCTTTCTTTTTGGCGAGGCACGATCCGCTCAACCTCACACTGTCTCCTAGGTTATATTGGACATGAATTGCCATTTTAAAATGTGGCGAAAACTTGTATTTCTGTTCAGTGTCGTCTTGCTTCATCAATTTAATCTGTAATGCCCTTAATGGGTGGGCTGTAGATGATGCCTCTATCCCGTTTTCTGAGCTGTGCCAGGGGTTTTCTATTGAGCAGGTAAATAAAGGCCCGGTGAAGTCTTAACTTGTAGGACCATAGTTTATATTTAAACAAGAAAAAAAAAGCCTACCGTAATTCGAACCTTACTTGAATAACTACATGTTTTTATTAATTCGGTTTCCTGCACTCTGAAAGGACTAGGAATCCTTTAACGTGAAAATGTAACACATCCTAACTGGCAATGCGATTCAGTTATTTCTTATTTTATGCTGATTTCATTGTAGTATACGTATGTAAGTAAAAAGTAAAGAGCCCCGTCACGCCAAGTGGCGTATAGGGAATATAGTGTTAGTGATCATAAATTGTACAGACCTTCAGCTTTTCGGGGTAATGTGGTCGGTATTACGCCCTCGCCGCTTTACTTTCTCAGAAAAAAAACCCGGTACCCATTTAAGGCTGGGTGAACCCGGAACGGAAGCTGCAGGTTGGGATCGAACACTACCCTTTGTCCTTTGTTGTCCATTTCACTAACCACTGAGCTATCGCGGCTCCCCTAGAATACGTCGTAAGATTACTTTAATTGTATGTATTTATATACATCAGACGAGAATAATGGGTGTACTAGCATAACGAGTAAAGGCGATCGTCGCGCACTGTGAAAAGTACAAAGAATGTGCCCTTGTCCTTCTTAAAAAAATGACCGTCTGTACATTCTTGGATCACATGTCAGTTTTACCCAACATTCATTCCTGTGTTGGACACTCATGTCTGTGGTCGCCAAACAGATTGCGTCTCTCGCTGACTTGCGCGTGGGAATGTCCTGAAAAGGTTATGTGAACTGTGAAATGAGCCTCATCGCTATCTTGTTGAAGAAAAGCATACTATTTTGGGAAAGTTCGTGGATATCGACTTTGTTTTCAAGCTGGCTTATCTTTATGACGTATTTGAACAATTAAATTCATGAAATATGTCCCTGCAAGGTAATGAAACGCTCATACTGCAACTGTCACATCAAGTTTCTGTCTTCGGAAGAAAATTACTATTGTGGAAGAAAAATATTTAAGTTACATCTTTCCAACTATGCCGGCGTTTTTAGATGATAACGATATGAGAAGTGAAGGACTGGTGTGTTTGTAAGCCATTTAATACAGCTCATTGATCAAGTATTTGTCAGGAGAGGTAGATATGTATCATCGTCATCATCTTGTACCATACCGGTTGACGTAGGCGATCATGTCCTTCTACAATCTTCTATCCACCGTGCATCGTATCAATTCTGTTGTTGACTGTTGTCCATGCCATGACACCAAGCTATCTAGTATTTTCTCTCTTTGTCATCTACGATCTCTCTTTCCCTGTATTTTGTCAGTTGTAACCAAGTATTGAAACTTCCCTCTTCTCGTGATGTGCTCAAAAATTTTTGATTCATTTTTTTCTGTTTGTTTCATTAGAGCTCCATTTTTGTGTTGACCTCTTCGAGAATTTGCTCGTTGGTCTTTTTAGCTGTACAGGGAACTTTCAGCATTCTTCTGAGAAATCCCATCTCTGTGGCCTCTAATCGTCTTTTCATCTGTTTGTTTACTGTCCGTGATTCGCTTCCACATGTCAAAATTGGTTTTATATAGCACCGATGAACTCTTTGTCTCATTTCTTTTGACATAGATTTGTTGCATAAGACGTTTTTTTTTCATTCTCTGAAATTCTGTTTTGGCCTGAGCTATTCTGCTTTTTATTTTTGTGGTGCATCTTCCATCCGATGTTATTATTGTGCCCAAGTATTTGACGCGTTGCACTTATTTCAAGTTTGTCCTGTTTATTTTTATGCTGCATGCTGGTGATGATTGTTTCTTCGATCATTACTTCTGTTTTCTTCTATTCAGACTGAGACCTTTCTTGTTGCATTCTTTTACTATTATATCTATCATTTCTTGTAGTTCATTCTCTGTCTCTGCTACTATGACTGTGTCACCAGCATATCGTAAATTGTTTATGTTGTAACCGTTTACTCCAATTCCTTTATATCTTATATCGATCTCATACTATTTTTGCAGTAAAGTGAAACAAATCAGGCGACAGAACACAGCTTTGTCTGACTCCACTCCTTATTTTATATATCGGAACTGACCTGTTAAGTTGCTAATTATTATGCCTGATGCCAGTACCTGGTTTTTTTTTTGTTTTTGTAAATCTCAGATCCTTGCCATCAATGTTTAATTTCTCCAGCATATTTGATTATTTCTACAAGCTTTACTTTGTCAAATGCTCTTGTTTAGTCTATAAAGTACATATATAGATCTTTATTTACCTCTATAGCTCTTTCTATCAATGTTCTCATGGTGTCTATTGCATTATTGGTTCCCTTTCTTTCCACATTATTCTCACTTATTTCAGGTCTTATTTTGTTCCTTGCGCGCCTCATGATGATTCTTAGTAATATTTTCGTCATATGGCTCATGAGATCAGTATAATTAGATTAAAATCCCATTTAGTGCAGCACTACCCACAACTCTCACCTCAAGAGAACAAGATAAATTAATTAATATTTCATCAGACTCAACTTTGAAAGCAAGATTAGCTTCCTCATCACTACCAGAATTTTGAAGCTTTGTAAAACAAGAGTACCCACAAGTTGGCAAGACCCCACGAGTTTTTATTGCTTTTGCGCCTACCTACTTTTGTGAGACCAGGTTTTCAGCGTTGGCAGCCATCAACATCAAATGCAGATCACAGCTGGACGCTGAGAAAGAGATTAGAACAGCGATTTCCAAACTTGTGTCCAGATTTGAAGTCTTAATTAGGATAAAACAAGCTCATTCTTCCCATTGACTTTGATCATCATCATGATGTGCCATACCGGTTGGCGTAGGCGATCATGTCCTTCCACAATTTTCTATCTACAGTGCATCATATCAGTTCTGTTGTTGACTGTTGTTTGTCCATGCCATGACACCAAGCCATCCAGCATTTTCTCTCTTTGTCGTTCGCGATCTCTCTTTCCCTGTACTTTGCCAGTTGTAACCAAGTATTCAAACTTTCCTCTTATCATGATGTGCCCAAAATGTTGATGGTTTCTTTCTGCTGTTTCATTGGAGCTCCATTTTTGTGTTGGCCTCTTTGAGAATTTGCTCGTTGGTCTTTTTAGCTGTCCAGGGTACTTTCAACATTCTTCTGAGAAATCCCATCTCTGTGGCCCCTAATCGTCTTTTCATTTATTTGTCAACTGTCCATAGGTCAGAATTGGCTCTATATAGCACAGGTGAACTCTCTTTCTCATTTCTATTGACATAGATTTGTTGCATAAGATATTTTTCATTTTCTGAAATGCTATTTTGGCCTGAGCTATTCTGCTTTTTATTTCTGTGGTACATCTTCCATCTGATGTAATTATTGTGCCCAAGTATTTCAAACGTTGCACTTGTTTCAGATTTGTCCTGTTTATTTTTATGCTTTGACTTTGATACAGGATAAAAATGTCACAATTTAAGTTGATTCAGTTATTTTTGCAATTTTAATTATAAAAATTATACTGATCTATCTAATTTATACCAAAATGCTAGTTTAGTTACCTCCGAAATGAATATACAGTACAACGCTAGTAAACCGTTAAAATGTGATTAAAATACGTTTTTTTTTCTACATTGTTGATATAAGGTGCTGCCGCGGTGATTTGTGGTTAACAAGGCTCCGTTGACCAAAAAAGTATGACAACTGCTGGAGTAGAGAGAGATTATAAAACATATATATCGACAGTCAATGGTCACAACATAAATAATTTGCGATATGTGGATGACACAGTCTTAATAACCGAGACAGAAAATGAACTAAAAGAAATGATGGACATTATAGTAAAAGAAAGCAACAAGAAAGGTCTCAGTCTGAATAGTGAGAAAACAGAAGTAGTGGTCATGTCGAAGAAACAATCATCACCATCATGCAGCATAAAAATAAACAGGACAAATTTGAAACAAGTGCAACGCGTCAAATGCTTGGGCACAATAATAACATCGGATGGAAGATGCACCAGGGAAATAAAAAGCAGAATAGCTCAGGCCAAAATAGCATTTCAGAAAATGAAAAATATCTTATGCAACAAAACTATGTCAATAGAAATGAGAAAGAGGGTTCATCGGTGCTATATAGAACCAATTCTGACCTATGGAAGCGAGTCATGGACAGTAGACAAACAAATGAAAAGAAGATTGGAGGCCACAGAGATGAGATTTCTCAGAAGAATGATAGAAGTTCCATGGACAGCTAAAAACACCAATGAGGAAATTCTCAAAGAGGTCAACACAAAAAGGGAACTCTTAAAAAACATCAGAAAAAAGCAATCAACATTTTTTGAGCACATCATGAGAAGAGGAAAATTTGAATACTTGGTTACAACTGGCAAAATACAAGGAATGAGAGATCGCGGATGACAAAGAGAGAAAATATTGGATAGCTTGGTGTCATGGCATGTAAAACAGTCAACAACAGAACCGATACGATGCACTGTAGACAGAAGATTGTGGAATGACATGATCGCCCACGTCAGCCGGTATGGCACATAATGATGATCGAAACATCTACAAATGAAGAGAGAACTATTAAGTGCAATTCGGACAAGACAAATAACATCTTTTGGTGTACATAAAGAGAAGCCATAACTTACCGATAGTCGTTCTAGAGGCAGACATGTTATAGAGTTAGCTAAGGAAGCATAGAGAGAGCAGGTAAATTAGTCGTTACCGCTCTTTGAATGGACGAGAGCAGTATCATATAGTGGCGACCAGCAGAATTTAAGTATAGATTTTCCAGAATACAAATTAGGATAACAAGTTGTAGAGAGTGGGTAGTGGACACCCACCGAAGTAGAGAGGGTCATGACTTGACCTAGACTTAATAGTTGAGGGGGATTTTCCATGAATCTCCACTCGCCCAGTTGTTGTGAGGGTGACCATCACATACATAACACGCATCGACCTCGTGATGTTGTTGTAAAATCTCCATGATTGTCCATGCAAGTTAGTAGTTATTGTCAAAGTCATGGAACGGTCAAGTGGTCATCCAGCTACCAGGATGAGGTAATGTTATTCCAAATAGGTCGTAGAGATTCGGGGAAACAGGATGTTTTTGTCCAAATTTGGGAAAGTTCAGGTGTTAGTCACCGAATAAGCAAGTCATCGAACACGGGTACTGCAGGTGACCAGAGAGAGAGTCGCGAGTGGTCAGGTGCGACGATCTGATTGGTTACGGACGTTCAGACGTAGAGCGAGAGCTGGAGTACTTAAAGTCCTACACAACAGTTTGAGTCAATGGAGTTAGGACAAAGAAGTTAGGACAGAGCGAACTAGAAGAGACAGTCAGAAGGTTAGAAGTAGAAACATTTAGACAAGAAGCAGTTAAGCAGTTTAGAAACAGTTAGAGTCAGAACAGTTAGAAATCTACAAGTTACAGTCATAAGTCAGTGATAGATTATTAAGACACTAGAGAAGTTGTCAGTAGAAGTTGTGTTTACAAGTGTCCAAGAATTGTGTTTCCATTGTGTTTCATATATTCTACATGTCGTAAGTAGACTTACAAGTTGTAAGTAATGAATGATGTCTGATGAACAATGTTATATGACAATATGCACTAATTGACATTGCATAATCATCAGTAGTAACCTACGCATGTTCAGAACTTAAGAACATTAGATTCAGAGAAGTGCATCCACTATATTGTATCACGGCGAACTCAATAAACTGATTATCATTATTGTTAAAGAAAGACTCTGTCATGATCTTACATGTTACCTCAATGTTGTGATGTGCTGTGACCATTAAGCAACTGTACAAGATAAAGATATAATACAACAAAGAACATCACAACCCTGTAACAGACAGAGACTAAAGGGGCACGACAACAAAAAGAGATGGACAAAAAGAACCATGGCACCGTATACCATCATGGGAAGAGATTAATTAAACGACGCCTCATGATAGTCAATCTTCTATGCGGAGTCAGTACTAGATGATGGAGTCCTAGAAAGGTCAAGACTGATCAACGCAACCCGTGGCAGAACAATGACGCATTAACCACAGCCACCTATACTGAATCCCTGCCCGTTGAGCGGAACCACTTAAGGGTTGTGGTGACATTTCAGCATTGCGAGCAGGGGGCGGTTGAGGGTAAATGACGTCAGTCGTCTACATCGAACACAGCTGAAAACGTCACAAGCTTATGCTGCTTTCATGAATATCCTCTCAGCCCGTCGGATTTCAGTACAGGTGGCAATGTGCATTACATGGGGTATACACTATATTTTTAAACGGTAAACATGTATCTAACTTACCCCCTCGCGTTTCCATTTTCCAAACTGTCCATGGAGCAACTTGTTTATGGTTTACCAGTCTCGTTTAGTTTAGCGTTTGGACTTGCATCGGAAGATTATCTTGTTTACTGTGCAACTTTCTCACACCGCCCGACTTTTATATTCATAATATTGGTCACGGTATGTGCATTTGATTAGCGCGTGACTCAGGCCTCTGTGATGATGTTCTACATAGATCAACTATAGAAAATGACTAATTTGTCACGTCTTCCGGTCCTTACGTAAACATCAATTAAAGTGTGCTTTAATATTGATTGATAGTGGTTAGGTATTTGTTATCAGTCAGTGTGATAACAAATTATGCCATTTCAATTTAAAAAAAATAGTTATTATGCAGCGTGTCATTGGCAATCGAGCGTTTCAATTTGCCTTCAGTTAGAGATTTATCTGAGCAAGTCTGCCGTCTCTTGTTCAATGTGCCCGCTGGAAAATATTATCCACGTTTAGTTCATTATGACAGTTGGAATACATTACCCACGTTTAGTTCACTATGACAGTTGGAAAACATTACCCACGTTTAGTTCATTATGACAGCTGGAATACACTACCCACGTTTAGTTCATTATGACAGCTGGAATACATTACCCACCTTTAGTTCATTATGAACAAAGAAAATGCTCAAGACCTACAATTAAATAACACACTTGAAGGAATACATCTAGAGACAGTTCAGAGCTACAACTACCTGGGGCATACTATAACCAATGATGGAAAATGTAAAACTGAAATAAACAAAACAATAGGTATGGCAAAAAGTAATTTTAATGCCATGAAAAATATACTAACAACAAAACAAATATCAACAGGGCTAAAACTAAGAATAGCAAAATGTTACATCTTCTCAATATTCCTGTATAGTGCAGAAACATGGACATTAGACTAGAAAACAGAACTTAAAATTTATGCCTTTGAAATGTGGATTTATAGAAGAATAGGTAGAATTGGATGGAAACAAAAGATAGCAAACAATAAAGTTTTAAAACAACTGAAAATAAAAATAGAACTACTAAATACAATTAAGACAAGACAAATGAAATTTTTGGGGCATATTAAAAGACACAACAGCCTACTAAAAGTAATATTGGAAGGGAAAATACAAGGTAAAAGGCAGACCAAGACTAACATGGACGAGTAACATCAAAAAATGGACAAGTCAATCTATGACAGCCTGCACCATCAAAGCAAGAAACAGTGGAATGGCGATCCATGGTAGCCAACCTTTGTTGCGAAGAAGGCACTTGATGTTGATGATCATGAGTTCATTATGACAGCTGGAATACATTACCCACCTTGAGTTCATTATGACAGTTGGAATACATTACCCACCTTGAGTTCATTATGACAGTTGGAATACATTACCCACCTTGAGTTCATTATGACAGTTGGAATACATTACCCACCTTGAGTTCATTATGACAGCTGGAATACATTACACACCTTGAGTTCATTATGACAGCTGGAATACATTACCCACCTTGAGTTCATTATGACAGTTGGAATACATTACCCACCTTGAGTTCATTATGACAGTTGGAATACATTACCCACCTTGAGTTCATTATGACAGCTGGAATACATTACCCACCTTGAGTTCATTATGACAATTGAAATACTTTACCCACCTTGAGTTCATTATGGCAGATGGAATACATTACCCACCTTGAGTTCATTATGACAGCTGGAATACATTACCCACCTTGAGTTCATTATGACAGCTGGAATACATTACCCACCTTGAGTTCATTATGACAGCTGGAATACATTACCCACCTTGAGTTCATTATGACAGCTGGAATACATTACCCACCTTGAGTTTATTATGACAATTGAAATACTTTACCCACCTTGAGTTCATTATGGCAGATGGAATACATTACCCACCTTGAGTTCATTATGACAGCTGGAATACATTACCCACCTTGAGTTCATTATGACAGCTGGAATACATTACCCACCTTGAGTTCATTATGACAGCTGGAATACATTACCCACCTTGAGTTCATTATGACAGCTGGAATACATTACCCACCTTGAGTTTATTATGACAATTGAAATACTTTACCCACCTTTTCATTATGGCAGATGGAATACATTACCCACCTTGAGTTCATTATGACAGTTGGAATACATTACCCACCTTGAGTTCATTATGACAGTTGGAATACATTACCCACCTTGAGTTCATTATGACAGCTGGAATACATTACCCACCTTGAGTTCATTATGACAGCTGGAATACATTACCCACCTTGAGTTCATTATGACAGCTGGAATACATTACCCACCTTGAGTTCATTATGACAATTGAAATACTTTACCCACCTTGAGTTCATTATGGCAGATGGAATACATTACCCACCTTGAGTTCATTATGACAGTTGGAATACATTACCCACCTTGAGTTCATTATGACAGTTGGAATACATTACCCACCTTGAGTTCATTATGACAGCTGGAATACATTACACACCTTGAGTTCATTATGACAGCTGGAATACATTACCCACGTTTAGTTCATTATGACAGTTGGAATACATTACCCACCTTGAGTTCATTATGACAGATGGAATACATTACCCACCTTGAGTTCATTATGACAATTGAAATACTTTACCCACCTTGAGTTCATTATGGCAGATGGAATACATTACCCACCTTGAGTTCATTATGACAGCTGGAATACATTACCCACCTTGAGTTCATTATGACAGCTGGAATACATTACCCACCTTGAGTTCATTATGACAGCTGGAATACATTACCCACCTTGAGTTCATTATGACAGCTGGAATACATTACCCACCTTGAGTTTATTATGACAATTGAAATACTTTACCCACCTTGAGTTCATTATGGCAGATGGAATACATTACCCACCTTGAGTTCATTATGACAGCTGGAATACATTACCCACCTTGAGTTCATTATGACAGCTGGAATACATTACCCACCTTGAGTTCATTATGACAGCTGGAATACATTACCCACCTTGAGTTCATTATGACAGCTGGAATACATTACCCACCTTGAGTTTATTATGACAATTGAAATACTTTACCCACCTTTTCATTATGGCAGATGGAATACATTACCCACCTTGAGTTCATTATGACAGTTGGAATACATTACCCACCTTGAGTTCATTATGACAGTTGGAATACATTACCCACCTTGAGTTCATTATGACAGCTGGAATACATTACCCACCTTGAGTTCATTATGACAGCTGGAATACATTACCCACCTTGAGTTCATTATGACAGCTGGAATACATTACCCACCTTGAGTTCATTATGACAATTGAAATACTTTACCCACCTTGAGTTCATTATGGCAGATGGAATACATTACCCACCTTGAGTTCATTATGACAGTTGGAATACATTACCCACCTTGAGTTCATTATGACAGTTGGAATACATTACCCACCTTGAGTTCATTATGACAGCTGGAATACATTACACACCTTGAGTTCATTATGACAGCTGGAATACATTACCCACGTTTAGTTCATTATGACAGTTGGAATACATTACCCACCTTGAGTTCATTATGACAGCTGGAATACATTACCCACCTTGAGTTCATTATGACAATTGAAATACTTTACCCACCTTGAGTTCATTATGGCAGATGGAATACATTACCCACCTTGAGTTCATTATGACAGCTGGAATACATTACCCACCTTGAGTTCATTATGACAGCTGGAATACATTACCCACCTTGAGTTCATTATGACAGCTGGAATACATTACCCACCTTGAGTTCATTATGACAGCTGGAATACATTACCCACCTTGAGTTTATTATGACAATTGAAATACTTTACCCACCTTGAGTTCATTATGGCAGATGGAATACATTACCCACCTTGAGTTCATTATGACAGCTGGAATACATTACCCACCTTGAGTTCATTATGACAGCTGGAATACATTACCCACCTTGAGTTCATTATGACAGCTGGAATACATTACCCACCTTGAGTTCATTATGACAGCTGGAATACATTACCCACCTTGAGTTTATTATGACAATTGAAATACTTTACCCACCTTTTCATTATGGCAGATGGAATACATTACCCACCTTGAGTTCATTATGACAGTTGGAATACATTACCCACCTTGAGTTCATTATGACAGTTGGAATACATTACCCACCTTGAGTTCATTATGACAGCTGGAATACATTACCCACCTTGAGTTCATTATGACAGCTGGAATACATTACCCACCTTGAGTTCATTATGACAGCTGGAATACATTACCCACCTTGAGTTCATTATGACAATTGAAATACTTTACCCACCTTGAGTTCATTATGGCAGATGGAATACATTACCCACCTTGAGTTCATTATGACAGTTGGAATACATTACCCACCTTGAGTTCATTATGACAGTTGGAATACATTACCCACCTTGAGTTCATTATGACAGCTGGAATACATTACACACCTTGAGTTCATTATGACAGCTGGAATACATTACCCACGTTTAGTTCATTATGACAGTTGGAATACATTACCCACCTTGAGTTCATTATGACAGTTGGAATACATTACCCACCTTGAGTTCATTATGACAGCTGGAATACATTACCCACCTTGAGTTCATTATGACAGCTGGAATACATTACCCACCTTGAGTTCATTATGACAATTGAAATACTTTACCCACCTTGAGTTCATTATGGCAGATGGAATACATTACCCACCTTGAGTTCATTATGACAGTTGGAATACATTACCCACCTTGAGTTCATTATGACAGTTGGAATACATTACCCACCTTGAGTTCATTATGACAGCTGGAATACATTACACACCTTGAGTTCATTATGACAGCTGGAATACATTACCCACGTTTAGTTCATTATGACAGTTGGAATACATTACCCACCTTGAGTTCATTATGACAGTTGGAATACATTACCCACCTTGAGTTCATTATGACAGCTGGAATACATTACCCACCTTGAGTTCATTATGACAGCTGGAATACATTACCCACCTTGAGTTTATTATGACAATTGAAATACTTTACCCACCTTGAGTTCATTATGGCAGATGGAATACATTACCCACCTTGAGTTCATTATGACAGCTGGAATACATTACCCACCTTGAGTTCATTATGACAGCTGGAATACATTACCCACCTTGAGTTCATTATGACAGCTGGAATACATTACCCACCTTGAGTTCATTATGACAGCTGGAATACATTACCCACCTTGAGTTTATTATGACAATTGAAATACTTTACCCACCTTTTCATTATGGCAGATGGAATACATTACCCACCTTGAGTTCATTATGACAGTTGGAATACATTACCCACCTTGAGTTCATTATGACAGTTGGAATACATTACCCACCTTGAGTTCATTATGACAGCTGGAATACATTACCCACCTTGAGTTCATTATGACAGCTGGAATACATTACCCACCTTGAGTTCATTATGACAGCTGGAATACATTACCCACCTTGAGTTCATTATGACAATTGAAATACTTTACCCACCTTGAGTTCATTATGGCAGATGGAATACATTACCCACCTTGAGTTCATTATGACAGTTGGAATACATTACCCACCTTGAGTTCATTATGACAGTTGGAATACATTACCCACCTTGAGTTCATTATGACAGCTGGAATACATTACACACCTTGAGTTCATTATGACAGCTGGAATACATTACCCACGTTTAGTTCATTATGACAGTTGGAATACATTACCCACCTTGAGTTCATTATGACAGCTGGAATACATTACCCACCTTGAGTTCATTATGACAATTGAAATACTTTACCCACCTTGAGTTCATTATGGCAGATGGAATACATTACCCACCTTGAGTTCATTATGACAGCTGGAATACATTACCCACCTTGAGTTCATTATGACAGCTGGAATACATTACCCACCTTGAGTTCATTATGACAGCTGGAATACATTACCCACCTTGAGTTCATTATGACAGCTGGAATACATTACCCACCTTGAGTTTATTATGACAATTGAAATACTTTACCCACCTTGAGTTCATTATGGCAGATGGAATACATTACCCACCTTGAGTTCATTATGACAGCTGGAATACATTACCCACCTTGAGTTCATTATGACAGCTGGAATACATTACCCACCTTGAGTTCATTATGACAGCTGGAATACATTACCCACCTTGAGTTCATTATGACAGCTGGAATACATTACCCACCTTGAGTTTATTATGACAATTGAAATACTTTACCCACCTTTTCATTATGGCAGATGGAATACATTACCCACCTTGAGTTCATTATGACAGTTGGAATACATTACCCACCTTGAGTTCATTATGACAGTTGGAATACATTACCCACCTTGAGTTCATTATGACAGCTGGAATACATTACCCACCTTGAGTTCATTATGACAGCTGGAATACATTACCCACCTTGAGTTCATTATGACAGCTGGAATACATTACCCACCTTGAGTTCATTATGACAATTGAAATACTTTACCCACCTTGAGTTCATTATGGCAGATGGAATACATTACCCACCTTGAGTTCATTATGACAGTTGGAATACATTACCCACCTTGAGTTCATTATGACAGTTGGAATACATTACCCACCTTGAGTTCATTATGACAGCTGGAATACATTACACACCTTGAGTTCATTATGACAGCTGGAATACATTACCCACGTTTAGTTCATTATGACAGTTGGAATACATTACCCACCTTGAGTTCATTATGACAGTTGGAATACATTACCCACCTTGAGTTCATTATGACAGCTGGAATACATTACCCACCTTGAGTTCATTATGACAGCTGGAATACATTACCCACCTTGAGTTCATTATGACAGCTGGATAATATTCCCCACCATCATTAGATAGCTCGTACAGTTGAGGGCATCCTTTTTTTTATTTAAAAAAAAAAGAAGCAAATGTGAATGTTTCTCGTTATCTCTGTTACCATCCTCAGTGAGTGCAGTATTTGAGGAATTGTTTATGTCTACTAAGTTCGTATCTTCCAGGAACTATAGCATTACCAAGTATAGCAGATGCTATACAACATTTTTGAGGGCTTAAACGGCATGACGTCATTAGAGAAACAAACCCCCAGTTGAATTGAGTAGTGGTGGCTGCATATGAAAGAGAGGATCTAGAGTATAGAACATCACAAGTGTTGAAATCTTGATTATGCAGATTTTTGTGTTCCATACCTGAGTTTACATTTGTTTTCAAAAATAAAATCATATAGGCTTGTAATAAGGTAATAAAAATATAAAAGTACCCACATTAACTGTAAATATTAACTATAATTACAGCCACAAATTTAAAACATTTAGCAAATGTCAAGGTTCTTCCAGCTAAAATAATCACATTTGTGTTGGTAACACTACTTCAATGACATAGTCAATAAATGAAGCAAAAAAAAAAAAAAAACAGAATTCAATATTGATATTCAACATTCAATATTGATATTCAACATTCAATACTGATCCATCCATTAGGGTCATTTCAAATAAATGCACATAAATTCATAAAATTGCGAAGCTGCAGTGAAGATAATTGTGAGGAGAAATAAAAAAAAAAAAATAGATATAGAAAAAAATGGTATGGTTAAAGCTTCGCATAACAAGAGGACAACACAAACCAGAACAACGTTTCAGCTCAATAGGCCTTCAGCAGGGACAGTTGTCCTCTTGTTACATGAAGCTTTAACCATACTTGTTTTCCTATATCTATTTTTTTTTCATTTCTCCTCCAATCTATCCATTGTCCTTTTAAGCTGAAGATGACACAAGGGCATAACTTCTAGATTCTCTATGAGTGACAATCACTGTTATCTAGTATTAGACCTTGCACAGGACCCACATTATATCTCACCACACGTCTCTCTTTTGGGAGAGCTGTTCAATCTCAGTGAGGAAGCCGATGCCTTCTGTTGTCTCTCGGCTCCATGTTCTTTTCAGGGTTTCTCTAGGTTGACCTCTTTATCTTTTACCCTCTGGTTCCCTTTTGAGGGCCTGCTTTGAGATTCTCTCGTTGTCTGTTCTCATCACATGGCCAACATATGACCATTTTCTTCTTTTAATTATATATGATTTTTTTTTTAAAGCCTTGTCATTTCTCTTATTTTTGCACTAGTCTTGAGTTCATTCCGTGGCATACTAGGCTCATGCTAGGCTCTTGTAAATTGATATTTAGAAAAGATTGTCTTGTTAACTCTTTCTAGACTTAACTTGTTTTTAGATTTGGACCAAATTAATTATCAGTTTCCAAAAAATTTCATGACATGCCTTTTTCATTTTACAACTTCATACTATGATAAAGATAATTATGGTATATGTTATATATCAGTGGAAAGAAAAATGAATAAAAAAAATGAAAATAGCAGTAAACTTCAGATATTTTATTACATGAAAGAATAAATATATTATAAAAATATATATGTTGTTCATTGATCAGTGAATTTAGAATGAAAACAAATTTATATAGTGAACGGATATAGTGAACAAAACTAATATTACATCTAAATCACATAATGATCAATAAAGAAAGTACAACCCATGCTGGTATCAATCAGAAGTAGTAATCAGACCTATCCTGGGTTTAGCAGCAAAATTCTTGTTAATATAAAACTTTAAACACCACTTCATGAAACAAAATTTCAACAGCACCTTTCAGTTGCAATATCAGATAATGGTATGGAATGAGTTAATATGAAATTATGTTTTGTTTTCCTCCTGTATACAAAATTATCATAATTTTACTAAGAGACTCCCTGTTAGTAGTCCAATTTAATTCATGAACATGAAGAAAGATCACTGTTTGGTACATTAACTCTGATGTACTGATGAGGGTCTCGGGGGTATTTTAGAAAACTGCTTTACTGAATTTTGAGACATTTTCTGTAATAAAAAATTGGATTGTTAATTAATACAATGAATAATTATTTGTATTGGGTATAGAATGTGTTTAGAGAAATAAGGGGCAGTAAGAATGTTTTCAGAATCAATGAGACATTTTATGACATGCTAGGAGCAAAAAATTAATAGACATACAGATATGGAACTAATCAGTTGAGGATGTGACATGAAACCTAGAGAGCATGAGGATAGGATGTGAAACCAAGGGAGGTAATTAGAATGTTTTTTTTTCTCATTTTCTTGCATTCGTCAGATGACAACTTTTCATCCCTGTCCAGCCTTTAAAGTTCGTTGAGTGGGCACAAATGCTTTGTGTTGTGGTTCACAAACTGCAGTTCTTGCACTATTTGGCTTAAGACATCAAACTTCACAACAGTATTGTTGAGGACTGGGTTACAAGTTTATTCGATAGATCATTTTCATTGCACAATGGACAACTCCATTGTGCTGAGATCCCCTCCTCAGCACATTCCCCAGTAAGAATGGCTGCCTTACACCAGTGTATATGGTCAGTGACTCTGAAGATGGCTTACTGCAGTGAAAGTACTGAAGATGGCTTATACCAGTGAAAGTACTGAAGATGGCTTCAGCTCAGAACTCCATAGCACCAGCCAAGACCTTGCCTCAATCTTCTTAGTCACCTCTTACGACATGCATTATAAGGTGACAGTGGCTTTATTAATTTCTCACTTCACCTTGGCACTATCTGTCCTCATCTTGGCCAGGGCCACAGAAGCCACACAAATAATTGACATTACAACTGGATATCTTCCCTTTATGATCTTTATTCACTGGGCCACCCTGATTAGGCTCTTTTTGGAGATACTGATAGGAGGTGGAGTGAAATCTTGATCTGGTGTTATTGCAACTAATCCTGACACTGTGAGTCACTGGCCATATACAGTACAGGCCCTAAGTAGGTGTTTTGGCTTCTGAAAGGATGGCGTGAATATAGAGCTGATAGGTAGTTGAAGATATGTTACAGTAGTGAGATGTTGTGAAAATGTGTTTATGGAACTAGATTATTGGTGAGGCTAATAAACTCTAGGGACCAAGAGTAGTTGTGAGGATGGATGATAAACTCTAGGGACCAAGAGTAGTTGTGAAGATGGATGATAAACTCTAGGGACCAAGAGTAGTTGTGAGGATGGATGATAAACTCTAGGGACCAAGAGTAGTTGTGAGGATGGATGATAAACTCTAGGGACCAAGAGTAGTTGTGAGGATGGATGATAAACTCTAGGGACCAAGAGTAGTTGTGAAGATGGATTATAAACTCTAGGGACCAAGAGTAGTTGTGAGGATGGATGATAAACTCTAGGGACCAAGAGTAGTTGTGAGGATGGATGATAAACTCTAGGGACCAAGAGTAGTTGTGAGGATGGATGATAAACTCTAGGGACCAAGAGTAGTTGTGAAGATGGATGATAAACTCTAGGGACCAAGAGTAGTTGTGAGGATGGATGATAAACTCTAGGGACCAAGAGTAGTTGTGAAGATGGATGATAAACTCTAGGGACCAAGAGTAGTTGTGAAGATGGATTGGTTGGAACATAGTAAAGATGAGTTTGTTTTTTCTTCTTTTCTTCCTCATTAGACTTTCAAGGCTGAAAGAAGATATAATTTGCAGTCTTTCCTAGTGTTTATAATATTCCATTAATACATCTTTTCATGGTCAACCTTTGAGTCTGGTGTTCTCATAATGTTTATTAACATTAGATTACCATATCTTCATAAAATTTACTAACTCAAAATATGTTCTTTTTTAAAATTCAAGTTTGCCACAAGCAAGTTTCTCTCCTTACACCTTCCTAATTATTACTTTTGGTGATCCCTGAGTACTTGATTGGTTTCCTTCGATGCTGGATTTTTTTTTTTTCAAATACAATGTGCTATTCGTAAAAATAACAAAGGTTTTGTATGAACGTGGTTTTCTTAAAAAAAAAAACACATAAATTTCACCAATTTTCAAGAATTGTTTTTTTTCTCATGAGGAAAATCTCTTTGGCTGTTTGTGAGACATCAAATAAACCTTTGTAACACGGGATAGACAGCGAATGGCGCTAAGAGGAAGCCAAACACACGGCTTGAATGATGGACTGACGGCGGACGTATGAATAGACAACGTAACAGCTCCCGTTGCCATGGTGTCATGCATTCAAATATAAAACCACAAATCAAACATAAGCCAGGAAATGATTAACTGCATCCGCTTCCCATGACTCTCCTTGTGTGAACAAAGAGGCGGGTAGCAAAAGTTCAAACAAAATACTATTTTTGGAATTCCAAATGTAACATTTAGAGTTCCTAAATTTTACAAAGGTGTTGTAAAAATGTGATTCATGGATAGGTGACATAATCTAGGGTTAAAGGCTTGTTGTGTTGTGTTTTGGTCCTTCTGTCTCATCATGCAGCCACACCATTTTATCTGTTGTTTCTTTATGTATTCTATGGTGGGAATATGTCTTGACAAACTTTGTTGCATCTTCTATTTCTGCTGCTTGTGAATTGTCATTTGTCACTAGACTTCATAGATATTTAAATTCCTCCACTTGTTTTAATTGTCTGTTGTCTATCATAATGTTGATGTTCTGTTTTTCCTTAGCAATGTTCATGACTTCTGTCTTGATGGTGTTTACTTTCATGTTGTATTGGCTGCCTGTGCTGTTAAGTCTATTTAAGTGTTTTTGTATGTCTTATATTTTTGCATGTATTAGTGCCTGAAAATCTGCAAATACAAGCTCGTTAATTTCCTTTGTCTTTGATAGGTTGGCTAACTTACATATGTAGTCTGTGTAAGTAAAAAAAAAAACAATAGGGAAGATAGTATGCACTCCTTTCTTACTCCTGTTATAACTTCAAAGTGGTCTGTGTAGCCTGCAGCTGTTCTGTTGATGTAGAGACTTTTACATAGGTTTGTTAGATGTTGGCTTACTCTGTATTTCATTTGCATCTCCCATAGTTGTTACCTGTTTACTCATTGAATGCTTTTTCTTGGTCAACAAAAGCTAGAAACAAATTTTGATTGTGTTCTGTCATATTTCCTCTAGCTGAGGATGAGTTTATGGCACCAAAAGGGATGAGTAAATGGAATCACTGTGGTGGTATTCTAAAAGTTTGGGAACTTGCGTTTCTGTTTATGAATTCATGGTACTTTTATTAGGCTGCATATTATTGGTTCTTTTTCTCAGCTTCAGCTGCTTTGTCCCTTAAACTGACACACTGACTTCCTAGCACATAAAATCTGAGAGGTTTATTCTTCCATTCTTCAGCATAACCTATATTGATTCTAGGACAACAGACTATTTGATCACTAGTGACCTCATCACCCTTCTCTAGCCATATGGAGTTAGATAAGGTGAGATCACTCTGATTGAATTCCAGTTTGGAGATTTGTAGAGCCTGACAGAGTTTTGATGGACCATTTGTCATTTCCTTATCTTTTTGCTTCTTGGCAGATTTATTTCCTCGTGCTGTCTTCATCACTTCAATGTTTTCTAAAGGTTCCAGTGCTCGTAAAAGAACTGCACATCCATCTCCTGTAAATGGGAATAAAAATACTCTTAACTCACATCTTCAGTTTCTAGATAAATATATTGTGTACAATAAAATATCCGGAAGAATTATTAAGATACCATAGATGTATGAAATATTCTTTTTCTACTGCGGTAATTTTAGATGTTTATAACAGAAACAGTGAACATGGGATCATCCACATATAGAGACAAAACACACAAGAAAGAGGGAGTAATTGTCAGGACAGATGTGAAGTGTGCTTTAAAAGGACCGTCTGGCATAAACTTTGTTATTTGCTGCTTGAAATTTTCTGGAATGTTATGACTCTGATTCTGCTAATTCATAAGCAAATGAATGTATTTGTTTGCTGACTTCTATAAAGGACACAAAATCAAAAGTCTACATAAGAGATCACAAATATTTTAAGAAAACTTTTATGGCACAAGAAATTTATTTACAGCCTTTGAGACTTCAAAGAGTGAATTTTTTTTTTCGTTCGCCAGCTTTGACCTCTGACAAAGTCCCTAGAGACTAGGACCTGAATTTTTTATGTTAATCCACTTTCCCCTGGCAGCCGTGTGCACAGGGGTCCCTCCCAGAGTAGGCAGATAACTCTGTCTTATTCGGAGGTACTCATATTTTTTCCGTCAATTAGTAATTGATATTTCAAGCTGGGCCTCACTGCTGAGATCAGAGGTGGTTGCCACAGAGATAAATTATAGATCAAAAATCCCAACTGGTGCAGCCAGGATTTGAACCTACCACCTCTCTGTCTCAAGGCTGGCGTCTTGCCTCGAGACTAACCAGTCCCCCAGGAGTGAAGTATGATTGGTTCTGCTAACTAGTAACCCATCAGGTGTCAAATGGGACTAACAGACACAATAAAAGTAATGGTAGAAGAGCAGTCAATGATTCATAGCTGACTTCTGATGGTAAGACAGAGATGTTTAAGACCAAAATCTAGCTCCTCATGGATGTCCTGGAAATAGGTTAACTAGCCTAGCCAATGTAAGTGGCAATCAATAAGGAAGGTAAACCCAGTAGCCATAAATAAATTCCTAGTTGAAGTTGGATGTATCAGGCCAAAAGGTGTAAACTACAAGACAACATATTTTACACCTGCCTAACACTCTGATTCAAAGTAGATCAGGCACAGCAGCCATTATTAGAGTGGGAACCCACAACAATTCTACCTGCTTAAAGAAAATAGGGTCAGCCAGATAATAATGTAGATATATAAGTTTGCTCTGAAATGGCAATGGTGATGGTCTCATGAGCTTTCATAAACTCTATTTCAAGTAGCTTTTAAAGCTTGCAATACGTGTTGTGTGTTTGAAACGGAAAATGAAAATTAACAGAACAAATAAAAAAAATTGTGTATAATAATTACCACTTATATTTAAGTTGAAAAAAGTGTTGTGCTCTTCTTATCAGTGTTCTTTATAGTGTATCTGTGAGTTGCTCTCTCTCTTTTTCCCGGTCATTTACCACATGAAGGCTTTGCATTATGATTTTTAAAAAATTTCTTCTCATTATATAGCTGACATATGCTCACCTTCTTTTCTTGAATATAAATGAGATTGTTGGTTGTATGGCATTTATTGTTACATTCCTCTTTATTTCCTAGTCCTTAATCCATTTCATTGCATACAAAATATTTTCCATAGACATTTGTTTTCAAATGTATCTAGTCTATTCTCTGTTTCTTTAAATGTATTTTGGCCCTCAAATCCAGAAGTAAGGGTGGATAATACATATTAGTTAATATTTTAAACTTTATTTTTAAGCTTAGGATTTTGTATTTTCATTTTTTCTCAAGATTCTGAAAGAACACTGCTGCTGTTGCTATTCTGGCTCTGATTTCCTTTTAGTCTCTACTTCTTGATCTATACAACTTCTGAGAATTACAAAGTTCTACTTCTTCCACAAATTTTCCTTTCAAGTTTGCTTTTTTATCCTGAACTATCAGTTTTTTCATTAATCTCAACTTTTCTTTGTTGATCTAAAGTCCTATTCTGTGACACATTGCAAACAACAGGATATCTGTTTTTTCTTACATTGTATTTACATTATCACTAGATTAGTTTAGTTTAGTCGACAGGTCATCCTCATTGCACATTAGATAAGTCCATAAGCTAACATAAATTAGAATTGTGTCAACCTAAAATCAAGTTTCAAATTGAGTCCCCTGTACCCATTCAATGCCTTTGTTACATGTATAGAGTTTCTGCATTATGAAGTCTGGCAATTCCAAACAATAAGGGAGATAAAATACCTTCTTGTTTCACCAATTTCAGTCTGGAACCAATTACACAATCCTTCCATCAGGTAAAACACTGCACCGAGTAGCTGTCATACGAGGCATTCATGATGTTGATGAATCTAAGTGGTATTCTATATTGCTTCAGGATATTTTACAAGTCTTATCTCCAACAGTGTATATAAAGGTGACTTTTGAGAAAGTGATTATAAGGAGTCCAAATTTCACAAGCATTAAAAAGATGACTATAATAAGTTAAACTTACAGTATTAATGGACAAAATGTGAATGCTCAGTTTTATATTAAAAAAAAATTTTAATCATCACAAAACATACACGGTGACATATAAAAGGGATGTATAAGTAAAACCAGATAAAAATATTTTGTGTTAAATTTCTTACCTTGACTGGATATGTTGAGGCAGGAATACATGCCATAAATGTTATAGACATAAACTGTGCCAGGTTCCATAAACATAGCCTTATTACGTTCAGTGCGCTTTCCCTTGTAGCTATGAGCTGCTTTATCTTCTATTCCTTAGATTAAAGATGATAATGTTTTAATAAGTGAAGATGATGGCCAATTAGTAAGTGATATCAGTGTGTGAACATTAAATGAAATAGGTAATTATTTAACAAGTGATATCAATTTATGAACAATAAGTGAAATAGGTAACTATTTAACAAGTGACATCAATGTATGAACAATAAGTGAAATAAGTAACTTTTAAATAAGTGACATCAATGTATGAACAATAAGTGAAATAAGTAACTATTAAATAAGTGACATCAATGTATGAACAATAAGTGAAATAAGTAACTTTTAAATAAGTGACATCAATGTATGAACAATAATTGAAATATCTGGACATTCAATAAGCAAAATCAATGTGTGAAGTCTTGAGGGCATTCAATGATTGATATGAATGTGTGAATAATAAGTTAAACCAATGGACTTTTAATAAGTGACATCAGTGTAAACGTAAAGGTAAAGTATGAGACTTGAATCAGCATCTTAGCATGCAAGTTTTCACCATATGTGCTCGGCCCCCTATCCAGAAGTGTTCAGAAACTTCTGGATAGTGTCGCTTCAAGCATTAAAACTCACTATGCGAGGTGACATTCCTCACCTTTCCAGAGTTATGTCCAAACATTGGTAGCCCAGTCGAGTAATTTTCCCAACTAGGCTACCGAGGACCCCCCCCCCCCCCACACACAGAGAATACCTTTATCATCCATTCTTTAATTGTCTGCTATAGACTGAGTAATAAAATATGATTGAAGAGAAATGTTTAACTGACAATGTCCACAGCACTGAAAGACCTGGAATATGCTGACGACGTATAATTAGGTGAACTACCAATATATTAAAAAGAAAGTATACAGATGACTTATAGACAGTGAACAACTGGAATGAAAAACATACAAAAAAATATAGAAGTTTAACTTCATAGAAACCAACATCAGTTAAAAAAACAGCATAAGTTTGTTGTAGCTGTAAACACACTGACGTGCATGTGAAGCATTGTAAAATGGAAGAACCTGTAAAGATATTAACAAAAGGATAACTAAAGTTAACACTTTGCCAGTCTAAACATTTGGACCTCCACCCGGTACAACACAAAAAAACTAAATTAAGTATATCTGAGGTCTATGTACTTTCAATTACTAGAAAAATATAAGGACAGGAAAGTTCAAGATTATCATCACTTCACATAGCCTGCATGAGAACAATTTTCAGAATATTTTGGTCACACAAAATCAACAACCAAGAACTGTTCAAAAGGTGCAGTCAATAATAGGCCGATGATATCGATGGATAGGTCAAGTACTCAATAAAGATATAGAAACAGTTAAAAAAAGAACTGCTATGTAGTGGACTTCATAGGGAAGGTGAAAGAGGGGCTGACTAAGGAAAACATGACAGAGAACAGGAGAAACTGAAATGAATAGTGTTGGCCAGGACAAAGGACAACTACAGAGCACACAAAGTGGAGAAACTTTGTTGTTGCTCTTAAATATATAAAGGATGTATCAATCACCAACTGCTTTGTACTGACCAAGAAAAAAGAAAAGAAAATATTCAATAACTGACATCAGTGTATGAACCATAAGTGAAATGATAAGCAAAATCAGTGGATTATCAAGAAAGTGGATTAAGTTGACATTGTATAAATCACAGACAGTCATGTTCTTGTACAACGTACCATTATTTTTCTATTAGGACAGTGTCCATTTGCATTCTATCCTTTTGCCTGATAAAACACTGGTACAGTTTTACCCCAGTGCATAAACTTTATAGTATCAATGAAGGTTCCTAAAGTAATTTTTAGACGATTAATATAAAGTTTAGTTATGGCAGAAATTTCTTTAACTGGTTTTAACATTTTTTTCCTGGACTTTGGCATAAAATCTGCAGCATTTTGTTTTCAACTGTTAAGAGTTATTTTATGTGCTCAAAATTAACACTTACATTTAATTTACATTTTACCTTTAATCTTCAACAGTACTCGGCACTTGATCCCACCTACAAAGACCAGAGATTACAGGAGAAAACTAGATTATTCCACATTGGATTAAAACCAAGTACTTTAGAACAAATTGACAACCACAAATCCACATCACTCCTTCGGATAAAAGAGATGGGAGTTAAGATGGGCACAGACAGAAATGAGAAACTTAGTGGACATGTAAGAAGACTTATCAATCAACACAGAACTGGAATCGCCAGTTGCTGAACACTGCGGGACTTGCTGAGGAGGGGATCTGAGCACCTATGGACATGTTTGATGATGACCCGCAAATAACTCAATAACTTTAGAACAGGAGGCAGTACCTCAACTTCAACACTACAATGAATCCCAAATAAAAGTGTAACATTCTACACAATTATAATGATCTGAGCAATATATGTTAATTAAAACAAAAAACTTGTACAGGTTATATAATACTTACCTAAATAAGCTTCAGTTTCAACAATCTTTCCAGTAACACGCTGATCCCCTATCATACGTACTACGCACTGGCCAAGAAGAGCACGGGCCAGATCAATGCATGGTACCTGAAAGAATGTTCTTTGCAGTCTAAAATTATCTGTTGTTTTATGCTCCTCAGAACAAAGAGCAGGTAAAATATTATCAACTGATTCAGTGTCATTTTTAGTCATTGGTTCCTTTTTGGAATCTGTTGAGTTAATCCTCGGTGTTGTCAACTTAGGACACTTTTTTGTCACTTGTTCTAATTGAAAATAAATAAGAAAACATATTACTGCTACCCTTCTAATCTGAGATTTAAAAAGCAAATTTAAAATGCAATCCCTTTCAGTTAAAAAATTTAATTAAAAAAACCATAGGTGGGTCAATTAGGTAACAATAATTATATTAACAGCACCAAATAGAGCACAGTTAGATTTTAATTTTTTTAGGGGATTTTAGGATAAACAGTAATGGGAAAGGAGGGAGTTTTAGTTGACATACAGTATTCTATTTAAGTGTAGTATTTGCCATATCTTCCACATTATACAAGTAACTCATATTCAGTACAGTTTTATGTGTTTTTATTTTAATACAAGCTGTCTATCCAATTGATAAGAGTAAAGACAATTTTTGTGAAATTCCGCTTATTTTTCTATTACATTTATCTACACATAAAATATTTCGAAAACAGTGAAACGGCTACTCCCGGAAACGGCGAAAACGGAATCTTTTTCTATAGTATAGGAAGTTACAGAGAACAGCCAAAGGACTCTCATTTTAATGCATTTAACCGAATTTATCATATTATTTGTGTTTAGAATAACATTGCAATACTTTAATACAATTCACTAGCTGCACACATGGGCCTCAGCCCAAAATAATTTTCACATTTATTGTTGGATGGCAATTTTGGTCTAATTTAACCTACAAGACTTAGTCTAAGATTGAACGGATCATGTCTTGCCAAAAAGTAAGCAAAACCTCCAAGACAAAGAGATATATATATATATATATATATATTTGTATATGGTACTTGACTCACTGTTTTCCCATGGGGTGAAAGCATTTTTGGTGCAATCAGTAATCACTGACACTTGATAGTTTTCAAGATATTGGATTCACAATTGAATGCAGTAGGTGTGCTTTTTTCAACATTGTTTATGATTAATTTACTAGGATAGAGTTGAAAACAATGAATTTCTGAATTCAGCATCTATATATTTCTATCTATCTATTGTCCTTTCACGCCGGAGACGGCACATAGGGCAGAACCACAATCTCAAAAACAGGAACCTTGCATGCCAAAATGGCACATATTGCAGAGATCACTGCTGTTTCCATAACAATACTTTTTACAATGACAGCTTGTCAAGCCATCGATCAACCTCCTTAGTCGCCTCTTACGACATGCCTGGAAGGTCACAATGTCACTATTCTTTACTTCCCTCATAATGAGGCCCTGGTAACATACGGGAAACGTATATATATTTAGAGCTGCCAAATACAATTTTACGTTTATTTTGACATTTTAAAGTCATCACAGATCAGCCAGCCTATTTACTCAGATTGAAATAATTTAAATTTAAGGAAGCAGAGCACCTCTTCAGCAATGAGCCAGCCATATTAATTGTTAATAGCTCTGCATTTTAAAATGTTTTAAAATAATTTACTGAATAATGTAAGAAAAAAAAAGACATTTTTGAATTTAGCACTAATTTAAACATAACAGAAATATTTTACAGAAATCTAACAATCACGATGTCATGTCCAGTCAGAACTTCTAGCAGAAACTATTAATCATTAATATTTAATATTAATACTAATATTTATTATTATTACAATAAATTAACATTTAAAATTAACATGTTTTTGTACATTTGTACAAGTTTATTTGGTCTGGGGTACAGGTTCATCTAAAATATATAAATGGAAGGCATGATTTGCTTCTAATTAGGTTTCATTCATAAAACTTTCTAGCATGCCTAAATGATTGCATAACAGCATGAAAGGTATTTAAACTCTAAGTTTCACTCCCCTCCCCACCATATCAATTCTTGCACATGCCTTTACCAGCTGTCACTTTTTATGTACATAAGGTCAATTTCACTTAAGCTATTTCCATGAAAGCTTCAGTGACTGGAATGGTTAGTGTACTCATTTCTTGATTAGAACTGTTTGGGTTTAATTCCCAGAGGTGGTTCATTTTTTTTTGTCCAATAGCCTCAGGAGTTCACCAACCTTTAAAAATAGGTACCAGTGATTTTTCTTGGAAGTAAAGTTAACTTGATTACGACGGCAGTAATGTTTTTATCTACACCCTAGGATGTGCAGAATATCTCAATACAAAGGTGCTTAACACATGAAGTATCAAGAAGGCTCTTGTGGTCATCATTCCATGACAAGCAGCAAGGAGATGTCTCCAGCCTTATCTGACCAATGTTTTCTTTGAACTTACTGAGACTAAAGATGGGGTGATTTGTATTAAATTTTGTAACAAATTTGCAAACATTGACTTGCTTTTTTTGTAATGAATGAGCTGATGTTTCAAAATGATGAAGTCTGAGAATAACTGGGGTCAGTGTCAGGCAATAACCAATATGAGGAGCTTTAAGTTTAATTTGATGACTCCATAGTAACTGCCCCATTGTCATTTCTTCTTTTTAAAAAAAAAAAAGTTTCAACTTTTCTCAATTACAAAGTTTACCATAATATTACAAGTTTGATTGATTCATTTTGATAAACAAACATATATGATGGTCATTTCCAAAACAATGATCTTATTCTTTGAAACTATAATCTTGGAAGAAAATAAAAAACAAAGTAAAGGGTTGCTTCTCGAAATCAGTTTGAGGTTTTCACAGAAAACTTTGTAAGGTTCAAAAGAAAAACATTATCCATCTGTCTGCAATTACAGTTAATATAAGTACAGAAAAGTACATTTATCTCATATCATCTAATTTTATATAGCTTCTCTCTATGAATAGTAAGAGTTATTTCTGTTTGAAAAACTCACCAAAATGTTATATTAATATTTATTACTGTAGCTAAGGAAGGTAGGACTGTGTCTCTTGTTTTTTCCTTCCTCATCTGCCTTTCAGTGTCGAGGGGAGATATAATTTGTGGTCTTTTGCTCTTCAGTTTGCCTCTGCTGCTGTTATGTTTCCTAGTGCTTCTAATATCATCGATCCATCATTTTCATGGTCAACCCTTGGGCCTTGTGTTCTCACAACATTTGTTGAAGGCTCGTTGTGTTGTGATCTTTCTGCCTTGTCACGTGGCCAAACCATTTTATCTGTTGTTTCCCTATATATTCTTTGGCGGGGGCTATTCCTAGCTTTTTTCTCAGTTCTTTATTTCTGATCTTATCTCTCAGACTGTTTCCTGTCATTCATCAAACACATTTCATCTCTGTAGAGGTTATTTTTCTTATTGTTCTTGCATCTAGGGTCCAGGTTTGGCATTGGTAGCACAATGTTGGGATGAAGATTGTATTGTACATTGCTCATTTTGCCTCCAGAGTTATTTCCTTGTTGGACAATAGTGGTGATAACTGTCCAATGATTTGACAAGCTTTGTTGCATCTTGATTCTATCTCTGTTGTTTGAGAATTATCATTTGTCATTAGACTTCATAGGTATTTGAATTCATCCACTTGTTTTAGTTGCCTGCCTTCATAGTTATGTTGATGTTCTGTTTATTCTAACTTCAAAGTGATCTGTGTAGCCTTGTAGGACTGTGTCTAGAAATGAGAATAAGATAAATAACGACATAACGTAACAATTTCGTGGTATCAAAACATATGTATGTATATACACATATATATGTTATGTATGTATATATCATCATCATCAAGTACAGGGCCTGCTGGTGTAGGTGATCATGTCTCTCCACAACTTTCGATCTCGACAGTTATTTGTACAGTATGTATATACTATATATGTAACATAGTATCCTAATCATAGTCAGATAGTGAGATAGTCATGACGTCGTTCGTATGTATAAGTATAAGTATAGTATAATAGTACGTGTATATGTAATGTGGGCTCATAAAATCAAAAGACGGAGACGGACAGATGAACTGAACATATGACAAAGCTCACCATTAAAACAGGAGACTGAGTAGACAAGTTAAATAAAATCAAATATGATTCAAATGGTGCTTCACATCATGCATGGTAAGACTAAGAAGAGTAACAACTAACTAACACCGTCTTTACCATACAAGTGACGTACCGGTCCGGTCGTAACCGTCGTAACCAGTCAACCTTTTTTACCTTTAACTTTAACTAAGCAAACATTGAAACAACACCAATTGTTACCATTAGACTGGCCAGGCCGACCTCTTTTACTGGCCATTTATTTACAGTTTACTAATCAACTACTCAAACATTCATATTATCTCTCGAATAATTTATTTTTTATAAACTATTATATATAATATATATAGTATATACTGTATAGTCAGTATTGTAGTCCTGGAAAGTAGTAAAAGTAACATACAGGCGGAGGCTTATTCTACATACAAGCAGTCAAAAATCAAAATATACATTCAAGTTTAAAAAGTTCAACCGATTTAATATAACAGATCAATAAAAGAAAATTGTTTTAAAATGTTTATCATCATCATCATCATCAAGTACCGGGCCTAGTGGTGTAGGCGATCATGCCTCTCCACAACATTCGATCTCGGCAGCTAAATGTTTGTAGATACCCCTTATTCTGAAAAAAAAAAAAAAAAAACAAGACATCCTCGCTACTTTGAAAAAAAATATTATACTGTCCAGAACTCTTGGCAAGGTAGGTTGAAAAATAATAGTTAGTTGCTAAGCTCCCCTTACTTGGTGACCAGACGTCCCGATTTTTCCGGGACAGTCCCTATTTTTATTTACTGTTTTTCAACCTTTTTCCCGGATTTGCTACTGTCCTGAATTTGTCCCGATTTTTTAACTTTTGTCCCGGATTTGTTAAAATACTTTAGGGACACAAACGTTTACCAATTTTGCCAATATGGTGAACGTCTTCTTCTACTTAGAAATATACATTATTCCGTTGTTGTGTAGAAATTTTTTTAAAAGTTGAACTGACTGTTCATTTGGCGAAATCATCATAATCAAGTACCGGGCCTGCTGGCGTAGGTGATCATGTCTCTCCACAACTTTCGATCTCGGCAGATATTTATCATTTCTGTTGTTGACCTTCTGCCAAGCCATTCTCTTAAGCTGTCTGTTATTTTTTTCTCTTTTGTTCCCTCTATCTCTTCGTCCCTCAATTTTTCCTACAATATATTCCAGTTGTTCTCTTCTCATTACATGGACAAAAAATGATGATTGTTTCTTCCTAATATTGGAAATTAGCTATCTTTTTGCTTTGACCTCTCTCAGAACATCTTCATTACTCTTCTTATCTGTCCATGGTACTCTCAACAATCTTCTGTAAAGCCACATTTCTACAGACTCCAGTGATTTTATTGTCTGTTGTCCTATTGTCCATGATTCACATCCATATGTTAAGACTGGCTCTACGTAACATTTAAGAACTCTTTTTCTTGTTTCTATTGTCAAAAATGGATTGCATAGTATCTTCCTCATTTTTTGGAAAGCTGCTTTTGCCTGAGCCATTCTGCATCTCACCTCTTTTGTATATCTTCCGTCTGAGGTTAACAAATTTCCCAAATATTTAAATTCATTTACCTGTTTTAATATTGTCTATATTTTGCACTGAGGTGATGCCTTTTTCTTTGTTGTTACCAATACCTCTGTCTTTTTGCTATTAAGGTTGAGTCCTTTATTTTTGCTTTCTTTCACTATAATGTCCAACATTTCTTGTAACTCATTTTCACTCTTAGCGATTAAGACTGTATCATCAGCATACCTTAGATTATTTATATTATGACCTCCAATTGTTATTCCAGGCATGCCCCTTATGGATCTTAAAATAATCTCACTATAAATATTAAACAAATCAGGTGACAGCACACAACCTTGTCTAACACCCTGTTTTATTTGTTGAAACATTTCCAATTGGTTTCCAGTTCTTATGGCCGCTGTTTGTTGCCGGTACATGTTCTTTATTATTCTTAGATCTTTGCTGTCTACGTTTATGCTTTCTAAAATGTCGATTATTTCTTGGTGCTTTACTTTATCAAATGCTTTCGTGTAGTCTATGAAACAAAAGGTGTAGATCTGTTTTCACCTCTATGGCTCTTTCTACCAAAGATCTTATTATATTTATGGCATTGCTTGTTCCTTTACCTCAACAAAACCACGCTGTTCATCGCTAATTTCTGGACTGATTTTGTTTCGCACTCTTCGCATGATGATTCTTAGTAATATCTTAGTCATATGATTCATAAAGCTTATTGTGCGATGATCATCGCATTCAATCGCACCCGATTTCTTTGGTAGTGCTATGAATATTGATTTAAGCATGTTGTCTGGTATATATCCGCTGTTATAGATATAATTCAATATTTTTGTTATTATGTCTATTCCAAAACCACCCATGGCTTCAATCTCTTCTTCAGTTATATTATCTGGTCCAGAAGCTTTGCCTCTTTTCATATTGCGTAAGGCGTCTTCCACTTCTTCTCTGAGTATTTCTGGTCCTTCTCCATTATCCTTAATATTTACTTCCGTTCGTTCACCATGATAAAGATCTTTAATGTATTCTGTCCATCGTTCCCTTATGTTTTCTTGATCAATCAACAGTTCTCCTTCCTGTGATCTTAAACATCCAGTTTTTTATTGCGTTTTTCTTCCTGCTAATTCCTCAATTTGTTTGTATATAGCTTTAGCATCTCCTTTTTGTTGCATTTCAATCTCTTTGCATCTCTCTATTAGCCATGCTTCTTTTCCTTCATTGCATTTTACTACAATTTCTTTATTTAATCTCTTATACTCATCTTTATTTTTTCTTCTTCTATCTATTAGCTGTAAAATGTCATCTGTCATCCATTTCTTTCTTGAATTTGTCCTCACTGGTGGTATGAACTCTTTTGATGTTTGTTGCATTGATTCTTTTAGCATCTCCCACTGTTCATCAATGCTTTGTATCTTCTCTATTGCATTGTACCGGTTCTGAATTGTGATTTAATATTTGTCTTGCAGATTCTTGTCTGATTTTAGTAAATCTAAATTTAACTTGATGTTAACTGAGGCTCGTTTTGTTGTTTTTAATTTTACTCTAAGCTTTCCCACAACTGGTACATGATCACTATTGCAATCTGCCCCTGGTCTAGTTTTCACACACACCAGACTGTTTATAAATCTATTGCTTATCATTATATAATCAATTTAATTACGTGCATTGTTCCCTGGGCTTTTCCATGTCCACAGACATCTTTGATGTTGCTTAAACCAGGTGTTTTCTATCATCATGTTGTGTGTCATCAAACTCATGATCACTATTTATCCCAGTGGCACTTTCTTACATCGGGCTTGACTCCCGATTCTCACAATTTCTTAAATGCATGCTCCCTCACCATGAGCTCAACACAGAGAACGGTGCCAGGCTGAAAAGAGGCAAAATAATGGGTGGACCGAGCAGAAGATGTCATCAAACAGGTCTGTGTGCTTACCAATATCAACGCTGGCAAGGAGTGGATATCGATGCCTACGTTATTTAGGGGAACATTCACGTGTTTTGTCAAACACAACGGAAATCTAGGGAACATAACTCAATCGTGGTCAATGAGGAGGTCAACAGTCTCATCTGGGATAACACCGATGAGACAGATGTAGTCATATATACAGACAGATCTGTAATACGACACAAAAGGAGTGCATGGGCATTTACGGCAGGCAGACTAGTCAATAAAGAGAGTGGCGTGTACGTTATGACCACGAGTAGCATGACGATGGAGGTGATGGCAGTGACCAGGGCATTCATCAGGTTATAGTCACAAGACTACACCCACGCCTGCATACTGAGTGATTTGATGAACATGATTAAAAAAAGTGGAGGTCGGCTTTGTATGCATGAAATGGGTAGAGTCATTGCAGAAGTCAAAAATGCGTTAAGGTCACCTTTGTCAATGTCCCTGGACATGCGGGAGTACAGGGAATTGAAAGAGCGAAAATGTTGACTAGCTGCGTTGTCATTGAAGACAGTCAACCAATGGATCGGGCTGATATCATCAATGCCCTCCGAGATGTGGGAAGGGCACATGACTTTGACAACCATGAGTCCATGTCACTCCTTCGGATGAAAGAGATGCGAGTTAAGATGGGCACAGCCAGAAACTTAGTGGGCATATAAGACAGGACAGTACATTTTATTCATACATTCATTTTCCTCTCGGACCGACGGTGGCTCTTAGGACGGAAGTCATAGTTCTCCACGGTTAAGATTTGTTGATAGTTCTTGTAGTTCTTAGTTGTTTCTTAGCCCCACAGTTCGACCTTCTCTAGTAATTGTGCTGTGAAGCGATTCTCCTGGTGTGCCTTGTTTTCTTTTACCAGATGGTTTCCACATGAATGCCTGATGGGGAAGTCTTTTTTTTATTCATTCTCAGCACATGACCGACGTATCTCCAGCGCTTTATCACGGGAAAAAAATATATATATCTTCGACCTTCTATTTTTCCCTACTCGACAGTAGATCATCAAGTACCATTCCTGCTGGCGTTGATGATCATGTCTCTCCACAACTTTCGACAGTAGATAGATCCACATAAATACCTGAAGATCTTAGGTCTCCAATTGTCCATCCACTCTTGACTGAGTTATCCGTTTTGAGGCATTTTTGAAACAATGTACTGACGATAGTAGCTAGTCTCTTGTAGACCTATAGGGCAGCCAGAGTCGGCGCTATGGTTGCGGACGCCATTCTTAAATATAATTATAAACATTTTCACAAGGAAACAACTTGATGACGCCCCGGGGAACTCCCGAGTAACTGGTACCTTGAGCCGGCACTGAGGGCAGCATATGTCAAACCCGTTGTGGCATCACTGACAGTCATTCTAATACTTAAGGCTTTTTTAAAGCAAGTCCACTTTGTTCCGCAAGATTTTACCTTTTCAATATACTCGTACCAGGGAAAGAACAGTCAAAAGTGCACGCGCACGCACACACAACATTCTGATTACAACACTTTCCACACATATTTGTCTGAGAAGGCAACAGTGCCATCCATTCATTCCAAGATAAACACTAACTATTGTACATATTTCTGGATTTATTATCTAGTATCACAAGTTTCCAGGTGCGCGTGGCCGTGCTGCTAAAACCACTGTTCCCTCTCTCTCTCTCTCTCTCTCTCTCTGCGATCAAGAGTAGGATTCCAGACTTTCACATGAAGACAGCTGTCTGTTTAAGTGAATTGATCGACCCCACAGACAGAACATCATAATTAGAGTCTGCTAGATCCACTCTGATTGAATACCTGTTAAAACGTTGCAATGTGTTCTGCGCCAGTGGCCCAGTGCATCCGATTTTAGCCAGCATTTTATTCAGGTTTGCTTTCCTTAGCCTTTGATTGTCCCAAATCTTCCTGCAAGGCAGCAGATTGTCTTTTGTGTAGGGGGATTCTGCCCTCAGATGGTCGAGCTCCCAGGTTTACGAGCACCATCTACCCGATTCGCTAGAGGTGACCAACACAGACATGCACACAACGATATGAGGCATGACTAACACTGACACACCAAGATATGAGATATAACTAACACAGACACACACAACGATATGAGGCATGACTAACACTGACACACCAAGATATGAGATAAAACTAACACAGACATGCACACAACGATATGAGGCATGACTAACACTGACACACCAAGATATGAGATATAACTAACACAGACACACACAACGATATGAGGCATGACTAACACTGACACACCAAGATATGAGATATAACTAACACAGACACACACACTAAGATATGAGATTTGACTAAACACAGTCATGCACACAGAAAGGTATGAGACATGACTAACATAAACATGCACTCACAAAGATAGGAGATGTGACTAACATAGACATACACACACAGAGATATGACTAAACACAAACACACAGAGATATTAGACATGACTAATATAGACAGACACACATTAAGATATCAGATGTGACTAGCATGGACATACACACAAATATATGAGACATGACTAACATATACATGCTCACACAAAGGTATGAGATGTGATTAACATAGACATGCACACAAAGATATGAGATATGACTAACACAGACATGCACGCACAAAGATATGACACATGACTAACACAGATACCCACTAAGATATGAGATATAACTAAATACAGACACACACAAAGATATGTGACATAATTAACACGGGCACACATCAAGATATGAGATATGACTAACATGACACACACCAAGATATGAATATACGAATATGAATATATGAAGATACCACTGTTCCACTGGCTGAAAAGGCGGCGTACGGTGTTCGAAGCCCGCGGCAGACGGAAAGGATTTTTTCTATCGGGGGTGAAATAAAAATCCTGACTCACACACGTCGTGGCGACTGCTTTGACCAAGCGGCCTTTATCCCTCTGGTTCTATAGTTGTCTCCCCCCCCCCCCCCCCCCCCCCCGATTGTTCGATTGTTTTTTTTATCACAAGTTTTCGCAATTCATGAAAAGAGTATGGCAGTTTGATGAAAGCTGTTTGATGTTTATCGAATGTGATAGTGTACCGATAGTTATTCGATGCATTTCAAATGTGATAGTTACACTTCCCCTTTCATTCTGACGATGACATTCATTTCTGTCTGTAATACACAGTCCACGAGCTTATAGCCATTAGCGACTCCTAGTTGATCGTTTGAACCAGTATCAGCGATCACAAACAAACCATACTCAAACTCTATTTGGCGATGCTGAAATATGGAAACTTATCATGACAAAAGTCATGAATTAATGATTCTGTCGAGAGGTGATGGATATCATGTTCCTCCATAATTCTCGAGCATGTTGGCTGTACAACAGTTTCATCATCGATCGTATCCTGTACCTCCTCGTCAAATAATCCAGCATCTTTTTCCTTTGTCTACCTCCATCTCTTCCGCCTTCTACTTTTCATGCTGTTATGTTTTTACCGTGTTAACCTAATTAGTAGGTATCAAAGAAGGAAAATCAACTCCGACTCAAAAGATGTCCTGATGAAGTCGGATATAACGAGTCAAAAGGCGCAGTTTTTGCAGTTTGCTGTAGACTGAGACACAATAAGACAAATACCATTTTTCAGAACAAACGACAACATACAAAATGAAGAAGAAATACAAAACATGATATGCCTTTTTGTATTAGCGTTCATTGAGTTTCTTTATTTTATGGTGAGTGTGGGCGTCTCTCACAATAACAAGATATCATGGCAATAATTGTTTTCCTTTTCCATTTGAGTCAAACCACGTCTGAATTTTATCGATATCAGTCCAAGCACGTATCTAGTCACCACAACGGGCGTATCACTAGCGCAACGCACGACAATTCGCACTGTCATTAATCTGAATATGTTCTGCATGTTCATTCTGTGTGTTGGACAGCGTTAAACTGTCCAGCCCATAATCAATTGCAAAGAGGATCAGTTGATGATATAATATAACGCGCATTTGTCTTAGTTATTGTTTCTGGTACATTTTTTTGGGAATTGTAATGTGTACTATCTATCTATCTATGGACCTTTCGAGCCGTAGCCGGCCCATAGGGCGTAGACCAAGATACTCCTTCTCTTATCTGAATGTTTGTTCTAGCCGTTTTCAATTCTTTTAAAGATATTTTATCAAATCTCGCCATTTGTCTCTGTTCTGTGCAAGCAGCTCTATCTCATTGAGGGAGCCGATACCTGCTGCTTTTGCCCTCTCTCAGCAATGTTCGTCTCAGTGTCTCTCTGGGTCTTCCTCTTTTTCTCTTGCCTGTTGTTTCCCACATGAGGGCTTGCTTTGCTATTCGGTTATTATCTCTTCTCATCACATGTCCAACATATGACCATCGTCTTTTCTTTATTACTGAAGATATTAGTGGTTGATTGGCGATTTCTCTAATTTCCTCGTTTGTTTTGAATTCGTTCCACGCTATACCAAGTATTTTCCTTAGACATTTATTTTCGAATGCGTTCAACTTTGTTTCTATATCTCTTGTTATTTTCCAGCTTTCACACGCATATGTAAGGGTTGATAGTACATTTGATTTGAACAGTCTAAGTTTTGTGTTTGTGCTGATGAGTTTTGATTTCCACAACTTTTCAAGGCTTCTGAAAGACATTGCTGCTTTAGCTATTCTGATTCTAATTTCTTTGCTTGTATCCCCTTCTCGATCAATGTGTTCCAAGATAGATAAAGTGATCGATCTCTTCCACCTGTTTGCTTTCCATGTATATTTTGTCATCTGTTGGAATTAAGCTTTTCATGACTTTAGTCTTTTCATGATTGATCTCAAGCCCAATTTTGCTGGCTATTGACGATAGTTCATTTGTGCTTTCCTGCATTGTTTTTATCTGACTGCTGATGAGAACTATGTCATCAGCAAAGTCGAGGTCCTCCAAATGGTCTCCTTAAATCCATTCGATGCCTTTATTACCAGTGAAGCATTTCTTCATTATAAAGTCCATAACAACTCCAAATAACAAGGTCGATAAAATACATCCTTGTTTAACCCCAGTTTCTATTGGGAAACATTCGCTCAGTCCTTCCTCTGTTCGAACTGCACATGTGTAACCATCATACATCTCTTTGATAATATTTGTGATTTTTGATGGTAAGCCACATTGCTTCAGAATTTTCCACAAAGAATCTCGATGAATACTGTCAAATGCTTTTTTGAAGTCAATGAAGTTAGGTAAAAAAGGTTGTTTCTTTTCAATGTGTTCCTCCAATATAAGTCGTAGAGTAAATGTGTACTACTCTAAGTGATATCTATAGGAAAGGCTACGATCAAAATGAACTCTCATATACATGTAGTTTATCACACCCGTCAACACCCCAGGCATTGAAAGTGAGAGTGTGGATCGTCTTTCAATATTTACATTGTTCAGAGAACCATACTGCCATCAATCCTTGCCTGTGCTGGTCTGTGAACGAGACTCCTTTCTGCGTTATGACAGTTCTAGAAAGATATCCTCAATAAATTGAAATATTTTAAACCTTGCAGATCCAGTTCTGTGCCGTGGGCGAAGTCAACGAAAACAAGCTTTGTTATTTATCTGTGGGCTGCGTCTTTCGGGGTTTATATTGAGAATTTGAATGAAAATACTCAGCGATTAACAAATCTCACGCTTATGTTGCATATTTAGTTTAATTAATAAATATTTACATCATTAAACAAACAGAAAAATTCTACGCGTACACTAATAAAACATTCACAATCCAAAGCACAGATTCTCGAATTTCGGTAAAAAAAAAATAACTGATTACGGAGTTGACTTCACCATATTTATCACATCTGTTGTTTGTATGTGGTCGCTCATTGTCTGCTGCAACATTGAGTCTGAAGTATAAAAAGGACAGCACTATAAAAGATAAAACAACCTTAATGAGTAAACAGGGGAAAAAAAATTATATTTAGTCTTTCATGCTGAGGATAAATATGGTATGATGACCGACTTCTGCAATGGTCGTCGTGGCAACGCGAGTTTAAGATTCAATACTGTGTAATAAGTGGGCGATTATGAGACAGCTCTTCCTACAGCTCTTTTTACAGCTCTTTGCTGCCGGTCCCGGACCTAGAACAAAAACGCGGTTGATGAGACCTTGTACATTTGTGTGAACTTAAAACAACACTGGCCAATAGCATCAAGTCATAATGACAAACATCGTCACATCCTGTCAGAAATAATTTGTCAGCTATAATTGGGGTAACTGGGTGCGGTGTCTTTATCGAATAAAAGAACACGGAATTGTTATTGAATTAATCCTGTCATCATGAACGCTTAAAGCTGGAAAAAAAAACATACCTTTTATAGCATAATCCCATTATAGGTGTCTGCCGGGAGGGGAGGAGTAGATTATCATAGGCTGGTAACAAAGGCGGACTGTACAATACAAAAGTCATAAATATACTGGTTGGAGTTTTTATTTTGACCCCATCAACCTAGTTTTTCCATAGAAATAAATGAAAAAAAAAACATTCTTTATCCTACCGGAAATAAAGCCGACATCAATCGCTTTGACAAGCGACCGTTTTAATGTAATTGGTCGCCAACCTCCACATATATAACTATGCGACGCAATAACAGTGTACTAATGTGTTATCTACAACGAAATAATAACGTAAAAGGTAAAGGTAAAGTCATCATCGTCAAGTACCGGGCCTGCTGGCGTAGACGATCAAGTCTCTCCACAACTTTCGATCTCGACAGTTATTTATCATTTCTGCTGTTGTCTTTCTGCCAAGACATTCTTTTAAGCTGTGTAGAATTTTTTCTCATTGCTTTCCTCTATCTCTTCGTCCCTCAATTTTCCCAGTTGTTACAATATATTCCAGTTGTTATCTTCTCATTACAATGCCAAAAAATGATGATTGTTTCTTCCTAATATTGGAAATTAGCTCTCTTTTTGCTTCGGTCTCTTTCAGAACGTTTTCATTACTCTTCTTAGCAGTCTGTGGTATTCTCAACATTCTTCCGTAAAACCACATTTCTACAGACTCCAGTGATTTTCTTGTCTGTTGTCCTATTGTCCATGATTCACATCCATATGTTAAGACTGGTTCTACATCACATTTAAGAACTCTTTTTCTTGTTTCTATTGTCAAAAATGGATTGCAAAGTATCTTCCCATTTTTTGGAAAGCTGCTTTGTCTGAGCCATTTTGCATCTCACCTCTGCCGTACATCTTCCGTCTGAGGTTAACAAAGTTCCCAAATATTTAAATTAATTTACCTGTTTTAATATTGTTCCATTTGTCTTTATTTTGCACTGAGGTGATGTCTTTTTCGTTGTTGTTGCCGTTACTTCTGTCTTTTTGCTATTAAGACTGAATCCTTTATTTTTGCTTTCTTTTACTATAATGTCCAACATTTCTTTTAACTCATATTCACTCTTAGCAATTAATACTGTATCATCAGCATATCTTAGATTATTTATATTATGACCTCCGATTGTTATTCCAGGCATGCCCCTTATGGATCTTAAGATAATCTCACTATACATATTAAACAAATCTGGTGACTGTACACAACCTTGCCTAAACCCCTGTTTTATTTGTTGAAACATTCTCAAATGATTTCCAGTTCTTATGGCCGCTGTTTGTTGCTAGTACATGTTCTTTATTGTTCTTAGATCTTTGCTGTCTACGTTTATGCCGTAAAAATTTTTTGATTATTTCTTGGTTCTTTACTTTGTCAAAGGCTTTGGTATAATCTATGAAACATAGGTATAGATCTGTTTTCACCATTATGGCTCTTTCTACTAAAGATCTTACGATGTATATGGCATTGCTTGTTCCTTTATCTCTAACAAAACCACACTGTATATCACTAATTTCTGGACTGATTTTGTTTCGCACTCTTCGCATGATGATTCTTAGTAATATCTTAGTCATATGACTCATAAGGCTTATTGTGTGATGATCATCGCATTCAATCGCACCAGATTTCTTTTGTATTGATTTGAGCATGTCGTCTGGTGTATACCCGCTGTTGTAGATATCATTCAATATTTTTAAAATTATTTCTATTCCAAAATCACCCATGGTTTCAATCTCTTCTTTAGTTATATTATCTGGTCCAGTGGCTTACTCAGTGTTTGTTCTAATCAATCATCATCATCGAGTGCCGTCTCAGCATCGAAGGTTAGCTACCATGGAATAACATTCCGCTCTATCTCTTGCTTTGATGGTGGAGGTTGTCATAGACTGATTTGCCCATCTTTTGATGTTACCCGTCCATGTTAGTCTTGGTTTGCCTCTGCCTCTTTTATCTTATTTTTCCGTTCCCAGGTTACTTTTAGTAGGCTGCTGTGTCTTTTAACATGGCCCAACATTCTAATTTGTCTTTTTTGAATTGTGTTTAGAAGTTCTCTTTTCATTAAAAATTATTTTTAGTCTTCATCATTTGTTTTCTTTTCTTTCTATCCAATTCTTCAATGAATCCACATTGCAAAGGCTTCAATTTTCTGTTCTCTTTTTTTTTGTCTAATGCCCATGTTTCTGCATCATACAGAAATGTTGAGAAGATATAACATTTTGTTGTTCTTAGTTTCAGCCCTGGTGTTATTTATTGTGATGTTAGTATATATTTCATGACATTAAAATTACTTTTTGCTATATAGTAAGAATTAGATGGAAAGAAAAGAAAACAAACGATAAAGTCTGACAACAACTGAAGATGAAAAGAGAACTCTAGACACACTTTCTAATCAATAATAACAAAAAAAAAGTAAAGAGCCCCCGTCACGCCAAGTGGCGTATAGGGAATACGGTGTTAGTAACCATAAATTTTACAGACCGTCAGCACATGATTTTTGGGGTAATGTGGTCAGTATTACGTCCGTGCCGCTTTACTTTCCCCAGAAAAAAATCCGGTACCCATTTAAGGCTGGGTGAACCCGGAAGCCCTCGGTTGGGATCGAACCCTACCCCTTGTCCTTTGTTGTCCAGTTCACTAACCACTGAGCTATCGCGGCTCCCTATTTCTAATCAATGCCATCGCTTTTTTCTGTGTCTCTTTCTATAGTTGTTTACACAGTACTTTTCTATACTTCTATATTAATAATTTACCTACGCCAGCAGGCCCGGTACTTGATGATGATGATGATATTAATAATTGTGTCATATCATTCCATCTTTTTAACTTCGCCAAACACCCATTGGTGAAAGCTTTTATAGCTTCGTCATTTCTGTTTTATTATATTTCGCAGCCGTATAAAAATAATAATGATTATAGCTGGAACACCTTTATTCTGAATGTAATCTAATTTCTTTTGATTTTCATATTTCCTAATGCAATGAAGCTTCGCCTCCCGTACCCATCTGATTTCTTCTTCTTCTACCTTTCAGCTCCCTGTGGAGCATAGGTCTTCAACAAACACTTTCAGCTCCCTGTGGAGCATAGGTCTACATCAATAAACACTATCAGCTCCCTGTGGAACATAAGTCTTCAACAAACACTTTCAGCTCCCTGTGGAGCATAGGTCTCCAACAAACACTTTCAACTCCCTGTGGATCATAGGTCTCCAACAAACACTTTCAGCTCCCTGTGTAACACAGGTCTCCAACAAACACTTTCAGCTCCCTGTGTAACACAGGTCTCCAACAAACACTTTCAGCTCCCTGTGTAACACAGGTCTCCAACAAACACTTTCAGCTCCCTGTGTAACACAGGTCTCCAACAAACACTTTCAGCTCCCTGTGGAGCATAGGTCTTCAACAAACACTTTCAGCTCCCTGTGGAGCATAGGTCTCCAAACAAACACTTTCAGCTCCATGTGGAGCATAGGTCTTCAACAAACACTTTCAGCTCCCTGTGGAGCATAGGTCTTCAACAAAAAATTTCCAAGTCGTTATGTTTTTTGTCATTCTTTCAAGATCATTCCATGTCTTCCCCATCATCTTCATCTCTGCTTCTTTCTGTCTTCTCCAAGAACTCCTTGGTCTTCCTCTTTGTCTTTTCCCCAGAGGATTAAAAAAAAAAGGGCCTGTTGTGTAACACTCTCAGTTGGCTTCCCCCAGCGCCATCGTCTTCGCTGTATCTCTTTATTCACTGGTACATTTCCATAATTCTTTGTTAGTGATTTTGTCCTGCAATTTCCATCCTTTTATTCTGCGTAAGCATCCATTTATGAAAGTCTGCATCTTCATGATTGTCAGTTTTGTGGTTCTCCATGTTTCAGTCATATAATAGGACCGACTTAACTTTTGAGTTACCCACCCGATTGTATCCCCTTATTTTGGTATAGTTATCTGTTCGTCTTCACGTTACTATAGAAACACTCCATGGACTGTTCTCGTCAATGGTTGTTGTGAACCGTGTACAGACTCATGAACATTTTACAAACGTGCGGAGTACGTTTTAGGATTAAAAGTATGGGCTGTCAATGCAGGAAATCCGTGGATTCACCTGAAAGAATATTAAATAAAAACACAAGTTGAATAGCAATATTTCTTCGCTTCACTGGAGTTTTAGTTTCATGGTTGCAAGCGCTTTACTAATTATACATAAGTTCTATTTTTGAAAGAAATGTAGTGTTTGTACATTTTCAAGAAACATAGTTTGAACGTCTTCATCTTACAGCTTTTGACAGCCTTTGGATTAAACACTTCTCCAGCGGTGAGTACAGTTAAATCGATACATTATTGCGTCATCTTTAAGAATGTTTGAATCATTAAAGAGCATACTAAATTTTCCTTTTCTCCATCTCTGATGTCTTTCAATGTCGAGGGAACGTGGACTGTTTGTTTGGGGTTGGCACTGTAAATTGTCTTATGATTAAAATAAACATAGTGATAATAGAAGTTATTGCATTCGTTTTATTGTATTTCTTCATTGTACTTTATTTCATTATTTGGTACAAGCATTGCACATTTTTAAAATGTAGATTATTGTGTTTACCATTTTCAATATTCATTTACACTCAATCCTTTATTTCAATTATCTCATATTTGATCACTGACAACGAACTACTGGTCAATTTCCATTTTGAGATTTGAATAGTCTCGCCTTCTTTTTCTCCAAAGTTTTTTCATCATTATAATCCTCCTTTGTTTTGTTCAATTTCTATATTCGTAATCACGCATTTATTTATTTAATTTGAAATAGATTCTCTATCATTGTATCAAAGTCTTATCATTTCTCGTTGTTCATTCTGTTTCTGCGATTAAGACTGTGTCATCCGCATATCGCAAATTATTTATGTTGTGACTGTTGACTTAAATTCCTTTTTTATCTGCTATTGATCTCATGATATTTATGATATCAGCAGATCACGGAGACGATAACCGCTATATCTATTATATAAAGCTGCTTCAAGCGATTTCTATACACAATTATTTCATCATCTTTCAATTCAATAGTGATTGCTGCCAAAAAGGAAAACTGGGCGAATTCTCGACATGCAATATTGGTAGCATACAGTTTGACTTTTCCAAGAAATCCTGTACTAAACTGTTTCCTTGAAAAAAGGTTCTGCAATTGTTTGTTTAATAAATTGAGCTATTCAAAGATACAGCAAAAAAAAAGAAAGACAATTATGATCCAACTGAAATCATCAATGATAAACGAGGCCAAGCAATAACAAACAAAGAGCAAATCTTAACGAGATGGAAAGAATATTTCGAAGAGCTTTTGAATGTAGAAACAACGAGTCCAAAAACTCACAAAAAACAACTAACAGGTGGCGATAAAGAACCAAATACATGTATACTAATGGAAGAAATAGAAGAAACATTACGACTAGCACCAAGAAACAAAGCCCCAGGAATCGATAACATCCCAGTAGAAATGCTAACAGCAGCGGGAGAGGCAGGATGTAAATGGCTACACAGAATATTCAACGCTGCATGGATACAACAGCAAGTCCCAGACGACTGGAAACAGTCCATTATATTACCAATATGGAAAAAGAAGGGCAGCAGAAGAGTCTGCAACCAATATAGAGGAATATCACTATTAAGCCACACAGGGAAGTTATATGCCAAGATAGTTGAAAAAAGATTGAGACCCATTATAGACCCGCAACTAAGCGATGCTCAGATGGGCTTCAGGAGGAACAGAGGTTGCACAGATGCCCTATTTATCATAAAACAACTAGCGGAGAAAACAATAGAGCATAATAAAACACTGTATACAGCTTTTATTGACCAAGAAAAGGCGTTCGATAGGGTGGACAGGGAACAACTGTGGTCCGTATTGCCCTTGTACGGAGTGAGTCACCACCTAGTAGAGATATGCAAGAGCCTCTATGAAAGTAGTCGCTCTACAGTAAGATCTTCAGCAGGCCACTCTAAACACTGCACCATTAACTCCGGAGTAAGACAAGGCTGCGTGCTTTCCCCCTTACTTTTCATAACATATATGGACAATATATGCAAATTAGCATGCCCAATCAGAGGAAACATACCAACACGAATGACAACAAACTATAACACAGAAGAGAACGAAATATGCATACCAGAAAACAACAGAAGAGAGGAAGAAATAAATGAAATACTATTTGCAGACGACCAAGTTCTGATACATGAAACAACTGAGGACCTACAAGAACATATCAACAGGCAAGAAACAACACTTGTAAACAATACAACATGAAGATCAACATAAACAAAACCGAAGTAATGGCAATAGCGAGAAAGAAAGAAAAACTAAACATCATTATAGATAATACATCTTTGAAGCAAGTTGACAATTTTAAATATCTGGGTAGCACGTTAACACAAGACAATAACCAAGAAACAGAGATAGATATAAGGTGTAACAAAGCATGCCAAGTTATAGGCCAAGTATCAACACTATTGAAAAACAAAGCAATAACTACGGAAGCAAAAAGGGCAATATACAAATCAATTTTTCTACCAACTCTGTGCTATCAGTGCCAGAATTGGACGCTGGACTCTAGAACAATAAGAAAGATAACGACCACCGAAATGAAATGTGTCAGAAGAATGACAGGAAACAGCTTAAGGGACAGAGTAAGAAACACTGACCTGAGGAAGAAACTCGAAATTGAACCAGCCATCAAATACATAAAGGAACAACAGATAAATTGGTTCGGCCACATAACAAGACAGAAAGAACTAACAATGAATCAAAGAGCCATAAACAACACTACGAAAACGCCAGATTAAGAGGAAGACCGAGAAAGAGATGGATAAAGGGAATACTAGAGTCACTAGGAGGAATAACATCAGAAGAGGCCAACAGAAGAGCAAAGAATCGCAGATTGTTTCTCCCCTCGACGCCAACGGCAACAGAGGAAGGATAGAAGAAGAAGAAGAAGAAGAAAGATACAGCTAAAATGTACCAAATGTAGAGTTCATTTTTTTCTTCCATTTCTTTACCTTTGTCAAATGCCCAAATGAGTTCCGTCAAGAAACAAAACAAGGAAGTCTTTGGACAATGAACGGACTTCCATATGGAATAATGATTACGTGAGATGTTTGTCGCTGTCCTCACAAAGCTGCTGAAATAGGCGATCTTGAAGTTCATGTGATGTTAATCAAATTTACTGCTTGTATGTGTGGAGAATGGCTTGGCAGAAGGTGAACAACAGGAATAATAAACAACTGTCGTGATCGAAAGTTGTGGATCACCTACGCCAGCAGGCTTGGTACTTGATGTTGATGATGATGACATAACCAGTTTTAACATGGATGTGAATCATGGGCAATAGGACAACATACAAGAAAATCACTGGAGGCTGTAGAAATGTGGTTTTACAGAAGAATGTTGAGAATACCATGGACAGCTAAGAAGAGTAATGAAAACGTTCGGAAAGAGGTCAAAGCAAAAAGAGAGCTAATTTCCAATATTAGGAAGAAACAATCATCATTGATTGGCAATGTAATGAGAAGAGAACAGCTGGAACATATTGTAACACCTGGGAAAATTGAGGCACAAAGAGATAGAGGGAAGCAAAGAGAAAAGATACCAGACAGCTTAAGAGAATGGCTTGGCAGAAGGTCAACAACAGAAATGATAAATAGCTGTCGAGATCGAAAGTTGTGGAGAGTCATGATCACCTACGCCAGCAGGCTTGGTACTTAATGAAGATGATGATGATGTGTGGAGACTTATGCAAGAGCCAAGTCAGTGGTTTTGAAACCAAGTGTTGTCGATGAGCTACACAGGGAATACAGAATACATTTCATTATCATCATCTTCATCATCTAGTACATCACAGAATGTATCACATCATCATCATTTATCACAACACAGAATGCATCTCATCATCTATCACAACACAGAATGCATCTCATCATCATCATCTATCACAACACAGAATGTATCACATCATCATCATCATTATCATCATCATCATCTATCACAACACAGAATGTATCACATCATCATCATCATCTATCACAACACAGAATGTATCACATTATCATCATCATCTATCACAACACAGAATGTATCACATCATCATCATCATCTATCACAACACAGAATGTATCACATCATCATTTAGCATAACACAGAATGCATCTCATCATCATCATCTATCACAACACCGAATGCGTATCATCATCATCAACATCATCATCATCTAGCACAATATAGAATACATCTCATCATCATCATCTAGAACAACACAGAAAACATCTCATCATCATCATCTTCATCATCATCATCTAGCACAACACAGAAACCATCTCATCACCATCTTCATCATCTAGCACAACACAGAATACAGCTCATCACCGTCTAGCACAACACTTTTTAAATATGCGTAATAAATTCGTTATATTTACCAGTCATAAAGAAAGCAGCAACATTGCTAGCACAGGACAGAATGTTCTTGACAGCGATATCATTATCATTGAAATATATCTCCAAATCTTGAAATATGGTTCATCTTTAGCATCTATTTTATAAGCTTTCGAGCAAGCAATCATTTCTCCTTTAAATTTGTCATCCTGCAGATACCTAACACAAGTCATGCCATTAATGTTGCTGTCGCCGACATGTGTGTTCCGTTCCGTAAGGTGACCAGACGTCCCGATTTTTCCGGGACAATCCCTATTTTTTACTGTTTTTTTTTTCAACCTTTGTCCCGGATTTGTTACTGTCCCGAATTTGTCTCGATTTTTTTAGCTTTTGTCCCGGATTTATTAAAATACATTAGAAACACAAACGTTTACCAATTTTGCCAATATGGTGAACGTCTCTTCGACTTAAAAATATACATTATTCCGTTGTTGTGTAGAAAATGTTTAAAAAGTTGAACTGGCTGCTCATTTGGCGAAATAGTAACAGTAAACTGCGCTCCAAGTTTTCAAATCTTACATACTGAAACTGAAACTCAATAACGTTTAATTCAATAACTCCTGATAACATTTTGTAAGCCTATATTATTAGGTGTTTTAATTAGTTTAAAAATATATGTATTATTTACTTGAAAAAAAAAAACCGGAAGAAATGTCATTTTATTGATGGAAAATTTCGGTCAAATTAATGCGTCCCGGATTAGGGTCTAAAAAATATGGTCACCTTAGTTATCCGGAAAACTTCATTCATCAATCTGCAAAGCAAACTTTTTAACTGGGGGATTAGGTAACTTTCAGTCATCCTTTATCATTTCATTTATTCACATCGACTCTGATGAATTACTCAAACAAAGGGATAGATTCAAGTGCATCTACACACACACACACACACACACACGCACGCACGCACGCACGCACGCACGCACACACACACAGAGAGAGAGAGAGAGAGAGAGAGAGAGACAGACACAGACGTATTCGAGCATTTCGGCTATGACGCTTGTAATAACAATAAACACGGCAGGTAAAATCAAGGATTCCCCTATTGTGTGTGGATTTCCTTCCTTGACCATCATTTTGAATTATTTGGTAAGAGGCAATTAAAGATTTATTTAAATTTGTAGGTTTCTGAACTTAAGAGAGCTATAACCGTGTTCTGACTGTCCTTGGTATATGACACGACACCGCACATTCAAGAATCAACAAACTTTGCGTGTTAAAATCAGTCCTCATTTATTATATTACATATATATATATATAGATACTTTCTGACTGTCCTTCCTAGCGTCTCTGTTCTGTACTTCTATACTGATACTTGTTCGATCTAATAAGTCTTGGCCGCTGAAGTACTTCGACTACCGTCGGTGTTGTACCTCGACTATTCGTATAGTGGATATTCTATCTGTCTCTCTATATCTAGTTCTCTTTCGTCTGTGTCTTCTGTATCTAACGTTCTCCAATGGCTATCTCGATGTGTATCTCTAGTTCTACGTCTCTTCTCTAAGTTGAAGTTCTTCTGTGACTATCTCAATTCCTATCGGTCGCTAGTACGTGGCTATCTCTGTGGGTTCCTAGTCGAGATGTCAAAATGGAAGTCTGTCTCCTCAAGTCTAAAAGTGGAAGTCCTCCCTGTCCAGTCTGCCCTCTAAGTTTTATACCGTTTTGACTGACCGTCAACCTTTTTTCCCGCCAACTATTCTTTATCCAGCTAAAAGTGACATTTGGCTCTACTTCTAAGTGACCTTCCCTGGCCATCTGTCACTCTGTGTGACCAGCCTCTTATTTCGTGCATTCCACATTCCTTACCGACAGCTAAAGTAAGTTTACGACCAGTGGTCAGTCATGGTGGTCGTGACTAGCGTTTAGTTTCTAGGTTTTACATTCCTCACTGACAGCTAAAGTAAGTTTATGACCAGTGGTCATTCATGGTGGTCGTGACTAGCGTTTAATTTCTAGGTTTTACATTCCTCACTGACAGCTAAAGTAAGTTTATGACCAGTGGTCATTCCCCAGCCATCTGCCACCTTTAGTTTATGTCAGTCAGTGCAGTTAGTCATCCCTATGCTAAATTTGTCTAGTCCTGTTTAGTCCTCAATTGTGATCTAAATCTGTATGTGCTATCATTCACGGTTACATACCTTCCCCTATTCTCTAGTGAGAAAATATGCCAAGATTTTCTCACTCAAAAAATAAAAATATAACCGTGAAGTCTTCCATCCCTACCAGTCAATTTCATCTGACAATAAAGTCACTCTACGTCAATAAAGGACAGCTGTACATCTACTGCAGCATCAAACATCATCAAACCTACACAGAGTATGTCAAAGTACATACTTAATGCATGACATTTATGCAATATATTAAAGACATTATCCTATAAGGCAAATAAAATAAATCATGCATGGCATTTATCAATTCACTCCCATATAAAATACATCAAAGTCCCATTCCAGGAATAATTTCAAACTCACTCTATGACAATAACAAAATACTCTCGATCCGCTGAAAAAAATAGGCTCAAAAATCCTTCAGTCCATACTCAGCAACTTGTCTGTTCTGGAGGACCTGAATTCTGACCTAAACACTTTTCACTCAGTTCAACTCATAGCTCTTAACTGTCTGTAACTTAAAAATGTTTGTAACCAACAACATCATTATATATGGTACTATTACCACATGAACTTTGAAAGTATTAACAAAAATATTTAACAATATATTCAACAACATCTCTGATATAATAGCAAAATGCATTTTTTTGACAGTTGTCTAGAACATGTCTGAAATAGAGGTAAACAAATTTACACAAGTCTTCGTGCATGTCAGAGTATAATATCCTCTCAATTCACATAAGAACATATAACAATAATTGGACAACTCACACATCTCCGGAGATAACAACCACAAACAAACAATTAGCTCGAGCACATAACTGACATCTGACTGACACCATCTCAATTCCACTTCAAAATACTTCTCTGAGCACTATTCTCTAGTCTCAGGAGCCTATTTCAGTTTCTCATAATACTATGTCTTAGTATCTTCTATCTAATCTCATAACATTATGTCTGTGTACCGTCCACGTAACGTCGTACATTATTTATAGTCATTCGACTACCGACACATTAGTCTCAATAAATTCTCTCATGAATTATCTTGTTTCTTCTCATACATCTGTGTACAAGGTCATCTGACATTTCTTGCCCAACTATAGCCATTAGACTACAGATATATGATTTTCTTCTCATTATCTCATACAACTTCTTCTATGTACTCTCATATAACTTCTTATGATTACTCTCATACAACATCTTCAGAGTATTGTCACATAACTTCCACGAGTTAACACTCTCGTTACATAATTACTCTATTCCCAACCTAACTTCCTGTTAGGTCAACTCAAAACACAGGTTATCTATCGCCTTTGTCTCTCTCTTCTTCTTCTTTCTCACTTACTACATTCAATTGATCTCTCGTAAACTTGGATTACCATCCAATTTAGTAGTTTACTACTTCTGATCAACTACTCAAGTCTGTATTTCCTCTGAGGCTATCATTCCTTTCCCTCAGATTTCTTGTCTACTCTTATTCTATGCCTCTCCTCTTACAACTTGGAGCTTCTCCCGATGAAAATTCATATGGTCTTTTCTTTATTTGATCTTCTTCTATCAATGATTCCTCCACTGTCTCGTAACTATCTGATGCAACAGAGTTCATTGCTTTCATTTCATTATAACTTAAATTGTCCTTATCTTCTTGTGCTAATCTGTTTTCCCTATCCTCTAAGCGTTGCCTCCTTTCTGGCAATGGCATATCACTTTCGTTGGAGGATTGTTCCCTTATTCTTCTCAGCCTTCTTTTCTCCATATCAGCAATTCTATCTAGCTTTCTCTTACAAGCTTGACGGGTGTTTTTATATGGGCCATCAGTTTCTGATATTTCACTGTGTATTGACTCTGGTGCACTTGAGTCTTCTGGGATCAAATTTTCCTGTATGTCCTCTCTAACATTTGTCAGAGTAACTGTAGAGTCTCTTCTTGCTCTGGGCACGAGATCCTCTTGTATCAATGAGGGTCTATATTCCCTAGGCACGACATATGTGGCTTGGCGTCTAGGTCTGTCTTCAACAATTCCTTCCTCAGGTTCACTCCACAAGGTATCGTCTAATCTTAAATAACGTACATGTGTTCTTATATTTTGGTTACTAAGTTGATGTTTAATCTCATAGGTAACTGGTCCTTTCTTCTTAAACACTATGTATCCACTTTTCCACCTAGGTTCTAGTTTTGATGTGACCTGTGGCTTTCTATAGAACACTTTCTCACCCACCTTAAGAGTTGGCGTCTCTTCAATTCCACAGCGTTTGTTACGATTTTCTTCTACCTTCTTAAGGTTGGCCCAAACTTCTCTGTGTGCTCGGTGCATCTCCTGCATAATTATTTCATGTGGCTCGTCACCATGGTACCTTCTTCTGGGTTTCAACAGATTGTCTAGGGGAAACATCGCTTCTCTTCCAAACAGCAAGAAGTACGGAGATAATTTGGTGCTATCATTTTATTGACACGAATTGCTGCTAATGCATGGTTAAGAATCACATCCCAGTCTCCTTGTGTTCCATTGGTGGATTTTGCTATAATATCATTTAGGGTTCTGTGCTGTCTTTCATTGATGCCATTAGCCTGCGGGTGATAGATTGATGTGGTGATGTGTTTAATATTTAGCCTTTTCAGTGTCTGTTCAAACTGCTTGCTAGTAAATTCACCCCCGTTGTCTGTTAAAATCACTTGTGGACAACTATATCTGGTATAAATTCATTTAATAGAATATCAATCACCGTCGTACTAGTTTTGTCAGCCACTGGAAAACTCTCAGGCCATCTGCTGTAGCAATCTGTGAAATGGACTATGTATTTATTGCCTGATGCCGTTCTGGGATATGGCCCTGTTATGTCGATGCTTACTTTCTGCATTGGGAAATACTGTTTATCCATCGCTTGGTGTGGACACTTCACTGTCTGCATGTTTCTAAGCTTGCAGTTTCTACATCTTTTGACGTGATCATAAACATCATGGAACAACCCAGGCCAGTAATACTTTACCATAATTGCATCCAACACCTTATCTCTTCCTACGTGTCCATTCTTCTCATGGTACGTTTCTAACACTTCTTTCTTATAATCCCTGGGCACGTAGACCTTACTACGTGGTTTTGTATCTTCATGTGAAATGAAACAGAGAGTACCATCTTCCTCATCTATTCTAAAGTGTCTCCACTTCCTAAGATTTCTATGTGCTCTGATATCTTGTATAATTTTGTTTATTTCTGGGTCCTTTTCTTGATCCATTCTGGATACTGCTTCTTCCAAATCTATATCACTATCGCTTATTGTTCCTGTGTGAGCTTCTTCTTTTTGTGCACCAGGGGAATAATCTTCTAGGATGTTCGTGTTTATAACATTAATTTGGAAATTTCTGTCATCTATCTCCGGCTCTCCTTCATCGTCTTCTTTTTCTTCTTTATCCTCATATGGAATTCTGGACAGTAGATCTGCACAGGTATTTTCTGTCCCAGGGATATATTCTATATGTGTATTATATCCTTGTAGATTTAGTGCCCATGTCTGGATCTTTCTATTTTGTACTGGTGACTCCAACATGGACTTCAGTGGTTTGTGGTCGGTCCTAATAGTAAACTTGGCATTGTGTAAATAGAAATCTAGTTTTTGTAATGCGTAATGGATGGCGTATGCCTCTTTTTTCTACTGTAGACCAGTTTCTCTGTGACTTACTGAGCTTGTGTGATAAAAAATATATTGGCTTTTCATTCCTAATTCCAGGTATAATTTCGTCCCCTCTCTCACTCGGTTGAACTAAACATGCACCGATGGCTTGATCTGACGCATCGGTATACAAAATCAATTCTTGGTCTACATCTGGGTGTGCTAGGAGTGGTACGGTAGTCATTGCTTTCTTCAAATTATCAAATGCTTTTTGACATTCCTCTGTCCACCTGAATCGTGCAAACTTTCTGGTTAGAGACACTAAAGGTTCTACTATGACGGAGAAGTTTGGTACAAACCTCCTATAGTAACCACACATGCCTATGAAGCTTCGCACTTCTCTAACCTTTGTAGGGTTTGCCATATTCCTAATTGCTTTAACTTTGTCCATATCTGGTTTGATACCGTCGCGGCAGATCACAAATCCTAAGTATTTTGTTTCTGTTTTCAGGAATTCACATTTGCTTAGTTTGAGCTTGACAGAGTGTTGTCTCAACCTTTCAAAAACTAACTCTATGTGTCTGAGATGATTTGCCATACTGCCGGAGGTATACACTAGGATGTCATCCATGTATGCTAATGCAAACTTTTGCATCCCTTCCAGCACTTCATTCATTAAGCTCATGTATGTGGCTGGAGAGTTTTTAAGTCCAAATGGCATCACGTTCCAAGCAAAACTACCTATATGTGTACTGAATGCTGTGCGTTCCTTTGCTCCTGCAGTGATGCTTATACTCCAGAAGCCAGATCTGGCATCTAATTTCGAAAAATATTTGGCTCCGTTTAGCATCCCTAATATGTCATCTATCAGTGGCATGGGGTACGATACATTTTTGGTTATTTTATTGAGAGCCCGGTAGTCACAGCAAAATCTATGAGTTCCATCCATCTTAGACACTAACACTATAGGTGAAGACCAAGCGGACCTGGTTCTTTCAATGACTCCTGCCTCAAGCATTTCCTCTATTGCCTTTTCCACTATTTCTCTATCCTTCAGTGGTGTTCTATAGGGCCTGGAATACATTGGTGGTGCATCACCAGTATCAATATCCATTTGGGTGGTCTTTGTCCGACCTAGTTCAAAATCATTCAGTGCAAACACATCATGGTTGTTGACAACTAATTTTTCTACCACTTCTTTCTGGTCATTATCAGTAACTAGTTGTGCTAATAAATCCTTTCTTCTCTGTTCATTTAATTCCCTCTGGTTAATGTGAACTAGATGGGGAACAATGGGTTTCTTATAGTTGCTCTTTCTCCGGTAGCTACTCTTGTATTGTTCACAGTATGGCTCTCTCCTGGTAACTTGTTTGTAGGGTAGGCCTTGATAACAATTCATGTTGTGCTCATTTTCTTGTGCTGGACTTCCTTCTAGCAGGTCTATTTTATGTGATTTGATTTCCTTGTTGATCTCTGCAATGACACATCCTTTCTTTAATTTTATCGTTTTGCCTGTGTAGTTGAGAACCATCAATGGAAATTCATTATTCTTTCCTAAATCAACAATGCCTTCAATTGTGGATAACCCCGGCTCATCTGAGATAATCGAATCCCTTAGGTTACATGTTTGTACGACCTCTCCTGGATGGAAATATCCAGTCCCTTTTATTCTTGCCTGTATAATATTGACCGTGTTAGGTTTATTACCACTGCTTTATTTACTCTAACCAGGCTGGCTATATGCAAGTCATCTTCCATCCTGACCCACTCATTTCTTACTCTAATCTTTCTAAGATCAAAATAGATTCTGACTCCTTCCCTGTCTAAGAAATCTCTCCCAATTATCATTGCTCTGTTTAGCTTGCTCACAACCGAAAATTCTGTCTCATTTTTACATTTCCAATCTGTATATTTAATTTAGTTTCTCCTTTCACTTCTAATGACCCTCCAGTTACTGATTCCAGGTTATTTGTAGAAGGTCTTAAACCATATTTCTCCCTCAATGGATGATATGCAGCTTCTCTTATGACGCTGACAGAGGCGCCAGTATCTATTAAAGCTCTAAACCTATATCTATCTATTTTTATTATGCAAGAGCTGGGGTCCCCACGTAATCGGTTTTCTTCTTCAATTTCAGACCGATATAATTTCCGTTCACCCCTTGTGGTCCGGATCAAGGAGCGCGGTATTAGTTTTCCGACCATGGTCTAGCGAGTGATCTTCGTCCGACATTCATTGGTTGCCTGAAATCTCTCTCTTTGGTTCCTTGTCGGCAATCTCTCGCCAAATGTCCCAACCTATCACAATTATAACATCTCCTATGATCTGCAACAGCCTCAACCCTTTGGGATTGTCTTTCCCTTCTCTGTCCTCTGGTCCAACGGTACCTAGCGTGATCTACCTCCATTGGTCTCTCAATTCGATTATTGGTATCTTCTTGATACTGAGATGCATTTCTAGTTTCTCCAATCTGACATCTCATTCTCAGATTCTCCTCTGTTATAGCCATGTCTATTGCCTGACCAAGAGTTTGTGGGTTTTTCTTAATAGTTGCATTTTTAGTTCTGCATCTCTCAAACCATCTATGTACGTTACAGTTAACTGGACCCGAACAGTTTCTGATTCCAGACTATACCCCATGAACGCTTGTTCTGCTAAATTCTGTAGTCTGTCTCCATACATGCGTACTGTTTCGCCTCTTCCTGCTTTATTTTTCTTAACATGGCAAAGGCACATTGTGCGTCTCCATTTTCAGAATATCTCTGGGTTAACTCTTGTCTACAGTCCTCCCATGGTTCATCAGGTTTTTGCTCTATCCTTCTTCTAATAAGTTTGAAACACCCCTGAACTTGCTTGAAAGGCTAAGAGTCTTACGTCTCTGGAGCCTGTCTTTGTTAAGTGAGCGTACTTCTCGACTTCCTCTATCCACCTCTTAAATTTGGCTGGTTCCCTGTAAAAGTAGGGATATTTGTACTCACCCCCTGTTGAATTATAACCATCTTTAAATCACCCACTACCCCGCATACTTGTTTCAGGGACTCTGTTGTAACTCCTTCTATGGTTGTAGATTCCATCCTGCTTCCTTGATCCTTTATGTGTGCTGGTGACTACTGTATGCTTAACTATGTGTGTACTTGTTCTCTGGAGGGCTATAATCTAACTGCAGTGACACTTTAATTTATGCTTTAAATAAATGAACAGTTAACATACATCAATTTCACTTTTAAATATATGTATATATCTTTATTTTTAACAAAATCAGCAAATTTTAATCTGGTCAGGGTTTCTGAAAGAAAATGAAACTTAAAATTAGTACCGTACCTGTGGAATGACAAAATTAATTATGATTAATAGTAATTCTTACAACTTTCAGCAACCAAGAAATAATTTACAAATAACAATGTTATTGTGATAGTATATCACACTTAAAAAAAAATTGTAACAAGCACAGGCCAAAAATATTGTATAATGACTGGTATGTCTATTCTAATTAAAATTAACAAATAATTAACTTTTTAACACTCCTAACTGCTGCTTAACTAACTTAAATAACTAATTATTCGTCCAATTCTCAAAGTTAGTGTGCACACTTCCTACTAACACACGCGATGATAACAGAATCACTGATTTTATAACTAAACTACACACTCTTGACGTTCCTGGAAATAAAATTGTTCTCTACCTACTGTTTACTGTTCTAGCACTTCACACGATGAAAAATGAATTCTATTATAAATGTTAAAAAACACATTCAGCTCACCAGACTTGACCACAGGTGTTGTTGCTGCTGGTGTGTCGAACAACACATAACGCTGGTGAACAAGGTAGATGGTTTACTGCGGACGATAATTATCTTGACGGCACTTGAAATTTTGACCAAAACATTGCTGGTCAGCAGGTACACGCTTGACACGCACGGACAGTGTACGGGTAGAGTTTCCTGTTAGTGTGTTGGTCTGCCAGCGATTCAGGTAACGGTGAACTCTGGCGTGACCTTTCTGTTATGTTGGTCAACTTGCTCGTGAGGTGGGCTGGGGATGTAATGTGCTGTGTCGTTTCTTCTCTATATCTTCTCTCTATTGTGTTGCGTTGATTCTTCTCTATAATTTCTCTCTGTTGTGTTTGTGGCTCAGATCCGGGTCACGTGGCGCCAATTTATCTACTTTATAACCGTGTTCTGACTGTCCTTGGTATATGACACGACACCGCACATTCAAGAATCAACAAACTTTGCGTGTTAAAATCAGTCCTCATTTATTATATTACATATATATATATATATATAGATACTTTCTGACTGTCCTTCCTAGCGTCTCTGTTCTGTACTTCTATACTGATACTTGTTCGATCTAATAAGTCTTGGCCGCTGAAGTACTTCGACTACCGTCGGTGTTGTACCTCGACTATTCGTATAGTGGATATTCTATCTGTCTCTCTATATCTAGTTCTCTTTCGTCTGTGTCTTCTGTATCTAACGTTCTCCAATGGCTATCTCGATGTGTATCTCTAGTTCTACGTCTCTTCTCTAAGTTGAAGTTCTTCTGTGACTATCTCAATTCCTATCGGTCGCTAGTACGTGGCTATCTCTGTGGGTTCCTAGTCGAGATGTCAAAATGGAAGTCTGTCTCCTCAAGTCTAAAAGTGGAAGTCCTCCCTGTCCAGTCTGCCCTCTAAGTTTTATACCGTTTTGACTGACCGTCAACCTTTTTTCCCGCCAACTATTCTTTATCCAGCTAAAAGTGACATTTGGCTCTACTTCTAAGTGACCTTCCCTGGCCATCTGTCACTCTGTGTGACCAGCCTCTTATTTCGTGCATTCCACATTCCTTACCGACAGCTAAAGTAAGTTTACGACCAGTGGTCAGTCATGGTGGTCGTGACTAGCGTTTAGTTTCTAGGTTTTACATTCCTCACTGACAGCTAAAGTAAGTTTATGACCAGTGGTCATTCATGGTGGTCGTGACTAGCGTTTAATTTCTAGGTTTTACATTCCTCACTGACAGCTAAAGTAAGTTTATGACCAGTGGTCATTCCCCAGCCATCTGCCACCTTTAGTTTATGTCAGTCAGTGCAGTTAGTCATCCCTATGCTAAATTTGTCTAGTCCTGTTTAGTCCTCAATTATGATCTAAATCTGTATGTGCTATCATTCACGGTTACATACCTTCCCCTATTCCTAGTGAGAAAATATGCCAAGATTTTCTCACTCAAAAAATAAAAATATAACCGTGAAGTCTTCCATCCCTACCAGTCAATTTCATCTGACAATAAAGTCACTCTACGTCAATAAAGGACAGCTGTACATCTACTGCAGCATCAAACATCATCAAACCTACACAGAGTATGTCAAAGTACATACTTAATGCATGACATTTATGCAATATATTAAAGACATTATCCTATAAGGCAAATAAAATAAATCATGCATGGCATTTATCAATTCACTCCCATATAAAATACATCAAAGTCCCATTCCAGGAATAATTTCAAACTCACTCTATGACAATAACAAAATACTCTCGATCCGCTGAAAAAAATAGGCTCAAAAATCCTTCAGTCCATACTCAGCAACTTGTCTGTTCTGGAGGACCTGAATTCTGACCTAAACACTTTTCACTCAGTTCAACTCATAGCTCTTAACTGTCTGTAACTTAAAAATGTTTGTAACCAACAACATCATTATATATGGTACTATTACCACATGAACTTTGAAAGTATTAACAAAAATATTTAACAATATATTCAACAACATCTCTGATATAATAGCAAAATGCATTTTTTTGACAGTTGTCTAGAACATGTCTGAAATAGAGGTAAACAAATTTACACAAGTCTTCGTGCATGTCAGAGTATAATATCCTCTCAATTCACATAAGAACATATAACAATAATTGGACAACTCACACATCTCCGGAGATAACAACCACAAACAAACAATTAGCTCGAGCACATAACTGACATCTGACTGACACCATCTCAATTCCACTTCAAAATACTTCTCTGAGCACTATTCTCTAGTCTCAGGAGCCTATTTCAGTTTCTCATAATACTATGTCTTAGTATCTTCTATCTAATCTCATAACATTATGTCTGTGTACCGTCCACGTAACGTCGTACATTATTTATAGTCATTCGACTACCGACACATTAGTCTCAATAAATTCTCTCATGAATTATCTTGTTTCTTCTCATACATCTGTGTACAAGGTCATCTGACATTTCTTGCCCAACTATAGCCATTAGACTACAGATATATGATTTTCTTCTCATTATCTCATACAACTTCTTCTATGTACTCTCATATAACTTCTTATGATTACTCTCATACAACATCTTCAGAGTATTGTCACATAACTTCCACGAGTTAACACTCTCGTTACATAATTACTCTATTCCCAACCTAACTTCCTGTTAGGTCAACTCAAAACACAGGTTATCTATCGCCTTTGTCTCTCTCTTCTTCTTCTTTCTCACTTACTACATTCAATTGATCTCTCGTAAACTTGGATTACCATCCAATTTAGTAGTTTACTACTTCTGATCAACTACTCAAGTCTGTATTTCCTCTGAGGCTATCATTCCTTTCCCTCAGATTTCTTGTCTACTCTTATTCTATGCCTCTCCTCTTACAACTTGGAGCTTCTCCCGATGAAAATTCATATGGTCTTTTCTTTATTTGATCTTCTTCTATCAATGATTCCTCCACTGTCTCGTAACTATCTGATGCAACAGAGTTCATTGCTTTCATTTCATTATAACTTAAATTGTCCTTATCTTCTTGTGCTAATCTGTTTTCCCTATCCTCTAAGCGTTGCCTCCTTTCTGGCAATGGCATATCACTTTCGTTGGAGGATTGTTCCCTTATTCTTCTCAGCCTTCTTTTCTCCATATCAGCAATTCTATCTAGCTTTCTCTTACAAGCTTGACGGGTGTTTTTATATGGGCCATCAGTTCTGATATTTCACTGTGTATTGACTCTGGTGCACTTGAGTCTTCTGGGATCAAATTTTCCTGTATGTCCTCTCTAACATTTGTCAGAGTAACTGTAGAGTCTCTTCTTGCTCTGGGCACGAGATCCTCTTGTATCAATGAGGGTCTATATTCCCTAGGCACGACATATGTGGCTTGGCGTCTAGGTCTGTCTTCAACAATTCCTTCCTCAGGTTCACTCCACAAGGTATCGTCTAATCTTAAATAACGTACATGTGTTCTTATATTTTGGTTACTAAGTTGATGTTTAATCTCATAGGTAACTGGTCCTTTCTTCTTAAACACTATGTATCCACTTTTCCACCTAGGTTCTAGTTTTGATGTGACCTGTGGCTTTCTATAGAACACTTTCTCACCCACCTTAAGAGTTGGCGTCTCTTCAATTCCACAGCGTTTGTTACGATTTTCTTCTACCTTCTTAAGGTTGGCCCAAACTTCTCTGTGTGCTCGGTGCATCTCCTGCATAATTATTCATGTGGCTCGTCACCATGGTACCTTCTTCTGGGTTTCAACAGATTGTCTAGGGAAACATCGCTTCTCTTCCAAACAGCAAGAAGTACGGAGATAATTTGGTGCTATCATTTTTATTGACACGAATTGCTGCTAATGCATGGTTAAGAATCACATCCCAGTCTCCTTGTGTTCCATTGGTGGATTTTGCTATAATATCATTTAGGGTTCTGTGCTGTCTTTCATTGATGCCATTAGCCTGCGGGTGATAGATTGATGTGGTGATGTGTTTAATATTTAGCCTTTTCAGTGTCTGTTCAAACTGCTTGCTAGTAAATTCACCCCGTTGTCTGTTAAAATCACTTGTGGACAACTATATCTGGGTATAAATTCATTTAATAGAATATCAATCACCGTCGTACTAGTTTTGTCAGCCACTGGAAAACTCTCAGGCCATCTGCTGTAGCAATCTGTGAAATGGACTATGTATTTATTGCCTGATGCCGTTCTGGGATATGGCCCTGTTATGTCGATGCTTACTTTCTGCATTGGGAAATACTGTTTATCCATCGCTTGGTGTGGACACTTCACTGTCTGCATGTTTCTAAGCTTGCAGTTTCTACATCTTTTGACGTGATCATAAACATCATGGAACAACCCAGGCCAGTAATACTTTACCATAATTGCATCCAACACCTTATCTCTTCCTACGTGTCCATTCTTCTCATGGTACGTTTCTAACACTTCTTTCTTATAATCCCTGGGCACGTAGACCTTACTACGTGGTTTTGTATCTTCATGTGAAATGAAACAGAGAGTACCATCTTCCTCATCTATTCTAAAGTGTCTCCACTTCCTAAGATTTCTATGTGCTCTGATATCTTGTATAATTTTGTTTATTTCTGGGTCCTTTTCTTGATCCATTCTGGATACTGCTTCTTCCAAATCTATATCACTATCGCTTATTGTTCCTGTGTGAGCTTCTTCTTTTTGTGCACCAGGGAATAATCTTCTAGGATGTTCGTGTTTATAACATTAATTTGGAAATTTCTGTCATCTATCTCCGGCTCTCCTTCATCGTCTTCTTTTTCTTCTTTATCCTCATATGGAATTCTGGACAGTAGATCTGCACAGGTATTTTCTGTCCCAGGGATATATTCTATATGTGTATTATATCCTTGTAGATTTAGTGCCCATGTCTGGATCTTTCTATTTTGTACTGGTGACTCCAACATGGACTTCAGTGGTTTGTGGTCGGTCCTAATAGTAAACTTGGCATTGTGTAAATAGAAATCTAGTTTTTGTAATGCGTAATGGATGGCGTATGCCTCTTTTTCTACTGTAGACCAGTTTCTCTGTGACTTACTGAGCTTGTGTGATAAAAAATATATTGGCTTTTCATTCCTAATTCCAGGTATAATTTCGTCCCCTCTCTCACTCGGTTGAACTAAACATGCACCGATGGCTTGATCTGACGCATCGGTATACAAAATCAATTCTTGGTCTACATCTGGGTGTGCTAGGAGTGGTACGGTAGTCATTGCTTTCTTCAAATTATCAAATGCTTTTTGACATTCCTCTGTCCACCTGAATCGTGCAAACTTTCTGGTTAGAGACACTAAAGGTTCTACTATGACGGAGAAGTTTGGTACAAACCTCCTATAGTAACCACACATGCCTATGAAGCTTCGCACTTCTCTAACCTTTGTAGGGTTTGCCATATTCCTAATTGCTTTAACTTTGTCCATATCTGGTTTGATACCGTCGCGGCAGATCACAAATCCTAAGTATTTTGTTTCTGTTTTCAGGAATTCACATTTGCTTAGTTTGAGCTTGACAGAGTGTTGTCTCAACCTTTCAAAAACTAACTCTATGTGTCTGAGATGATTTGCCATACTGCCGGAGGTATACACTAGGATGTCATCCATGTATGCTAATGCAAACTTTTGCATCCCTTCCAGCACTTCATTCATTAAGCTCATGTATGTGGCTGGAGAGTTTTTAAGTCCAAATGGCATCACGTTCCAAGCAAAACTACCTATATGTGTACTGAATGCTGTGCGTTCCTTTGCTCCTGCAGTGATGCTTATACTCCAGAAGCCAGATCTGGCATCTAATTTCGAAAAATATTTGGCTCCGTTTAGCATCCCTAATATGTCATCTATCAGTGGCATGGGGTACGATACATTTTTGGTTATTTTATTGAGAGCCCGGTAGTCACAGCAAAATCTATGAGTTCCATCCATCTTAGACACTAACACTATAGGTGAAGACCAAGCGGACCTGGTTCTTTCAATGACTCCTGCCTCAAGCATTTCCTCTATTGCCTTTTCCACTATTTCTCTATCCTTCAGTGGTGTTCTATAGGGCCTGGAATACATTGGTGGTGCATCACCAGTATCAATATCCATTTGGGTGGTCTTTGTCCGACCTAGTTCAAAATCATTCAGTGCAAACACATCATGGTTGTTGACAACTAATTTTTCTACCACTTCTTTCTGGTCATTATCAGTAACTAGTTGTGCTAATAAATCCTTTCTTCTCTGTTCATTTAATTCCCTCTGGTTAATGTGAACTAGATGGGGAACAATGGGTTTCTTATAGTTGCTCTTTCTCCGGTAGCTACTCTTGTATTGTTCACAGTATGGCTCTCTCCTGGTAACTTGTTTGTAGGGTAGGCCTTGATAACAATTCATGTTGTGCTCATTTTCTTGTGCTGGACTTCCTTCTAGCAGGTCTATTTTATGTGATTTGATTTCCTTGTTGATCTCTGCAATGACACATCCTTTCTTTAATTTTATCGTTTTGCCTGTGTAGTTGAGAACCATCAATGGAAATTCATTATTCTTTCCTAAATCAACAATGCCTTCAATTGTGGATAACCCCGGCTCATCTGAGATAATCGAATCCCTTAGGTTACATGTTTGTACGACCTCTCCTGGATGGAAATATCCAGTCCCTTTTATTCTTGCCTGTATAATATTGACCGTGTTAGGTTTATTACCACTGCTTTATTTACTCTAACCAGGCTGGCTATATGCAAGTCATCTTCCATCCTGACCCACTCATTTCTTACTCTAATCTTTCTAAGATCAAAATAGATTCTGACTCCTTCCCTGTCTAAGAAATCTCTCCCAATTATCATTGCTCTGTTTAGCTTGCTCACAACCGAAAATTTCTGTCTCATTTTTACATTTCCAATCTGTATATTTAATTTAGTTTCTCCTTTCACTTCTAATGACCCTCCAGTTACTGATTCCAGGTTATTTGTAGAAGGTCTTAAACCATATTTCTCCCTCAATGGATGATATGCAGCTTCTCTTATGACGCTGACAGAGGCGCCAGTATCTATTAAAGCTCTAAACCTATATCTATCTATTTTTATTATGCAAGAGCTGGGGTCCCCACGTAATCGGTTTTTCTTCTTCAATTTCAGACCGATATAATTTCCGTTCACCCCTTGTGGTCCGGATCAAGGAGCGCGGTATTAGTTTTCCGACCATGGTCTAGCGAGTGATCTTCGTCCGACATTCATTGGTTGCCTGAAATCTCTCTCTTTGGTTCCTTGTCGGCAATCTCTCGCCAAATGTCCCAACCTATCACAATTATAACATCTCCTATGATCTGCAACAGCCTCAACCCTTTGGGATTGTCTTTCCCTTCTCTGTCCTCTGGTCCAACGGTACCTAGCGTGATCTACCTCCATTGGTCTCTCAATTCGATTATTGGTATCTTCTTGATACTGAGATGCATTTCTAGTTTCTCCAATCTGACATCTCATTCTCAGATTCTCCTCTGTTATAGCCATGTCTATTGCCTGACCAAGAGTTTGTGGGTTTTTTCTTAATAGTTGCATTTTTAGTTCTGCATCTCTCAACCCATCTATGTACGTTACAGTTAACTGGACCCGAACAGTTTCTGATTCCAGACTATACCCCATGAACGCTTGTTCTGCTAAATTCTGTAGTCTGTCTCCATACATGCGTACTGTTTCGCCTCTTCCTGCTTTATTTTTCTTAACATGGCAAAGGCACATTGTGCGTCTCCATTTTCAGAATATCTCTGGGTTAACTCTTGTCTACAGTCCTCCCATGGTTCATCAGGTTTTTGCTCTATCCTTCTTCTAATAAAGTTTGAAACCCCCCTGAACTTGCTTGAAAGGCTAAGAGTCTTACGTCTCTGGAGCCTGTCTTTGTTAAGTGAGCGTACTTCTCGACTTCCTCTATCCACCTCTTAAATTTGGCTGGTTCCCCTGTAAAAGTAGGGATATTTGTACTCACCCCCTGTTGAATTATAACCATCTTTAAATCACCCACTACCCCGCATACTTGTTTCAGGGACTCTGTTGTAACTCCTTCTATGGTTGTAGATTCCATCTGCTTCCTTGATCCTTTATTGTGTGCTGGTGACTACTGTATGCTTAACTATGTGTGTACTTGTTCTCTGGAGGGCTATAATCTAACTGCAGTGACACTTTAATTTATGCTTTAAAATAAATGAACAGTTAACATACATCAATTTCACTTTTTAAATATATGTATATATCTTTATTTTTAACAAAATCAGCAAATTTTAATCTGGTCAGGGTTTCTGAAAGAAAATGAAACTTAAAATTAGTACCGTACCTGTGGAATGACAAAATTAATTATGATTAATAGTAATTCTTACAACTTTCAGCAACCAAGAAATAATTTACAAATAACAATGTTATTGTGATAGTATATCACACTTAAAAAAAATTGTAACAAGCACAGGCCAAAAATATTGTATAATGACTGGTATGTCTATTCTAATTAAAATTAACAAAATAATTAACTTTTTAACACTCCTAACTGCTGCTTAACTAACTTAAATAACTAATTATTCGTCCAATTCTCAAAGTTAGTGTGCACACTTCCTACTAACACACGCGATGATAACAGAATCACTGATTTTATAACTAAACTACACACTCTTGACGTTCCTGGAAATAAAATTGTTCTCTACCTACTGTTTTACTGTTCTAGCACTTCACACGATGAAAAATGATTCTATTATAAATGTTAAAAAACACATTCAGCTCACCAGACTTGACCACAGGTGTTGTTGCTGCTGGTGTGTCGAACAACACATAACGCTGGTGAACAAGGTAGATGGTTTACTGCTGGACGATAATTATCTTGACGGCACTTGAAATTTTGACCAAAACATTGCTGGTCAGCAGGTACACGCTTGACACGCACGGACAGTGTACGGGTAGAGTTTCCTGTTAGTGTGTTGGTCTGCCAGCGATTCAGGTAACGGTGAACTCTGGCGTGACCTTTCTGTTATGTTGGTCAACTTGCTCGTGAGGTGGGCTGGGGATGTAATGTGCTGTGTCGTTTCTTCTCTATATCTTCTCTCTATTGTGTTGCGTTGATTCTTCTCTATAATTTTCTCTCTGTTGTGTTTGTGGCTCAGATCCGGGTCACGTGGCGCCAATTTATCTACTTTATAACCGTGTTCTGACTGTCCTTGGTATATGACACGACACCGCACATTCAAGAATCAACAAACTTTGCGTGTTAAAATCAGTCCTCATTTATTATATTACATATATATATATATATAGATACTTTCTGACTGTCCTTCCTAGCGTCTCTGTTCTGTACTTCTATACTGATACTTGTTCGATCTAATAAGTCTTGGCCGCTGAAGTACTTCGACTACCGTCGGTGTTGTACCTCGACTATTCGTATAGTGGATATTCTATCTGTCTCTCTATATCTAGTTCTCTTTCGTCTGTGTCTTCTGTATCTAACGTTCTCCAATGGCTATCTCGATGTGTATCTCTAGTTCTACGTCTCTTCTCTAAGTTGAAGTTCTTCTGTGACTATCTCAATTCCTATCGGTCGCTAGTACGTGGCTATCTCTGTGGGTTCCTAGTCGAGATGTCAAAATGGAAGTCTGTCTCCTCAAGTCTAAAAGTGGAAGTCCTCCCTGTCCAGTCTGCCCTCTAAGTTTTATACCGTTTTGACTGACCGTCAACCTTTTTTCCCGCCAACTATTCTTTATCCAGCTAAAAGTGACATTTGGCTCTACTTCTAAGTGACCTTCCTGGCCATCTGTCACTCTGTGTGACCAGCCTCTTATTTCGTGCATTCCACATTCCTTACCGACAGCTAAAGTAAGTTTACGACCAGTGGTCAGTCATGGTGGTCGTGACTAGCGTTTAGTTTCTAGGTTTTACATTCCTCACTGACAGCTAAAGTAAGTTTACGACCAGTGGTCAGTCATGGTGGTCGTGACTAGCGTTTAATTTCTAGGTTTTACATTCCTCACTGACAGCTAAAGTAAGTTTATGACCAGTGGTCATTCCCCAGCCATCTGCCACCTTTAGTTTATGTCAGTCAGTGCAGTTAGTCATCCCTATGCTAAATTTGTCTAGTCCTGTTTAGTCCTCAATTATGATCTAAATCTGTATGTGCTATCATTCACGGTTACAGAGCTGCACACAGAAATAAAGAGAATAACTAATAAAAACAAAAATAGCTGCAGGAAGCGGATGTGTTGCAAACAAAGAGGGAAGAATGCCAACAGACAACAAAGATATAATAGATAGATGGCAAGAATATATAACAGAATTATTTCATGGCGAAAGGGCAAAAAAGCCATTTATAAAATGTACATACAACTATAAAATCCTGAAACCTGAAGTAGAAAAAGCTATAAAAACAAAGAAAAAGGGAAAGGCAGCTGGACCTGACAATATACATATAGAGATGATACAGGCACTAGAAGATTTTGGCATTGAAGTGATCACAGACATATGCAATGACATATACCACACAGGATACATACCAAATGAACTAAAAACATCAACTTTCATTGCATAAAGAATAGTGTAGTTGAATGCAGTGATTTTAGAGCAATAAGCCTAATGAGCCAGGTAACAAAAATTTTACTAAAAGTTATACAGGGAAGGATTCAGAATAAAATCAATACTGAATTAGATGAGCAACAATTTGGATTCAGGAAAAACAGTGGCACAAAATAAGCCATATTTAGCATTAGAACATTGATTGAAAAGTGCATAGAAGTAAACAAACTAATATATGCCTGTTTTATAGACTACACCAAAGCATTTGATAGAATACACCATGAGCAACTTATAGACTACCTAAAAGATATACATCTAGACGACACAGACATACGACTATATGTAATTTGTACTGGGAACAATCAGAAATAATAAGATATAACAAGGAGAACTCTACACCCATGGACATAAAAAGAGGAGTAAGACAAGGATGCATCCTATCACCAAGTTTGTTCAATCTATACACTGAGCAAATCTTCAAAAACATCTCAGAGATGCCAGGCCTAAACATTAATGGAAAGATAATCAATAACCTAAGATATGCTGATGATACTGTTCTACTAGAAGAAAATCCTAAAAACCTACAACAATTGCTTAATTTGATATACATAACAAGCAAAAAATATGGACTAGATATGAATATCAAAAAGACTAAAACTATGATCATACACAAAGAAAATTCTCAAGACCTACAAATAAATGTCACAGTTGAAGGAATACATCTGGAGACAGCTCAGAGCTACAACTACCTTGGACATACTACAGGGTGTTTTTAAAGTTGCAGTGCAGTGAATTTCTACTCTCGGAAGAAAAACGTCACCAGAAATGCGGTTAACTAATGCGTCACACAAATTGTAAAATATTCAAATATACTTGACTGCTATCGGCGAGCTTATAATGGGTAATGTTGGTATAACACAATAAAGTGCCTAAAGCATATGTTGAAAATGTCCACCACGGGCCTCAAGACATGTCGTGATTCGTCTTTCCATATTTGCGAAAACCTTCAGAATAATGTCTGGTGATATTTGTTTAAACTTGTCTACTATTTCAGTCTTTAGGTCATTAATTGTCTGCGGATTATTTTCATAAACTTTCCCCTTCAATGCCCCCCACAGATAATAATCTGGGGGTGTTAGATCTGGTGAACGAGTAGGCCAGATTCCACGTGAAATAATGCGATTTGCAAATATGCTTTATAAATAATTGAGTGTTATTGTGGCTGTGTGTGCTGTTGCCCCATCCTGCTGAAACCAGGATTCCATAATTTCCCGTTCTGTAAGGTGTGCTATGAACGGTTTCAGAATGAAAGTACGGTAACGTTCTGCATTTATTGTTTCATTAAAAATATAGGTCCTATTATCCGCATACGACTTATAGCGCACCACACTCCGACTTTTTGATCGTAAAGCGGCACTTGATGAAATTCATGGGGGTTTTCACTGCTCCACAGCCGATTGTTCTGACTGTTCACATAACCGGATAAATGAAACCAGGCCTCATCAGTGAAAAAAGTGACGTCAAGGATGGCAGCGCCATGTTCATAAATAAAATTCTGAAACCACATGCAGTAGTTTAAACGGGATTCATAATCTCTTTCTTGGAGTTGAGACACTTCAGTTAATTTGTATGGACGATAGTGTAGTTCACTTCTTAAAACCTTGTGAACAGAACTCTTAGATATTTGCACCTGTTGAGACAAGTGGTTTAAAGATGCATTTGGACTCATTGTAATTCTGTCTTGGAGTTCCATAATTTGGTCTTGTGAAATTGAAGGTCTTCCAGATCGGTGGGTGTTTCTTTAATGACTGTGCATTATTTGAAAATCTAGTTGTTCCAATTTATTTATGTAAATCACGCATCATGTACTGCTGTAGCTTGTTCCTTTTTCGGTAAAGTTAAACATATAACATCACTATTCACAAAAGGTATTCGAAATATCCACCACGTTTTAGTTGGCAAATGTTGATACGTTTTTTCATATTGTCAAAAACCTTACGCAGTATGGGCTGTGTAACATTATTAATGTTGTTGGCGATTGAAACCTGCAGCTCATCGAGTGTGTGGGGATTGTTTTCGTACACTTTTCCTTTCAGTTCACCCCAGAGATAGTAGTCCATGGGAGTAAGATCAGGAGACCGTGCAGGCCAAATTCCGCGAGAGATTATACGATTAGCAAAAATTTCATATAAAAATTCCAGTGATTTTACAGCAGTGTGAGCAGTTGCGCCATCTTGTTGAAACCAAGCTTTTTCAATTTCTGGCTCAGAAAGTTGGGTTACGAATCGCTCCAGTATGTTAATCCTGTATCTTTCTGAATTTATTGTGTCATAGAAGAAAATTGGGCCGATTATCCGCTGACGACTCATTGCACACCACACTCCTACTTTCTGATCGTGGAGAGGCACTGGGTGCAATGTATGTGGATTTTCATCACTCCAAAGACGATCATTCTGCCTATTCACGTACCCAGACAAATGGAACCATGCTTCATCTGTGAAGAATGTGAAATAAAGGATTTCCTCACCTTCTTGGGCTAGAAAATTCTCAAACCACATACAATAATTAATTCTGGATTGGTGATCTAATTCTTTTAATTGAGGAACGACGGAAATTTGTACGGATGTAACTTTAATTTTTTTTTCAGAACTCTATGAACAGTACTGCTTGATTTGTGTACTTGTTGAGCCAGCTTTCTTATTGATTTGCCAGGACTCATTAGAATGCTGTCCTGGATGTTGAGAATGTTACTTCAAGAACAAATGGTCTACCAGGACGGCTAACATCATGTACACTACCGGTGTTTTGAAATTTGATTATTAAATTACTCAGAGTATTTCGATGAGGCACTGGTGTATCAGGAAATTTATTCACAAATTGTTCAACAACCCCATTCGAATACTTGCCGCCGTTACTGAACACATGCTCCACTATAAATACTCTTTCTTCAATCGTTAACACCATTGTAAGCCAGATCTATCATGTAGCAGTGATGTTTAAATGAACACGTAAATGGTGCTTGAACTATTACGTCATACATAGATAAAATTTAGGTGCGTAATTATTTCAACAACAAAAAATGCGCAGTCATTAAAGAGACACCCTATATAACCAATGATGGAAAATGTAAAATTGAAATAAACAAAAAAAATAGGTATGGCAAAAAGTAATTTTAATGCCATGTAAAATATACTAACAACAAAACAAATAACAGCAGGGCTGAAACTAAGAATAGCAAAATGTTACATCTTCCTAATATCCTTGTATGGTGCAGAAACATGGACATTAGACAAGAAAACAGAACAGAAAATTGAAGCCTTTGAAATGTGGATTTACAGAAGAATAGGTAGAGTTGGATGGAAAGAAAAGACAACAAACGAAATTTTAAAACAACTGAAAATAAAAAGAGAACTACTAAATACAATTAAGACAAGACAAATGCAATTTTTGGGCACGTTAAAAGACACAACAGCCTACTAAAAGTAATATTGGAAGGGAAAAAGACAAGGTAAAAGGCAGAGGCAGACCAAGACTAACATGGACGAGTAACATCAAAAGATGGACAAGTCAATCTATGACAGCCTGCACCATCAAAGCAAGAAACAGAGTGGAATTGCGTTCCATGGTAGCCAACCTTCGTTGCGGAGACGGCACTCGATAATGATGAGGTTTCGGAACAAACATTTGTTTTTTCCACCAGTAGTAGGAAACTCGTTGTACAGAGCTTCGCAGCAGGAGGCAATCTGATCATCAGAAGGAGGCCCTCGTCGAGCAAGTGTTTCGGCCCTTTAGCTTCTTGACACTCTAGGGGAGGTGGGCCCGCCTGGGTCATGACTTCCAGGCGTCGACCTCCTGCTGCATTGCCTCTAAGGCTTACACCGTATGTTCGGCACAAACTAACTAAACGTAATACACAAAACTTTCTAACATCGCTTACCTAAACTAAGCTTATGTTCGGCACAAAATAACTACCACTTAATACATAAAACACTCGAAAATAGATTACCCAACCTAAGGCTTACATTTCATGTTCGGCACAAAATAGTTACATTTAATAGGCAGCGCACTCGAAAATAGTTACCTTACCTGTCTTGGTTTAACCTAGCGCGTTACTGCGCTTTCCAGTTGAAATAACTTGGCTACTAATGACAACGATATTTCCTAGACCCGTCAGTGTCTGACTTTCGTGGGAATTCGGCATCCGCTGGTTACGATTGACGCCTATAGTTGTCTGGTCTTCCTATTGTTTAGGACTTGTTGTTTGTTTTGTAGTCGCCCCAAGCATCTGGTCTGATGCTCACCTCCGGTCGATTATGTAATGTAACTTCTTATCTCTTCGTCTCGGGCCCTACTTCAATCCTCCCTACTCTGTTGACTTATGTGGGAGCAATAAGCGGACAAGGTGTAAAATAGTCGCCCGATCGTCTGGTGTGGACATAATATTATTTGACTGTTAGTCTGTCTCGATTCTGCCACAGCCAGCACGACGCTCTTTCTGCTGACTCAGCAATAATCTTCATTGTTCTTGACCGCATCCCTCCTTAATTCCTAGCATTTTTAAGAGGTCGTAGAGGGATGGGGCTGTGAGTCCTCTGGCACTAACCACCACCGAAAACACTCTACTCTGTACTCCCTGCTTTCTCAGCTCGGTGGCGAGATCCTTGTATTTGGATAGTTTGAATATCTGCTGTTCCTCTATCCTGGATTCAAATGGCACTGTGAGCTCTATTAAAATGACATGGGTCATATTTGACATGTAGAGTGCAATGTCTGGACTCATTTTAGATCTCTTAATGCACTCTGGGTACTTCCTCGCCCTGGGAGGTCAACCGCCATCTCCCAATCGTTTGCTATGTCCAGGATAGTGAAGTCGCTCCAGTGGTTCTGCTTGGGGCGTGCGGCCTGTCCCGCTCTCAAAAAGTAGGTGTTAGTCGTAGCTGGTCGAACTTTATTGTTGGCCTTCATCCACGGTGGCAGCCAGTTCGTGCAGCGCTCTGTTGTGTCGCCCCATCCACGGTGGCAGCCAGTTCATGCAGCACTCTGTTGTGTCGCCCCATCCACGGTGGCAGCCAGTTCATGCAGCACTCTGTTGTGTCGCCCCATCCACGGTGGCAGCCAGTTCATGCAGCACTCTGTTGTGTCGCCCACATCCACGGTGGCATCCAGTTCATGCAGCACTCTGTTGTGTCGCCCCATCCACGGTGGCAGCCAGTTCATGCAGCACTCTGTTGTGTCGCCCCATCCACGGTGGCAGCCAGTTCATGCAGCACTCTGTTGTGTCGCCCCATCCACGGTGGCAGCCAGTTCATGCAGCACTCTGTTGTGTCGCCCCATCCACGGTGGCAGCCAGTTCATGCAGCACTCTGTTGTGTCGCCATGTGTACCGCCCTTGGCCTAGTGCTGTCTTGCATGAGGAAAGAACAAGTTCCATCGTCTGTCTTCCTCCGCAAAGAGGACATCGATTGTCATCTGTCTTCCCCACTTCACAAGGTTGCAGGCTGATGGTAGAAGGTCATACATAGATCTGATTATGTAGCTGAGCCGCAGCGGTGCCATATGCCACATGTCATTCCATGTTAGTGTCCTCTGCAAAGCCATCTCCCATGTTGTCCATTGGCCTTGCTGTACCTGTTGTGCTGCATTTTGCACACGCTTGTTCTCCTGGACATCTCTGATCTCCCTGACTACCATGTCCCTACTTTGTCTATTTGATGCATTTGACCACCATCGGATGTCTCCGTGACCAAATCCACGCCTGTTGGTCTGCGTGTAGCCCATTACTTCCTTTAGCTGGAGACTCTCACGTGCTTCGCGTACTGCTGCACACGCCTGCCACTTCCGACCGGTCTTCACTGTGGGTTCCACTGTTCGGACAGTTTTGTCTGACGAGCTTTGCAGCATAACTGCCAGTCTGGCCTTGCCGGCTTTATATTCCTCTAGGACTTGACTTGAACGGAAGGACCAGCTTGGAATTCTTACAGTACAGCGCACATCCGTCAGTCCTGGTGGTACTCCCAGCCATTTCCGCATGTACTTGCTAATCTTGCTCTCCATTGCTTCCACCGTACTTTAGCTGATCTCATATATCAGAAGAGACCATGGCAGTTTGGGTATCAATATGAACTGGAGGCACCAGATCTTAAACTTTCCTAAAGTCTACTCCGGTCGATGATGTGTACCTCTTGCTCTGTCATGGGTCTAGTTTCGAAATCCGCGCGAAAATATTCCGGGGAGGGGGGGGTGGGGGTGGGGGAAGAGGGAGGGAGAAGGTAAGGGAAAAAAACAAAACGTGTTGTTGCAGAAATCAAGGACAACCCGTCCAAAGTGGATGGTCACTTTTGAAATCCGTTAAATGCTTCTGGTGTGTGAATGTTTTAAAGGTCCCGCAACTAACACAATTTACTGGGTGGAGAAAAGTGATATCTTTGCATTCTACAAAAGCTATTTATCCCTATGCACGGCCCCTAATCTCGTGCCATGCTCCCCTCCCCAAATTCAGCCATTTTTTTCTGCCCCTACCCCTACTATAGGGATCACGCGCAATTCCCCCCCAACCCTTCAATCCGTTTCCGGTTGAGAAACACTGACTAGAACATTCCGGTTTAAGGTCACCCAAAACCCGTCTGATCACTTAACTAGAAACAAGTCAGAAGGCAGGGAGAGAAAACTCTGTCTCATAATCTCTTATTTTCTCATATCTGTTTGTCTCCCTTATAAAAAAAACATACGAAGATTAGAAACAAATATTTGTTAGGAAGAAAGTAAATAATGATAAGCCAAAAGTAAGGCTGGAAAAAAGCATGAGGCTGCAAATGGATCAATGAAATCATTTTAAATTTCATATGATTTCCAATTTCTACGAAGCGGACTGTCCGGGTCTTATCAAAGCCTTGATAGAAAGTACGCCTATCTTGTCCCATAAAACAATTTTTTGAGTACCTCATGTTACATAGCAGCAGTCATTAGCCCCAGACACAAGCCACCAGCGATAATTGTTTTCGGCAAAAATAAAAACAAAACATATACCGCTGGGCTGTCTATTCGAGACTATTGTTTTAGACAGTGTTTATAGTGTTGAAAACAACGTGTGTATCATCCATATAAAAAGTAAAGTACCCCCGTCACGCCAAGTGGCGTATAGGGAATATGATGTTAGTGACCCTATATTTTACAGACCTTCAGCACATGATTTTTGGGGTAATGTGGTCGGTATTACGCCCGTGCTGCTTTACTTTCCCAGAAAAAAAATTCTGTACCCATTTAAGGCTGGGTGAACCCGGAAGCCGTCGGTTGGGATCGAACCATAGCCCTTGTCCTTTGTAGTCCATTTCACTAACCACTGAGCTATCGCGGCTCCCGTATCATCCATATGTGCGATTTTTAATACAGAAAAGTAATGGACAGTATTTCTGCAAATCTTTATAATCTGATAAGGAAAAATATGCTTAGAAATATAGAGTACACTGATAGAACAAACACTTTTGCCAGCATATTTATGTCATAATTTTAAAGTGGTATTCAATATTCACCTACCTACCTACCTACCTACCTACCTACCTACCTACCTACCTACCTACCTACCTACCTACCTACCTACCTACCTACCTACCTACAAACCAACCAACTAATCAACCTACCTACCTACCTACCAACCTACCTACCTACCTACCTACCTACCTACCCAAATGCACCCACGCGCCCAACCTGACACCCACCTACCTACTTACATACCTATCTACCCACCCACCCTGCCACCCACCTACCTATTTACCAATCCACCTACCTACCTATCTATCTACCTACCCACCAACCTACTAACTCACATACTCGCCTGTCTGTCAGCCTAGTTACCCACATATTAACTCCCATACCCGTCTGCTTGCCAACCTACCTATTAACTCACATACTTGCATGTCTATCATCCTACTTACCCACATATTAACTCCCATACCCGTCTGCTTGCCAACCTACCTATTAACTCACATACTTGCATGTCTATCATCCTACTTACCCACATATTAACTCCCATACCCGTCTGCTTGCCAACCTACCTATTAACTCAAATACTCGCATGTCTATCAGCCTACTTACCCACATATTAACTCCCATACCCGTCTGCTTGCCAACCTACCTATTAACTCACATACTCGCCTGTCTGTCAGCCTACGTACCCACATATTAACTCACATACCCATCTGCTTGCCAACCTACCTATTAACTCACATACTCGCCTGTCTGTCAGCCTACTTACCCACATATTAACTCACATACCCGTCTGCTTGCCAACCTACCAACCTACCTATTAACTCACATACTCACATGTCTATCAGCCTACTTACCTACGAATTAAATCACATACTCTCTTGACTGTTAACCGACCAACTAAGACCTCACTAACGGCATAAAAAGACAACGTTACAGTGGCGGCCCAAATAATCACCTGGGGTTTTATTATGCAGGGACTAGCTAATCGCATAAGACATTTAGGTTGATGGTCTAGCGTGTGTGTGTTTTTCTGGCATGAACTGAAATGAGGTAATGACTATAAAACAAAATACAAATTTTCAACTCTAATGTTAAGTCAGTCCTATTATATGACTGTGAAACATGGAGAACAACACAATTGACAATCATGAAGATACAGACTTTCATTAATGGATGCTTATGCAGAATAAAAGGATGGAAATGGCAGGACAAAATCACTAACATAGAATTATAGAAATGTACCAGTCAAATACCAGTGGGTAAAGAAATACAGCGAAGGCGATGGCGCTGGATAGGACACACACTACGGAAGTCAACTGAGAGTATTACACTTCAGTCTTTTTTTGGAATCCCCAGGGAAAAGACAAAGAGGAAGACCAAAGAATTCTTGGTGAAGACAGAAAAAAGCAGAGATGAAGATGATGGGGAAGACATGGAATGATCTTAAAAGAATGGCAAGAAACAGAATGACTTGGAAAGTGTTTGTTGAAGACCTATGCTCCACAGGGAGCTGAAAAGTAGAATAAAGAGGAATAAGAATTATTATCCTTTCTTTGGATGTCATTTAGAGTCGTCGCACGGGCAGTCGAAAAGGAGGTGCCGTGCGCAGAGGTCGACCTTGTCAACAGATTCTACCGACCCGATTTGGGAGATCCGGTGTGACATGCGATAACGCGGATTTGGGGATTTTCTGACTGCTGTGAAAGCAGTTCTATGGAAAAGAATAGAATAGACGATATTGAAGAAAACAATTAAAACATATTGAAAAAACATAAAATGTCCATAGCGATCGATGAAATCATTGTTTGTTTAGTTTTGTTCCCAGTCTCAGTGAAGATGACTGTCCGGATGTTATCAAAGTCATAAAATATCCGTATCTTGTTACATGTAGCGACTGTTTGGCTTCCCATGTTTCAAAGCAGCGGTTTGCTGGCACTGGAGACAAGAGCGGTTGCTGGTATTGAGACAAGCTATCAGGAAAAATAATTTTAGAATGCAACGATATGGCGCCGAGATTATTTTAACTTTCAATAAAGGAAATGCTCACCGGACATAATTAATGGAGAGGGACACAAAGATAAGAGTTGGTGTGGTGAAGCTGCTAATAGGAAGAATAAAGACTGTGTGTGTGAGAGAGTTAGAGAGTGAGAGAAACAGTGAAAGAAAAACAGGGTGAGAGTGAGAGAGAGAGAGAATACCTTTACGCCTTGAGTGTGAGATATAGGGAATACAGTATAAGTGTCATACGCTTATTTTTATCACATTACATTTTGGGTAATGTGGTCAATAATACGCCAGATTGTCTTTCTCCACCCCCCCCCCCCTAAACAAAAACAAAACAATAATAATAATAATTTGATACATGTTTAATTTAAGTGAGCCTAGAATTTGGCCAGTCAAAGGGGAGGAACCCAATCTCTAGTCCAGAGTAGACCCGTTCATTAACCACAACGTTACGCAGTTTCCACGGAGAAAAAGAAGGAGACAATTATCAGAACAAAATTTGTTTAGTTGCAGTGTGACTGTGTTTCACGAAGACATCGTTTGATAGTGAACTCAGCATTTTGACATGATGACAAAATCGGGAAAATGTCTACAATGTAAACATCCTGGCTATACCTGTAATGACACTTGTCCCGATGGTAATTTTGGGCTACAGTGCAAACAGACGTGTTCTGATGGCTGTGACATCATATGTGACCCGGAAAGTGCAGACTGTACGTGCAAGGAAACGTACTACGGGTCAGACTGCACTCTCAAATGTCCAGACAACTGTTTCAACGACACCTGTGAACAGTCACCCGGGGACTGTACATGCAAGAGAACGTTCTACGGGTCAGACTGCACTCTCAAATGTCCAGACAACTGTTTCAACGACACCTGTGAACAGTCACCCGGGGACTGTACATGCAAGGGAACGTTCTACGGGTCAGACTGCACTCTCAAATCTCTGGACAACTGTTTGAACGAAACCTGTGGACAGTTAATCGAAGCCTGCGTCTCGTATGTCGATGATTCACACGTTAAGAAGAGTCTGCAGACTAACCCAAGCATATGGATACCTCAATGTGTTTATGTGCTAGACTTGGCTCATTTCTTAATGTTTTTCTGTGCTAGTCATGGCTCATATCTTGGTGTGTTTCTGTGCTAGCCATAGCTCAAATCTTAGCTTGTGTGTGTGTGTGTGTGCTAGCCATGGCTCATATCTAGGTGTGTGTCATGTTAGTCATATCTCATATCTTGGTGTGTCCGTGTTAATCATGTCTTTTATCTTTATGTGCGTCTGAGTTTAGTAATATCTCATAACTTAGTGTGTATCTGTGTTAGTCATGTGTCATATCTTTGTGTGTGCATGTCTGGGTTAGGGATATCTCATATCTTTGTGTGCATGTTTATGTAAGTCACATCTCATATCTTTGTGTGTGCATGCCTATGTTAGTCATATCTTATATCTTTGTGTGTATGTCTATGTTAAGTATGTGTCATATCTTTGTGTGTGCATGTCTAAGTCAGTCATATTTCATATCTTTATGTGCATGTCTATGTTAGTCATGTGTCATATATCTTGATGTGTGTCGGTGTTAGTCATGTCTCGTTTCGCTGTGTACATGTCTGTGTTATTCACATCTCATATCTTTGTGTGTGCATGTCTGTGTTAGTCACCTCTAGTGACTCGGGCAGATGGTGCTTGTAAACCTGGGAGGGCAGACCATCTAAGGGCAGAATCCCCCTACAGAAAGACAATCTGCTGCCTTGCAGAAAGATTGGGGACAATCAAAGGCAAAGGAAAGCAAATCTGAAAAAAATGCTGGCTGAAATCGGATACACTGGGCCACTGGCGCAGAACACAGTGCAACGTATTACCGGGTGTTCAGTCAGAGTGGATCTGGCGGACTCTAAATGTGACGTTCTGTCTGTGGGGGCGATCAACCCACTTAGCCTGACAGCTGACTTCATATGGGAGTCTGGAATCCTACTCTGACTGAGTCCTGATCGCAGAGAGAGAGAGAGAGAGAGAGAGAGAGAGAAAGAGAGAGAGAGAGATGACAACACTAAGGATGTTATTGAAGGGTTCTTGTATTGCCAGTCACTCAGGACAATTGTTTTAGTGTCCACAATATTTGATGACTAAAGCCACAGTTATGGGCTATCACGTTGATCGCCAACATTACCAGGAAGACAATTAATCATCTGGTACATATTTCTAGAGGCTGGATGAACTCTAATGTCGCTTTCGTCGAAATACAGGAACAACAAACTGGTGCATCATGGGAGCAGCCCGAGTATATTAGCTATTTCTCCGCCTTGGATTCTTGTTTACTAGATTAAGGGACAAAAGAGCTATATATATAAAAAAATCAATTTTTACGGTATTCACCCATTACTGAGGTCTGCTGTGGGGTAGGAGGTGGGGGGGGGGGGCGACGACACAAATAGGACCGGAAAATAAAGGCCCCTTATCCTGGCAGTCGCCATGGGGTGTTCGTGTCTGAGTTTTTATTGCAGCACTGATAGGATCAAGCAAAATAGCATTTCAGAAAATGAAAAACATCTTATGCAACACATCTATGTCAATAGAAGTGAAAAACAGAGTTCATCGGTGATATATAGAGCCACTTCTGACCTATAGAAGCGAAACATGGACAGTAAACAAACAAATGAAAAAAAAAACGATTAGAGACCACAATAGATGGGATTTCTCAGAAGAATATTGAAAACTCCCTGGACAGCTAGAAAAACCAATGAGGTCTTTCAAAGAGGCCAACAAAAAAAGGGAGCGCCTAAACAAACATCAGAAAGAAACAATCAACATTTTTCGGGCACATCATGAAAAGAGGAAAGTTGGAATACTTGGTTACAACTGGCAAAATAAAAGGAAAGAGAGATCGCGGACGACAAAGAAAGAACATACTTGATTGCTTGGTGTTATGGCCTGGAAAAGAGTCAACAACAGAACTGATACTGAACTGACACTGTAGATAGAAGATTATGGAAGGACATGATCGCCTACGCCAACAGGTATGACACATGATGATGATGATGATGACGATAATGATAGAACAAATGTTAGACATTATAGTGAAGGAAAGTACAAATAAAGGACTTAGCATTAATAGTAAAAAGACAGAGAAGTAATAGTAACAACAAAAAAAAAGACATCACCGAAAGCACAATAAAGACAAGTGGAACAATATTAAAAAGGTAAATGAATTTTAATATTTGGGAACAATGTTAACCTCAGATGGTAGATGAACAACAGAGGTGAGATGCAGAATGGCTCAAGCAAAAGCAGCTTTAAAAAAAATGAGAAAGATACTGTGCAATCCATTTTTGACAATAGGTACAAGAAAAATAGTTCTTAAATGTTATGTAGAATCAGTCTTAAAATATGGATATGAACCATGGACAATAGGACAACAGACAAGAAAATCACTCCAGGCTGTAGCAATGTGGTTTTACAGAAGAATGTTGAGAATACCATGGACAGCCAAGAAGAGAAATATAAACGTTCTGAAAGAGGCCAAGGCAAACATAGAGCTAATATCCAATATTAGGAAGGATCAATCATCATTTTTTTGGCCACGTAATGAGAAGGGAACAGCTGGAATACGCCAGAAGGCATGGTGCTTGATGATGATGATAATGGTAGAAAGAAAATACGTTTGACCCTACCGGGATATGAAACCGCATTTTTCTGGTATGGAGCATGTCGAGTTAGTGATTCGGCCACCTCTTCGCCAGGGCACAATATGTGGGCTTTTGTTGGTTAGTAGAGCTATCAACCTTGTGTGTAAGACTGTGTCGTCTAGGCATACAGGCTGTAGTAAGTAATCAGCGAATGTCCTGATAATTGTATTTGTTTTCGGCTAACAACCATTTATAATGCGTGTGTGAGGCAGACTCAGCTACATTGGATAAGGTTAAGGAATTCCATACCATCTCTGCCGTTGAGATGAAGAACGTAGTGTCCATATTTTTCTTGAGCGAGTGGGGCGTGACCTAGTGCTTCTCTTCTTGGACGCATTTTCTGCCTTGACCACAATCCAGATTTTGTAAAGCTGAGTCGACCTGATGATGTGTTTCGAACACCAGGCTTTGGACGTGAAAAGTGAGCTCCTAAAATGACGTTCATTCGATTATTATGCAAGGCAACAATAATTAAAGGTGTCCAGTGACTAAAGTAATTTTATTAGAAGATGGTGAACGGTTTGTAACAATGGCTGTTACTGCTGCTGATCGATTAAATACTCGATTGTTACTTGTATCAAGTAACATTATTCTAGCCATTTTAATTTATATTTAAATCGTTGTTTACGTACTTTTGAAGCTTCAACGCTAATAATAATAAGAAAATACAGATCTTTATGAACGCGGTCTAGCATATAATAATGGTGCAGCAATGGTATAACAAAATCATGGAAGAGCAACACCATGAGAATGGAACAATACAAACGGCTGTTTTGTGAAAATTCAAGACATAGTAATGCCACTTGATACGATCTAGAGATTTAGACAACCAGCCCAGAGAATTACAGGGCGGGTCATGTTCTGGAATTCGCATTAAAAAAATGGAGTTCAGCGGAAACGAAATGAAAAACAGCGAGGAGAGGGCTTAACGTAGTTATATATGATTGACATGAATGATGCGGTTAGAGTTGTGTAAAGACATCACAAGATAGATGAACATAGTTCATGATTGTTGAATATTCGTGACAGATAATGAGTTGAAAGGTAATTATTAATGATGACTGCAGTTACATAATTAAGATTCTTACATGCAGTTTTAAATTTGTAGCATTCGAATGTCTGTACTTACAAGTGTTCATTTTACAACATACTCGTTTTGTACTATTATATATTTTTCAGAGTTTTAATTGATTTTGTAACCGTACACGACATTCGGAGTACAACAAGTAGAAATGAAACAAGCAATATTCATGCTCTAGTTAAGTAGACAGTTGAAACATCTGGCACTTGCGATCGTCACCACATCAATCATGATCAGCCTCATTATGTCTTCAAACTCATTCTCTGGACTTTGGGTTACTGGCCTTGTTCTGTAGTAAACTGGTATAACTAGTCAACTAATCTCTCTCTCTCCCTCTCTCTCCCTGTGTGTCTCTCTCTCTCTCTCTCTCTATTTTTTTTCTCATTCGCCAGCTTTTTATCTCTGATGAAGACCCTATAGACTAGGAACTGAATTTTGCGTGTTAATCCATTTTTCCCTGACAGCCGTGTGCACACTGGTCCCTCGCCGCACAGGCAAATAACTCCGTCTTCATAGGTACTCATATTTTTTTCGTCCATAAATATATATATATATATATATATATATATATATATATATATATATATATATATCATCCTTATCATCATCATCATGTGTCATACCAGATGACGTAGGCGATCCAGTCCTTTCACAATCTTCTACCCACCGTGCATCGTATCAATTCCGATGACTGTTTTCCATGCCATGACACCAAGCTATCTAGTATCTTCTCTCTTTATCGCCCGCGATCTCTCTTTCCTTGTATTTTTCCAGTTGTAACTAAGTATTCCAACTTTCCTCTTCTCATGATGTGTCCGAACAAAAAAAATGTTTCTTTCTGGTGTTTTTTTATGATTTCTATCAGGTCAACTCAACATACAATAATTTCTATCAGCTCACATATAAGAATTTCTATCAGCTCACTCAACATATAAGAATTTCTATCAGCTCACTCAACATACAATAATTTCTATCAGCTCACATATAAGAATTTCTACCAACTCACTCAACATATAAGAATTTCTATCAGCTCACTCAACAGATACGAATTTCTATCAGCTCACTCAACATATAAGAATTTCTATCAGCTCACTCAACATATAAGAATTTCTATCAGCTCACTCAACATATAAGAATTTCTATCTGCTCACTCAACATACAATAATTTCTTTCTGCTCACTCAACATATAAGAATTTCTATCAGCTCACTCAACAGATACGAATTTCTATCAGCTCACTCAACATATAAGAATTTCTATCAGCTCACTCAACATATAAGAATTTCTATCAGCTCACTCAACATATAAGAATTTCTATCTGCTCACTCAACATACAATAATTTCTTTCTGCTCACTCAACATATAATAATTTCTATCAGCTCACTCAACATACAATAATTTCTATCTGCTCACTCAACATACAATAATTTCTATCTGCTCACTCAACATACAATAATTTCTATCTGCTCACTCAACTTACAATAATTTCTATCAGCTCACTCAACATACAATAATTTCTATGTGCTCACTCAACATACAATAATTTCTATCTGCTCACTCAACATACATTAATTTCGATCTGCTCACTCAACATACAAAAATTTCTATCAGCTCACTCAACATATAAGAATTTCTATCTACTCACTCAAGATATAAGAATTTCTATCTACTCACTCAAGATATAAGAATTTCTATCTACTCACTCAAGATATAAGAATTTCTATCTACTCACTCAAGATATAAGAATTTCTATCTACTCACTCAAGATATAAGAATTTCTATTTGCTCATTCAACATATAAGAATTTCTATCTACTCACTCAAGATATAAGAATTTCTATCTACTCACTCAATATATAAGAATTTCTATTTGCTCATTCAACATATAAGAATTTCTATCTACTCACTCAAGATATAAGAATTTCTATCTACTCACTCAAGATATAAGAATTTCTATCTACTCACTCAAGATATAAGAATTTCTTTTTGCTCATTCAATTTATAAAAATTTTTATCAGCTCACTCAACATATAAGAATTTCTATCTGCTCATTCAATATATAAGAATTTCTATCTGCTCACTCAACATATAAGAATTTCTATTTGTTCATTCAACATACAATAATTTCTATCTACTCACTCAACATATAAGAATTTCTATTTGCTCATTCAACATATAAAACACACACTTGTACAAATGCAGGCGTCAAACATAAACCTCACAAACAGAAGTCATAATTAAGTTTCATGCCTGCTGGCACTTGTGATCATGTCTCTCTACAGCTTTTTGTCTCCGCAGTTCATCATTTCTTTTGTTGACCTCATGTCATGCAAATCTTTTAATCTCTTTAGCGTGCTCTCTCTCTCTCTCTCTCTTTCTCTCTCTCTCTCTCTCTCTCTCTCTGTTTTTCCTGATGTGCCCTTAACTAAATGTTCCCACTTGTGGCATGAAGTTCCAGCTACACATTACATAGCCTCACATTATTTACTCTAATATTCTTATTATGTTCTCTCCTCACTACATGGCCGTCTAGGTCTATGTTAAGAAATCCCATAGCATTATTACCGTTAAGATGTCGAGTCTGGAGCCTATCCGTTTTATTGAGCGAATCAATTCAGAGGAAGAGGTATGTTTACAGCACTCGGAAAAAATGACAAATAATCAACAGCAGGAAAAAAAAAAAACAAAGAACAATATATGGGCCGAAGCAAGATCGAACCCGTACTCAGTGGCACAGCGCCTTGCCACGAAAAGCCAAACGCTAATTTTCCATCTTTTTCGTGGTCGACCCTTGGGTCTGGTGTTCTCATAACGTTTGTTGAAGGCTCGTTGTGTTGTGTTTTGTTCTGTCTGCCTTGCCACGTGGCCAAACCATTTTATCTGTTGTTTCCTTATATATTCTATGGCGGGGCTATTCCTAGCTTCTCAGTTCTTCATTTCTGATCTTGTCTCTCAGACTGTTTCCTGTCATTCGTCTCACATTTAATCTCTATAGAGGTTGTTTTTCTTATTGTTCTTGCATCTTGGGTCCAGGTCTGGCATTGGCAGAACAACGTTGGGATGGAGATTGTATTGTATAGTGCTCGTTTTGCCTCCAGAGTTATTTCCTTGTTGGACAATAGTGTTGATAACTGTCCGATGATTTGACAAGCTTTGTTGCATCTTGATTCTATCTCTGCTGTTTGTGAATTATCGTTTGTCATTAGACTTCCAAGATATTTGAATTCCTCTACTTGTTTTAGTTGTCTGCCATCATACCCGCAACTATAACATTAAATAACACACCCATTAAATCTGTGCAGAAGTTCACCTATCTCGGTTCTATGGTCACAGCCACCATCTCACTCGATGAAGAGATAAATAACCGGATCGAAAAGCAGCAACATTAAGTCAACTTTTAAATAATATAGAGCTTGGTCCAATACCAAACTAACACTCTGGACTAGGAATGTAATTTACTAAAGTTGCGTGCTTAGTCCACTTCTATGAGGATCAGAAACGTGAACTATCGACTCAGGGCTGGGAACGAAGGTTAAACAGGTTTCATGTGCATTACTATCCCAAGATAATGAACATCAAATAAAAGGACAAAGTAACAAATTCTTACGTCTTGCAACGAGCCAAACTTCTATCGATAATGGCAACACTTAAGAGCCGAAGACTAAGGTGGCTGGGTCACGTGAGAAGAATGGAAAACAATTGTATTCCCGAACCGTTTTTGTATGGCGAACTTAGGGACGAAAAAAGACCTAAGGGAAGATCAGTGCTGAGATATACGGGTGTTTGCAGGGCTTTCTTGTGTGAATTCTTTATCAGCGAATAAAACTGGAAAAGTCTGGTATCAGATCGTAGCACATGGAGAACAAAAAAAAAAAAAATAAAACAGCATAGCAACATTCAAGGAAGCGTTGATATCAAATTAAGAAGACAAAAAGCACAGAAGAAAGGAGATGAGGCTGGGTACCACAAATAATCTTGTTCATTATGCAATCAGATTTGTCTATCCATTATTGGCAGATTCAGCCACTAGAGAAGCTGTTGTGTAATAAGCATCCAGCATACAGCACTAATATATCAGCAAACCACTGACAAATTATGATTACGTTGCCAACAGTCTCATATCGTCATCATCATCATCATCGAGTGCCGACTCCGCAACGACGGTTGGCTACCATGGATCGCCATTCCACTCTGTTTCTTGCTTTAATGGTGCAGATTGTCATAGATTGACTTGTCCATCTTTTGATGTCTTGGTCTGCCTCTGCCTCTTTTGCCTTGTATTTTCCCTTCCAATATTACTTTTAGTAGGCTGTTGTGTCTTTTAACATGCCCCACAAATTTCATTTGTCTTGTTATAATTGTGTTTAATAGTTCTCTTTTTATTTTTAGTTGTTTTAAAACTTCATCGTTTGTTTTCTTTTTTTTTTCCCATCCAATTCTACCTATTCTTATATTAGTTCACATTTCAAAGACTTCAATTTTAAGTTCTGTTTTCTTGTCTAATGTCCACGTTTCTGCACCATGCAGGAATATTGAGAAGATGTAACATTTTGCTATTCTTAGTTTCAGCCCTACTGTTATTTGTTATGATGTTAGTATATTTTTCATGGCATTAAAATTACTTTTTGCCATATCTATTCTTTCGTTTATTTCAATTTTACATTTTCCATCATTGGTTATAGTATGTCCAAGGTAGGTGTAGCTCTGAACTGTCTCCAGATGTATTCCTTCAACTGTGATATTTACTTGTAGGTCTTGAGAATTTTCTTTGTTTATGATCATAGTTTTAGTCTTTATTTAACTATTACTATATATTATACATATACATAATATTATATACCATAAATTATACTAAATACTATATTAACAGTCTCACAAGCCCCCCCCCCCTCTTCCCATAAGTCATATTATTATTATATTATTATGATGACAGTAAAAAAAAAACTAAAACCGTGATACCTATTTTAGACAAGGAACATAAAGGCCGTCAATCGGTAGAAGAGTTCATCTTTGGTAGGGGGTAACTCTACCCCGCTAACTCTAACAGAAGAGTTCATCTTTGGTAGTGGATAACTCTACCCCGCTAACTCTAACAGAAGAGTTCATCTTTGGTAGGGGGTAACTCTACCCCGCTAACTCTAACAGAAGAGTTCATCTTTGGTAGGGGGTAACTCTACCCCGCTAACTCTAACAGAAGAGTTCATCTTTGGTAGTGGATAACTCTACCCCGCTAACTCTAACAGAAGAGTTCATCTTTGGTAGGGGGTAACTCTACCCCGCTAACTCTAACAGAAGAGTTCATCTTTGGTAGTGGATAACTCTACCCCGCTAACTCTAACAGAAGAGTTCATCTGTGGTAGGGGGTAACTCTACCCCGCTAACTCTAACAGACGAGTTTATATTTGGTAGGGGGTAACTCTACCCCGCTAACTCTAACAGAAGAGTTTATATTTGGTAGGAGGTAACTCTACCCCGCTAACTCTAACAGAAGAGTTCATCTTTGGTAGGGGGTAACTCTACCCCGCTAACTCTAACAGAAGAGTTCATCTTTGGTAGGGGGTAACTCTACCCCGCTAACTCTAACAGAAGAGTTCATTTTTGGTAGGGGATAACTCTATCCCGCTAACTCTAACAGAAGAGTTCATCTTTGGTAGGGGGTAACTCTACCCCGCTAACTCTAACAGAAGAGTTCATCTTTGGTAGGGGGTAACTCTACCCCGCTAACTCTAACAGAAGAGTTCATCTTTGGTAGGGGGTAACTCTACCCCGCTAACTCTAACAGAAGAGTTCATCTTTGGTAGTGGATAACTCTACCCCGCTAACTCTAACAGAAGAGTTCATCTTTGGTAGGGGGTAACTCTACCCCGCTAACTCTAACAGAAGAGTTCATCTTTGGTAGTGGATAACTCTACCCCGCTAACTCTAACAGAAGAGTTCATCTGTGGTAGGGGGTAACTCTACCCCGCTAACTCTAACAGACGAGTTTATATTTGGTAGGGGGTAACTCTACCCCGCTAACTCTAACAGAAGAGTTTATATTTGGTAGGAGGTAACTCTACCCCGCTAACTCTAACAGAAGAGTTCATTTTTGGTAGGGGATAACTCTATCCCGCTAACTCTAACAGAAGAGTTCACTAACGTTCAAAGTCGACTGGTGGTCTAGAGATAAAACGATGTCGACTTCTGGACAAGAAGGTCCGGGACTTGAATCCCACCATAAACGATTCGAATTTTTCATTTCGAAACAGTTCGTTTGCTCGCGTCCACCTCCACCCTTTTCCCTGCCTCTATGTAGTGACATGCGACGTGTTGTGTGAAGAATTCTTAGCAGTTGAAAATCAAGTATAGGTAAACATTTGCTGTTGCCATGGAAACATTTGTAGATAAAAACTATATCCCGAAACATCAAAATTCCACGATTAAGAAAAAATATTAAAGTACTTCTAAAGTCGAAGAACCTCGCCTATGTGGTGAGGGACACCTACCCAAACAGATACCAATGTGAAAATTGGAGAAAAAAGGATATTAACGCAAAATGCAGTGCCTCGGGAATTAGCTGGAGATATAATGCTGACGAAGGAAACAAACAAATAAACAAACATCGAAAATAAAAGAAGGTTTAGAGAAGAAAAAAGCACACACGCAAAAAAAGGAAGTCGAAGAAAGGATTTGGAGGCGAGTGTGAAGGTTAAAACATATTTAAAAATCCACCACTGCTCTGTAGATTCACACATCAAGTTGCAGATACAAAAAATAATTACACAGATTCATCAATGCACTACACGTTGTCACGTTATCGCAGATACAAAGGGTGAAAGATAGCCAGGAAACACATGAAACGAACCTTTGAAGGAAACACAATTAATGGAAGATCGAAGTTAACAAGCGAGATAAAAGAGAATGAGTGATATATAGAAATAAAGAGTGTTTGAAAGCGAGAGATTAAACCCAAAAAAACTAGTTGTACGTTGAGTTGTTACATCTGTCCTGTAGTTAATGTGTGTGACATAGGAGTCTAGCACGAGGGCCGCTTCAGCTGAATATCGCGTGTAGATAGAGCCCGGAAATTCTAGCATCCAGTTCGCCTCCATTTTCTACTTGCCCTTTCTAGTTTATTGCTTCGGAAATGAGAGATCGAACAGAACAAGCTTAGCAAAAAGAGAGCGTATATTAGAGGGATAAATGAAGCTTAAAAAAAAGGTATATAATAGGATAAATCAAGCTAAAAGGTATATAATAGCAAGATAAAACGCAATTCCGTTAAAACGGCAGCTTGTTAAAATTATAACAACATTTTATAGGAAATGAAGCACAAATAACTTTAAATGTAAACAAACAAAAAATCAGGCAAAACTATAACACCTCACAATATAACATAACATAAAACCTCACAATATAACAACACCTCATAAAATAACATAACACCTCACAATATAACATAACATAACACCTCACAAAATAACATAACACATCACAATATAATATAACATAACACCTCACAATATAACATAACACCTCACAATATAACATAATATAACACATCACAATATAATATAATATAACATAACATAACACAACACCTTACAACATAAAATGACATAGTAACATAATAACATAGCATAACATAACAGCAATACACATATCTCACATAAGGAAACAACGTTGACGTGGAGGACTTGGTCTATTATTCTTCTTAATCATTCAATCAATCAATCAATCAATCAATCAATCAATCAATCAATCAATCAATCAATCATTCAATCAGTCAATCAATCAATGAACAAGTCATCCCTCCTCTGTAACGATTGAGAGAGAGAGAGAGAGCGAGAGAGAGAGAGAGAGAGAGAGAGAGAAGCAACGTAATACAAGTTAAAGGAAGAGACAGATATAGGAATGCGATAAAAAGAGATGAAGAAGGGTAGGAAAGATAAAGAAAGATTGGGACAACTAAGCTTGAAATAGATTGGGGAAAGGATAGAGAGCGTCTGTTTGTGAGAAAGGAAAGGAGAGAGTATCTGTTAGAGAGAAAAGAGTGAAGAGAGAGAGTATCTATTAGAGAGAAATGATAGGAGAGAGGGCATCTGTTAGAGAGAAATGAGTGAAGAGAGAGTATCTGTTTAGAGAGAAATGTTAGGAGAGAGAGTATCTGTTAGAGAGAAATGAGTGAAGAGAGAGTATCTGTCAGAGAGAAACAATAGGAGAGAGAGCATCTGTTAGAGAGAAAAGAGTGAAGAGAGAGAGTATCTGTTTAGAGAGAAATGATAGGAGAGAGAGTATCTGTTAGAGAGAAAAGAGTGAAGAGAGAGTATCTGTTTAGAGAGAAACGATAGGAGAGAGAGCATCTATTAGAGAGAAAGGAGTGAAGAGAGAGTATCTATTAGAGAGAAATGAGTGAAGAGAGAGTATCTGTTTAGAGAGAAACGATAGGAGAGAGAGCATCTATTAGAGAGAAATGAGTGAAGAGAGAGTATATATTAGAGAGAAATGAGTGAAGAGAGAGTATCTATTAGAGAGAAATGAGTGAAGAGAGAGTATCTATCAGAGAGAAATGATAGGAGAGAGAGCATCTATTAGAGATTAATGAGTGAAGAGAGAGTATCTATTAGAGAGAAATGAGTGAAGAGAGAGTATCTATTAGAGAGAAATGATAGGAGAGAGAGCATCTATTAGAGAGAAAGGAGTGAAGAGAGAAGGGAAAGAGCAGGACATATGATAATTGAGGGGAGAAGAGAAAGCAAATGAGGAGAGAGAGGAAGTGGAGATAATATGGTAGAGGGTTAAAGGAGTTATAGGAGAGGAAAAAAATTAGGAAAGAGAGAGAATGTGGGGAGGGAAGAAGCGAAAAAAAAAGAGAATGAGTAAAAGAGAAAATACATTTTAGGAGAGAAGGAAGTATGAGAGCTTGAAAAAGGGAACGATAGATGAAGAAAGAGGAAGCCAGAGAAGATAGACTGGTGAGCGAGATGGGACAAAACATGGGCAAAAGGGGAAGAAAAAGAACACAACAGAAAAGGACTAAAAAGGGAGAGGAATGAGAAAAAAAAAACAATTTATCGAGAGAGAAACAATTTGAAATGTTAGATGTCATTCTTCTAACTTAATTCAGATTCAGCTCTCTAAATTGCAAAAGCTGATTTTCCATTCACCGTGGATCTAATTCACAACCTCACCGCTCACGAGATAAAATACAAGAGAAACTCACTTGAGACATAACAATGCAACCATCTCTACCCCACTCTCGTGTTTTGACCGCAGACCAAATGCTATTATCCCACGACTAAATTAGCTGAGGACAGTGTTTACTCCGCTAGGGGTCAGCACTAATCACTTATGGACTCTTACCTATCCATAAACAACAAAAAGCACGACTAGTAGATTCTTCTCTTAATGCATTTATTTTGAATTCCCCTAAAGACTGCTTGAGACAGTATTTGCTTCTCACAGTTCGTTGTGCCAGACACGGGATGTGTGTAAATATTTCACAGTAATCCATATTTTCCAGCAACACGTAATTCATCACTTTGAGCCGTCTCCACTTCGAATGCGGACTGGATATTATGAACATTTAAGAAAGACCAAGTTATCAAGGGGTCTCTACTCTTTGGGAAGATAGAAAGATTTACCGTCAAAATTGTAGCATAAGACAAATCTTCTTATATTCTTCAAATATTCTTATTATTAAGAGTATTTGCAGGGAGAGATTCAAACACTGTCTTTGGCAAAAATAAAGAAAAAAAAAACGTCGTGCAAGGCAAAAACCAGGCTATAGTACTTTTTAATGTTTACTGACAGTCATTGTGATGTTTGCTGTTCTGTTTCATTCGACATGTAAAACACCCGAAATTATTCTAGACTATTCTATATTTTTTTTTTATGCAACGACATATACCACACATGATACATATCAAATGAACTAAAAACATCAACTTTCATTGCATTGCCTAAAATTAATGGTGCAGTTGAATGCAGTGACTTTAGAACAATAAGTCTAATGAGCCATGTTACACAAATCTTGCTAAAAGTTATACAAGGAAGGATTCAGAATAAAATTAATACTGAATTAGATGAGCAGCAATTTGGATTTAGGAAAAATAGCGGGACAAAAGAAGCCATATTCTACATGAGAACATTAATCGAAAAGTACACAGAAGTAAACAAACCAATATATGCCTGCTTCATAGACTACACCAAAGCTTTTGATAGAGTACACCACAAACAACTTATAGAATGCCTGAAAGAGATACATCTAGATGACATGGACATGCGACTAATATGTAATCTATACTGGGAGTAAACAGCAATAATAAAATATAACAAAGAGAACTCTACACCCATTAATACAAAAAAGAGAAGTAAGACGGTGATGCATCCTATCACCAAGCTTGTTCAATCTATACACTGAGCAAATCTTTAAATACATCATAGAGATGCCAGGCCTACAAATTAATGGAAAGATAATCAATAACCTAAGATATGCTGACAATACTGTACTACTAGCAGAAAATCCTAAAGATCTACAACAACTACTTAATGAAATAAACACGACAAGCAAAAAATATGGACTAGATATGAATATCAAAGAGACTAAAACTGAGTCATAAACAAAAAAGGTATTCAAAACCCACAAGTGGATATCAAAATTGAAGGAATAGACCTGGAGACAGTTCAGAACTACAGCTACCTTGGACATACTATTACCAGTGATGGAAAATGTACAACTGAAATAAACAAAAGAATAGGAATGGCAAAAAGTAATTTTAATGTCATGAAGAACATACTATAGCTCGTTTCAAAACATATACCCAACTTCAAAACGCTATTACTGTCTAACCGTTTGTTAAATACTTTTGAAATTTTCCAAATGTTATTAGAATGCAAAAGACCCTTTAAATGTATATTTAACAAATATCTTGCAGCTGCAGTTTTCTTAAAGCGGCGATATTTCTTTGATGTTTGTCAAAATTGTAAATTGTGAAGCCCTAAAGAATAGAAATTACCGTAGTTGCTGGTCTACGATTAATTTTCACTAGGTAAAGGCATGGCCGTAATGGGGAAATAACTGGATAAGACAAAACACCAGGAGAATTATTGTCTGCTCAGTTCGAGGACGGACGATAATATCAAGGTATACCTGTATGTCCAATTTTCATAGTTGTGTGGTCCTGAAAAGGACCGTTTGTTGAAATAATTTAAGGTAATATAGGGGCCAACATTGTGGGGGCTATATACTTTCATTCTGAATCAGACGCGTCTAAAAGATTAATAACTGTTTGGGGTTGAACATTCCACAAACCATCATTTTTCCAATATTCCTCTTCCTGTTTTAAGACGTGGTCTTCACATTTAGCCCAATAATCTTTGTCTATATTTAATAAAGCGAGATTAGCAAGAGTCTTTACATCGCATATTTTGAATGTTGTATTTTCATCTGCCACTTGTCCTTTTAATTTTGCCCAGATTAGTTCTATTGGATTTAAATGAGCATGGTAAGGTGGCAGCCTCAAACTTATATGACCGTGCACTTGGATAATCTTATCTATTTGAAAAATCTTTGTCCTCTGTTTTTGCTTTACTAGAGATAGTAATTCAGGTTTTAAGTACATGTTATTAAATTGTATGTGCTCCTTTGTGAGCCATATCTTAATAACATCTTTTGTACTGGATGACGTCGGGACTTTATCTTCAAGTGCAACAATGTTGTGGTACGCTGCATTGTCCATTATTAGGCAAGATGGTCGATCTAGTGCTGGGAGAACAGAATTTTCAATCCAATGTCTAAATATGTGACCATTCATCTCAGAGTGATAATCCCGATTGTCTATAGATTTTGAAAGAAAAATGAGCTCTGCATTCTGTATTAGTCCATGTTGTCGACTACCTGCATGAGCAATTATCAAGCGCTGTCCTTTGCTGCTAGGTAATAATCTCTTAATCTTTCCATCTGATGACTGCCATTCCCTTTGGTTAGTGTGGTGAGCATTGATCCATGTTTCATCCAAGTACACAATATCATAACCTTGCTTGCGCACCTCTTTTACTTCACGTAAGTACTTGCTTCTCATGACTACTATATGTGGCTTCTCACAGATGATGTTTCGTCCATTGGAATACTTTCTGAATGTAAAGCCTGCAGCTCTCACATTCCTCCATAATGTAGACTTTGATATTTCAATACTGTTGTTCTTTTTCAGCGATACTTTTAATTTTCTTATTGTAACAGTTTCATTCATACCCAACATTTTGCGAATTTCACTTCTAATAAGTTCACTGTCGAAATTATCCAACATTTTTGCTCTTCCTTGTGATTTTGTATATTTGGAACATTGACGGTCACGTGCTTGAATCCAGCGATTAAATGACCGTTTAGATAAATCCAAAATGTGTCTTGTCCTATTCTCAGGGTTTTCTAAAGAATGAAATAATCTTCCTCGTTTAGCCTCTTTGCAAAAATAGTCATACATTTTTATTGCGATGTTTTGTAAACTGCAGAATTTCATTTTTAGACTCATGATAAATGTTATTGTTCCACGTTACGCCGCTGAATTAACTGAAATGGAACACACAATGTCTCGTGTTTACTACAAGTGTATAATTGTGTCAGAAACTCACGCGGAAAGCGTGCAAAATCGTAAATTTGAGCGTGTATAGATTTGTAATCGCTATTTTTAACTTAAATACTGTAAACACTAAGTTTTGACTACATCAATGGGTCGTTATAAATTTATATAAATCAAATAAGCAATAATAATAACCAAATGTTTGTTTTTAATGAAATTAATTCCCTGTTGGGTTCTAATCATTATAACTATACATGCAAATTTTGAAAAAAATTACAAAAAGCGGTTTAAAAGATATTGATTTTTAAAGTTGGGCACGACTTATGAAACAAGCTATAACATCAAAACAAATAACACCAGGGCTAAAACTAAGAATAGCAAAATGTTACATCTTCTCAATATTCCTATATGGTGCAGAAACGTGGACATTAGACAAGAAAACAGAACAGAGAATTGAAGCCTTTGAAATGTGGATATATAGATGAATAGGTAGAATTGGATGGAAGGAAAAGAAAACAAACGATGAAGTCTTACAACAACTAAAAATGAAAAGAGAACTACTAAGCACAATTCAAACAAGACAAATGCGATTTTTGGGGCCATGTTAAAAGACACAATAGCCTACTAAATGTAATCCTGGAGGGGAAAATACAAGGTAAAAGAGGCAGAGGCAGACCGAGACTAACATGGACGAGTAACATCAAAAGATGGACAAATCAGTCTATGACAACCTGCACCATCAAAGCAAGAGACAGAGCAGAATGGCGCTCCATGGTAGCCAACCTTCGTTGCGGAGACGGCACGCGATGATGATTCTGATTCTGTCTTTACAACGAACTGAAATATTTTTTCCAATTTGGCCCAACACATTTGACGTTACCACGACATTGTAAGCATTTGATTTGCCCCTCGTCTTTGATCTCTACACGCATGTCAAGGCTGGTTAGCTTGTTTCCTGGGCCCCCAGACAGGGGTACGGCAGAATCGTGATTAGCTCTTGTTCACTGATCATACGTTAGCAGCTTCAAAGCGATCGCTTGAGCTCAGACACTGAATGCCTATGAAAGCTCCAAAAACACTTTCTAAATTGTCTACAGTGGACCACAGGTATGACGGGAACAAATGTATTGTGATATCTGGGGAAAGACGAAAGGAAGTTAATCTCTGGGCACTTCAAGAATATACAGAAAGTTCAAGAATAAAGCTAATTTAGACAGTTAACGTTCTGTGGAAAATGCGATAAAGAATGAAATAAGCGATTAGGAATAGCAAAGAGCGTTTGAAAATATTTAAAATGCAGACTAGAATCACTGGTGGTCTGGGTGGTCTTGGTGTTCTGGGTAGTCTGGGTGATCTGTGGGTCTGGGTGTTCTGGTTAGTCTGGGTGATCTGTGGGTCTGGGTGTTCTGGGTAGTCTGGGTGATCTGTGGGTCTGGGTGTTCTGGTTAGTCTGGGTGATGTGTGGGTCTGGGTGTTCTGGTTAGTCTGGGTGATCTGTGGGTCTGGGTGTTCTGGGTAGTCTGGGTGATCTGTGGGTCTTGGTGTTCTGGGTAGTCTGGGTGATCTGTGGGTCTGGGTGTTTTGGTTAGTCTGGTTAGTCTGGGGGTCTGGGTGGTCTGGTTAGTCTGGGGGTCTGGGGGTCTGGGTGGTCTGGGGGTCTGGATGGTCTGGGGGTCTGGGTGGTCTGGGGTCTGGGTGGTCTGGGGTCTGGGTGGTCTGGCGGTCTGGGTGCTCTGGGGTCTGGGTGGTCTGGGTGTTCTGGGGGTCTGGGTGGTCTGGGGGTCTGGATGGTCTGGGGGTCTGGGTGGTCTGGGGTCTGGGTGGTCTGGGGGTCTGGGGGTCTGGGTGGTCTGGGGGTCTGGGTGGTCTGGGGGTCTGGGTGGTCTGGTTAGTCTGGGGGTCTGGGTGGTCTGACGGTCTGGGTGGTCTGGGGGTCTGGGTGGTCTGGTTAGTCTGGGTGGTCTGGTTAGTCTGGGTGGTCTGGTTAGTCTGGGTGGTCTGGGTGGTCTGGGGGTCTGGGTGGTCTGGGTGGTCTGGTTAGTCTGGTGTCTGGGTGGTCTGGTTAGTCTGGGTGGTCTGGTTAGTCTGGGTGGTCTGGCGGTTTGGGTGGTCTGGCGGTCTGGGTGGTCTTGGTGTTCTGGGTGGTCTGGGTGTCTGGACTCTGGGGGTCTGGGTGGTCTGGGTGGTCTGGCGGTCTGGGTGGTCTGGCGGTCTGGGTGGTCTTGGTGTTCTGGGTGGTCTGGGTGTCTGGACTCTGGGGGTCTGGGTGGTCTGGCGGTCTGGGTGGTCTTGGTGTTCTGGGTGGTCTGGGTGTCTGGACTCTGGGGGTCTGGGTGGTCTGGTGTCTGGACTCTGGGGGTCTGGGTGGTCTGGGTGGTCTGGGTGGTCTTGGTGGTCTGGGTGGTCTGGGTGTTCTGGGTGGTATGTGGGTCTGGGTGTTCTGGATGGTCTGGGTGGTCTGGGGGGTCTGAGGGTCTGGGTGGTGTGGGGGTCTATGTGGTCTGGGTGGTCTGGGTGGTCTGCGGGTCTGGGTGGTCTGAGTGGTCTGGTTGGTTTGGTGGTCTGGGTGGTCTATGGTCTGGGTGGTCTATGGTCTGGGTGTTCTGGGTGGTCTGGGGGTCTGGGTGGTCTGGGGATCTGGGGGTCTGGTTGGTCTGGGGGTATGGGTGGTCTGTGTGGTCTGGGGGTCTGGGTTGTCTATGATCTGGGTGTTCTGGGTGGTCTTGGTGGTCTGGGTGGTCTGGGTGGTCTGGGTGTTCTGGGTGTTCTTGGTGGTCTGGGGGTCTGGGTTGTCTATGATCTGGGTGTTCTGGGTGGTCTTGGTGGTCTGGGTGGTCTGGGTGTTCTTGGTGGTCTTGGTGGTCTGGGTGTTCTTGGTGGTCTTGGTGGTCTTGGTGGTCTGGGTGGTCTTGGTGGTCTTGGTGGTCTGGGGGTCTGGGTGGTCTTGGTGGTCTTGGTGGTCTGGGTGGTCTGGGTGGTCTGGGCGGTCTTGGTGGTCTGGGGGTCTGGGTGGTCTTGGTGGTCTGGGTGTTCTTGGTGGTCTGGGTGGTCTTGGTGGTCTTGGTGGTCTGGGTGTTCTTGGTGTTCTGGGTGGTCTGTGTGGTCTTGGTGGTCTGGGTGGTCTTGGTGGTCTGGGTGTTCTTGGTGTTCTGGGTGGTCTGTGTGGTCTTGGTGGTCTGGGGGTCTGGGTGGTCTGGGCGGTCTTGGTGGTCTGGGTGGTCTGGGTGGTCTGGGTGGTCTTGGTGGTCTGGGTGGTCTGTGTGGTCTTGGTGGTCTGGGGGTCTGGGTGTTCTTGGTGGTCTGGGTGGTCTGTGTGGTCTTGGTGGTCTGGGTGGTCTGTGTGGTCTTGGTGGTCTGGGGGTCTGGGTGGTCTTGGTGGTCTGGGGTCTGGGTGTTCTTGGTGGTCTGGGGTCTGGGTGTTCTTGGTGGTCTGGGGGTCTGGGTGGTCTTGGTGGTCTGGGGGTCTGGGTGGTCTTGGTGGTCTGGGTGGTCTTGGTGGTCTGGGGGTCTGGGTGGTCTTGGTGGTCTGGGGGTCTGGGTGTTCTTGGTGGTCTGGGGGTCTGGGTGGTCTTGGTGGTCTGGGGGTCTGGGTGTTCTTGGTGGTCTGGGTGGTCTGGGTGGTCTTGGTGGTCTGGGTGGTCTGTGTGGTCTTGGTGGTCTGGGGGTCTGGGTGGTCTTGGTGGTCTGGGTGGTCTGTGTGGTCTTGGTGGTCTGGGGGTCTGGGTGTTCTTGGTGGTCTTGGTGTTCTGGGTGGTCTGTGTGATCTTGGTGGTCTGGGTGGTCTGGGTGGTCTGTGTGATCTTGGTGGTCTGGGTGGTCTGGGTGGTCTGGGGGTCTGGGTGTTCTTGGTGGTCTTGGTGTTCTGGGTGGTCTGTGTGATCTTGGTGGTCTGGGGGTCTGGGTGGTCTTGGTGGTCTGGGTGGTCTGTGTGATCTTGGTGGTCTGGGTGGTCTTGGTGGTCTTGGTGGTCTGGGTGGTCTTGGTGGTCTTGGTGGTCTGGGTGGTCTGTGTGGTCTTGGTGGTCTGGGGGTCTGGGTGGTCTTGGTGGTCTGTGTGGTCTTGGTGGTCTGGGGGTCTGGGTGGTCTTGGTGGTCTTGGTGGTCTGGGTGGTCTTGGTGGTCTTGGTGGTCTTGGGGTCTGGGTGGTCTTGGTGGTCTTGGTGGTCTGGGTGGTCTTGGTGGTCTGGGTGGTCTTGGTGGTCTTGGTGGTCTTGGTGGTCTTGGTGGTCTGGGTGGTCTGGGTGGTCTTGGTGGTCTTGGTGGTCTTGGTGGTCTTGGTGGTCTGGGTGGTCTTGGTGGTCTGGGTGGTCTTGGTGGTCTTGGTGGTCTTGGTGGTCTTGGTGGTCTGGGTGGTCTTGGTGGTCTTGGTGGTCTTGGTGGTCTTGGTGGTCTTGGTGGTCTGGGTGGTCTTGGTGGTCTTGGTGGTCTTGGTGGTCTTGGTGGTCTGGGTGGTCTTGGTGGTCTTGGTGGTCTTGGGGTCTGGGTGGTCTTGGTGGTCTTGGTGGTCTGGGTGGTCTTGGTGGTCTTGGTGGTCTGGGGGTCTGGGTGGTCTTGGTGGTCTTGGTGGTCTGGGAGGTCTTGGTGGTCTTGGTGGTCTGGGTGGTCTGTGTGGTCTTGGTGGTCTTGGTGGTCTGGGGGTCTGGGTGGTCTTGGTGGTCTTGGGGTCTGGGTGGTCTTGGTGGTCTTGGTGGTCTGGGAGGTCTTGGTGGTCTTGGTGGTCTGGGTGGTCTGTGTGGTCTTGGTGGTCTGGGGGTCTGGGTGGTCTTGGTGGTCTTGGTGGTCTGGGTGGTCTTGGTGGTCTTGGTGGTCTTCATGGTCTGGGGGTCTGGGTGGTCTGGGTGTTCTTGGTGGTCTTGGTGGTCTGGGTGGTCTGGGTGGTCTTGGTGGTCTGGGGGTCTGGGTGGTCTTGGTGGTCTTGGTGGTCTTGGTGGTCAGGTGGTCTGGGTGGTCTGGGTGTTCTTGGTGGTCTTGGTGGTCTGGGTGGTCTGGGTGGTCTTGGTGGTCTGGGTGGTCTGGGTGGTCTGGGGGTCTGGGTGGTCTTGGTGGTCTGGGTGGTCTGGGTGGTCTTGGTGGTCTTGGTGGTCTGGGGGTCTGGGTGGTCTGGTTAGTCTGGTTAGTCTGGGGGTTTGGGTGGTCTTGGTGGTCTGGGTGGTCTGGGTGGTCTTGGTGGTCTGGGGGTCTGGGTGGTCTGGGTGGTCTTGGTGGTCTGGGTGGTCAGGTGGTCTGGGTGGTCTGGGTGTTCTTGGTGGTCTTGGTGGTCTGGGTGGTCTGGGTGGTCTTGGTGGTCTGGGTGGTCTGGGTGGTCTGGGGGTCTGGGTGGTCTTGGTGGTCTGGGTGGTCTGGGTGGTCTTGGTGGTCTGGGGGTCTGGGTGGTCTGGTTAGTCTGGTTGGTCTGGGGGTTTGGGTGGTCTGGTTAGTCTGGGGGTTTGGGTGGTCTGGTTAGTCTGGGTGGTCTGGGTGGTCTGGGTGGTCTGGCGGTCTGGGTGGTCTGGCGGTCTGGGTGGTCTGGCGGTCTGGGTGGTCTGGCGGTCTGGGGTCTGGGTGGTCTTGGTGGTCTTGGTTGTCTGGGTGGTCTGGGTAGTCTTGGTGGTCTTGGTGGTCTGGCGGTCTGGGTGGTCTGGGTGGTCTGGGTGGTCTGGCGGTCTGGGTGGTCTGGCGGTCTGGGTGGTCTGGGTGGTCTGGGTGGTCTGGGTGGTCTTGGTGGTCCTGGTGGTCTGGGTGGTCTGGGTGGTCTGGGTGGTCTAGGTGGTCTGGCGGTCTGGGTGGTCTGGCGGTCTGGGTGGTCTGGGTGGTCTGGGTGGTCTGGCGGTCTGGGTGGTTTGGGTGGTCTTGGTGGTCTGGCGGTCTGGGTGGTCTGGGTGGTCTGGGTGGTCTGGCGGTCTGGGTGGTCTGGCGGTCTGGGTGTCTGGGTGGTCTGGGTGGTCTGGGTGGTCTGGGTGGTCTGGGTGGTCTTGGTGGTCTGGGTGGTCTGACGGTCTGGATGGTCTGGGTGGTCTGGGTGGTCTGGCGGTCTGGGTGGTCTGACGGTCTGGATGGTCTGGATGGTCTGGTTAGTCTGGGTGGTCTTGGTGGTCTTGGTGGTCTGGGTGGTCTGGGTGGTCTTGGTGGTCTGGGTGGTCTTGGTGGTCTGGGGGTCTGGGTGGTCTGGTTAGTCTGGTTAGTCTGGGGGTTTGGGTGGTCTGGTTAGTCTGGTTAGTGTGGGGGTTTGGGTGGTCTGGTTAGTCTGGGTGGTCTAGGGGTTTGGGTGGTCTGGTTAGTCTGATTAGTCTTGGGGTCTGGGTGGTCTGGTTAGTCTGGTTAGTCTGGGGGTTTGGGTGGTCTGGTTAGTCTGGTTAGTCTGGGGGTTTGGGTGGTCTGGCGGTCTGGGTGGTCTGGCGGTCTGGGTGGTCTGGCGGCCTGGGTGGTCTGGCGGTCTGGGTGGTCTGGCGGTCTGGGTGGTCTGTCGGTCTGGGTGGTCTGGCGGTCTGGGGGTCTGGGTGGTCTGGCGGTCTGGGTGATCTGGCGGTCTGGGTGGTCTGGCGGTCTGGGTGGTCTGGCGGTCTGGGGTCTGGGTGGTCTGGCGGTCTGGCGGTCTGGGTGGTCTGGCGGTCTGGCGGTCTGGGTGGTCTGGCGGTCTGGGTGGTCTGGCGGTCTGGCGGTCTGGCGGTCTGGCGGTCTGGGTGGTCTGGCGGTCTGGGTGGTCTGGCGGTCTGGCGGTCTGGCGGTCTGGGTGGTCTGGCGGTCTGGCGGTCTGGCGGTCTGGGTGGTCTGGCGGTCTGGGTGGTCTGGCGGTCTGGCGGTCTGGGTGGTCTGGCGGTCTGGCGGTCTGGCGGTCTGGGTGGTCTGGCGGTCTGGGTGGTCTGGCGGTCTGGCGGTCTGGGTGGTCTGGCGGTCTGGCGGTCTGGGGGTCTGGATGGTCTGGTGGTCTGGCGGTCTGGGTGGTCTGGCGGTCTGGGGGTCTGGATGGTCTGGATGGTCTGGTTAGTCTGGGGGTCTGGGTGGTCTGGTTAGTCTGGGTGGTCTGGGTGGTCTGGTTAGACTGGGGGTCTGGGTGGTCTGGTTAGTCTGGGTGGTCTGGGGGTCTGGGTGGTCTGGTGGTCTGGGGGTCTGGGTTGTCTATGGTCTGGGTGTTCTGGGTGGTCTTGGTGGTCTGGGGGTCTGGGTGGTCTGGGTAGTCTGGGTGGTCTGTGTGGTTTGGGGGTCTGGGTGGTCTGGGGGTCTGGGTGGTCTGGGTGGTCTGTGTGGTTTGGGGGTCTGGGTGGTCTGGGGGTTTGGGTGGTCTGGGTGGTCTGGGGGTCTGGGTGGTCTGGGGGTCTGGGTGTTCTGGGTGGTCTGGGGGTTTGGGTGGTCTGGGGGTCTGGGTGTTCTGGGGGTCTGGGGGGTCTGGGTGGTCTGGAAGTAATAAGTCGGCTTCTGGACAAGAAGGTCTCGGGTTTGAATCTCGCCACAAACGGTGGACATTTTTTCATGTCGAATATGCCGCGTTTTCGCCACTTTACCGTTTCAGTCTCTGGGTAGTGAGATCCGATATACCGACGTCTTGTATAACACAGGAAAACAGGTCGCCCCTTGTGCACGTTAAAAACATATAGCAGTCAAAAATTGAAGAGTATTAGGCAAACGACCACTGTCCGGACACACTTGATAGAAATGTGGCCAAAATGGATTCCAGCTCGTGCAACGGAGTTCGTGCACATGGGTCAGGGTTTTCTTCGGAGGATGTGTCCAGACTGCAGTTAGGATGAACCTAATATAACACAGTCGTATTAAACCATATAACATCAGGATTTAAATTGGGAATTATGAAATGTTATATATACTCAACACTCTTGTATGGTACAGAAACATCGACATTAAATAAGAAAACAGGAAAAAAATATTCTATCTATCTATCTATTGTCCTTTCGAGCCGAAGACGGCACATAGGGCAGAACCACAATCTCAAAAACAGAAACCTTGTGTGCCAAAGTGGCACATATTGCAGAGATCTTTCTTCTACTTTTCTCTTTTCACTGATACCTAAAAGGTGTCGTGGTTTATATCATTTGTCGTTCTTGAGCTGCTCGCAACTGTCTGAATTAGTGACTTTCCTTTGTTGTTACATGTCTCTGTCACTGCATCTATCCATCCTCTTCTGGGTCTTCCTCTTGGTCTTTTTCCATGCATTCTCGAGAAGAGCGCCCTTGATGGTGCAGAGATCACTGCTCTAAAATATATGGCGCTGTTTCCATAACAATACTTTTTACAATGACAGCTAGTCAAGCCATCGATAGACCTCCTTAGTCGCCTCTTACGACATGCTTGGATGGTCACAGTGTCACTATTCTTTACTTCCCTCATAATGAGGCCCCGGTAACACACAGGAAAAAATATTGGGGCCCTTGAAATGTGGATTTATAGACGAATGGGACAATTTGAGTGGACAGATAAGTAAACAATACGGCTTTGAAGCAGTTTAAAGTAAAGAACTATTCAACACAATTAAAAGAAGACTACATTTTTTTCACACATAGAAAGGCACAATGACTAACTGAAAGCAATATCTCTCTCTCTCTCTCTCTCTCTCTCTCTCTCTCTCTCTCTCTCTGCGATCAGGTAAAGCAATATTAAGGTAAGTAAAGAGCCCCGTCACGCCAAGTGGCGTATAGGGATTATGGTGTTAGTGACCATAATTTTTAGAGACATTCGACACATGGTTTTGGGTAATGTGGTCGGTATTATTCCCGTGTCGTTTTACTTTCCCAGAAAAAAAATCCGGTACCCATTTAAGGCTGGGTGGACCCGGAAGCCGTCGATCAGTATCAAATCCGACCTCTTGTTCTTTGTAGTCCAGTTCGCTAACCAATGAGCTATCGCGGCTTCCAATCCTAGGGTATATGGTATACATTTATGGTAAGCAGTTTTTGATGACACAAGATATTAATGGATCCCTTAGGGCCACACATTGAAAGTCAGCTTAGAAGGAAAAGCACAAAGAAAAAAATGAAATTGTTTAACAATACCCAAGAAATGGACTGGAAAATCAGTCACAGGGTTCACCATCAAACGAAAAAGACAAAGCTGAAGGACATTTGTCAGCACATGATGATGATGAATAAACAAAAGAATAGGTATGGCAAAAAGTAATTTTAATGCCATGAAAAATATACTAACAACAAAACAAATATCAGCAGTGCTGAAACTAAGAATGGCAAAATGTTACGTCTTCTCAATATTCCTGTATGGTGCAGAAACATGGACATTAGACAAGAAAACTGAACAGAAAATTGAAGCCTTTGAAATGTGGATTTATAGAAGAATAGGTATAATTGAATGGAAAGAAAAGAAAATAAACGATGACGTTTTAAAACAACTAAAAATAAAAAGAGAACTACTAAATACAATTAAGACAAAACAAATGAAATTTTTGGGGCATGCTAAAAGACACAACAGCCTACTAAAAGTAATATTGGAAGGAAAAATACAAGGTAAAAGAGGCAGAGGCAGACCAAGACTACCATGGACGAGTAACATCAAAAGATGGACAAGTCAATCTATGTCAGCCTGCACCATCAAAGCAAGAAACAGAGTAGAATGACGATACATGGTAGCCAACCTTCGTTGCGGAGAAGGCACACGATGATGATGATGAATCCCTAGGGAGTGTCGATGCCATAACACATCTCCTCTTTGGATAATTGTCATCTGTATCCTTATTGACATTTTCCACAGTTTTATGTTGTCTTCTCTCTATCCGGCATACATTCCTTCAAGAAGAATTCTACTTCGAAGTGACAGATGGTCATTTTGCGTGTCAGAGTTTTCCTTTTGCGGTTGTTTCTTCAATAACTTTCTCAAATCGTTTTACTGTAATACTTGTGCTTTTAATTTGTAATAGCCGATGCTAGTCACGCGCAGAATTCTCGTTAGAATGACATTTTCTTTGTTTGGTGTTTTCTTTTTTTTGTGTGAGTCAAGAACTACCATTATTCAGGTAAATGGAACTAATAGCAATAATTCCCTAAATGGCGCAAACGAAAACAGCCGGTGATTTCCCTTTTTGAATGTGCTTGCCTGTACAGACCCAGTTGTAGCTGAATGGAGTGCTTTTGCTGGTGTTTACATCCGTAACCACGACTTCACGCGAAAGACCTATCAATTTGGACTAGCCTTATCGACAGGTTACAGGGTAAGAGATTTCGATTGTAAGACGTCATTATTTGTTTTTTTTTTGTTATTTATCGATGTTTCCTTACCTCATTTTTATTCTTAGTTCTCTTATTCTGGTTCATTCTTGTTATTTCGTAACAAAGTGGAACACGTTATTTTAAGGAAGTGACGTCAGCAGAGGATCAGCGCGATGCCTGCAAGCTATATATGAACAAGGGGGTGAAGGTCATGGGATAACACGTTAGAGCATGAAGCGTTGTTGATATAATATAATTCGGTTCGGTAATCATCTCTGTCAGATCAATTATCACGCAACGATGCCATTAGTGAATATGTTATCACAGAATATGTTACTAATATGGTGTGGATTAGTTCAGTTGACAGATGTACATCTGGCAAATCCATATAGCTCAGATTCCATTCCCAGAACTTACCCTAACAGACAGCACCGTGTCACATACTAGCGAAAGTACTGAAGATGATTTCAGCATACACGCGCGAGCTCCGCTGCACACGATAAAGCTTTGAGAATGGAGAGGGTATTTGAGTAGACTTTTTTTTTTTTATCTCTGACAGTTTTATATTCATCAATCATATCTCTCCTCGACGCTGAAAGGCAAATAAGGAAGGCAAGTACTTTTAAGTTTGCCGCTATCAGTATCTACATAATACTGGCCTCTTCCGTTAAACTAGAGCTCTTAAACTGTTACTCTCCTCCACTCTCTATTTTAGCTAGTACTTAAGCTGATTGATTTTGCAGTTCAGATTATTTGGGGCGTACAGTTTTTTATTTAACAATAAAAACTGTCCTCCATTGACTCCCTATTTGTTCCAATCCCAGTTGGTTTCACTTAAGTACTTGTTATGGTATAGTCAATAAGCACAGTAACACTTCTGGATAGGCAAAATAAGTAATTTTATTCGAGAATACAATTCTATAAATATGTATTTCTATAAAATATCAATTTAGAAACAAAATCGCACAAATTGAAAACTTACTAAAGCATATTAATATTAAAATCTAATGATATGGCCTTTGGTATCTTGACAGACAATTGGAAGAAATAAATCATGATTTGTCGGTAGTTTTGTAATATTAGTGTCTTATGCTGGATGCTTTTTTGCTGATCAGCTGATCTTGTAACAGAATCTACCAATATTGAATAAGACAGATCCGACCGCAGAAAGAACAAGAAGTATTTGTGGTGCCTGGCCTCATTGCCTTTCCCTGCGTCTTTTGTCTACTAAATCTGACATAAACGCCTCCTCGAATATTCTTTAAATCAACATTATACCGTCTGATGTTTCAGTTATCTTTTTACTTTTTAATTAAACTGAAATTTTGAACTAGCAAACTTTTAGTGTACTCGGTATTAGCCGCGATAGCTCAGTGGTTAATGAACTGGACTACAAAGGGCAAGAGGTAGGGTTCGATCCACACCGACGGCTCCGGTTTCGCCCAGCCTTTAATGGGTACCGGATTTTTTTTTCTGGGAAAATAAAGCGGCACGGGCGTAATACCGACCACATTACCCCAAAAAACATGTGCCAAAGGTCTGTAAAATTTATTATCACTACCACCATATTCCCTATACGCCACTTGGCATGACGGGAGTACTTTACTTTTTATTGCTCGGTATTTGATCTACCGCTCCCAAAATATTTCTCTGCACGGAATCCGTTCCAAAATTATCTCAATTTTTTCGTCTTTGACCATATTTTTTGCGTGTTTTATTTCCTAAGATCTTGACTATTGATTTCCATATTTCTTTTATTAACCTTCAACTTAATTTGTGCCTGATTTTGTTTTCTTTAGTTAATGTTTGTTGTTTAACTCCATGTTTAAGTTTGTGTGTCTTGTGTTGTCCTTATCATGAAGAAACAGGTAGATAGTTTTGTTATCCTTACCATGAACAAACAAGTAGATAGTTTTGTTGTCCTTATCATGAATATAAAGGTAGATAGTTTTGAAAAGATACGATCTTACACCGCATTCCACGTCACAATGACGTGCAGGTAACATTTTGCTTTTTTAAAATTTATTTAATTAATGCTATAAATGAATAAAGCCGTTAGAATGTTCATATTTATATGTATATTTTGTCTATTCACTCGGGGAGAAACACCAATACAGAAGTAATGAAACATCTTAAAAAGAAGGAAAACTATTTAACACTGTGTGAACAAGAAAAATGAAATTTGTCGGACACGTAAAGAGGCACAATAACTGACTGAAAGTCATCTTGGCGGGGGAAATAGGCGGCAAACGAGTTTAACACAGTGTGGCTATCGGTCCCCGAAAATAGGCGGTAAACGAGTTTAACACAGTGTGGCTATCAGTACCCGAAAATAGGCGGTAAATGAGTTTAACACAGTGTGGCTATCGGTCCCCGAAAATAGGCGGTAAACGAGTTTAACACAGTGTGGCTATCGGTCCCCCGAAAATAGGCGGTAAACGAGTTTAACACAGTGTGGCTATCGGTCCCCGCGGTAAATGAGTTTAACACAGTGTGGCTATCGGTCCCCGCGGTAAATGAGTTTAACACAGTGTGGCTATCGGTCCCCGCGGTAAATGAGTTTAACACAGTGTGGCTATCGGTCCCAGAAAATAGGCGGTAAACGAGTTTAACACAGTGTGGCTATCGGTCCCCGCGGTAAATGAGTTTAACACAGTGTGGCTATCGGTCCCCGAAAATAGGCGGTAAACGAGTTTAACACAGTGTGGCTATCAGTACCCGAAAATAGGCGGTAAATGAGTTTAACACAGTGTGGCTATCGGTCCCCGCGGTAAACGAGTTTAACACAGTGTGGCTATCGGTCCCCGAAAATAGGCGGTAAACGAGTTTAACACAGTGTGGCTATCAGTACCCGAAAATAGGCGGTAAACGAGTTTAACACAGTGTGGCTATCGGTCCCCGCGGTAAACGAGTTTAACACAGTGTGGCTATCGGTCCCCGCGGTAAACGAGTTTAACACAGTGTGGCTATCAGTCCCCGCGGTAAACGAGTTTAACACAGTGTGGCTATCAGTACCCGAAAATAGGCGGTAAACGAGTTTAACACAGTGTGGCTATCGGTCCCCGCGGTAAACGAGTTTAACACAGTGTGGCTATCGGTCCCCGCGGTAAACGAGTTTAACACAGTGTGGCTATCAGTCCCCGCGGTAAACGAGTTTAACACTGTGTGGCTATCGGTCCCCTCGGTAAACGAGTTTAACACAGTGTGGCTATCGGTCCCCGCGATAAACGAGTTTAACACAGTATGGCTATCGGTCCCCGCGGTAAACGAGTTTAACACAGTGTGGCTATCAGTCCCCGCGGTAAACGAGTTATCACAGTGTGGCTATCGGTCCCCGCGGTAAACGAGTTTAACACAGTGTGGCTATCAGTCCCCGCGGTAAACGAGTTCAACACAGTGTGGCTATCGGTCCCCGCGGTAAACGAGTTTAACACAGTGTGGCTATCAGTCCCCGCGGTAAACGAGTTTAACACAGTGTGGCTATCGGTCCCCGCGGTAAACGAGTTTAACAGAGTGTGGCTATCGGTCCCCGCGGTAAACGAGTTTAACACAGTGTGGCTATCGGTCCCCGCGGTAAACGAGTTTAACACAGTGTGGCTATCGGTCCCCGCTACAGGTTTGGGAGGAAAGAATATAGCCACTGTCGCTTGTTACGCAGGGAGGTTGGGGTGAAGGTTTCGCCGGTACTATGGAGTTCGTCCATCTGGGCTGAAGCCAGGTTCGGTGCTTTCACAAGTGGTGCTGGGATTGCTTCATACTGGTGACCGTGTTGAGGAGGGTGTCTGAGCACTATGGAATTCTTGACTGTGCAATGAAGATGATTTGTTGACTAAACTAAACTAAACTAAACTAAACTAAAGTAAAGTAAAGTAAACTAAACTAAACTAAACTAAACTAAACGTGGTTGACAAATAATGGAGTGAACCGAAAGCATCAAAGAGAATGGACAAAAGACCCTGTAAAGCACGCGCCATCAAGGCAAGAGACAGTGAATATACCACTCTACAGCAGCCAGCTTTCAATGCACAGACTGCACAACATGATGATGAATAGAAATTAAACATAAAATACTCTCTGTACACGAAATAGCTTTTTATGAGACCAATTCTACTTTGACACTTTCCTACATGCGTTGTCTCCTGATCACATGAAAAGAACATATATGTACATTAAAAGTTGGGTGAACCCGGAAGCCGTCGGTTGGGATCAAACCCTACCTCTTGTCGTCCTTTGTAGTTCAGTTCGCTAACCACTAAGCTATCGCGGCTCCACTATATTATATATAACACGATCTATTTGCAAACAAAACATTTTAAATGCTATTTTTTCGCAAATGACGAAAGGGTCAACACGAAGAAAATAAGATCGGAAGGAGACCACGGTATAAAAGAACTTGAGAAACACTGTTCTGGATAGAGCTCATAAAGTTAGGATGGTTATTCCTCTGAAAGACAACGAATTATGCGCAATACCTTCCACCGTCCAATAAAAGTGAAGTTAAATAATACAAATATAACGGGGTTCATTCCTAAAATAAAATCTGTTACAAAAATTATACATCGGATAGACGATATACCCATGTAAGGCTGGGTGAACCCGGAAACCACCGATCGGGATCGAACCCGCCTCTTGACCTTAGTAGTCCAATTCACTAACCACTGAGCTATCTCACTTTAATGTACTCATTATTAAGCCTGTCTCATATTTTAATCATTTCTGCACATATGTCAAGCAGAACGCTAATCTAACGGAGCAGATCTTGCCTATTTTATTTGGAAATGCTTAGTTAATATTAGCATAATAAGTAATATGAATTGTTAATTCGTTTTCTCCTGTTTATTATACGATTTTTGCTTGAAAACAGAAATATTAATTTTCTTTAAATAATTATTGCAAGAACATCCAGTGACGTCATATATGACAGCAATGTAGTCCAAAATCTCCTTACACATTGCTCGATAAGTGACGGTCCTTAACAAAGTGCTCTAAGTCTGGCTCATACTGTGCAGCTGCACTTCCATTGTTGGAGTCTCGGTGGCTAAGTGGTTAGTGTGCTCGCTTCCTAACCAGAATGGTCTAGGTTCGGTCCCCAGCTGTGGCGGATTTTTTTCGGACTGACAAGGCTCCGGGGTTCACCCAGCCTCTACAAATGGGCACCAGAGATTTTTCCGGGAAGTGAAGGTGGCCTGGCGTGATGCCGACCACATCACCAAAAAATATGCTGTGGTCATGGAAAAAATATGGTCACTAACACCATATTCCCCATACGCCTAGCAAGGCGTGGAGGGATCCTTTACTTAATTCTATTGTCGTACATGATAATGTCTTTAATTTGTTCCTCGTCCGTTTTCCTCAGAGACTGCATCATGACTAACTTAGTTTTGGTTCTGCATATACAACTTATCTTTCCTTAGCTGTTGGTATAAAAAAAAGAAACTATCATAAGAAACATCTACCGTACACATCTGATGGTGTATGTCGGAGGGCTCTCGGCGGGACCAGAGAAATAAAGGCCGCTTGGTCAAAGCAGTCGTCATGACGTGTGAGACTTCGGATTTTTATTTATCTGTTGGTATTATTACTAATCAAAAAATAATAAAAATTTTAGAAAGCATAAACGTAGATAGCAAAGATCTAAGAATAATAAAGAACATGTATTGACAACAAACAGCGGCCATGAGAACTGGAAACCAATTGGGATTGTTTCAACAAATAAAACAGGGTGTTAGGCAAGATTGTGTGCTGTCACCAGATTTGTTTAATATTTATAGTGAGATTATTTTAAGATCCATAAGGGACATGCCTGGAATAACAATTGGAGGTCATAATATAAATAATCTAAGGTATGCTGATGATACAGTCTTAATCGCTAAGAGTGAAAATGAGTTACAAGAAATGTTGGACATTATAGTGAAAGAAAGCAAAAATAAAGGACTCAGCCCTAATAGCAAAAAGACAGAGGTAATGGTAATATGGTAACAACAAAGAAAAATACATCACCTCAGTGCAAAATAAAGACAAGTGGAACAATATTAAAACAGGTAAATGAATTTAACTATTTGGGAACTTTGTTAACCTCTAACGGAAGATGTACAAAAGAGGTGAGATGCAGAATGGCTCAGGCAAAGCAGCTTTCCAAAAAATGAGGAAGATACTATGCAATCCATTTTTGACAATAGAAACAAGAAAAAGAGTTCTTAAATGTTATGTGGAGCTAGTCTTAACATATGGATGCGAATCATGGGCAATAGGACAACAGACAAGAAAATCACTGGAGTCTGTATAAATGTGGTTTTACAGAAGAATGTTGAGAATACCATGGACAGCTAAGAAGAGTAATGAAGATGTTCTGAGAGAAGTCAAAGCAAAAAGAGAGCTAATTTCCAATATTAGGAAGAAACAATTATCATTTTTGGGCCATGTAATGAGAAGAGAACAACTGGAATATATTGTAACAACTGGGAAAATTGAGGGACGTAGAGATAGAGGAAAGCAAAGAGAAAAAATAACAGACAGCTTAAGAGAATGGCTTGGCAGAAGGTCAACAACAGAAATGATAAATAGCTGCCGAGATCGAAAGTTGTGGAGAGACATGATCACTTACGCCGGTTCCCGTACTTGATAATGATGATTATTACTAATGAGACTTTAAATACATGGGAACAACATTCTCTGAAGATGGTAAAATCGATTTAAAAAATAAATACACGATGCAATAAGGCAAACCAAATATTGGGACAGCTATCGCCAATACTTCAACACAAACCAAATATTGGGACAGCTATCCCCTATACTTCAACACAAACCAAATATTGGGACAGCTATCGCCAATACTTCAACACAAAGCAATACCTATTACAACCACAAAACATCTTATACGGAGTTTATTCATTCCAAGAGTGTGCTACCAATGCCAAACATGGGACCCGCGATAGTTCAGTGGACAGCTAACTGGACTACAAAGGACAAGAGGTAGGGTTCGATCCCAACCGACGGCTTCCGGGTTCACCCAGCCTTTAATGTGTACCTGATTTTTTTCTGGGAAAGTAGAGCGGCACGGGCGTAATACCGACCACATTACCCCAAAAGTCATGTGCCGAGGGTCTGTGAAACTTATGGTCACCGACACCATATTCCCTATACGCCACTTGGCGTGACGAGGGTACTTTACTTTTTTTTTCATGCCAAACATTGTCACTTACATTTAAAGCACAAAAGAAAGCTTGTCACCACAGAGATGCGATGTGTGAGAAAAGTGCTTGGAGTCAACATAAACGACAGGATCTGATATGACATCGATAAAGAGTAGGCATTGAGCCAATCCTAACTTATATACAGAAACAACAAATAAACTGGTTTGCCCATCTAGAAAGAATTCCGTGTGTTTCCTTATCACACACAAAAATATAATAAAAGAAAAGAAGGGAGAAGAGCAAGAGGTAGACCTAGAGTGAGATGGACAAACAACATCAAAGAAACAACAACATTAATTGATAATGAATGAAGCCACCAAAAGGGTGAGAACCAGAAATCTGTATCTCTCTCGACACCCAAACGGGTACAAAGAGGAAGTGAAGAAAGAAAGAGAAAGAAGATGATTACTATTGTATGTTGTAAAGAGATATGGGGAGTTATAATGTTTTGTCTTTCACTAAATGTCTTGTAATGGTTATTTTTAGCTCGTCTCCGAATGAATTCTGCCACATTGTCTATTCGTGTCCCTTATTTTTCCTAATTCCCTGAAGCATCCATCGTTGCGTAACAGGACAAAACACAAACTGTCATAGGGCGAATAAACCACATGGCACTTTAGGTCTAACTCGATTGACTTTTATTCTTCACAAACATATAGAACATATATCAAACATTGTTAAGTTACTCTCACATCTACAATTACAGCTTTTATAGAAGTTCAACATCGAACGTAATGATACAACGAATCGTAACTGTTATTCCTTTCGGTGACTGTCTGTCTACTGGTGTAATTATCATCTACCAGGTTTTCTCACCGACTACTTCTTGCCTAGTCACACACTTATAATGTTAACCTTTAACGTGGTTAAATCACACAACATTCACTATACTGAAGATACTGTGCTTAAATCACACAACATTCTATATACCGAAGATACTCTCCCACTGACTGTTGTCTTCAACTTCTAACTATCACGACAATCATCTGTCCGTCACATCGAGGTTTGATTGTCTCCGATTGTATCTGTACCATCATATTTGTCCAACACCGGATTTTTATCTATGATTTCTCTCTGCGGCAACCACCCCTGGTCTCAGCAGCGAGGCCCGACTTGAGACGTCAATTACTCGTCGACGGAAAAAAAAATATCAGTACCTCCGAAGTCGGAGTTATCTGCCTGTACGACGAGGGATCCCTGTGCACACAGCTGCCAGGGAAAAATGGATTAACACGCAAAATTCAGTTCCTAGTCTCTAGGGACTTCGTCAGCGGTTAAAGCTGGCGAACGAAAAAAAAAAAAAATCCGTCCAACCAATATTGACACTTCAATCATCTAAGTTGACCCAGGGCTAGAACTGCTTCAATACTGAAGAAAAGAAGAGTTTACGTTTTCATAAAACACCACAAGCTTCTAATTAGAGTGACCTTATCATTAATTAACAATGACCTCATCATATGTAATTAAATGTATTAACTCCAAGGAAATCCACAAATGTGGTGCATGATAGTTCAGGCATATCTTCAACCAACACCAAAATATGTAAACATAAATAAATAAGGAAAGCAGGGATTAGGCGAATAATTGCAGCGCTGCTCCATAAATAAGGAAAATTTGATACAAAGGGGAGTAAGCAAACACGTTAATCTGGAAGAGCTGCTTTACAGGAAGAGACAACTCTTGATACAAATAACTGCATCTTTGCTGCTAAAATCTTCCCCGAAATAAATGCTTACTGAGATCAGATGTTGTGGACCGTGCAAAAACAGTGCAAGACAACTTGTTATAGGAATGAAGATGAAGAATAATAATTCTAATTCATGAATTAGGTGGTGTCAAATTACTACATAATCACGAAGATACAGACTTTTATTAATGGATGCTTGCGCAGAATAAAAGGATGGAGGTGGCGGGACGGGATCAGTGACACAGAGTTGTGGAAATGTGCTAGTCGGGCACTAGTGGATACAGAGATACAGCGACGACGATGGCGCTGGATAGGACACACACTACGGAAGCCAACTGAGAGTATTACACAACAGGCCCTTTTTTGGAATCCCCAGGGGAAAAGACGGAGAGGAAAACCAAGGAATTCTTGGAGAGGACAGATAGAAGCAGAGATGAAGATGATGGGGAAGACATGGAGGGATCTTGGGGGGAATGCCAGGTAACAGAACGACTTGGAAAGTGTTTGTTGAAGACATATGCTCCACTGGGAGCTAAAAAGGTAGAAGAAGAAGAGGAAGAAATTACTACATGTATTTCTACTGTTCACGGCTTTTTATAACAATATATATTATTTCTATTTCTAAAGTGTAAGCCAACAATACTTGAGTTCTCCTTACTTCCTTTTATGTCTGTTTTTATTTCCCCCATTATTTTGTTATTAGCAGACAGGTAGTTGATGGAGAGCTTCTTAACAAACACAAGACAAACTCACACGGTTTATATAGAATCATTTTGTTTTATTTTTACGTCTTGAATATTATTTATCACAGTGAGTTATTACTTTGTTATTTACTTTTTTTTCCTCTTCTCATTATAGTTACATTTTTTCCTCTTTTCTCAACATAGTCTGGCTTTATACCAGTCCCTCTCATGAAAATATGCAACACCATTTAGACCATTCGGGGGACTGGTTGGTCTCGAGACAAGACGCTAGCCTCGAGACAGAGAGGTTGTGGGTTCAAATCCCTGCTACAACGGTTGGGAGTTTTATTTATGATTTCTCTCTGCGGCAACCACCCCTGGTCTCAACAGTTGTCTCTGGTCCCGGCTTGAAACGTCAATTACTCATCGACGGAAAAATTATGAGTACCTCCGAAGTCGGAGTTATCTGCCTGTGCGGCGAGGGACCCCGGTTCACATGGCTGTCAGGGAAAAATTGATTAAACACGCTAAATTCAGTTCATAGTCTCTAGGGTCTTCGTCAAAGGTAAAAAGCTGGCGAACGAACAAAAAAAAAAAAAAAAAAAAAAAAAATTTAGACCATTCCAGACACATTAAAAGAACCGGAGAGCAAGTGTCAGTTCACGTGATGTACCAGCAGGGTTTCCAGTGTCGGGCTACCAGTGCTGTCCACGTATTGATCACACCAAACCGTGTCTGCAGTTTTCACTTACAATATAAACCGGCCTCACCCAAATAGTTTATTTATGGTCACGTCCATCCGGCGAGGGCGAGAAATGGATTCGGAAACTCCGTGGGAATAAAAGTTCCTGCTGATTTATTGAAGACATTTTCTTGTCCCTTTTTTATAAATATTTCATTCTTTACATCTGAACACTACTCCACGTTTTTTTAAAATATTATTTTTCTTGTTTGTTCAGAAACGCGAATCAGAAACCAATCAGGGCAGTGGCTGAAAAATTTAGTGAAAGGTTGTTTTCCTTTCCGTTAGCTTTCAGTTGATTGCAGTTTAAAAAAAAATATTAGCCCGGCTTTCTCACTTTCATGTGTTGTCTTTTAGTCTCTTGAGGTTGAGTCAAATATTTTTTCTCTGTTAAATTAGGATCATCATCACAGCACTCCAGTAACACCCATAGATGCTCCGATGTCTTCACAATGTCTATCAGCCCACAGCGACTAATTGTGCCAGTCCGGTGTTGGTTGATAAACCCTCTCATTCGTCCAGAATATCGCTCTGCTCTGGCAACACCGGTCTTCACTCCCAGTTCACGTAGTCTAGATAGCCATGTATTTGCAGGCTTGCCAACTTGGCTTTTTTAGCACGGTGTTTTGGCCATATATCAAAATTTCCATCTGGCAACCCTGTGTATTTGTACTTCTGCCAAAGCCTTTTGTTCTGCCCACCTCTCTTAGGTTGTTAATGATATCAACACGATATACGAATTTCCAGCATTAGCCCAACAGCTAATATTGCCCGAACCGTCAAGTGTGTCTGCCACGTGTGGAGTATGTGTGAACCTACGTGTGGAGTATGTGTGAACCTGTCTTGGCATTTGGCATTGAAAGTTGGACATTCGGACAACCAATGTGGAAATCGCTGGAGACCACGCAATGGGGTTTGACAGACCGATTGAGACCATTACGAAGAAAACTTGTGTGACGATGACGTTTTAATAGAAAGAAAAATAATAATAATGAATAAATCGCGTTACAAGTATCGGGAATATAATTAACGGTAATCACTTGTTAATGTTTAATAAAAATGTTATGAAGAGCCAGTCTTAACATATGGATGTGAATCATGGACAATAGGACAACAGACAAGAAAATCACTGGAGTCAGTAGAAATGTGGTTTTACAGAAGAATGTTGTGAATACTATGGACAGCTAAGAAGAGTAATCAAAACGTTCTGAAGGAAGCCAAAGCAAAAAGAGAGCTAATTTCCAATTTTAGGTAGAAACAATCATCATTTTTCGCCATGTAATGAGAAGAGAACAGCTGGAATATATTGTAACAACTGGACAAATTGAGGGACGTAGAAATAGAGTGAAGCAAAGAGAAAAGATACCAGACAGCTTAAGAGAATGGCTTGGCAGAAGGTCAATAACAGAAATGATAAAGAACTGTCGTGATCGAAAGTTGTGGAGAGACATGATCACGAACGCCAGCAGGCCCGGTACTTGATGCTGATGATGAATTATTTGTTAGTCATATAAAGAAAGAATGGTAGAGGTTGGATATATTGTGACAAGTGGATTAATGCGTGAAGAACAGGCTGGGTTTAGAAAAGGGAGAAGCTGTCTTGACCACATTTTCACTCTACGACTTATATTGGAGGAACACATTGAAAAGCAAAAACCTTTTGTACTTAACTTCATCGACTTCAAAAAAGCATTTGATAGTATTCATAGAGATTCTTTGTGGAAAATTCTGAAGCAATATGGCTTACCATCAAAAATCATAAATATTATCAAAGACATGTATGATGGTTACACATGTGCAGTTCGAACAGAGGAAGGACTGAGCGAATGTTTCCCAACAGAAACTGGGGTCAAACAAGGATGTATTTTATCGCCCTTGTTATTTGGAATTGTTATGGACTTCATAATGAAGAAATGCTGCACTGGTAATAAAGGCATCGAATGGATACAAGGAGACCATTTGGAGGACCTGGACTTTGCTGATGACATAGTTCTCATCAGCAATCAGATAAAAACGATGCAGGAAAACACAAATGAACTATCATCAATAGCCAGCAAAATTGGGCTTGAGGTCAATCATGAAAAGACTAAAGTCATGAAAAGTTTAATTCCAACAAGTGACAAAATATACATGGAAAACAAACCAGTAGAAGAGATCGATCACTTCATCTATCTTGGAAGTCACATTGATCGAGAAGGGGATACGAGCAAAGAAATTAGAATCAGACTGGCTAAAGCAGCAATGTCTTTCAGAAGCCTTGAAAAGTTGTGGAAATCAAAACTCATTAGCACAAACACAAAACTTAGGCTATTCAAATCAAATGTACTATCAACCCTTACGTATGCGTGTGAAAGCTGGAAAACAACAAGAGATATAGAAACAAAGTTGAACGCATTCGAAAATAAATGTCTAAGGAAAATACTTGGTATAGAATGGAACGAATTCAAAACAAACGAGGAAATTAGAGAAATCGCCAATCAACCACTAATATCTTCAGTAATAAAGAAAAGACGATGGTCATACGTTGGACATGTGATGAGAAGAGATAATAATCGAATAGCAAAGCAAGCCCTCATATGGGAAACAACAGGTAAAAGAAAAAGAGGAAGACCCAGGGAGACACTGAGAAGAACATTGATGAGAGAGGCAAGAGCAGCAGGAATCGGCTCCCTCAATGAGATAGAACTGCTTGCACAGAACAGAGACAGATGGCGAGATTTGATAAAATATATTTAAAAGAAAACTGCTAGAACAAAAATTCATATAGGAGAAGGTGTATCTTGGTCTACGCCCTATGGGCCGGTTACGGCTCGAAAGGTCAATAGATAGATAGATAGGACACATTAGCGAAAAGAAGAGATTGTGATATAGACTGAAGAAACATAGTAAAATGCTACCAGATAGTTTAAGTGAATGCCTTAGTTTATAGGTTCGCAACTGTGGAGATACACGGTTGTGATGAGACATATTCTTAGATGCCAGTAGACAGGTACTTTGTGGTGATGCTATTAAAATATTTGGCACTTTTACAGCATGGCGTATCACAGAAGTACCTCTATCTTTTCTGTCGACTGTATAAAGCAGCTCCCATGATAGTACATTGCTGAATGATTCCAACGATTAGCGGTGCCCGCTACACACATCTCTCCAAATCTGCCCTAGCCTGTAATAGAAGGCGTCGCTAGAGTTGATATCTAAATAAATGCAAGGAAAGTGTTGACATTTCGCTAGACTAATTCTTACAGCGAGGAGCAAACTGTTTGTTAGCTCGACCGTTTTATGGCTCTCATTTTCCAAATAAAACAGTCGCTAACTGTGATTTCATTGATTTTAGGAGTTGAACCCAAATAGCCGACTTCAAAGCCGAAAAGCTGCATGGCCTTGACTCCACAACAACTGTGACCTCTTCACGATTCCATATTAAACCTTAAAACGCTCTTAGTCTAACTATCTTCTTGAGGAAAGCTCTAATCACATAACGTACTTAATTTGTAGAGAAGATTGACTATTACTCAGCACACGGGAGGTTTTAGACAATTTGACGACTGGCTGGTAACTTTTTTGGCATTTTTCTCTTTCACTATTCTTCTTTTTGACAGTTTCTGAGTTGATTTTGAAAGTTTTCTGTTTTCAATGACACTATTTTAGTGTAACTCTGGGTAATTTCCATTTCACTTCTAGTGAGACCCTGGATTCGCAGAACAAATTAGCCGTTATATTCCAGATGGTTCTCATCAACCGGAGGGCTACCGTACCCCTCATTAGTGAGTGACTTCAACACTAGGCGGACAGGCTTCTTTTTATTTTATCTTCTTCTTCTTCTTCTTCTTCTTCTTCTTCTTCTTCTTCCCATAATCCAGTGGGTTGTTGGGGCACTACTGACAGACTTCATAAACCATCTCCATTGATCTCCATCATCAGTCATTATTTGGGACTGCGAAGTCAAGGACTACCCGTTCTGTGATGTTATCTTCCCATTTCCTTCTCTGTCTACCTTTTCTTCTTTCTCATTTGTAAGTGAATGTAGAATGGTTTTGGAAAAATTGGAGAGAAGGGGGGGGGGCGTCGGAGTAGAAGAATGAAAATCCTAAATACACAAACTCAAAATTGCGAGAGAGTATGTAAGTAAAGTAAAGTACCCCCCGTCACGCCAAGTGGCGTATAGGGAAATATGGTGTTAGTGACCCTATATTTTACAGACCTTCAGCACATGATTTTTGGGGTAATGTGGTCGGTATTACGCCCGTGCTGCTTTACTTTCCCAGAAATAATCCGGTACCCATTTAAGGCTGGGTGAACCCGGAGCCGTCGGTTGGGATCGAACCCTACCCCTTGTCCGTAGTAGTCCAGTTCACTAACCACTGAGCTATCGCGGCTCCCACTAATTTTTAGGGAATTAGTAAAACCCGAGAGAGTATGTACTGAAAGAAAAAGTTATTATTTTAATATTTCAGTTATGTATTTAAAACTTTCAAAGTGCGTTATTGTTAAACTCTGACGAATACTATAATATTAGATGTATAGAATATTAGAGTGTATATAGAGTGAGACATTTTAATTGACACTCTATAGTAATACCATCAACACAGGTTCATTCTTTTACATCACACATTTCTTTATGTCGGTTCTAAATTGAATGAAACTGGTAACAAAGAATATACATTTCTATCATAAATAATTTAACACGAAGTATTAAAGTATTATCTCTGTAGACCGGAAATTAGTACTGAAGACTACTTTACTTGGAAAGAAACACGACTCAGTGCTGACAAACTTACCCAACAAATGTTCTTAAGGTGAAACAAAATATGGACATGAACACTTTTAGTCGAGGAACTCGTTCTTTCATTCTTCTATCGAACGAAGTGTTATGTTAGTAAACGAGTGGTCAGATGGATTATGGGTAGTCAAATGGATGATGTTGCGTAGAGTAAGTGTCGTTATTTTGTGCCGAATATATATTGTAAGCTTTAGAGTCCATGCAGTTGGAGGTTGACGCTCGGGGGCCATAACTCAGGCGGGCCCACCTCCCATATAGTGTCAAGAAGCTAAAGTCATTCTCTTAAGCTGTCTGATATCTTTTCTCTTTGCTTCCCTCTATCTCTTCGTCCCTTAATGTTCTCAGTTGTTAAATATATTCCAGCTTTTCCCTTCTCTCATTACATGACAAAAATAATTATGATTGCTTCCTCCTAATATTGGATATTAGCTCTCTTTTTGCTTTGGCCTCTTTCAGAACATTTTTTATGAATCTTTTTAGTTGTCCATGGTATTCTCAACATTCTTATGTAAAACCACATTTCTACAGCCTCCAGTGATTTTCTTGTCTATTGTCCCATTGTCCATGTTTCACATCCATATGTTAAGACTTGCTCTACATAACAACTGATTACTCTTTTTCTTGTTTCTATTGTCAGAAATGGATTGCACAGTATCTACCTCATTTTTTGGAAGGCTGCTTTTGCCTGAACCATTCTGCATCTCACCTCTGTTGTACATCGTGAATGCAGACTCATAAATCTTCGTGTTCTATCTTTAAAATAAAAACAATTCTTTTGTATTATTTATTCATAATTAATTTCCATAATGTCTTGATTTATATGTTATATATTGCAGACTTTTATTATGTGTTTTTTTTACTGCAGCAATCTCTCTTAAAGCAAAAACTAGAGAGAAAGATTGATAGGTAGATAGCCAATTAGAGAAATAGGCGGAGAGATAACCGCATGGAGGCAGATAAATATAAATGTAGGCAAACAAAGTAAGAGGCAAACAGATTAACAAGAGACAGATAGACAGGCAGACAGATGGTTAGTCGGGTAGATAGATATGTAGACAGACATTCAGTCCACATGTAGGTAGTTAGGATGACAGACATAGAGGAATACAAACAGACATTCAGTCCACATGTAGGTAGTTAGGATGACAGACATAGAGGAATACAAACAGACATTCAGTCCACATGTAGGTAGTTAGGATGACAGACATAGAAGAATACAAACAGACATTCAGTCCACATGTAGGTAGTTAGGATGACAGACATAGAGGAATACAAACAGACATTCAGTCCACATGTAGGTAGTTAGGATGACAGACATAGAGGAATGCAAACAGACAGATATACAGATATTCAGGAGGGAAGTCCGACGGACGGACAAACAGTCGGAGAGATGGATAGTCCCAAGTGTCATCGAGATATCATGTTTTAACTTCTTGGTTCTAGACCCGTGACATTTAAAGACGAAAGGCCAGTAGCTTTCCATCGTATACATTTCACTAGCTATTCACCATTAAAAAAAAATAAATAAAGCAGGGTCCAATGCAGATCAGGATCATTATTACGAATAGAACGAACGACTACTCTGATGGAAAATGTTAGTGCTGGCCACGCCTGCATTCGTTTTATTACAAGTGCAGATTTTTTTCTCTTTCACTGCCCGACAAGAGCTGTATAGCTGAGAGGAAAACAAATATGGCCATCAGAAAAACAACCCTACATGACAAACTATGGAGAACCGATGAAGACATCAAATGAACGTCTTAACCGTGACCCAAGCTAATTCTTTTTTCTTTCTCTTTCTTCACTTCCTCTTGTACAGCGTTCCGGTGTCGAGGGAGATACACAGTTCTGGTTATCGCCTTCTTGACGGCTTCACTCATTGTCAGTTGACTTTGCTGCAGCGTATCTTTGATGTTGTCTTTGTGGCTCAGTAGGCCTTCTTCTGGAACAATGGGCAACACATACAAATGAAAACTAGGTAACAAATACATTTAGAAATATCAGAAAGAAACAATTGACATTTTTCGAGCATATCTATAGAAGCGGAAAATTAGATTACGTGGTTACAACTGGCAAAATACAGGGAAAGAGAGATCGCGGACGACAAAGAGATAAGATACTAGATAACTTGGTGTCAGGGCATAGAAAACAGTCAACAACAGAATTGATACGATGCACGGTGGATAGTAAATTGTGGAAGGATGTGATCGCCTACGCTAACCGGTATGGCACGTGATGATGAACAAGTAGATTATACAAACAGAAAAGAAAGAAATGAATGAGACCCTACCTTCTCTGGAATGTGTTGTGCTGCGTTTATTCTTCAAACCTGGCGACTCTAACCCTAACCCCCCCCCCCCCACCCCACCCCAACCCACCTCCTTCCCTGAACAAAAAACATCTGAGGTACCACTTTCAGTGGCTAGGTGAACACCGAAGCTGTTTCGGTTGGAAATAAAATAATTAAATTAAATATTCTTCACATTTTGAAAATTGAACCCGAACACATACTTGATCAGTAAACGAAAACTCTAGGAACTGCGTGTCGTGGCAACAAAAGATGCAGATGCAAAGCATTTATTTTGGGAAGACTGGATATGAATTTGTTGTTTGTTTCTGAGATTTTGTCTAGACTTCCGCTTGCGTATATCATCATCATCATCATCATGTACCCTGCCGGTTGGCGTAGGCGATCATGTCCCTCCAAAATCTTCTATCTACAGTGCATCGTATCAGTTCTATTGTTGACTGTTTTCCATGCCATGACACCAAGCTATCCAGTATTTTCTCTCTTTGTCGTCCGCGATCTCTCTTTCCTTTTATTTTGCCAGTTGTAACCAAGTATTCCAACTTTCCTCTTCTCATGATGTGCCCAAAAAATGTTGATTGCCTCTTTCTGATGTTTTTTAAGAGCTCCCTTTTTGTGTTGGCCTCTTTGAGAACTTCCTCATTGGTCTTTTTATCTGTCCAGGGATTGCGTATATCGATCTCCGATAAAAGAGAGTTCTTTCTCAAGCTCAGTCTGAACACGTGACTTTTATTTCTCCATAATCCACTTCCATTTGAACAATATGCTCGACTTCACTTATCCTGATGGATTTTTGAAGAAAAAAAAAATAAAATAAAAACCTGTTCAATCCACAAAGCGGGTTAATTCACAAGCGAAATGCGAACGTTTAGCCTCAACGCTACATCAATTCGCAAAAGCTAAGACAGCTGGCCCGCGTCTACACAATAGAAACATATAGGCCACCAAGGAATACACGGGAAACAACAAGCGGAGAACTAGACCTCCAGGACAACATAGAAACAAATGTTGAAGAGTCCCTGATGATGCGGGATTTGGCTGGAATCACGTCAGAAGAAAAATTGATGGTGCGATATGTTGTGGCTCTCTTGGGGACAAATTCTAGACTTTGCGGTCTGTGTGTTAAGGTAAAGGAAGTACACACTGAAGTAAATATGTAATTAATTATGTTGGTAAATATGTAATTGAGTTGGTGAAGATGTATTTTAACAGATCTGCAAATATGTAATTTAGAAAGTGGGTATATATTCAGTTAAGTATGTAAGAAACTACCATGGGGTAGGGTTCGGTCCCAACCGACGGCTTCCGTGTTCACCCAGCCTTAAATGGGTACAGTATTTTTTTCTGGAAAGTAAAGCAGCACGGGCGTAATACCGACCACAATACCCCAAAAATCATGTGCTGAAGGTCTGTAAAATATAGGGTCACTAACCAAATATTTCCTTATACGCCACTTGGCGTGTCAGGGGTACTTTACTTTTTTTTTAATGTAAGAAACTAAGCAAATTAGGTAAATTAGTATGTATGTCTGCATGTATGTACGTGAGTGGGTGGGTGCGTGGGTGTGTATATGTCCATGAGTGTGTCCGTGTGCGCGTTGCGCATGTATATGTATATTTAGGTACCTTACTTAAAAAAAGAAGATTACGAAGAAGCGAAACAGTCAGGTCCCCTCCAAATGACAAGGTCTAATTCTATGCTGTCCTAACATCTCATAGCTCACATTCGTAACAATCATAATTTTTATTTGACTTCATTGCTAAACTTTTCTACCAAGAACACATTACCACAACAGAAGGACAGAAAGAAGCCTAACGGGTTTAATAACTTTGGCCGCCTTTATTTTTCTATTAGTCTATCTATTTGTATTCAGTGGTAGTAGAAAAAAAAATAGTAATTTGAATTTCTGTTCCGTTTTTTTAAATTTTTAAATTACTATTTTTTTGTTTTCATTTGAGTCTTTTTGATAAAGTTTTTATCTATTCTATACACAACACTACTAATTCATGTTTCTTTATATTGCTAATATTTGTTTTTTAAATGATTTATTTGTTTCTTTTCTACTTAGCACAGTCTTTGTTCGAATTGTTTTGAGTTTCTACGATTTGAAAAGAAATAAAAAATCTCATTATTTTGTGTGTGTAAAGAGTCGTGGGGTTTCTAATATATGTCTGTGGAAAACTTGATTATGTTAAATTTTACAGGCAGACATTTTGTGACTATTTCTGGCTGTTATTGAACAAAAGAATTTACGGGAATAATTTGTGGAATGAGCTAACTGATGATTGCAATTTTAAAAAAAAAATATTTTGTAATTGATAAAGCAGGGCTGTATAACTGGACCAGTGGTCTAGAGTAGTCGTTGCTGGTAGACAAGTTAGGGTAAGAGTAGTGTGGGAGAGTTAGACAACTAAAATAAGGAAAAAAATAGGAGTATCGTAATTGAAGATGTCTTGAGTGGAATCGAGTCATATAAAATATATAGATAATAGAAGACAGAAAATAATGTTGTAGAGAACAAAAAAGAAGTCTAAAACAAAATAAAACAATGTAATATAAATGTAGATGTTTTTTTTTTTTTGCGTTCGCCAGCTTTCACCTCTGGCGAAGTCCCTTAAGACTAGAAACATGATCTTGCGCATTCACCCATTTATTCCTGGCAGCCTTGTGAACAGGGGTCTCTCACCGCACAGGCAGATAACTCTCTGTCTTTAGAGGTACTCATATATTTTCCGTCGATGAGTAAACGACGTTTCAAGCCGGACTTCACTGCTGAGACCAGGGATTGTTGCCCCAAAGAGAAATCACAAAAACAAATCTCAACCGGTGCAGCCGAGATTTGAACTCACAACCTCTCTGTCTCTAGGCCGACGTCTAGCCTCGAGATCAACCAGTCCACCAAATGTAGTTATGATAACATATTCTATTTTATAGTTATAATATATCTTTTCAAATGTAGATGTGATAAAATATATTAGAATTATAAAATAGAATATTCTTTGATAATACAAAATAGTAAAGTCACAATAAGTAAAGTAAAAGTAAAGAGTCCCCGTCACGCCAAGTGGCGTATAGGGAATATGGTGTTAGTGACTATAATTTTTTATACACCGTCAGCACATGATTTTTGGGGGTAATGTGGTCGGTATTACATCCGTGCCGCTTTACTTTCCCAGAAAAAAATCCGGTACCCATTTATGGCTGAGTGAACCCGGAAGCCGTCGGTCAGGATCAAACCCGACGTGTTGTCCTTTGTACTCCAGTTCATTAACCACTGAGCTATCACAGCTCAAAGTCACAATAGAGTAATAGAGAACAAAAGCGTTGGATTGAAGTAGAAGAAAATTGAGGTTTAAATTGCCCAGTCTACGGTTATTAAAAAAAAGGATGACACTTTTCCTGAAGCATATATTAACAAAGGGAGCCGCGATAGCTCAGTGGTTAGTGAACTACACTACTAACGACAAGAGGTCGAGTTCGATCCTGATCGATGAATTCTTGGTTCACCCAGCCTTAAATGGGTATAAGATCTTTTTTCTATGAAAGTAAAGCGGCACTGGCGTAATACCGCCCACATTACTCCAGAAATAATGTTCCGAAGGTCTGTTAACAAATATGAACACTAACACCATATCTTATATTTTCCCCTAATCGCCACATGGCGTTACGGGACTCTTTACTTACTTATTTATATATTAATAAAGTATATAAAGCGAGTGTTACTTAGAAAACTATTATTAAAAAAAATATGAGATGTCTATAGTACCATTTAAGATCATTAATAAACTATGGTATGAACGGATTCAAGATGTGGTGAATGAATTAGATGTATGGACTCAAGAAATAGTTGAATGAATGAATTAGATGTATGGACTCAAGAAATAGTTGCATGAATGAATTAGATGTATGGACTCAAGAAATAGTTGAATGAATGAATTAGATCTATGTACTCCGATAGAACTGCTTGCACAGAACAGAGACAGATGGCGAGATTTGATAAAATATCTTTAAAAGAAAACTGCTAGAACAAAAAATTCATATAGGAGAAGGTGTATCTTGGTCTACGCCCCATGGGCCGGTTACGGCTCGAAAGGTCAATAGATAGATAGACTCAGATTGAGGTATATGAATAAAATGGGTAGATTTAAATATGTAGAATAAATTAGGTGTAAATTTTCAAAATGTGGTGAATGAATTAGATGTATAGATTCAAGATGTGATGACTGAATTAGGTGTGCGGATTAAGAATGTGGACAATAAATTAAGTTTATGAATTTAAAATCTCTTTGCAATGAATTAAAAGTACTTAAATCGCAAAGCAAAGCATGGGTACACCGCTGTTGATATCTGAATAATATAATGTCAGGAATTTGAATTGACTCTGCCAAGCAGTCAGAAATAAACACATATTGATATCGATTTACACAACTGCAGTCGTTATCATATTTGAATAATGCTGGAGACCTATTAACAAATAATGTATTAACGCTCCTTAATTTTTTTTTTAGTTTAAGATGTGTGAAAATACTTTAATTGTACAAGCCATGATTAAGACTGGCTTTAAATAAGTAGTTTAACACAAAATGCCAAAAAGTTACCTTTCTCAGAAAATATTATTGTTTTCCCCCGTAGGAATATATTAAAAATAAAAGTAACTAAAATCCTTAAATATTTTAAAATGTAAGGAGTGCTATAATTATTGTTAAACAGTGTTACGTCCTATCTATAACATTTATTTAAATACCACTTATTTTCACAGTATATATATATATATATATATGTATATATATATATATATATATATATATATATATATATATATATATATACGTGTATATATATATATATATATATATATATATATATATATATATATATATATATACAATCAAAGGGAATTTAATTACAGACAACTTGGATTTTAACTGCTTAAATCCCTTAGAGATATGAATGTATAAAGTTAGTTAAAAAAAAAAAAGAAATTAGGTTGGCGACAACCCAGGACTATTTTATGTAGCCCCGGAAGACCAACTTCTACATCTGAGTATCCCCATCATCTGAAACAGTGCTGCAGCGATCCATCTGATGAGGATGGGGTGCATGAGGTACCCAAATGGTACTCTGTTGTATGCATCTTCCAGATCTATCACATGTTTTTGATGAAGACCCCAGAACGTTGCGAAAGTCTTTTCTGAGCACACTTTCTTAAGGAAATCATCCCACATAGCATCATTATCTTGCTTAGCACGTAGTTTAAAGTACATGTACATCATTTTTTGACCAACCTCTTCTTTCAGACTGTTCAATATATCAGATTGTGTTTTTCCGTTCTTCCTGGTTTTTTGTTCAATGTTTTAGTCGCTTGTCTCTTGTTTTTCGTCGTACTTCCTCGACTCTTCGTTCCACCAGGTCATGCTGCAAGATGTTAATCTGTATTCTTTACAACAATACATATAAATCAAAGACAATGCATTGTTCACGCTGCAAATAACAAACAAACACGAAATATATGTCTTTGACTACGATTGTATGCAACCTTCAGTCTTTGCTTCTTACGTTATCCCAGTCAAGATAGATCTTTCACCTTTGACCAGGACAAATCTTGTCAGTTTGTACATTTTACTTGTACATTTTTTTAAACGTTTGCATATGTTGTTTTTTGCCACTGTCGCTGTAGGAATTCTGTGATTTTGTTTATCCACTTGATTGTTTTTCATTCAACCTGTACATACTGCACTTGATTGTTTTTCATTCAGCCTGTACATACTGCACTTGATTGTTTTTCATTCAGCCTGTACATACTGATAATGTATTAAATGCCATATCTTAATGATTGTTTGTCACTTTTATCACCCCTTTCTTAATTCCAACATTGTTACGCATCTCGGTCTTGATATCGTATCTTCATTAAATTAAATTTAATCTCTTCTTAACCTGTGAACTGTCTTCTCTCTAAATGATCACGTTTAAACCTTCCATTTCGTTTTAAAGGCAAACCTTCACATTAGATCAACGTCTTAGAACTCGGGACAAAACCTTTCTCCCACACAGTCTGAGTTGAGATTCTTTGCGTAGCACGGTCCCGTCAACTTCAAACTGTCTTCTAGATTCTATCAGACCGGTATTGCTGTTAACAAAAAATGGTTAAAACTACATTAATATTGTTTATGTGTACCAATATTGCGTTACTGGTTGACAGTAGTATTTATAGTTGGTTTGAAATGTACTTTTAGTGTAATTTAATTGGTTAACACACGTAAGAACAAAACTGTTTACATAATTCTGCACACATTGTTTTTCTTATACAGCTGTAGGCGTAGAATAATAAGAAAATAAAAATGCAGGAAGTTGCGCAAATGGTCTATCTTCGCTTACAAATGGCATTGTCCATTTTTTATTTAGAAAAATCCTTAAAAAGAAAGGATATCTCTTACAAGCTAGAAGGCACAGTTTGCATGTTTTATTGGCTTTTATTATTTATACCAACGTCTCTCTGCTGTCCTTTTCACCAAAATAACCCACAACAAAATATCATGTTTTTTTATGTTACAACTTTTTGATTATAATTCCCATCTCTCTGTATTTCCACATTTTCTTATATTTATTTCTAAATTCAAAATATCGTATTTTCTAAACCATGTTTTGTTCGTCCACGATATGAGAGTAATTTCCCCACCAGAAATCCATATTTTAATGATCTCATCTAATTGCGGTTATTTGACATGACTTGCTGATTATTTCATTTGCTGTAGCATAATGCTCATGAACGATTTTCTTTACAAATGATCATGTCTAAGGTTTCTATATATGTATTGATCGCTCGATATCTATTACATATTTATAAACGTGAATGACGTCGATATTTAGACATCAAAGCCTCATATTAAGGGTTTCGTAACAATTTTTGGGGGGTGGGTAAGGTGGATTACTAGATATTTGTGTTTATAAATATTTCTGAGCGATTTATTTATCACAATTACTGTCCGATGACATCATTAATGTTTTGTTCCGCTACATATTTCAGAAATAATAAACTTACGGTTTTTGGTTTATTTTAAACTCTCTGCTTTCACCCAACGATTACTCCTTGTCGTTTTCCCTCTATATTTTTTTCCAGTTGTAACAATGTATTCGAACTTTCCTCTTCTCATGAAGTGCCAGGAAAATATCGATTGTTTCTTTCTGATGTTTCATAGGAGCTCTCTTTTTATGTTGGACTCTGAGAGTTAATATCCTCGTTGGTCTTTTTATCTGTCCAGGGAACTCTCAATATTCTTCTGAGAAATCCCATCTCTGTGCCTCTAATCGTTTTTTCATTTGTTTGTCTACTATCCATGATTCGCTTCCTTAGGTCAGAATTATTTCTATAGAGCACCGATGTACTCTAAGTGAATATTGAGCAGGCTATGGACAAAAACAGAAGAGTGATGAAGATGTCCGAAGTGACCAAGGCATAAAGACAGCTGATTAATTAGCTTCAAGAGGAATATATTCTCCATTTGATGTACTTGAGTAACAAGAATACGTGTTTAGCTTTATGTGTAGAAGGGAGCTGTAATAGCTCAGTGGTTAGTGAACTGGACTACAAAGGACAAGAGGTAGGGTTCGATCTCAACCGACGGCTCCGGTTCACCCAGCATTTAATGGGTACCGGATTTTTGTCTGGGAAAGTAAAGCGGCACGGGCGTAATACCGACCACATTGCCCCCAAAAATCATGCGACGAAGGTCTGTAAAATATAGGGTCACTAACACCATATTCCCTATACGCCACTTGGCGCGACGGTGGTACTTTAAATTACTACTTTTATGTGAAGAAGACGGAAATATATCGGTTATGTCCTGAGAGAGAGTGAAGAAATACTTCCCCACCAAACACTCACGCAGAAACCATCTGCTCGAAGAAAACAAGGCAGACTTAGAGAATCGCGTCACAGACCAATTACTAGGGAAGGTTCAACCACGGGACTAAAGAGCAACAAAGTCAATTCAACATTGTTAGTCTTCTGACTTCCGCCTTTTGTCTTCGGCCCGAAAAGTAAATAGATGGAAAAAGTGAATGAAAATGAGAAGAAAACAATAGGAATATATTGTGATAACTGGATGTATTAAGGGGAGAGAAAACAGAAGAAAATAGAATAATACAGGAAGACTAAAAGAAAGATTTGGTAGAAGTTATCAATAGAATTGATCAACAATGATAACGGTAGAGAGCTGTAAGAGAAATGATCACCTACTGCTGCATTCACGGAACTTTATTATAATGATAGGTGTTTAATTTATCCAATATTTATGACACAAAAATTATCTTTTATGTTCAGTTCTTCATTTATGATTCAAACATTGGAAGCAGGACTGGGAAAGATGGTACATAGTGGATTTACAACATTTTGTGACAACTGCAGGTGTTTGTGTGTGGCTACTTTAATGATAAAAAACGCAAGAAGACTAACAGAAATATCTGGTAGAAGTTATCAATACAATTTATCAACAATAACGGTAGACAGGTGTAAGAGACATGATTATCAACACCAGCATGGTCGGGACTTTATAATAATGATAGGTGTTTAATTTATTTTATCAAATATTTATGACACAAAATTGATCTTTTATGTTCAGTCATTCATTTATGGTTCAAACATTGGAAGTAGGACTGGGAAAGATGATACATTAGTAGATTTACATTTTGTGACAACTGCAGGTGTTTATGTGTGGCTACTTTACTGATAAAAAATAGTGCGTTTAGCAAATAGATAACATGTTAGATTCGGAAGAACCCACACCTGGGACTTTACTTGTAGTTAAGTTGGAAGCACTGAAATTATTCTTAGAACGCATTAAAAGATGAGAACAAGACACATTGATAAAACTTCCGTTCTGAGGAGACTATACTCGCGTCGACATCCTCATTTGGCACAAGAGGTTCGTTACTGGTAGCTTAACCCTTAGTGGAGCAGGCTACTTTAACACATCTTTGAATCTGTCCCTGTCTTGCTTTAGCCTTTCAAGTTCTGTTAGTGTCTGCACAAGGAAACGTGTTGTGTTTGTACGCTTAGCTTTCGTCTTCTCAAAAATCAGTCTTCTCTTGATTAAGAGTATGTCTTGATTAAGAGTATGTCTTGATTAAGAGTATGGTCAGTTTTGAAGTCGTTGCTAGTTATGACAGATATTACATGATACTTAGTTTCGGTGGTAGTTATGACAGATATTACATGATACTTAGTTTCGGTGGTAGTTAATGTTAATCTTGGTCTGCCTCTGCCTCTTTTACCTTGTATTTTCCCCTCCAGGATTACTTTTAGTAGGCTCTTATGTCTTTTAACATGGCCCAAGAATCGTATTTGTCTTGTTCTAATTGTGTTCAGAAGTTCTCTTTTCATTTTTTAGTTGTTTTAAGACTTCATCGTTTGTTTTCTTTTCCTTCCATCCAATTCTACCTATTCTTCTATATATCCACATTTCAAAGGCTTCATTTCTCTGTTCTGTTTTCTTGTCTAATGTCCATGTTTCAGCACCATATAGGAATATTGAGAAGATGTAACATTTTGCTATTCTTAGTTTTAGCTCTGGTGTTATTTGTTTTGATGTTAGTATGTCCTTCATGACATTAAAATTACTTTTTTCCATTCCTATTCTTTTGTTTATTTCAATTGTACATTTTCCATCACTGGTTATAGTATGTCAAAGGTAGTTGTAGCTCTGAACTGTCTCAAGGTCTATCCCTTCAATTTTGATATCCACTTGTGGGTTTTGAGTATTTTCTTTGTTTATGATCATAGTTTTAGTCTTTTTGATATTCATATCTAGTCCATATTTTTTGCTTGTCGTGTTTATTTCATTAAGTAATTGTTGTAGGTCTTTAGGATTTTCTGCTAGTAGTACAGTATCGTCAGCATATCTTAGGTTATTGATTATCTTTCCATTAATTTGTAGGCCTGGCATCTCTATGATGTTTTTAAAGATTTGCTCAATGTATAGATTGAACAAGCTTGGTGATGGGATGCATCCTTGTCTTATACTCCTCTTTTTATATCAATGGGTGTAGAGAACTCTTTGTTATATTTTATTATTGCTGTTTGCTCCCAGTATAGATTGCATATTAGTCGTATATCCATGTCATCTAGATGTATCTCTTTAGGCATTCTATAAGTTGTTTGTGGTGTACTCTTATCAAAAGCTTTAGTGTAGTCTATGAAGTAGGCATATATTGGTTTGTTTACTTCTGTGTATTTTTCGATTAAAGTTCTCATGCAGAATATGGCTTCTTTTGTCCCGCTATTTTTCCTAAATCCAAATTGCTGCTCATCTAATTCAGTATTGATTTTATTCTGAAACCTTCCTTGTATAACTTTTAGCAAGATTTTTGTAACATGGCTCATTAGACTTATTGTTCTAAAGTTACTGCATTCAACTGCACCATTCTTTTTAGGCAATGCAATGAAAGTTAATGTTTTTAGTTCATTTGGTATGTATCCTGTGTGGTATATGTCGTTGCATATGTCTGTAATCACTTCAATGTCAAACTCTTCAAGTGCCTGTATCATCTCTATCTGTATGTTTTCAGGTCCTGCTGCTTTTCCCCTTTTCATTGTTTTTATAGCTTTTTCCACCTCAGATTTTAAGATTTTATAGCCTGATGTACATTTTATAACTGGTTTCTTGTCCCTTTGATCATGAAATAGTTCTGTTATATATTCCTGCCATCTATCTATGATATCCTTATTGTCTGTTAGCATTTTTCCTTTTTTGTCTGCAATGCATCCACCTTCTGTGGCTTTTTAAAAATTTTTATTAGTCATTCTCTTTATTTCTGTGTGCATTCCTCTTAGGTCTTGTTTGCTTTCCATAGTTTCTATTTCTATACATTTTTGGCTGAGCCAGTCTTCTTTTGCCTTTTTGCACATTTTGCGTATCTCATTATCTATTTTATTTTATTGGGCAGTGTTCTTCGCTTGTCTCCTTTGACAGATATTACACGATACTTAGTCTCGGTGGTGGTTATGACAGACAATACACGTGTAGATGTGGAAGAGGGGAAATCACGGGAAGTGAGAGATAGTGTCATTTATATAAGGGAAAAATGGAATTGCACTAACGTTTTTTTTTCCTTGACAACCGACGTCATATCGCGCCTCGTTATCCTTTAAGACGGTATCGCACTTTTTGGCACCATTTTGGTCTTTAATCGCCCTGGATGAGACTTGGGATGGTTTTGGGCAGTCATTTAGTGAGAGATGTGCACGAAAGGAAGACGTGTACTATAGCGACGGGGATCGCATATATATTGATTCGTGTTTAGTTAAGCTGTACAAATAGTTATTGCTCAGGTAGATCGAACTGAGCGCAAATGTCTTCTGGAGATAATCATAAAAGCTCCACGGCATTGGGTTAATTGTGCTAGCAAGTTTGTGAAGTTACAAGTCGACTAGGTGCATATGTGAGTTAGGAATTATTGAAAGTTAGAGTTTGTGAAACTACAAGTCGGCTAGGTGCATATGTGAGTTAGGAATTATTGAACGTTTGAGTTTGTGAAACTACAAGTCGACTAGGTGTTTATGTGAGTTAGGAATTATTGAAAGTGAGAGTTTGTGAAACTACAAGTCGACTAGGTGCACATGTTAGATAGGAATTATTGAAAGTTTGAGTTTGTGAAACTACAAGTCGACTAGGTGTTTATGTGAGTTAGGGATTATTGAAAGTGAGAGTTTGTGAAACTACAAGTCGACTAGGTGTTTATGTGAGTTAGGAATTATTGAAAGTTAGAGTTTGTGAAACTACAAGTCGACTAGGTGTTTATGTGAGCTAGGAATTATTGAAAGTTAGAGTTTGTGAAACTACAAGTCGACTAGGTGTTTATGTGAGTTAGGAATTATTGTAAGTTTAATCGACGGCCTTAGGTGAAATCAAAGACCACTGTATGGATTAGCGTTAGTAGCCGGATCAGTCAGAGTAAGTGGAAATGCTTCCTGTATAGACAGTGAGTGAAAGAAACTAATATGGGCGCATTTTTAAGCCCAGATCTGACAATTATTAGTAAATGTGCAATCAAGTGGTTGCCTGAATGTTAAAATGTTGTTCAGTGAGAAACTATTGAGAAATAAACGTGAGTTGTTGTTTTTAAGCTTGGATTTCCTTTGACTAGCAAATCTCGTCAGTGTTTATATGTGGACAAGCAATGAACGAATTCTGTCGCGGGCTAAGTAAGACCTGGTCATCAGAAGTCAGGGAAGATATTTTATCATAACAATCAACGCGAAGTACAAAGAATCACGAGTAGAGTCCAGCAAAATCAGTCAAGGCTGTTACTGGGGCAGAACCCTAGTTGCCAGTACAAGAAGCTCACAGGGCGGTATCAGACGTTTCGCAGTAACCAGAACGTACCCACGAACACACAATACTTAGTTTCGGTGGTAGTTATGACAGACATTACACGATACTTAGTCTCGGTGGTAGTTATTACTGACATTACACGACACTTAGTTGGTGGTTGTAATGACAGACATTACATGACACTTAGTTGGTGGTAGTTATGACAGACATTACACGACACTTAATTGGTGATAGTTATGACAGCCATTACACGATACTTAATCTCGGTGGTAATTATGACAGACTTTACATAATACTTAGCATTGGTGGTAGTTATGACAGACATTACACGACACTTAGTATTGGTGGTAGTTATGACAGACATTACACGACACTTAATTGGTAGTAGTTATGACAGACATTACACGATACTTAATCTCGGTGGTAATTATGACAGACATTACATGCTACTTAGCATTGGTGGTAATTATGACAGACATTACATGATACTTAGAATTGGTGAAATAATGACAGACATTACATGATACTTAGCATTGGTGGTAATTATGACAGACATTACATGATACTTAGTATTAGTGGTAGTTATGACAGACATTACATGATACTTAGCATTGGTGGTAGTTATGACAGACATTACACAATACGTAGTCGGTGCTAGTCACTGTAGACATTCGTCGAGAGTATATCGGTGATATTTTCTACCGACATAAAATAGAACACCGAGTCAGTGCTTGCTACTGCATACATTGGGGAGCCGCGATAGCTCAGTGGTTAGTGAACTGGACTACCACGGACAAGGGGTAGGGTTCGATCCCAACCGACGGCTTCCGGGTTCACCCAGCCTTAAATGGGTACCGGATTTTTTTCTGGGAAAGTATAGCAGCACGGGCGTAATACTGACCACATTACCCCAAAAGTCATGTGCTGAAGGTCTGTAAAATATGGGGTCACTAACACCATATTTCCCTATACGCCACTTGGCGTGACGGGGGTACTTTACTTTTTACTTTTACTGCATACATTCTGGGAGAATATATCTGTGGTAGTTACTATAAATATTCTTCAATACTGTCACTGCTAGTTAGTGCAGATACTGAATTATTGCTTGTTACTGTAGCAATTCTATAATGTCGAATCAGTTCTAGTCAATAAGGACATTATATAATAATGATACAATGCTGTTAATGCAAACATTCTATATACTAAATTAGTGCTAATTACTACAAACTTTCTACTGAGCATTGAGTCAGTGTAAATTGCTGCAGACTTTCTAGTATAGTCCGTTCCAAAACTCACGTCATTCTTAAAAATGATATAACTTAATAACTATTTCGTTTTAACTGTTGACATTTTGTATGCTAACTGTTTATTGTCATGATGTTATAAAAATACATTTTAAAAAATGGGGAGGATCTGAGAATCATAAAACGATGTATTCGCAACAAATAGCAACCATAATAATTAGCAACTAAACAGGGCAGTTCCGATAAATAAAACAAGGAGTCAGAGACAAGGCTGTGTTCTGTCTCCGGATGTATTCTCACTTTACAGCGAAAATGTTATGAGATCAATAGTAGGTTAAAAAAAAAAAGTAATTACAGTCAAAGGTCACAACATAAACAATCTGCGATATGCAGATGCCACAGTTTTAATATCATAGACGGAGAATAAATTACAAGAAATAATAGACATTATAGTACTAGAAAAAAAAAACAGGAAAGGTGTCAGTCTGAATAGTAAGAAAACATAGTAATGGTCATATCGAAGAAATAATCATCACCAACATGCAACATAAAAATAAAAAGGACAAATCTGAACAAGTGCAAGGCGTCAAATAGTTGTGCAAATAATAACATCAGATGGAAGATGCACCACAGAAATAAAAAGCAGAATAGCTCAGGCCAAAAATAGCATTTGAGAGAATAACAAATGTCTTATGCAACAAGTTTATATCAATAGAAATGAGAAAAAGAGTTCATCGGTGCTATATGTAGCCAATTCTGACGTCAGGAAGCGAATCATGGATAGTAGACAAAGAAATAAAATACCGATCAGAGGTCGCAGAGATGGGATTTCTCAGACAGTTCCATGGACAGCTAAAAAGTAAAACGAGGACATTCTCAAAGAGGCCAACACAAACAGGAAGGGAGCTCCTAAAAAATATCAGAAATAAACAATCGACACATCATGAGAAGAGGAAATTTGGAATACTTGGTTACAACTGGCAAAATACATGGAAAGAGAGATCGCAGACGGAAAGAAAGAAAATACTACATAGCTAGGTGTCTGGGCATGGAAAACAGTCAACAATAGAACTGCTATGATGAACTGTGGATAGAATATTGTGGAAGGACATGATCGCCTACACTAACCGAAATGGCACATGATGATGATTATTCAATAATGAGTCGGTACTACTCTTTTATTGTGTCTATGAATCGATGCTAGCTATAATATACTTCTTGGTGGTAACTCGTTGAAAAATCCGCATAAACAAGATAGGATTAAGACAATATCAAAAGTAACACAAGACACAAACATACGATAGATGGCAAGATCCTCAAATGTAAGAAGGAATTCAAATACTGAGGCAGCACCCTGACATATAACAACATGCAAGCAACAGAAATAGAATCAAGATGTAACAAAGCCTGTCAAGTTATCGGACATATCTCAACACTATTGTTAAACAAAGAAGTGACGTTAGAAAAGAGGTGAGTTATTTATAAGACTACCTTTATCCCAAAGTTGTGCTAACAGTGCAAGGCACGGACATTAGACTCAAGAACTATTACAAAAATAACCACCACAGAAATGAAGTGTGTCAGACGCATGAAGGAAACAACCAAAGAGATATGATCAAAAATGAAGTTACGAAAAAGACTAGGAGCGAAGTCAGCTTTGTGCACATAAAGTGATAAGAAATCAAGTGTTTCGGGCATGTGATCAGACATAAAGAAATAAATCTAACGCAACGAGTTACCAAAAAAAACCCACACACAATACGAGAACACCAGACCAAGCGGCCGTCCAAACAAGGTGGATAAACGGAATACTAGAAACACTCGGAGGTATAACAGCAGAAAAAGCTAATAGAAAAGCAAAAAAACCGAGATCCATATCTCCCCTAGACGCCGAAAGACAGATGAGGAAGGAGAGAATGAAAGAATAATCTTCCGTGAACAAATCCCGTTGAAGTAGTGGAATGTCATGACTACTGAGTCCGATTACCCCAAAGAATCCAAAATCTATTTCGTTGACAGTAATTTCGTGTAAGTCATTCATTGCACGACACAGAGCCGCTGTGACAAAACCTTAATAAAAATAGTGGTAACAGTGATGTGGCTTGTAATAGCACCGTTAGCGAGAGTTCCCTCCACATCTTAAAGGCCGTTGGGGAAATATAGTGTTAAATGTAGTTCAATTTGCGGAGGAATATAGCGTTAGACGGAGCATAGTTTGAAGTGGGAATATAGCGTTAAATGTGGCGTATTTTGAAGGGACAATATAACGTTAGATGTGGCGTAGTTTGAAGGGACAATATAGCGTTAGATGTGGCGTAGTTTGAAGGGACAATATAGCGTTAGATGTGGCGTAGTTTGAAGGGACAATATAGCGTTAGATGACGCGTAGTTTAAAGGAACAATATAGCGTTAGATGTGGCGTAGTTTGAAGGGGCAATATAGCGTTAGATGACGCGTAGTTTAAAGGAACAATATAGCGTTAGATGACGCGTAGTTTAAAGGAACAATATAGCGTTAGATGACGCGTAGTTTAAAGGAACAATATAGCGTTAGATGACGCGTAGTTTAAAGGAACAATATAGCGTTAGATGACGCGTAGTTTAAAGGAACAATATAGCGTTAGATGACGCGTAGTTTAAAGGAACGATATAGCGTTAAATGTGGCGTAGTTTGAAGGGACAATAAAGCGTTAGATGTGGCGTAGTTTGAAGGGACAATAAAGCGTTAGATGTGGCGTAGTTTGAAGGGACAATAAAGCGTTAGATGTGGCGTAGTTTGAAGGGACAATTGCTTTAGGAGCAAAATTCTAGAATCACAACATAAAAAAAGCAGCCACGGTAGAGCAATGTTTGCCTTTCACACTTATTAATGGTGCGTTTCAGAGCTGTATCACACCAGGGGACAAATAATAATAAGTGAATAGAGGGAAATTCATTTTCTTTTATTAACTTAATTTCTATTGTTGTTTATTTGTGATTTTTTTCTGGTGCTGTAAAACATACCTCTTCCTCCTGTGATTCGCTGTATCACACCAGCCTGCCGTTCACATCAGGCTGTTATACACACCAGTTTTCCTTATACACCTGTTTGCCCTACACACCAGTTTGCCCTACACACCAGTCTGCTATACTCACCAGTTTGCCCTAAACACCAGTTTGCCCTATTCACCAGTTTTCCATGTACACCAGTTTGCCATACACACTAGTCTGCTTTACACACCAGTTTGCCCTACACTCCAGTTTGCCCTACACACCAGTTTGCCCTAAATACCAGTTTGCCCTACACACCAGTTTGCCCTACACACCAGTTTGCCCTAAATACCAGTTTGCCCTACACACCAGTTTGCCCTACACACCAGTTTGCCCTACACTCCAGTTTGCCCTACACTCCAGTTTGCCCTACACACCAACCTGCCCTACGTTTCGCTAAAAAAAAAAAAATTATATTGCCAATTTTTATAGTCTGGATATATAGTCGTTCGAGCAGCTAACATTCCTATAGCTGTATATGGCTGTTGATTATTTGACACTTGATTTAATTATACCTAGGCAATGTAAGTAGGCAGTTGTGCCATTCTTTTCCTTCTTGGCAGTAACTGTACTAGTCGGAGATCGCAGCCATTGTCTCGATACATGAGACCCATTGCCTGCTATCACGGAGTGGAGACCATAACCGGTACTACTTGTCGGCTGCTCCCACAACACCATCCACCACCATTAGCACTGTTGATAGAAGATTGTGGAAGGACATGATCGCCTACATCAACCTGTAAGGCACATGATGATGATGAATCTCTATATCAACTATAACGTCTTCCCATAAGTGCGATTCCACAGTTACCTTAAATTTATGTGTGATAAGTTCTCTCGGAAGGCACTTTTTACGTGTATTAGTTTGAGCAATGTATATCTCTCCATGAATAGTGCGAGATATCTGTAACTTGACGGGGAAGTGTTTACAAAAATACTGAAACGTGCATCAAATTTTATATTGTATCGTCAAAAAAATCACACACAGTGACGTATGTAGTGTTACACACTAATTTATAGTTAGAAACCAGTAGACAACTAACAAAGATGAAGGTCATACCGATGAAAAGTTCTGGAGGTACTGACAGTTACGTGGCATGCACATCATGCTTTAAATGGAAGGGAGAATGTGGGACACATCATGCCTTAAATGGAAGGGAGAATGTGGGACACATCATGCTTTAAATGGATGGGAGAATGTGGGGCACATCATGCTTTAAATGGAAGGGAGAATGTGGGGCACACCATGCTTTAAATGGAAGGGAGAATGTGGGCCACACCATGCTTTAAATGGAAGGGAGAATGTGGGCCACACCATGCTTTAAATAGAAGGGAGAATGTGGGGCACATCATGCTTTAAATAGAAGGGAGAATGTGGGGCACATCATGCTTTAAATGGAAGGGAGAATGTGGGCCACACTATGCTTAAATGGAAGGGAGAATGTGGGCCACACCATGCTTTAAATGGAAGGGAGAATGTGGGGCACATCATGCTTTAAATAGAAGGGAGAATGTGGGGCACATCATGCTTTAAATGGAAGTGAGAATGTGGGGCACACCATGCTTTAAATGGAAGGGAGAATGTGGAGCACACCATGCTTTAAATGGAAGGGAGAATGTGGGGCACACCATGCTTTAAATGGAAGGGAGAATGTGGGGCACACCATGCTTTAAATAGAAGGGAGAATGTGGGGCACATCATGCTTTAAATAGAAGTGAGAATGTGGGGCACATCATGCTTTAAATAGAAGTGAGAATGTGGGACACACCATGCTTTAAATAGAAGGGAGAATGTGGGGCACATCATGCTTTAAATAGAAGGGAGAATGGGGCACACCATGCTTTAAATAGAAGGGAGAATGTGGGGCACATCATGCTTTAAATAGAAGTGAGAATGTGGGGCACATCATGCTTTAAATAGAAGGGAGAATGTGGGGCACACCATGCTTTAAATAGAAGTGAGAATGTGGGGCACACCATGCTTTAAATGGAAGGGAGAATGTGGGGCACATCATGCTTTAAATAGAAGGGAGAATGTGGGGCACACCATGCTTTAAATAGAAGGGAGAATGTGGGACACACCATGCTTTAAATGGAAGGGAGAATGTGGGGCTAACCATGCTTTAAATGGAAGTGAGAATGTGGGGCACATCATGCTTTAAATGGAAGGGAGAATGTGGGGCACATCATGCTTTAAATAGAAGGGAGAATGTGGGGCACATCATGCTTTAAATAGAAGGGAGAATGTGTGGCACATCATGCTTTAAATGGAAGGGAGAATGTGGGGCACATCATGCTTTAAATGGAAGGGAGAATGTGGGGCACATCATGCTTTAAATAGAAGGGAGAATGTGGGCCACACCATGCTTTAAATAGAAGGTAGAATGTGAGGCACATCATGCTTTAAATGGAAGGGAGAATGTGGGGCTAACTATGCTTTAAATGGAAGGGAGAATGTGGGGCACATCATGCTTTTAATGGAAGGGAGAATGTGGGGCACATCATGCTTTAAATGGAAGGGAGAATGTGGGGCACATCATGCTTTAAATGGAAGGGAGAATGTGGGGCCCATCATGCTTTAAATTTAAGGGAGAATGTTGGGCACACCATGCTTTAAATAGAAGGGAGAATTTGGGACACACCATGCTTTAAATGGAAGGGAGAATGTGGGGCTAACCATGCATTAAATGGAAGGGAGAATGTGGGACACATCATGCTTTAAATAGAAGGAAGAATGTGGGGCACACCATGCTTTAAATGGAAGTGAGAATGTGGGGCACACCATGCTTTAAATGGAAGGGAGAATGTGGGGCACATCATGCTTTAAATAGAAGGGAGAATGTGGGACACACCATGCTTTAAATGGAAGTGAGAATGTGGGGCACACCATGCTTTAAATGGAAGGGAGAATGTGGGGCACATCATGCTTTAAATGGAAGTGAGAATGTGGGGCACACCATGCTTTAAATGGAAGGGAGAATGTGGGGCACATCATGCTTTAAATAGAAGGGAGAATGTGGGACACATCATGCTTTAAATGGAAGGGAGAATGTGGGACACATCATGCTTTAAATGGAAAGGAGAATGTGGGGCACACCATGCTTTAAATGGAAGGGAGAATGTGGGGCATCTCATGCTTTAAATAGAAGGGAGATTGTGGGGCACACCATGCTTTAAATGGAAGGGAGAATGTGGGGCACACCATGCTTTAAATAGAAGGGAGAATGTGTGGCACACCATGCTTTAAATAGAAGGGAAAATGTGGGGCACATCATGCTTTAAATAAAAGGGAGAATGTGGGGCACACCATGCTTTAAATAGAAGGGAGAATGTGGGGCACATCATGCTTTAAATAGAAGTGAGAATGTGGGGCACATCATGCTTTAAATAGAAGGGAGAATGTGGGGCACACCATGCTTTAAATGGAAGTGAGAATGTGGGGCACACCATGCTTTAAATGGAAGGGAGAATGTGGGGCACACCATGCTTTAAATAGAAGGGAGAATGTGGGACACACCACGCTTTAAATGGAAGGGAGAATGTGGGGCTAACCATGCTTTAAATGGAAGTGAGAATGTGGGGCACATCATGCTTTAAATGAAAGGGAGAATGTGGGGCACATCATGCTTTAAATAGAAGGGAGAATGTGGGGCACATCATGCTTTAAATAGAAGGGAGAATGTGGGGCATATCATGCTTTAAATGGAAGGGAGAATGTGGGGCACATCATGCTTTAAATGGAAGGGAGAATGTGCGGCACATCATGCTTTAAATAGAAGGGAGAATGTGGGGCACACCATGCTTTAAATGGAAGGGAGAATGTGGGGCACACCATGCTTTAAATGGAAGGGAGAATGTTGGGCTAACCATGCTTTAAATGGAAGGGAGAATGTGGGGCACATCATGCTTAAAATGGAAGGGAGAATGTGGGGCACATCATGCTTTAAATGGAAGGGAGAATGTGGGGCACATCATGCTTTAAATAGAAGGGAGAATGTGGGGCACATCATGCTTTAAATGGAAGGGAGAATGTGGGGCACATCATGCTTTAAATAGAAGGGAGAATGTGGGACACACCATGCTTTAAATGGAAGGGAGAATGTGGGGCTAACCATGCTTTAAATGGAAGTGAGAATGTGGGACACATCATGCTTTAAATAGAAGGGAGAATGTGGGGCACACCATGCTTTAAATAGAAGGGAGAATGTGGGACACATCATGCTTTAAATGGAAGGGAGAATGTGGGACACATCATGCTTTAAATAGAAGGGAGAATGTGGGGCACACCATGCTTTAAATGGAAGGGAGAATGTGGGGCACATCATGCTTTAAATGGAAGGGAGATTGTGGGACACATCATGCTTTAAATGGAAGGGAGAATGTGGGACACATCATGCTTTAAATGGAAGGGAGAATGTGGGGCACACCATGCTTTAAATGGAAGGGAGAATGTGGCACATCATGCTTTAAATAGAAGGAGAATGTGGGGCACACCATGCTTTAAATAGAAGGGAGAATGTGGGGCACATCATGCTTTAAATAGAAGGGAGAATGTGGGCACATCATGCTTTAAATGGAAGGGAGAATGTGGGACACATCATGCTTTAAATAGAAGGGAGAATGTGGGGCACATCATGCTTTAAATGGAAGGGAGAATGTGGGGCACATCATGCTTTAAATAGAAGGGAGAATGTGGGCACACATCATGCTTTAAATGGAAGGGAGAATGTGGGGCACATCATGCTTTAAATAGAAGGGAGAATGTGGGGCACACCATGCTTTAAATAGAAGGGAAAATGTGGGGCACATCATGCTTTAAATAGAAGCGAGAATGTGGGGCACACCATGCTTTAAATAGAAGGGAGAATGTGGGGCACATCATGCTTTAAATAGAAGTGAGAATGTGGGGCACATCATGCTTTAAATAGAAGGGAGAATGTGAGGCACACAATGCTTTAAATAGAAGTGAGAATGTGGGGCAAGCCATGCTTTAAATAGAAGGGAGAATGTGGGACACATCATGCTTTAAATGGAATGGAGAATGTGGGACACATCATGCTTTAAATGGAAGTGAGAATGTGGGGCACATCATGCTTTAAATAGAAGGGAGAATGTGGGGCACATCATGCTTTAAATGGAAGGGAGAATGTGGGGCACATCATGCTTTAAATGGAAGGGAGAATGTGGGGCAAGCCATGCTTTAAATAGAAGGGAGAATGTGGGACACATCATGCTTTAAATGGAATGGAGAATGTGGGGCTAACCATGCTTTAAATGGAAGGGAGAATGTGGGGCACATCATGCTTTAAATTGAAGGGAGAATGTGGGGCACATCATGCTTTAAATGGAAGGGAGAATGTGGGGCACATCATGCTTTAAATGGAAGGGAGAATGTGGGGCACATCATGCTTTAAATGGAAGGGAGAATGTGGGGCACATAATGCTTTAAATAGAAGGGAGAATGTGGGACACACCATGCTTTAAATGGAAGGGAGAATGTGGGGCTAACCATGCTTTAAATGGAAGTGAGAATGTGGGACACATCATGCTTTAAATAGAAGGGAGAATGTGGGGCACACCATGCTTTAAATGGAAGTGAGAATGTGGGGCACACCATGCTTTAAATGGAAGGGAGAATGTGGGGCACACCATGCTTTAAATAGAAGGGAGAATGTGGGACACACCATGCTTTAAATGGAAGTGAGAATGTGGGGCACACCATGCTTTAAATGGAAGGGAAAATGTGGGGCACATCATGCTTTAAATGGAAGTGAGAATGTGGGTCACACCTTGCTTTAAATGGAAGGGAGAATGTGGGGCACATCATGCTTTAAATAGAAGGGAGAATGTGGGGCACACCATGCTTTAAATGGAAGGGAGAATGTGGGGCACACCATGCTTTAAATAGAAGGGAGAATGTGGGGCACACCATGCTTTAAATAGAAGGGAAAATGTGGGGCACATCATGCTTTAAATAGAAGCGAGAATGTGGGGCACATCATGCTTTAAATGGAAGGGAGAATGTGTGGCACACCATGCTTTAAATAGAAGGGAAAATGTGGGGCACATCATGCTTTAAATAGAAGGGAGAATGTGGGGCACACCATGCTTTAAATAGAAGGGAGAATGTGGGGCACATCATGCTTTAAATAGAAGTGAGAATGTGGGGCACATCATGCTTTAAATAGAAGGGAGAATGTGGGGCACACCATGCTTTAAATGGAAGTGAGAATGTGGGGCACACCATGCTTTAAATGGAAGGGAGAATGTGGGGCACACCATGCTTTAAATAGAAGGGAGAATGTGGGACACACCACGCTTTAAATGGAAGGGAGAATGTGGGGCTAACCATGCTTTAAATGGAAGTGAGAATGTGGGGCACATCATGCTTTAAATGAAAGGGAGAATGTGGGGCACATCATGCTTTAAATAGAAGGGAGAATGTGGGGCACATCATGCTTTAAATAGAAGGGAGAATGTGGGGCATATCATGCTTTAAATGGAAGGGAGAATGTGGGGCACATCATGCTTTAAATGGAAGGGAGAATGTGCGGCACATCATGCTTTAAATAGAAGGGAGAATGTGGGGCACACCATGCTTTAAATGGAAGGGAGAATGTGGGGCACACCATGCTTTAAATGGAAGGGAGAATGTTGGGCTAACCATGCTTTAAATGGAAGGGAGAATGTGGGGCACATCATGCTTAAAATGGAAGGGAGAATGTGGGGCACATCATGCTTTAAATGGAAGGGAGAATGTGGGGCACATCATGCTTTAAATAGAAGGGAGAATGTGGGGCACATCATGCTTTAAATGGAAGGGAGAATGTGGGGCACATCATGCTTTAAATAGTAGGGAGAATGTGGGACACACCATGCTTTAAATGGAAGGGAGAATGTGGGGCTAACCATGCTTTAAATGGAAGTGAGAATGTGGGACACATCATGCTTTAAATAGAAGGGAGAATGTGGGGCACACCATGCTTTAAATAGAAGGGAGAATGTGGGACACATCATTCTTTAAATGGAAGGGAGAATGTGGGACACGTCATGCTTTAAATAGAAGGGAGAATGTGGGGCACACCATGCTTTAAATGGAAGGGAGAATGTGGGGCACATCATGCTTTAAATGGAAGGGAGATTGTGGGACACATCATTCTTTAAATGGAAGGGAGAATGTGGGACACATCATGCTTTAAATGGAAGGGAGAATGTGGGGCACACCATGCTTTAAATGGAAGGAAGAATGTGCGGCACATCATGCTTTAAATAGAAGGGAGAATGTGGGGCACACCATGCTTTAAATGGAAGGGAGAATGTGGGGCACATCATGCTTTAAATAGAAGGGAGAATGTGGGGCACACCATGCTTTAAATGGAAGGGAGAATGTGGGGCACACCATGCTTTAAATGAAAGGGAGAATGTGGGACACATCATGCTTTAAATGGAAGGGAGAATGTGGGGCACATCATGCTTTAAATAGAAGGGAGAATGTGGGGCACACCATGCTTTAAATGGAAGGGAGAATGTGGGGCACACCATGCTTTAAATAGAAGGGAGAATGTGGGGCACACCATGCTTTAAATAGAAGGGAAAATGTGGGGCACATCATGCTTTAAATAGAAGCGAGAATGTGGGGCACACCATGCTTTAAATAGAAGGGAGAATGTGGGGCACATCATGCTTTAAATAGAAGTGAGAATGTGGGGCACATCATGCTTTAAATAGAAGGGAGAATGTGAGGCACACAATGCTTTAAATAGAAGTGAGAATGTGGGGCAAGCCATGCTTTAAATAGAAGGGAGAATGTGGGACACATCATGCTTTAAATGGAATGGAGAATGTGGGACACATCATGCTTTAAATGGAAGTGAGAATGTGGGGCACATCATGCTTTAAATAGAAGGGAGAATGTGGGGCACATCATGCTTTAAATGGAAGGGAGAATGTGGGGCACATCATGCTTTAAATGGAAGGGAGAATGTGGGGCACATCATGCTTTAAATGGAAGGGAGAATGTGGGGCACATCATGCTTTAAATGGAAGGGAGAATGTGGGGCACATAATGCTTTAAATAGAAGGGAGAATGTGGGACACACCATGCTTTAAATGGAAGGGAGAATGTGGGGCTAACCATGCTTTAAATGGAAGTGAGAATGTGGGACACATCATGCTTTAAATAGAAGGGAGAATGTGGGGCACACCATGCTTTAAATGGAAGTGAGAATGTGGGGCACACCATGCTTTAAATGGAAGGGAGAATGTGGGGCACACCATGCTTTAAATAGAAGGGAGAATGTGGGACACACCATGCTTTAAATGGAAGTGAGAATGTGGGGCACACCATGCTTTAAATGGAAGGGAAAATGTGGGGCACATCATGCTTTAAATGGAAGTGAGAATGTGGGTCACACCTTGCTTTAAATGGAAGGGAGAATGTGGGGCACATCATGCTTTAAATAGAAGGGAGAATGTGGGGCACACCATGCTTTAAATGGAAGGGAGAATGTGGGGCACACCATGCTTTAAATAGAAGGGAGAATGTGGGGCACACCATGCTTTAAATAGAAGGGAAAATGTGGGGCACATCATGCTTTAAATAGAAGCGAGAATGTGGGGCACATCATGCTTTAAATGGAAGGGAGAATGTGGGGCACATCATGCTTTAAATGGAAGGGAGAATGTGGGGCACATAATGCTTTAAATAGAAGGGAGAATGTGGGACACACCATGCTTTAAATGGAAGGGAGAATGTGGGGCTAACCATGCTTTAAATGGAAGTGAGAATGTGGGACACATCATGCTTTAAATAGAAGGGAGAATGTGGGGCACACCATGCTTTAAATGGAAGTGAGAATGTGGGGCACACCATGCTTTAAATGGAAGGGAGAATGTGGGGCACACCATGCTTTAAATAGAAGGGAGAATGTGGGACACACCATGCTTTAAATGGAAGTGAGTATGTGGGGCACACCATGCTTTAAATGGAAGGGAAAATGTGGGGCACATCATGCTTTAAATGGAAGTGAGAATGTGGGTCACACCTTGCTTTAAATGGAAGGGAGAATGTGGGGCACATCATGCTTTAAATAGAAGGGAGAATGTTGGGCACACCATGCTTTAAATAGAAGGGAGAATGTGGGACACATCATGCTTTAAATGGAAGGGAGAATGTGGGACACATCATGCTTTAAATGGAAGGGAGAATGTGGGGCACAACATGCTTTATATGGAAGGGAGAATGTGGGGCACATCATGCTTTAAATAGAAGGGAGAATGTGGGGCACACCATGCTTTAAATGGAAGGGAGAATGTGGGGCACATCATGCTTTAAATAGAAGGGAGAATGTGGGGCACACCATGCTTTATATAGAAGGGAGAATGTGGGGTACATCATTCTTTAAATAGACGGGAGAATGTGGGGCATACAATGCTTTAAATGGAAGGGAGAATGTGGGGCACATCATGCTTTAAATAGAAGGGAGAATGTGGGGCACACCATGCTTTAAATGGAAGGGAGAATGTGGGGCACACCATGCTTTAAATAGAAGGGAGAATGTGGGGCACATCATGCTTTAAATAGAAGGGAGAATGTGGGGCACACCATGCTTTAAATGGAAGGGAGAATGTGGGGCACATCATGCTTTAAATAGAAGGGAGAATGTGGGGCACACCATGCTTTAAATAGAAGGGAGAATGTGGGGCACATCATGCTTTAAATGGAAGGGAGAATGTGGGGCACATCATGCTTTAAATGGAAGGGAGAATGTGGGGCACACCATGCTTTAAATGGAAGGGAGAATGTGGGGCACACCATGCTTTAAATGGAAGGGAGAATGTGGGGCACATCATGCTTTAAATGGAAGGGAGAATGTGGGACACATCATTCTTTAAATGGAAGGGAGAATGTGGGACACATCATGCTTTAAATGGAAGGGAGAATGTGGGGCACACCATGCTTTAAATGGAAGGGAGAATGTGCGGCACATCATGCTTTAAATAGAAGGGAGAATGTGGGGCACACCATGCTTTAAATGGAAGGGAGAATGTGGGGCACATCATGCTTTAAATAGAAGGGAGAATGTGGGGCACACCATGCTTTAAATGGAAGGGAGAATGTGGGGCACACCATGCTTTAAATGAAAGGGAGAATGTGGGACACATCATGCTTTAAATGGAAGGGAGAATGTGGGGCACATCATGCTTTAAATAGAAGGGAGAATGTGGGGCACACCATGCTTTAAATGGAAGGGAGAATGTGGGGCACACCATGCTTTAAATAGAAGGGAGAATGTGGGGCACACCATGCTTTAAATAGAAGGGAAAATGTGGGGCACATCATGCTTTAAATAGAAGCGAGAATGTGGGGCACACCATGCTTTAAATAGAAGGGAGAATGTGGGGCACATCATGCTTTAAATAGAAGTGAGAATGTGGGGCACATCATGCTTTAAATGGAAGGGAGAATGTGGGGCACACAATGCTTTAAATAGAAGTGAGAATGTGGGGCAAGCCATGCTTTAAATAGAAGGGAGAATGTGGGACACACCATGCTTTAAATGGAATGGAGAATGTGGGACACATCATGCTTTAAATGGAAGGGAGAATGTGGGGCACATCATGGTTTAAATGAAAGGGAGAATGTGGGGCACATCATGCTTTAAATAGAAGGGAGAATGTGGGGCACATCATGCTTGAAGAAGAAGGGAGAATGTGGGGCATATCATGCTTTAAATGGAAGGGAGAATGTGGGGCACATCAAGCTTTATATGGAAGGGAGAATGTGGGGCACATCATGCTTTAAATAGAAGGGAGAATGTGGGGCACACCATGCTTTAAATGGAATGGAGAATGTGGGACACACCATGCTTTAAATAGAAGGGAGAATGTGGGGCTAACCATGCTTTAAATGGAAGGGAGAATGTGGGGCACATCATGGTTTAAATGGAAGGGAGAATGTGGGGCACATCATGCTTTAAATGGAAGGGAGAATGTGGGGCACATCATGCTTTAAATGGAAGGGAGAATGTGGGGCACATCATGCTTTAAATGGAAGGGAGAATGTGGGGCACATCATGCTTTAAATAGAAGGGAGAATGTGGGACACACCAAGCTTTAAATGGAAGGGAGAATGTGGGGCTAACCATGCTTTAAGTGGAAGTGAGAATGTGGGACACATCATGCTTTAAATAGATGGGAGAATGTGGGGCACACCATGCTTTAAATGGAAGTGAGAATGTGGGGCACACCATGCTTTAAATGGAAGGGAGAATGTGGGGCACACCATGCTTTAAATAGAAGGGAGAATGTGGGACACACCATGCTTTAAATGGAAGTGAGAATGTGGGGCACACCATGCTTTAAATGGAAGGGAAAATGTGGGGCACACCGTGCTTTAAATGGAAGTGAGAATGTGGGTCACACCATGCTTTAAATGGAAGGGAGAATGTGGGGCACATCATGCTTTAAATGGAAGTGAGAATGTGGGTCACACCATGCTTTAAATGGAAGGGAAAATGTGGGGCACATCATGCTTTAAATGGAAGTGAGAATGTGGGTCACACCATGCTTTAAATGGAAGGGAAAATGTGGGGCACATCATGCTTTAAATGGAAGTGAGAATGTGGGTCACACCATGCTTTAAATGGAAGGGAGAATGTGGGGCACATCATGCTTTAAATAGAAGGGAGAATGTGGGACACATCATGCTTTAAATGGAAGGGAGAATGTGGGACACATCATGCTTTAAATGGAAGGGAGAATGTGGGGCACACCGTGCTTTAAATGGAAGGGAGAATGTGGGGCACATCATGCTTTAAATAGAAGGGAGAATGTGGGGCACACCATGCTTTAAATGGAAGGGAGAATGTGGGGCACATCATGCTTTAAATAGAAGGGAGAATGTGGGACACACCATGCTTTAAATAGACGGGAGAATGTGGGGTACATCATTCTTTAAATAGAAGGGAGAATGTGGGGCACACCATGCTTTAAATGGAAGGGAGAATGTGGGGCACATCATGCTTTAAATAGAAGGGAGAATGTGGGGCACACCATGCTTTAAATGGAAGGGAGAATGTGGGGCACACCATGCTTTAAAAAGAAGGGAGAATGTGGGGCACATCATGCTTTAAATAGAAGGGAGAATGTGGGGCACACCATGCTTTAAATGGAAGGGAGAATGTGCGGCACATCATGCTTTAAATAGAAGGGAGAATGTGGGGCACACCATGCTTTAAATAGAAGGGAGAATGTGGGACACATCATGCTTTAAATGGAAGGGAGAATGTGGGACACATCATGCTTTAAATGGAAGGGAGAATGTGGGGCACACCATGCTTTAAATGGAAGGGAGAATGCGGGGCACACCATGCTTTAAATGGAAGGGAGAATGTGGGGCACATCATGCTTTAAATGGAAGGGAGAATGTGGGACACATCATGCTTTAAATGGAAGGGAGAATGTGGGGCACACCGTGCTTTAAATAGAAGGGAGAATGTGGGGCACATCATGCTTTAAATGGAAGGGAGAATGTGGGGCACACCATGCTTCAAATGGAAGGGAGAATGTGGGGCACATCATGCTTTAAATAGAAGGGAGAATGTGGGACACATCATGCTTTAAATAGAAGGGAGAATGTGGGGCACACCATGCTTTAAATGGAAGGGAGAATGTGGGACACATCATGTTTTAAATGGAAGGGAGAATGTGGGGCACATCATGGTTTAAATGGAAGGGAGAATGTGGGGCACATCATGCTTTAAATAGAAGGGAGAATGTGGGGCACACCATGCTTTAAATGGAAGGGAGAATGTGGGGCACATCATGCTTTAAATAGAAGGGAGAATGTGGGGCACATCATGCTTTAAATGGAAGGGAGAATGTGGGCCACACCATGCTTTAAATAGAAGGGAGAATGTGGGGCACACCATGCTTTAAATGGAAGGGAGAATGTGGGACACACCATGCTTTAAATGGAAGGGAGAATGTGGGGCACATCATGCTTTAAATAGAAGGGAGAATGTGGGGCACATCATGCTTTAAATGGAAGGGAGAATGTGGGGCACATCATGCTTTAAATAGAAGGGAGAATGTGGGGCACATCATGCTTTAAATGGAAGGGAGAATGTGGGCACACCATGCTTTAAATGGAAGGGAGAATGTGGGGCACACCATGCTTTAAATAGAAGGGAGAATGTGGGGCACATCATGCTTTAAATGGAAGGGAGAATGTGGGACACATCATGCTTTAAATAGAAGGGAGAATGTGGGGCACATCATGCTTTAAATAGAAGGGAGAATGTGGGGCACACCATGATTTAAATGGAAGGGAGAATGTGGGGCACATCATGCTTTAAATAGTAGGGAGAATGTGGGGCACACCATGCTTTAAATGGAAGGGAGAATGTGGGACACACCATGCTTTAAATGGAAGGGAGAATGTGGGGCACATCATGCTTTAAATAGAAGGGAGAATGTGGGGCACATCATGCTTTAAATGGAAGGGAGAATGTGGGCCACACCATGCTTTAAATAGACGGGAGAATGTGGGACACATCATGCTTTAAATAGAAGGGAGAATGTGGGGCACACCATGCTTTAAATAGAAGGGAGAATGTGGGACACACCATGCTTTAAATGGAAGGGAGAATGTGGGGCACATCATGCTTTAAATGGAAGGGAGAATGTGGGGCACACCATGCTCTAAATAAAAGGGAGAATGTGGGACACATCATGCTTTAAATGGAAGGGAGAATGTGGGACACATCATGCTTTAAATAGAAGGGAGAATGTGGGGCACACCATGCTTTAAATGGAAGGGAGAATGTGGGACACATCATGCTTTAAATGGAAGGGAGAATGTGGGGCACACCATGCTTTAAATGGAAGGGAGAATGTGGGGCACACCATGCTTTAAATAGAAGGGAGAATGTGGGACATATCATGCTTTAAATGGAAGGGAGAATGTGGTGCACACCATGCTTTAAATGGAAGGGAGAATGTGGGACACATCATGCTTTAAATGGAAGGGAGAATGTGGGGCACACCATGCTTTAAATAGAAGGGAGAATGTGGGGCACACCATGCTTTAAATGGAAGGGAGAATGTGGACACATCATGCTTTAAATGGAAGGGAGAATGTGGGGCACATCATGCTTTAAATGGAAGGGAGAATGTTGGGCACATCATGCTTTAAATGGAAGGGAGAATGTGGGACACATCATGCTTTAAATGGAAGGGAGAATGTGGGACACACCATGCTTTAAATGGAAGGGAGAATGTGGGGCACACCATGCTTTAAATGAAAGGGAGAATGTGGGGCACACCATGCTTTAAATGGAAGGGAGAATGTGGGGCACATCATGCTTTAAATGGAAGGGAGAATGTGGGGCACACCATGCTTTAAATGGAAGGGAGAATGTGGGGCACACCATGCTTTAAATGGAAGGGAGAATGTGGGGCACATCATACTTTAAATAGAAGGGAGAATGTGGGACACATCATGCTTTAAATAGAAGGGAGAATGTGGGACACATCATGCTTTAAATGGAATGGAGAATGTTGGGCACACCATGCTTTAAATAGAAGGGAGAATGTGGGACACATCATGCTTTAAATGGAAGGGAGAATGTGGGAAAAGCTGTTGACACTTAGCTACGTATGCCTCCCTATTTACAACAAAAGACCAAAAAGGAAACCAGTGAACCTAAAGAAACCAAGACTTGTTATGGTTATGGTTGATGGAAGGCCCCGGTATCACTGCAAACGAATTAATGTTTTTTTTTAAATAGACAGAAATAAGGACAAGTGGTATTTCTGTCATGGATCAATAGTTTATGAGGATACACGAAAGTAATAAGTGAACTTTACATAACATAAGTAAGGTTTCAATAACATGTATCTGAGGTTTCATATTGTACGTCATCAGTTTTAATTGAACTTGAGCTCTGTGTTATATTCTTTCAGTTCATTTGGCCGGAACTTGTCTCGTCTTACGATGAACCACTCCGTGTGAAGCTTTGTCTTGTTTTGAAGCATATTCTGTGATGTTCAACCATAATACACTAACATCCCCTTGATTAAGTACTGAAAGCGAATAAAATACAATTAACTTTAGTGTTTGAAGGCACCACAACAACGGCAACAATCACCAACCAAATTTAACGCAAGAAGGAGATTAACGCAAGCGAAACACTGATGTCACAGGTACACTACAAATACTCGCTAGCAGATTTTGTAGAACATTATTTTGTTTAAATGAGAAATGGAATTAACATTTGTAATTAATGTTTGTAATTAACGTTTGTAATTAACGTTTGTAATTAACGTTTGTAATTAACGTTTGTAATTAACGTTTGTAATTAATGCAAATTTATGATGAGATGGTCATCGTCATCGTCGTCGTTGTTGTCGGTTATCATAACATATCAAATCTGCTGGGGTAGGTGACCATGTATCACCGCAACTTTCTATCTGTTCTGTTGTTGATTTCCTTGCAAACCACTCTCGTAAACGTCTTGTATCTTTCCTTTCTGCTTCCTTCTATCTCTTCTTCTCCCAGTTTTTCAAGTTGTTACAATGTACTTTATTTGTTAGCTTCTACACACGTGTCAGTTCTGATGGTCTCAGCCATGATCGATCCGATATGGCAACATGCAACATTATAAGTACAAAAATGTTGTACTATAAAATGAGTTTAAATCCATCATCAAAGGCCAGTTTCAAGAAAAATGGAAACGAGAACATCCTAAGCATGACGAGAGGGACGGATGCCTCCAACTATCAAGGAGGAATCAAGTCATCATACTTCGCCTCCGCAATGGCCACAGCGGAATTAGAAACTACATGTTCACCAAACTCAAAATTGGTACTACCAGCCAATGCCACTGCACACTGGACAACATGACAACAAAACATATTCTACAGGATTGTCCCCAGTACACAGACCTGAGAAGTACAATGTGGACCACACCCACCTCCCTGGAAGAGAAACTATATGGGGCAACCGAATCACTTAAACAGACAGCTGCCTTCATAAGAAAGTCCGGAATCCTAGTCTGAATGAGCCATGATTGCAGAAGAAGAAGAAATGAGTTTTTATGTGCTAAAATTTTATCAGTAGAGCATCTGTACACATGTGCTCCTTTGGCGTGTCTCCACAACAAAGTGGTAGAGGAGCTTGTGTGTCATGTCTGCCCCGAGCTGTTCCTGTGGTAACAATGCAGCTAAGGAATCACCCAAGCCAGACAGGTCATAGAAATGGAACCAGAAAAAGTAAGACACACATACGTTGAAATCGGATGCATTAGGCTACACGCCTAACACAGCAATGCAACGTAATTATCACCATGAAAATATCACAGTATAGAAGTAAGATATTTGTATTCATCCCGTGCAATGGTGACTACCGCTTTACTCAAGCTTATTAGATAATAAAAAAAAAATAAAAAATAAAGTACCCCCGTCACACCAAGTGGCGTATAGGGAATGTGATGTTAGTGACCATAAATTTTACAGACCTTCGGCACATGATTTTTGGGGTAATGTGGTGGATATTACGCCCATGCGGCTTTACTATCCCAGAAAAATTCCAGTACCCATTTAAGGCTGGGTGAACCGGTGGCCTTCGGTTGGGATCGAACCCTACCTCTTGTCTTTTGTAGTCCAGTTTATGAGATAATACTGACGTTTAAAGTTGTAAGCTGAAGAAATTCCCTTCTCATTGCAAGGCCAAAAGTATTAACTCTTTAATTCTGATGATGGAAGCTGGTTCTCATTGCAAGGTCAAAAGTGTTAACTCTTTCATTCTGGTGATGTAAGCTGGTTCTCATTGCAAGGTCAAAAGTGTTAACTCTTTCATTCTGGTGATGGAAGCTGGTTCTCATTGCAAGGTCAAAAGTGTTAACTCTTTCATTCTGGTGATGGAAGCTGGTTCTCATTCCAAGGTCAAAAGTGTTAACTCTTTCATTCTGGTGATGGAAGCTGGTTCTCATTGCAAGGTCAAAAGTGTTAACTCTTTCATTCTGGTGATGGAAGCTGGTTCTCATTGCGAGGTCAAAAGTGTTAACTCTTTCATTCTGGTGATGGAAGCTGGTTCTCATTGCGAGGTCAAAAGTGTTAACTCTTTCATTCTGGTGATGGAAGCTGGTTCACATTGCGAGGTCAAAAGTGTTAACTCTTTCATTCTGATGATGGAAGCTGGTTCTCATTGCGAGGTCAAAAGTGTTAACTCTTTCATTCTGGTGATGGAAGCTGGTTCTCATTGCGAGGTCAAAAGTGTTAACTCTTTCATTCTGGTGATGGAAGCTGGTTCTCATTGCAAGGTCAAAAGTGTTAACTCTTTCATTCTGGTGATGTAAGCTGGTTCTCATTGCAAGGTCAAAAGTGTTAACTCTTTCATTCTGGTGATGTAAGCTGGTTCTCATTGCAAGGTCAAACGTGTTAACTCTTTCATTCTGGTGATGGAAGCTGGTTCTCATTGCAAGGTCAAAAGTGTTAACTCTTTCATTCTGATGATGGAAGCTTTTTTTTTTTTTTTTTATTAGCCTCTTTTAGAGCATTCTTACTACTCTTCAAAAAAATCTGGTGAATGCAAATATATATATATTATTATATATGTATATACATAAATGCACACATAAATACTGTTACATGATTAATTAATTCAATAAACACATATATATATATATATATATATATATATATATATATATATATATATATATATATATATATAGATGATTATAACATATTTTAACAATATAACAACAAACAGAAACAGACAGTGTGACAATAAAAATCAGTGGATACCACGACGTACATTATTGAAGTGATTCTGTATCTTATTTCAATTAATAAGTGCCAACTCCGCTACATGATCTTTATATTAAATAATCTACTCGTGGTATAGTGTTTCAGCAAACAGACAGCTACATGTTTCCATAGCTACTGCAATCCCAGTAATGCTTTACTCATGTGAAATGTGAACTGTGCATAGCTGCCACACAAGGAAGTTAAATCTCGTCTACACAGCCTGTCTTATGAAACTGATGATCATAAAACGACAAGGAAAGATCATACCTACTACCATCTTGATCAAAGTTGATATCACCAACACTGACACTATTTTGATGCATGCACAAACCCGGCGGACGGGTCATACATCCAGCATGCCAAAGTACCGGCTGCCTGCCAAAATCGGACACTTGGCGAGCCGCAGAAAGTTAAATGCAGAAAAACAAATGGACAAAAATGGGCTTTAAATATACACTCGAGACTTCATTAAAAATAGTTCATATTAGTATTGGTACAATGCGACACAAGAAAGAACTACTTGACGCTCAATTGGTACAACTTGGGGGACAACAACAAGAGAACAATATCACCTATATTGCACGAACAACATATTCTACATACACGCTCTCTCTCTCTCTCTCTCTCTCTCTCTCTCTCTCTCTCTCTTTATCTATCTATCTGTCTGTCTGTCTATTTCATACAATATACACGAGCAGCCAACTATGGGTGCACCGATGGCTACTTCCACTTGAATTAAACAAAGCTCAATGTTTGAAGTATTTTGGGCTTTAAAAAGAGACTGATAAGGTTCGGGAAATGCATCCCCCACCCAGCAGCCAACTATGGGTGCACCGATGGCTACCTCCACTTGAATTAAACAAAGCTCAATGTTTGAAGTATTTTGGGCTTTAAATAGAGACTGATAAGGTTCGGGAAATGCATCCCCCAACCAGCAGCAACTATGACACGTCAACCTTGTCCTAGATCTTCCAGACTCACAGCAGACTTAACATTCATGTCGGCATAAACAAACTAATTTAACAAATGGGTGAAATGAGTGGTTTTCATCACCTATATTAGACGAACAACATATTGTACATACACGCTCTCTCTGTCTCTCTCTGTTTCATACAAAATACACGAGCAGCCAACTATGGGTGCAAAGATAGCTACTTCCACTTTAATGAAATCAATGTTCAATTTGTAAAATGTATTTTCATCCTTAACTTCCATTTTTCGTTAGTTCCTTTTTCTAAAGTAGGTCAGTAGTTTTTGAAATCCCGGTGACGTTGTGCAATGCAACAACAATGGTCGTTTAGTGTGGTCTATGCCCATCTTTTTGCCAGATGTACCATGTCTGGCCGAAACTATCGTTATCTGTTTCTGACAATGCGAGCTCCATACTTAACCCGTTTAATCTGTTTATTGTCACACTATTTTTCATGTGTTTAAACAATCTTACTCATTTTTTTAAAAACAATTTTGTTGTGATAGTTTATATAATGTTTAATATTTTAGGTAATATTTATGTATTGATTGTATTTATTTTTCCTCACATTGTTGTGTCTTTCAGCGTCCAGGGACGAATGATGTATTTGAGTCAACAACCTGTATAATCTCACGCATTGTGCACACCGTTTACCATTTTATAAACATCCATCTTCTAGGTCTGTATTTACCTTTCTCCCCGCTGTTTAAAAGTGTTAACGCCCCCCCCCCACCCGGCCCCATAGCTTCACATACGCGGTTTCATCTATCTCTCTTACTTCCTCCCCTTCACATTATCTAATATAATATTGTATATAATAAAGTAATATTTCTCTTGTCTGACTTCGAGAAAACAATAAGCAGACAAGAGAAATATTACTTTAGTAACGAGCTGTGTCTGGAGTCTAGACTCATGAACAACAAGAACAATAACCACTGCCGAGATGACACGTGTCAGACTCATGATCCTGACAGGAAACATTCTGATTGGTTAGATCACAAATGAAGAACTAAGACAACAACAAAAAATAGAAATTATTCCCGTCACTGAATACATAAAGAAATAACAGAAAACAAATTATTTAGACATGTGATTAGACAGAAAAATTAAAAACACAACACAGCAAACATCTTATAAACTTTGCGAGAACACCAGTCGCATGGACTGACAACAAAAAAGATGGATTGATGGAATATTGTCAATACTATGAATCAACGATGCAGTTTTAAAACAACTAAAAATGAAAAAAAGAGGACTACTAAACACACTTAGAACAAGACAAATGAAATTTGTGGGGCATGTTAAAAGACACAACAGCCTAATAAAAGTAATATTGGAAGGGAAAATACAAGATAAAACAGGTTGAGGCAGACAAAGACTAACATGGACGAGTAACATCAAAAGATGGGCAAGTCAACCTATGATAATGTGCACCATCAAAGCAAGAGACAGAGTGGAATGGCGTCCAAGGTAGCCAACCTTCGATGCGGAGACGGCACTCAATGATGATGATGATGATGAGGAAACAACAGCAGAAGAGACCAGTAGAAGAGCAAAAGACCGCAAACTATATCTCCCCTCGACGCTGAAAGGCAAATAAGGAAAAAAAGAAGAAAGATATTCTACTTGAACTCCCACTTATTCCATTTTCTTCTTTATAAGTAATGCTATTACTTTATATATATATAATTTAGAAGTTATATTTCCTGTTAGATGTTTAGAACAACTGGAAAAGAAAAATTGAGGGACGAAGAGATAGAAGGAAGCAAAGAGAAAAGATACCAGACAGCTTAAAAGAATGGTTCGGGAGAAAGTCAACAACAGAACTGATAAATAAGTGTCGAGATCGAAAGTTGTGGAGAGACATGATCACCTACTCCAGCAGGCCCGATACTTGATGATGATGATATGTTCAGAATCTGTTAATAACCTCTTACTAAAATCGTCGGCTTGGGGTATGGGGGTGGGGGAATAGGATCTTGTTCATTGCTTTTAACTGGTAAATCGCTAGAAAACCTGTCCCAGAAATCAGCATTGTATTTAGACAGAACCACTCGCACAATGTAAAGACACCAGCTGTAATCAGGTAGATTTTTCCACAATTTATTTTTACATACGAAGTATGTAAATAGCTATATTAGAAATAACATAAATGATATAAAAAATAAGTGACAGAATTGCTGTTGCAGGAAACACCCCTTCCCCTCAGTTATATTTTCCACCGACCCTTTTCAAGCTGTCAGAACAGCCTGACTGGCAAGCGCGTCGGTTCCAATAACTCGCGTGAAAACCTCGCGAAGATATCAAGAAAAGCTGTTTATTTTCATCACTGCTGTCTCGTGCTCTCAGAATACATTTGAAGGATTCAACTCGATTGTCGACTGTTAAAAGCAAGTAAAACAATCTTGTCTATTTTATATTTTCATATATTTTCATGTATTAATAATTTGCCGCAGAAACTTTTGCATTATATGATCATTGTGAGTAAGCGTAAAGATACAATTGTTTGACATCGATATTCTAGTTGCATTAGCTTCTACATAAATCCATCAGGCAGACATACAGGTCCGAGACTTTATTCTTTTTTTTAACTTCAATCTTATTTTACCAAAACACAAACATTATTATAATAACTCTATCAGGCTGAACAATTTTTTTTAAAGGCGAGACATTGACTATTTTACTATACAAAAAAATTAACATTTGTTACGGAGATTTCTTTTTTTTTTTTCTTTTTTTTTTTTAATGCGAAAGACAACATCGATGGGTTATTTTCCATAAAAGCTAATTAACATACAAAATCCATTAACAAAATGAGTAATTAGACTACAACATTTATATATTGTTTGCATAATCATAAATTAGAACCGTAGTCACAATATATCAGTTTATTTAACAACTTATTAATTGGCAGAATTAATGATACTTTACACGTATGTTGATGTTTAATTTCTAACGTAGGATCTTTAATTCTACCATTGAGTAAGATCAAACAACTCAACCAGGAATCTGGGAAAAAGACTGTTTAAAAATATGATATTTCATAACACATCATGAAAGAAATGAAACATCTGAATTAGAAGATATCAAAACAAGATATATTTAGTAATAATGAATTATATATATATATAATAGTTGTAGTAGTAGTAGTAGTAGTAATAGTAGTAGTAGTAGTAGTAGTAGTAGTAGTAGTAGTAGTAATAGTAGTAGTAGTAGTAGTAGTAGTAGTAATAGTAGTAGTAGTAGTAGTAGTAGTAGTACTAGTATCCGCCAGTCATAGTTTACTATGGATTCTCCAGCGCCCCTAGAAACGGGGCGCGAGATTGGGCAGGGAAAGAAAGAAAGTTTGTTGCAACAAGTTTCTTCTCCCCACACAGCCGAGCGATCCAAAGGTCTAGTAGAGCAAGAACTATATATATTGTTCTTGCTATTTATATATATATATAGCCAGCGTAACAAATTATGAATTGACTTAAGTTATTTTGGGGCCTATAAGGTACAATTTTGGTTAAAGGATGCCCAGCTCTATTAGGTTCACACGTGAGTGATTTATTAACAAGTGTTGTACTAAGCTGAATCATTTGTTGCTGAAGAGGTGGATAGTGATTTGTTTGCTGTTAATATATTTTGAACTAATAAAGATGTGTGTTTATCACCTTTTAGCTGGATCGACTTGTGCTCCAGGTTGTGTCGACTTGTTTGTCAGGTTGGATCGATAGTTGACCTGTATGTCAGGTTGGGTCGAGGATGGATCGACATGTGCATCAAGCTGGGTCGACTTGTGTATCAGGCTATGTCGACTTGACCTGTATGTCAGGTTGGGTCGATGGTAGACCTGTATGTCAGGTGTGGTCGATGGTAGATCTGTATGTCAGGTTGGGTCGATGGTAGACCTGTATGTCAGGTTGGGTCGATGGTAGATCTGTATGTCGAGTTGGATCGATAGTAGACCTGTATGTCAGGTTGGGTCGATGGAAGATCTGTATGTCAGGTTGGGTCGATGGTTGACCTGTATGTCAGGTGTGGTCGATGGTAGATCTGTATGTCAAGTTGGGTCAATGGTAGATCTGTATGTCAGGTGTGGTCGATGGTAGATCTGTATGTCAGGGTGGGTCGATGGTAGACCTGTATGTCAGGTGTGGTCGATGGTAGATCTGTATGTCAGGTTGGGTCGATGGTAGATCTGTATGTCAGGTTGGGTCGATGGTAGACCTGTATGTCAGGTTGGGTCGAGGATGGATCGTCGTTGGCGTTAGACTGGGTCGACCTGTATATCAGCTGGGTCGTTTTTATTTCATGTTGGGTCGATGATCGAGCTATATGTGAAACTGGGTCGATTTATATGTCAGGTTTTGATGCCTGTCCAATGTGCATGTAGCTGAGGTGCCGATCTTGAATTTTGTATACATATGACTGTAGAGTCGATTGTGCCCTGTTTTGAGGCGTATAATGATAACTTGTTCACATCTATTCATATTATGAAAGGCATCTTGATTTGGGGCATGTGGTTTTCTGATTGATTTCATTTTCTGTTTCTTCTGATGAATGTCGCTGGTGCGTCTGCTTGTGTGCCTGTTGCGTTTTCCTTTGCCAGGTGATCTGCACTCTTGTTTCCTGGTATTCCACAATGAGATGGGATCCATTGCAAGGCGACCTTGAGATACATTCAAAATTTAGTCAATGAGGTATGCAGATGTGGCAATTTTCTGGATTGTAGTGCCTGTAGTATTGATCTTGCATCTTTCAAAAACACCACAGGCTGTGGTCTAAAAGATTACTGTTCAGCAGTTTTTCTCTTGCCAACTTTATTGCTTGGATTTCTGCACCGCAATTGTGCCAATAGTTTCCTGTTGCTATTTTATTCATATCTCTAGTGTTATTTGGGTAGTCTATGTATGCCTCTGCTCCTCCATTCTTTATTTCATTCTGTGCTAATCAATCTGAGTACACACGAACCCATAGATCTTGTGCGTATTCTTCATCCAAGAAACTGAGAGTGATTGTTTTACGTTGTAGACTATCTTGTTCCTCTTTGTCAAGTATTCCTTTCACTTCTGTCCGTGTCTATATCGACAAACCGGATTCCTCTGTCCAGGGAGGTCTGTGCTGGTATGGACAGTAGGGGACTAACAACTCTTGGTATGTCTGGTGTTTGTTTACAAATTTGCTTGGCTTGGTGAATAAAAAATGCTTTTTTTAAACCGTCCTAATGCAAGATTTGGAATCGGTCCTTCATTGGATGTCTCGGTATGCATGCACATTTTTCAGCCTGTATCAGCAGCACCTTTGTGTCCTTTCATTCTCTTGTGCTGGTATCCTCCACAATTTTCTCCATCTCCAATATTGGTGTTGATTTCATTGCTCCTGTGATGACCCTAAGTGATTGGTTTTGTACTTTATTCAGCTCTTGCAGTGTGCTATTTGATGTTGTGCACCATGCGGATGATCCATATTCTAAATGTGGGCGTATACTCTGTTGGTAAACTTTACTGAGTATTATCCCACTGGCACCCCACGTGGCTCCACACAGGGTTTTTTTTTAAAAAATATATAATCTAACCTTCTAGCTTAACGCCATTTTGACTTGCTCCGCTGCTTAAGTTTTGCAACAATGTCAGTCCACCTGACTCCTGGAATTCTTCTCGCCCCGCCCACAGATCCTTGGTTGCTGTAGGGACGTCGCTCAATCTGATAAGTAAAGTTGTATCCCACAAACAGCAGCACCATATTCCCCATATGCTGTAAGGCTGGACGGGAATCCTTACTTGACATCAATAACAGAGCATTTGTAACAATATATTATTTATTGTTTGGTTGGCATTTTGTTGTTTCAGTTCAGTAGTGGCGGTAGTTGACGTACCACTGTGATGGCCTTCTGCCATTTTGTTTCATGTCCTCTAGTAGTCAGTCTATCTGTATGTGTTTTACGGGTAACTGAAATATGGGATGTTAACCAAGACGCCTCTACAAATGTGGTCGACGACTCATAATTGATTGTTTGAGTAGGACCAGCGGCAACAATAGCTGATCGAGATCTTACACTTTCTAAGATAGAAGATTTCGATAGATATCTCTAGAGAGAGAGAGAGAGAGCGAGAGAGAGAGAGAGAGAGAGAGAGAGAGAAAGAGCGACATGTACTATTAACAAGTCACCAACTTGTCTAGTCTAGCTGAGCGTGTAGGGATCAAGAGGGAAGGCAAACCGGTACTCAAAAACGGCATCTCGAAGACGGATGTCTTGTATCTGTGGGCCGTAAGGTATCACAGCTTTACCTTGAACAGCAGCACAACGCATTTACGCCCTGGTAACGTCATTTTAAGGACGGATGACGAAAATGGTTAACTTGCGACAGGATCGGTGAACCAGAACTATGTAAAAAGTAAAGTACCCCCGTGACGCCAAGTGGCGTATAGGGAATATGGTGTTAGTGACCATAAATTTTACAGACCTTCGGCACATGATTTTTGGGGTAATATGGTCGGCATTACGCCCGTGCCGCTTTACTTTCCCAGAAAAAAATCCGGCACCCATTTGAGGCTGGGTGAACCGGTGGCCGTCGGTTTGAATCGAACCCTACCTCTTGTCCTTTGTAGTCCAGTTCACTAACCACTGAGCTAGCGCGGCTCCTAGAACTATGTAGGAGGGTAGATATTCCTTTAGTCATCATGAGAAAGCAAGCAAACAATTAGCGACGGAATTGCTCAACTCAAACAATAAAAAAAGCAACAAAACGTGCTCTTTGATAACAAACAGATGAAGTAGCTAGAAATGTCATGTATTCAAACAAGATCCAGAAAACAGGGAACTGTCGTCTAATGGACTCAGGGAGAAGCGTGAAATAGAGGCAGAACAAAGAAAGTATTGGCGAGGAAAAAAGGGCTGAGATATACAAAGTAGGCTAGATTGAAGCACTTTGCAAAGAAATGTCACAGACCGAGAAAGGTGAATAGTGTTTTGTTTCTACCACCACCTGACGTCACTCTGATTACTGATTGGTTTATCGAACCAAAGCCAGGCGCAAGAAGACAAAATAGGCCTTCAAATTATTCTCTCATTAAGTTATTTAAATATTGGGCTGCTTTTCTGCTCCTGGATTTTTTTCCTCGTTGAACTTTATCTTTTATCAATCAGTTTTTTTAAAAATATTGTCGTCAAATGTGTGGATATTGCATTACCTCTCTCTCTCTCTCTCTCTCTCTCTCTCTCTCTATCTATCTCTCTCTCTCTCTCTCTCTCTATATATATATATATATATATATATATATATATATATATATAATTTATATGATTCTGTCCTTTGGTCTACTTTGAGATAGAGATAGAGAGAGAGAGAGAGTGAGAAGGAGAGAAAGAGAGAAAGAGTTATATTATTTTTGTAACAGTTAGGAAGGCAGTGTTTTCCGCACTGTATGATTGATTTACTTGTACTTTAATGATTCCGATTTTTGGCAGAGAAAATTATGAATATAAAAAAGGTTAAATTTGGTTAATGACTTCGCTGCAGAAGTGCATCCGTAGGTGTTTATCCCTCCAATAATGTTATATAAATATGTATATGTGTATACATACATATATATATATATATATATATATATATATATATATATATATATATATATTTTTTTTTTTTTTTTCAAACCGCATAGATCATTGTATAAGCAATATTGCACTCTAAGTATTACACTAATGTTAGACTTTAGAGTGTTTGAAAAAGCAAAAATAAAGGACTCAGCCTTAATAGCAAAAATTCAGAAGTAATGGTAACAATAAAGAAAAAAAAACTTCACCGCTATGCACAAAAAAGACAAGTGGAACTATATTAAAACAGGTAAATGAATTTAAATATCTAGTAACACTGTTAACCTCAGATGATAGATGTGAAACAGATGTGAGATGCAGAATGGCTCAGGCAAAAGCAGCTTTCAAAAAAATGAGGAAGATACTGTGCAATCCCTTTTTGACAATAGAAACAAGTAAAGGAGTTCTTAGATGTTATGTAGAGCCAGTCTTAATACATGGGTGTTAATCACGGACAATAGGACAACAAGAAAGAAAATCACTCGAGTGTGAAGAAATGTGGTTTTACAGAAGAGTGTTGAGAGTACCATGCACAGCTAAGAAAAGTAATGAAAACGCTATGAAAGAGGCCAAGACAAAGAGAGAGCTAGTTTCCAATATTAGCAAGAAAAAATGATCATTTTTTGGTCATGTTATGAGAAAGGAAAAGCTGGATTATATTGTAACAAATAGGAAAGTTGAGGGACAAAGAGATAGAGGGAAGCAAAGAGAAAAGATACCAGACAGCTTTAGAGAATGACTTGGTAGAATGTTAACAATAGAAATGATAAATAACTGTCTAGATCGAAAGTTCTGGAGGGACATGATCACCTGCGCCAGCAGACATGGTAATTGATGATGATGCTGCGACAGTAAAGTAAAACTCACACAAACGTTACAAATATTCGCTGATGTAACAATCGGCATTTACTAAAACTCAAAATATCCCTAAAATAGTCATTTGACTTGAGTGCATTAAAAACATGCTTATATTTTGGAAGAAAAGATTTGTTAAAACCATTAATTAACATTGCATGGTTTGCTTTTCAATATTATAAATGTCTTTCAACCACTTTCGCGTGCAATTAGAATTATGTATGTCAAAAGTCAAATAAAGTCTTTGTAAAGTCTAACAAGAAGTGTCAATTTGTCCAATGAAAAATATTGACACTTCGGATCAAGTGTTCATTCAGAGGCTTAGTCTCGTCGTTAGTAGAACTACCAGACCTCATCGAACTCGAGCCAGCCTGACACTAAGTCACGTGATCCGCAGGTTATCTTTTATTGACACATCCTGCAGTAGAATGGTGCTTGCAGTTCGATAACTTTTTCCCCAAAATAAGTTCACCGGAAGTATTCATTCCACAGAAATGTTACATTTGTAATATAGCAGATCTAAAAGGTAAAGGTAAAGTACGAGACTTGAATCGGCGTCTTAGCACGCGAGATTTCACCCACATGTGCTCGGCCGCCTATCCAGAAGTGTTCGGAAACTTCTGGACAGTGTCGCTTCAAGCATCGAAACTCACGATGCGAGGTGACATTTCTCACCTTCCCAGAGTACTACTCTGGTACCCATTTCTGCCAGCGGCTGGGTCGACCATGGGGGTATTTTTTTTCCAACCAAGAGTACAATTTACACTTCTTCCAGCGGGAATCGAACACGGGTTGTCCGAATGTCGGCAGCCCAGTCGGGTGGTTTTACGAACTAGGCTACCGAGGCCCCCAATAGCAGATCGACCTGGATCTATACCAGATTTACCTGGCACAGTACGAAGATTAAGGAACATTGAGACGGCCGTGCAGGTGGACAAATTCAACTTGAAAGTGCATACTCTAGAAAAAGAAAGACGGAATGGCAGTCACATACAGACGGACGAGCTGACGGAACGGCAGGCACATACAGACGGACGAGCTGACGGAACGACAGGCACATACAGACGGACGAGCTGACGGAACGGCAGGCACATACAGACGGACGAGCTCACGGAACTTGCCTTTTTTACGCTACTTTGGGACATTGGTCATTGATAGATGGAGTGACTGAAGAAAAAACATGAAAAAGTAGATGAATGGACGGTCATACTGAGAGCAAATAGAAGGACAGCCGGAGAAGCATGCACGCTCGAATGAATAAATAGAAGATTACAGAGAAAGTTTGTCTTTGTGAAGTGGATATAAAGATGAATACATTTATATTTATACAGACATAGAGCAACACACACGGGCCGGACTTTTTGGAATTGTTTCTTTTTACGCTCTAATTTTCACCTGGATAATGGCGAGTCTAATGATTAATTGCTCTCAGCGAATTAGAGCACATCGAGAGATCGATTGATTACAGGCTGTGAGCACACCTGAGTTTTGTCCTGTTTGAACAACTTGCTAAATAAATCACCTGCGACAACAATTTACGCTGACGTGTTGGAGATCAAACAGCGGAATTAAAACCCACCTGATAATGAGATATTTCAATCTAGTTATTGCTTAGAAAGGAAATACAGCGAAGACGATGGCGATGGATAGGACACACACTACGGAAACCAACTGAGAGTATTACACAACAGGCCCTTTTTTGGAATCCCCAGGGGAAAAGACAAAGAGGAAGACCAAGGAATTCTTGGAGAAGACAGATTGAAGTAGAGATGAAGATGATGGGGAAGACATGGAATGATCTTAAAAGAATTGCAAAAAACAGAACGACTTGGAAAGTGTTTGTTGAAGACCTATGCTCCACTGGGAGCTAAAAGGTAGAAGATGATAATGAGATATTTCAATCTAGTTATTGCTTAGAAAGGTCACGTGTAATTCAATGATTGTGATTGAGACTGGCTTAATTAGACACAATGATCAAACCCCCGAGGATAATAAGACGTTGATGATGCAAACAAGTGATTCACCTCCAGTGATTTGATTACATCTTAGTCACAGCAGTTTGTTTTCCCACAAAGTGGAATTTTAGTTATAATCGTGCAATATTTATATGATCAAAATAATAAAGCAAGGAAGTTGACAGGAGTGCACAAATTATAGGGGAGTTATGCTACTATCAGTGCCAGGAATAAACTAAGCAGAATCATTCCGGACAGACTAATAGAGGCCATAAAGAAACATTTGAGAGAAGAACAAGAAAAAACAGATGATGCACTGATAAAATAACTACCTTACGTATAATAGTTGAACAAAGCTTACAAATACAGTCCCCACTTTATATCGGATTCATAGATTACGAAAAAAGGCATTTTATAGTTTAGACAGAGGAATGATTTGGTAGTTGCTGGATCATTACGGAATCCCCATAACGTTTATTAACCTGATAAGAACAATGTATGAAGGAATAAAATGTAGTGCTGTGCACGAAGGGCAGCTTACAGAAGCATTTTAAATAAGAACAGGAGTATGGCAGGGATGCCTTCTATCGTCATTTCTCTTTCTGCTGGCCATAGACTGGGCTATGTACATGCCTTCCCATTCCTCCTGTCACGCTTGTTCTAACTGGTGCTGGTTTTCTCCGCAGCTTACTCTCTCTTGCCAGTTGATACCACTTGTGCTCGTTAGGAGAAGGTCAAGGGGTACAGCGAGCTGTGGTAAGATATTAATTCTTTTTTTGTTGAGAGTAGTTCATGACCACACGTGCCGTATGTGGACGAGCATTGAATCATGCCTGATCTATTTGCCAGGCACCAGGTTTGGTGATTTCATCTCAGCATCCCAGACACGTGGGAGCCACGATAGCTCAGTGGTTAGTCAACTGGACTACAAAGGACAAGAGGTAGGGTTCGATCCCAACCGACGGCTTCTGGTTCACCCAGCCTTTAATGGGTACCGGATTTTTTTTTCTGGGAAAGTAAAGCGGCACGGGCGTAATACCGACCACATTAACCCAAAAATCATGTATCGAAAGGTCTGTAAAATGTATGGCCACTAACACTATATTCCCTATACGCCACTTGGCGTGACGGGGGTACTTTACTTTTACTTTTTTTTTTATCCCAGACACGTCATGGTGTCATTGATGACAATATTAACTGTTACTGTATAACAAAAACTGCCGCAAACCACTAGACTGTCTCCTTTGATTTCTGTTTCTCTATAAACACACTTGTCCGTAACACGTTGTTTGAGATACACAAGACTTAGGGAGCAGTCTTGTGAAGGAGTGGTAACTCCTGCCGCTACTTCTGTGCCAATCAGCAGTGGATCCATTTGGTGATAACGAGCTTAAATTGCTGATATAGTGTTTCGATGAACATCGAAGATACTGTTATTCAGATGAAATAGTTATACCAGCAACTAACATTGCTACAGCTCGCTGCTGATTGTTCAATCTCTGCATTGTTTAAAAGAGATATTTCAGTTGGACTCTTGGTAATCTCCGCTTCAAGAATTACGTTTTTTTCCAATGCACGTGATTAGATCTGCACACTTACTTTCCATCAATGTAATAAATTGTCTCCTACGACACATCTGACATGTTAAAACTATTCTATCGCAATGTTCATGTTAAAGGTATATCAAGCCCGGCTTGTTGCAGGAGCTACTGAGTTAAGTGCTCTGTGCAAACCGTGAGCTGTGTGTCTCATCCGTTTTGATCATCTTTCGATATTTCAATTGTTTACGATGAATGATGATATCGTTGACAGGGAACAGTTGGCTGTGTTCACTTTCTGCGTGGTTTCGCCTTATATCTTTTGGCGTGTGCTGAGACTGTTACGATGGGGACTACAGTTACATTTCTTTGTTTGGAAGATGAGATATTAATTCGGATGATTACGCTGGCCCGGGTGGTTGACCAATTATGGATTTTAATTCGTTTGCAGTGATTCGGGACCTTCCATAACCAAATAACCAAATAACATCTTACATGTTTCAGATTTCGTGTAATGAATGGTGCGAGAGACCTGTAAGTGCACTAACAAATTACTTCACTCTTTAAATGCACACAATTTTATTTAATGATATAAGAAATCACGCAAAGTGGCCGATATCGTGTTACACACAAACATATTTCTGTGAATACACCTCTACATCCATATACAGCTGGGAGATAATAACAACTAACAGAATAGATACAACTAAACGAAACATCTATTATATGTGGCATGGATATCAATGCTGAAAACTGGTACAAATGATGACCAATAACCATATGGGAATTATTGCTAAAACAAAATAAATGGATAAGAAATAGAAACAGTTGACAAATCTGAATACTTTGGATGAATTGTCAGTGACGATAGCTCGTAACATCAAATATTGGATAGAATAGTTCATGCTACACATTGGATGGTCATAACATATTTTGAAAAATATTAACTGCACCCTTTGATCTAAAATCAGGCGGATGCGCACCCTTGTTATATCAGTTTTTCTAAATGCCTGTAAAATACGAACCCTTGTTATATCAGTTTTTCTAAATGCTTGTAAAATACGAACCCTTGTTATATCAGTTTTTCTAAATGCTTGTAAAATACGAACCCTTGTTATATCAGTTTTTCTAAATGCTTGTAAAATACAAACCCTTGTTATATCAGTTTTTCTAAATGCTTGTAAAATACGAACCCTCACAGCAAAGCAACAGAAGAAATTACAAGCTAAATGTTGAAAATGCTGAATGTTATCATATAATTTTATTTCAAGTTATAGCGATGAAATGTTATCATACGGTTTTGCACATCTTTCATTCAGATCGGATCACGAATTAAAAAGTTGAATAAAGGATACAACAAGTAGGAGTACGCGATGAACTTTTGAGTACATTGAAGAAATGCAGAATGAAATGGTTTGGCCACATATCTCGATCATCAGGTCTGACAAAGACCATTCTGTGAGCAACTGTGAGTGGAAGAAGAGGCCGTAGACAGAGAAAGAGATTAGAAGACAGCACCAAAGAATGGACAGAGCTCGACTTTTCAGTCCCGAAGAATGGCTGCAGATAGGGATCACACGGAGAAGGTTGATGAATTCTATCAGCAGGGCCCCAACGATTCTCCAGGGTTTTAATATGAAGAATAAAATTGATATATACATCGTCTACTGTAGGAGAAATCATCCGGGTTTAGTTCAAACATACAGACTCCTCAGCAGCATAGTTCATTAGATGAGTCAGCTAGAAAGTAGCCACCACCAGCCGAAAATAATTCCCAATGTCACAGAGTCAATAATAAATCTATGACCTCATGGCCATGACTTCATAGCCTACAGATGTAGACTGACTTTATTAAGATAATCTTCAGCGTACTGTCCAATAAGAAAATAACACTTGCGACAAAAATGGCCCTCTAAAACAGAATCTTCATTCCAACATTTTGTAACCAATGCCCTACCCAGACGTAAGACTCAAGAAACATAAGAAAAAATATAACCACCACAGAAATTAAACGTTAAACGCATGATTGGAAACAACATGAGAGACAAAATTAGAAGTTAAGAACTTAGGAAAAAGCTAAAAATAATTGCAACCATTGAATACATAAAAGAAACAACGGATACAATGGTTTGACCACCTGATGAAGCAGAGAGATTAAAACAGAACACAACGGACTTTTAATAAATGTTGCGAGAGTACCAGATACAAGTGCTGACTTCCAAAATATAGCTGAAGGAATATAAGAAACACTAGGACACATAACAGCAATAGAGACCAACAGAAGAGCAAATGATATATTGAAGGAATATAGGAAACTGTAGGAAATATAATAGCAAGAAAGACCAACAGAAAAGCAAAAGATATATCGAAGGAATATAGGAAACTGTAGGAAATATAATAGCAAGAGAGACCAACAGAAGAGCTAAAGATATATTGAAGGAATATAAAAAACTGTAGCAAATATAATAGCAAGAAAGACCAACAGAAAAGCAAAAGATATATCGAAGGAATATAGGAAACTGTAGGAAACATGCAAGAGAGACCAACAGAAGAGCTAAAAATAGATTGAAGGAATATAAGAAACACTAGGACACATAATAGCAAGAGAGATCAACAGAAGAGCTAAAGATAGATTGAAGGAAAATAAAAAACACTAGAAAATAAAACAGCAAGAGAGACCAACAGAAGAGCTAAAGATAGATTGAAGGAATATAAGAAACACTAGGAAACATAATAGCAAGAGAGATCAACAAAAGAGCTAAAGATAGATTGAAGGAAAATAAGAAACACTAGAAAATAAAACAGCAAGAGAGACCAACAGAAGAGCTAAAGATAGATTGAAGGAAAATAAGAAACACTAGAAAATAAAACAGCAAGAAAGACTAACAGAAGAGCTAAAGATAGATTGAAGGAAAATAAGAAACACTAGAAAATAAAACAGCAAGAAATACTAACAGAAGAGCTAAAGATAGATTGAAGGAAAATAAGAAACACTAGAAAATAAAACAGCAAGAAAGACCAACAAAAGAGCTAAAGGTAGATTGAAGGAAAATAAGAAACACAAGAAAATAAAACAGCAAGAAAGACCAACAAAAGAGCTAAAGATAGATTGAAGGAAAATAAGAAACACTAGAAAATAAAACAGCAAGAGAGACCAACAGAAGAGCTAAAGATAGATTGAAGGAAAATAAGAAACACTAGAAAATAAAATAGCAAGAGAGACCAACAGAAGAGCTAAAGATAGATTGAAGGAAAATAAGAAACACTAGAAAATAAAACAGCAAGAGAGACCAACAGAAGAGCTAAAGACAGATTGAAGGAAAATAAGAAACACTAGAAAATAAAACAGCAAGAGAGACCAACAGAAGAGCTAAAGATAGATTGAAGGAAAATAAGAAACACTAGAAAATAAAATAGCAAGAGAGACCAACAGAAGAGCTAAAGATAGATTGAAGGAAAATAAGAAACACTAGAAAATAAAACAGCAAGAGAGACCAACAGGAGAGCTAAAGATAGATTGAAGGAAAATAAGAAACACTAGAAAATAAAATAGCAAGAGAGACCAACAGAAGAGCTAAAGATAGATTGAAGGAAAATAAGAAACACTAGAAAATAAAACAGCAAGAGAGACCAACAGAAGAGCTAAAGACAGATTGAAGGAAAATAAGAAACACTAGAAAATAAAACAGCAAGAGAGACCAACAGAAGAGCTAAAGATAGATTGAAGGAAAATAAGAAACACTAGAAAATAAAATAGCAAGAGAGACCAACAGAAGAGCTAAAGATAGATTGAAGGAAAATAAGAAACACTAGAAAATAAAACAGCAAGAGAGACCAACAGAAGAGCTAAAGATAGATTGAAGGAAAATAAGAAACACTAGAAAATAAAACAGCAAGAGAGACCAACAGAAGAGCTAAAGATAGATTGAAGGAAAATAAGAAACATTAGAAAATAAAACAGCAAGAGAGACCAACAGAAGAGCTAAAGACAGCAAACGATATCTCTTCTCGACGCTGAAAAGCAATTGTGGACGGAAGGAGGAAGAAGACGTATTCTTAAGACTCAAAAAATGTTGTTCACAAATAATTCTCTTAACGATAGAAAACTTGTCTTGTCATTTAATTTGTGCAAAAATGAGAACTCTTTACATAAAATTGTGCTCTTCATTGATTTTCTAATGTAAGAAAGAACACTTGCACGAACGAATCATCACTGGAATTAACCAGCATACTCAAAGAAACATTTGCTATGGCTATGTATTTTCACCACTCGCCAAACATTTAATTAATAGATTCCACTGGGGGGAAAAAGTGTTATAAATGAGTAACATCATCATCATCCTTATGTAACCGACTCAGCAACAAAGGTCGGCAACCATTGAACACGTCTACCCGGTCTCTTGCCACGAAGATGTGCTTTGCAATTAAATTCTTAAATTTCTTACGTTGAATAATGATATCGTATGACGAGGAACAGATGGCTGTGTTCACTTTCTGTGCGGTTTTGCCTTATGTCTTTTGGCGTGTGCTGGGATTGCTATGATGGGGACTGCAGCTACCTTTCTTTGTTTGGGAAATGATATATTAATTCGGATGATTCCACTGGCACTGGCGGTTGAGCAATTATGGATTTTAAATCGTTTGCAGTGATACGGGACCTTCCATAACCATAACCATTAATTTCTTAAGTTCACCTCTTAATGTTGTCGATCCATTTAAATAGTTGCCTATATTTTCCAAGTGCATTTCCTTTTCAAATGACTTTCAGTATGTTTTATGTCCTTATAAAATTATTTTCAATGTGTATTATTTGTCTTCCACAGATTGTACTTCTATTCTTGTTCATTGGAAATTTCTTTAGAACTTCATTATATTTTATAATGTCCATTCACCCAATATTTTCCATTCTTATGTGAATCCACATTTCAAGGACTTCAGTACTCCTTTCTGCTGTCTTACTCAGTCCACCTATCATAGAACAACGCATCATCATCAGGTCGCATGTCATTTGGAGAATGTTACATTCACCACAGCCTGTCTGAAAGAATCTCTAGCCAGATCTTCCAATTATTCTTTTGTTATGTTCTAGGTCTCCTTAATGTCGTGAAACCACATTCTTCTTGGTTTGCCCCTAGTGCCTTCCATTATTGTTCGTTCCAACCCGCTGTTTCTTTTGACGTGGCCATAGTATTTTAATTTCCTCTGTTGAATGGTGCTCTACGCCAGTTCTTTTTAATGCTTTTAATGTCGTCATTGCTATTTCATCATCTAACGTGTCTTGTAGATTTTTCGGTAGCACTTTGTTTCTATTCTATTCTATTGACCTTTCGAGCCGTAACCGGCCCATAGGGCGTAGACCAAGATACACCTTCTCCTATATGAATTTTTGTTCTAGCAGTTTTCTTTAAAAGATATTTTATCAAATCTCGCCATCTGTCTCTGTTCTGTGCAAGCAGTTCTATCTCATTGAGGGAGCCGATTCCTGCTGCTCTTGCCTCTCTCATCAATGTCCTTCTCAGTGTCTCCCTGGGTCTTCCTCTTTTTCTTTTACCTGTTGTTTCCCATATGAGGGCTTGCTTTGCTATTCGATTATTATCTCTTCTCATCACATGTCCAACGTATGACCATCGTCTTTTCTTTATTACTGAAGATATTAGTGGTTGATTGGCGATTTCTCTAATTTCCTCGTTTGTTTTGAATTCGTTCCATTCTATACCAAGTATTTTCCTTAGACATTTATTTTCGAATGCGTTCAACTTTGTTTCTATATCTCTTGTTGTTTTCCAGCTTTCACACGCATACGTAAGGGTTGATAGTACATTTGATTTGAATAGCCTAAGTTTTGTGTTTGTGCTAATGAGTTTTGATTTCCACAACTTTTCAAGGCTTCTGAAAGACATTGCTGCTTTAGCCAGTCTGATTCTAATTTCTTTGCTCGTATCCCCTTCTCGATCAATGTGACTTCCAAGATAGATAAAGTGATCGATCTCTTCTACTGGTTTGTTTTCCATGTATATTTTGTCACTTGTTGGAATTAAACTTTTCATGACTTTAGTCTTTTCATGATTGACCTCAAGCCCAATTTTGCTGGCTATTGATGATAGTTCATTTGTGTTTTCCTGCATCGTTTTTATCTGACTGCTGATGAGAACTATGTCATCAGCAAAGTCGAGGTCCTCCAAATGGTCTCCTTGTATCCATTCGATGCCTTTATTACCAGTGCAGCATTTCTTCATTATGAAGTCCATAACAATTCCAAATAACAAGGGCGATAAAATACATCCTTGTTTAACCCCAGTTTCTATTGGGAAACATTCACTCAGTCCTTCCTCTGTTCGAACTGCACATGTGTAACCATCATACATGTCTTTGATAATATTTATGATTTTTGATGGTAAACCATATTGCTTCAGAATTTTCCACAAAGAATCTCTATGAATACTATCAAATGCTTTTTTGAAGTCGATGAAGTTAAGTACAAAAGGTTTTTGCTTTTCAATGTGTTCCTCCAATATAAGTCGTAGAGTGAAAATGTGGTCAAGACAGCTTCTCCCTTTTCTAAACCCAGCCTGTTCTTCACGCATTACTGTATCTATTGAATCCTTTATTCTATTTAGGATGATTTTACAGAATAACTTTGAGGCAACTGACAAAAGTGTCACGCCTCTCCAGTTGATACAATCTCTAAGATTGCCCTTTTTTGGGATCTTAACAATGATTCCTTTTTTCCATTTATGAGGCGTCTTCTCTGTTTTCCAAATGATGTTGAACATTTTTTGGAGATGTATTAAATTATGGCTATCAATTGCCTTGAGGATCTCAGCTGTTAACTTATCCTCCCCAGCAGCCTTGTTATTGGTCATTAGCTTTAAGGTGGTTTCTATTTCACTCAAGGTGAAGTCATCTAAATTTACATCTAATTCTGCTGCTGGTGTTTCAGCTTCAAAATCTATTAAACTGTGAGGTAGTGGACGGTTAAGAATTTCTTTGAAGTGTTCCGCCCAACGGGCTTTTATGTCTGCGCTTGTTGTTAGCATTAATCCAGCTTTGTTTCTAATGAATCGTTTTTCTTCCTTGCTGTTTTCGGGGTTGTCCATGATTCACAATCGTATGTTGCTATCGGGAAGATACATGTACTCAGTAATTTTAATTTCCTGCCTTGCTGGTATTGTGCCACATGTTCTTCATGGCGTTTAATTTTTGTGTTACTATTGCTAATGATCTTTTGATCACTTTCTGGCAGTCTCCATTGTTAGTTACTACATATCCCAGATAGTCTTAGTTTCTGACAATTATAGAATAACTATTGTAAGATATTTCTCTCATTGATTGCAGCTGTTTTTATGTTGCCCATAGGGTAATTTAATGTAAAGTTACGAGTTTGTCACACGAATTGTTCAACTTTAGTTAATGGATACATACGAGAGGACCTATCAACCAGCAATGAGTTGGAGTCGTCATTCGCTGGACCCTGCGTGGCATGCTGAGAAGGGGATCTGAGACCACCTATGGACATGTCCGGAGTGCAATGATTATTACCCACAAATAACTCAAATGTTCTAATGTTTGTGGTAATTTAAAAAAAAATGTTGTGTTGGGATCATCATTCCTGCACTCCGGGCCCATCCACAGGTGCCTCAATCTTCTCTTCGAAATATTAAAAACTCCAAGCCCATAAGCATGAACTAAGTTGCACGGACCATCCATTTCAGATGTTACGGGTTAGATTTAAATGCATCACATCTAACTTAAGAGTAATATCCGTCTGTTGAGTTATACTGTTGCAGGCTATCAGTACTGACAAGTCATTGACGAGATCGTTAGAGCTGGCTCATGCCAAATTATTATTTTTCATCACCATCATGTGCCCTATCGGTTGGTGTAGGCGATCATGTCCTTCCACAATCTTCTATCTACAGTGCATCGTATCAGTTCTGTTGTTGACTGTTTTCCATGCCATGAAACCAAGCTATCCAGTATTTTTTCTCTTTGTAGTCCGCGATCTCTCTTTCCTTTTATTTTGCCAGTTGTAACCAAGCATTCCAACTTTCCTCTTCTCATGATGTGCCCGAAAAATGTTGATTGTTTCTTTCTGATGTTTTTTAGGAGCTCCCTTTTTGTGTTGGTCTCTTTGAGAACTTCCTCATTGGTTTTTTTAGCTGTCCGGGGAACTTTCAACATTCTTCTGAGAAATCCCATCTCTGTGGCCTCTAGCGTCTTTTCATTTGTTTGTCTACTGCCCATGATTCGCTTCCATAGATCAGAATTGGTTCTATATAGCACCGATGAACTCTCTTTCTCATTTCTATTGACATATATTTGTTGAATAAGATATTTTTAATTTTCTGAAATACTATTTTGGCCTGTTCTATTCTGCTTTTTATTTCCGTGGTGCATCTTCCATCCGATGTTATTATTGTGCTCAAGTATTTGACGCGTTGCACATGCACATGTTTCAAAATTGTCCTGTTTATTTTTTGCTGCATGCTGGTGATGATTGTTTCTTCGATATGATCATTACTTCTGTTTTTTTACTATTCAGACTGAGACCTTTCTTGTTGCTTTCTTTTACTATTATGTCTATCATTTTTTGCAGTTCATTCTCTGTCTCTGCTATTAAGACTGTGTCATCCGCATATAGCAAACTATTTATGTTGTGAGCGTTAACTTCAATTCCTTTTTTGTCTACTATTGATCTTATAATATGTTCGCTGTAAAGTGAAAACAAATCCGGCGACAAAACACAGCCTTGTCTGACTCCTTGTTTTATGGGTTAAGAGATATTTTTCAAAGAATATAAATATAAACGATTATATTGTATATATTGTGTTAAGAAGTATGACAAAAAAGGTCCCTTTTCCACTTCGCACCCACTTGTTGCAGGAGCTACTGAGTTGAGTGCTATGTGCACACCGTGAGCTGTGTGTCTCATCCATTTTGATCATGTTTCGATATTCCGATTGTTTACGATGAATGATGATATCGTATCACAGGGAACAGTTGGCTGTGTTCACTTTCTGCGCGGTTTCGCCTTATCTTATGTCTTTTGGCGTGTGCTGAGACTGCTACGATGGGGACTACAAGTACCTTTCTTTGTTTGGAAGATGAGATATTAATTCGGATGATTCCGCTGGCACGGGCGGTTGAGCAATTATGGATTTTGATTCGTTTGCAGTGATACCGAGGCCTTCCATAACCAATAACCCAGTTTAACGATGTTTTGTTATCTCTTTGTTAGTGCTCTCCTTGATTTTAAATGAATATCTTTTGGCTCCAGGTTGTCACAATACGCCATTTGATGAAAATACAATACTGAGACCTCGTGGGGATTTCAAAGTCAGCACAAGTAGGAATATAGGAATCGGAGATAGGAAGGCTTTAACAAGCGAGCTACTGGAATAACAAGCAAGTATTCTCTATTATAGTTTAGTCTGTTTAATTAGATGAAGCACATATGGGGCAGACTATTGTGTTTGGCGGTATTATATAGTTGGCTAACTAATTCAATAATCATTTTTCATACTTTTATTTCCTTCTTCCATTCTCTTTTTAATTTCTTTACTCCAGTTTATTTTTCTATTACTCCTCCTCTTCTATTCCTCCACTTTCTTCGTCGATCCTCTCTCTGTATTACTTCACATTCTTGCCTCCTCTTTCTTCGCTTCTCTCTCTGTATTACTTCACATTCCTAACTCCTCTTTCTTCGCTTCTCCTCTCTCTATATTACTTCACATTCCTACCTCCTCTTTCTTCGCTTCTCCTCTCTCTATATTACTTCACATTCCTACCTCCTCTTTCTTCGCTTCTCCTCTCTCTATATTACTTCACATTCATGCCTCCACTTTCTTCGCTTCTCCTCTCTCTATATTACTTCACATTCATGCCTCCACTTTCTTCGCTTCTCCTCTTTCTATATTACTTCACATTCATGCCTCCACTTTCTTCGCCTCTCCTCTCTCTATATTACTTCACATTCCCGCAGAACTACAGCAAGATGGCGACCAAGATGGCGGTTGTTTTATTTTCGGAGTGTAGTTTGTGTGATTAAAGTGATTGAATATAATGTTTCCAACGGATTATAATTTTCGAAAAGTTGTGTAAAGTTTTCTACCAAGGAAGAGGATAAGAACTGATAAGTACTTTTTTATATGTAATCAGCTAAAGTTTTATATTTAGATGGTAAAAGATAGTATGTGAGACCTTAGCGGTCAAACACGTGGGGGGAAACATCTGTCGGGCTAAACCCTCAACGTGTGTTTTTCTTAAGTTAAGCCCTTAACTTACGACTGACTCAGCCGGTCGGTAAGGGATAAATGTTTTATACTCAGAGAAATACACAGAAGATGGAGATAGATAAACATAAAGTAGCAAAGATAAATATATGCGAGATAAAAAATAAAGAAGTCGAACTTATAGAAGAAATGACAAAAAGGGAAATTAAAATACTAGGATTAGCGGACACCAGAGTAAAAGGACAACAGATAATAAAAACACACATGAACTACACGAAAATATTCTCAGAAGTCGACAACACAGAAAGAGCAACACATGGAGTAGGTTTTATCAGCAACCCAGAACACGCAAAGAACATTCTAGAAATAAAATACCATTCAGAAAGAATTATCACAATTAATCTACTAGAAGACGATCGAAAAACAAATTACATTCAAATCTATGCACCATGCAACAACAATGAAAGAGACAGCGAAGAATTCTACGACACACTGAATGAAATCATTAACAAGATTGACGAAAGCGACGACATGTTAGTGATGGGAGATTTTAATGGAAGGCTTGGGAAACGCAACGGTGAGAACAGTGATCTTAGGATCCTTTGGCGATAAACCAGCTGAAATATACGAAAATGGAAGCAGACTGCTGGAACTATGCAATCAAAATGATTTATTTATCACCAACACATTCTTCAAACACTGAGAGTCGCAAGTATACACCTGGTACAAATGGAATGACACAACATGCAGAAGCCAGATAGATTTTATACTAAAAAGACATCAGAGCAAGAAAAGAGTAACCGACAGTAGAGCAATCCCAAATATTACAGATGACACGGATCACAAGATGGTTATGATCACACTAAGACAGCCAAAAATAAAGAGAATATACGAAAACAAACACAAGAAACGAAAAGAACAGACAATTAAAATAAAACAATTAAAAGATCAAGAAACAAGGAAAACCCTAGAAGAAAAACTAACGGAGGAATTCAAGAAACTCCCTAACGAAGTATGCACAGTAGAAGAAGAGTGGAAACAATTTAAGGAAACAGTAACCAACATCCCTAAAACAGTTTGTGGAACGAAGCTAAGAACAAGAGAAGGGAAAAAGAGCACCCCGTGGTAGAACGAAACAATCAGAGAAGCAATTAAAGAAAAGAAGAAACTGTTTAAAAATTGGAGGGAGAACAAGAACCAAGAAAAATATGCCTTAGTTTGAGAAAGAGTTAAAATATTGATCAAAGAAGCTAAGCAAAATAATTGGACAGAATTCGGATAAAACATGAGAAGGGACTTCAAGACAGCCACAAGAAATTTCTACAAAGCAGTAAAAGCCACAAGAGCGAGAAAAGAAAACCATGATCCTACTGAGCTGATAAATGACAAAGACGGACAGCCAATATCAAATAACCAATGTATGCAACAGAGATGGAAAGAATATTTTGAAGACCTGTTAAACATACCAACTACCAACAAGACAACAAAAACCACGCTAGAACTCACAAATACTGAACCCAGCATCAGGAAAGAGGAAATCGAAGAAGTAATCAAATATGCGCCAAGAAATAAAGCACTGGGGATAGATAACATACCAATAGAAATAATAGCAGCTGCAGGAGAAACAGGAGTGTAATGGCTGCACAGAATATTCAATGCAGCATGGCACCAACAACAAGCCTCAGAAGACTGACAACAGGCAATCATTCCAAAATGGAAAAAGAAAGGTAGCAAAAGAGACTGCAATCAATATAGAGGTATATCTCTTCACAGCCCTGTAGGAAAGCTATACGCTAAAATCTTGGAAAAAAAGGCTGAGACCAATAAAAGAACTACAACTAAGCGATTCTCAAATGGGGTTCAGAAAAAAACCAAGGATGTACTGACACACTATTCACATTAAAGCAGCTTGCAGAATAAAACAACAGAACCCAATCAATACATAGCCTTCATCATCATCATCATCATCAAGTACCGGGCCTGCTGGCGTAGGTGATCATGTCTCTCCACAACTTTCAATCTCGGCAGCTATTTATCATTTCTGTTGTTGACCTTCTGCCAAGCCATTCTCTTATGCTGTCTGTTATTTTTTTTCTTTACTTCCCTCTATCTCTTCGTACCTCAGTTTTTCCAGTTGTTACAATATATTCCAGTTGTTCGTTTCTCATTACATGGCCCAAAAATGATGATTGTTTCTTCCTAATATTGGAAATTAGCTCTTTTTTTCCTTTGACATCTCTCAGAACATCTTCGTTACTCTCCTTAGCTGTCCATGGTACTCTCAACATTTTTCTGTAAAACCACATTTCTACAGACTCCAGTGGTTTTCTTGTCTGTTGTCCTATTGTCCATGATTCGCATTCATATGTTAAGACTGTCTCTATGTAACATTTAAGAACTCTTTTTCTTGTTTCTATTGTCAAAAAATGGATTGCATAGTATTTTCCTCATTTTTTGGAAAGCTGCTTTTGCCTGAGCCATTCTGCATCTCACCTCTTTTGTACATCTTCCGTCTGAGGTTAACAAAGATCCCAAATATTTGAATTCATTTACCTGTTTTAATATTGTTCCACTTGTCTTTATTTTGCGCTGAGGTGATGTCTTTTTCTTTGTTGTTACCATTACCTCTGTCTTTTTGCTATTAAGGCTGAGACCTTTATTTTTGCTTTCTTTCACTATAATGTCCAACATTTCTTGTAACTCATTTTCACTCTTAGCGATCAAGACTGTATCATCAGCATACCTTAGATTATTTATATTATGACCTCCAATTGTTATTCCAGGCATGCCCCTTATGGATCTTAAAATAATCTCACTATACATATTAAACAAATCTGGTGACAGCATACAACCTTGTCTAATACCCTGATTTATTTGTTGAAACATTCACAGTTGGCTTCCAGTTCTTATGGCCGCTGTTTGTTGCCAGTACATCTTCTTTATTATTCTTAGATCTTTCCTGTCTACGTTTATGCTTTCTAAAATTTTGATTATTTCTTGGTTCTTTACTGTGTCAAATGCCTTGGTGTAATCTATGAAACATAGGTATAGATCTGTTTTCACCTCTATGGCTCTTTCTACTAAAGATCATATGATATAAATGGCATTGTTTGTTCCTTTATCTCTAACAAAACCACACTGTTCATCGCTAATTTCTGGACTGATTTTGTCTTGCACTCTTCGCATGATGATTCTGAGTAATATCTTAGTCATATGACTCACAAGGCTTATTGTGCGATGATCATCGAATTCAATCGCACCCGATTTCTTTGGTAGGGCAATAAATATTGATTTCAGCATGTCGTCTGGTATATATCCGCTGTTGTAGATATCATTCAATATTTTTTGTTATTATTTCTATTCCAAAATCACCCATGGCTTCAGTCTCTTCTTTATTTATATTATCTGGTCCAGGAGCGTTGCCTGCTTTCATATTGCGGAAGGCGCCTTCCACTTCTTCTCTGAGTATTTTTGGTCCTTCTCCATTATCCTTAATATTTAATTCCGTTCGTTCATCATTATAAAGATCTTTAATGTATTCTGTCCATCGTTCCCTTATGTTTTCTTGGTCAATCAACAGTTCTCCTTCCTTTGATCTTAGACATCCAGTTTTTGATTGCGTTTTTCTTCCTGCTAATTCCTCAATTTGTTTGTATATAGCTGTAGCATCTCCTTTTTGTTGCAATTCAATCTCTTTGCATCTCTCTTTTAGCCATGCTTTTTTTGCTTCATTGCATTTTACTACAATTTCTTTATTTAATTTCTTATACTCATCTTTTTTTTTCTTTATTTCTTCTACTTGTATCCATTAGCTGTTAAATGTCATCTGTCATCCATTTCTTTCTTGAATTTGTCCTCATTGGTGGTATAAACTCTTTCGATGTTTGTTGCATTGATTCTTTTAGCATTTCCTATTGTTCATCAATGTTTTGTATCTTCTCTATTTCATTGTACCGGTTCTGAATTGTGATTTTATATTTGTCTTGCAGCTTCTTGTCTGATTTTAGTAAATCTAAATTTAACTTGATGTTAACTGAGGCTCGTTTTGTTGTTTTTAATTTTACTCTAAGCTTTCCCACAACTGGTACATGATCACTATTGCAATCTGCCCCTGGTCTAGTTTTCACACACACCAGCCTGTTTCTAAATCTATTGCTTATCATTATATAATAAATAATTTGATTACGTGCATTGTCCCCTGGACTTTTCCATGTCCACAGACGTCTTGGATGTTGCTTAAACCAGGTGTTTCCTATCATCATGTTGTGTGTTCTTGCCCAGTCAATAAGTTTCTCACCTCTTTCATTCCTCTCGCCTAAGCCATAATGATCAACTATTTCCTCAACTCTTTCCTTTCCTACTTTTGCATGAAAATCCCCTAGAACTATGGTTTTTTTCATGTGGTTTGCATTTATGAAGTGCCTCATTTAACTCGTAAAATGTATCAATTGTTTCCTCTAGACTGTCTGCTGTTGGTGCATAAACTTGTATAAGATTATAACCTTCATTGACCAGGAAAAAAGCATTCGACAGAGTAAACAGAGAACAACTGTGGGAGATACTAACAACATATGGACTAAGCCAACATCTAACCAACCTTATTAAAAGTCTCTATATCAGCAGCAGCTGCAGGGTCAGAACAGCAGCAGGGTACACGGACCATTTCGAAGTTAGATCAGGTGTAAGACAAGGGTGCGTACTATCCCCCCTACTGTTTATTACATGCATGGACCGTATATGCAGGCTGGCCAGCTCATCAGAGACAGAGGAGATCAACAAGCTTTTATTTGCAGACGCCAGGCACTAATACATGAAACAATAGAAGACCTACGGGAAAACTTGGACAGACTCAACATCTCAGGCACAAAATGCAACATGAAAATCGGCATCAACGAAACAGAAGTCATAAATGTTGCCAAAAGTAAACAGAACATCAACATAACTATAGAAGGCAGGCAACTAAAACAAGTAGAGGAATTCAAATACCTTAGGAAGTTTAGTGACAAACGATAATTCTCTAGCGGCAGAGATAGAATCAAGGTGCAAAGGGGCTTGTCGGGTCATTGGACAGTTATCACCACTATTGTCCAACAAGGAAATAACTCTGGAGGTAAAACGAGCACTCTACAATACAATATCCATCCCAACGTCGTGCTACCCCAATGCCAGACCTGGACCCTAGATGCATGAACAATAAGAAAAATAACCTCTACAGAGATGAAATGTGTTAGACCAATGACAGGAAACAGTCTGAGAGATAAGATCAGTGATGAAGAAATGAGAAAAAAAGCTAGGAATAGCCCCCGCCATAGAATATATAAGGAAACAACAGATAAAATGGTTTGGCCACGTGACAAGGCAGAAAGAACAAAACACTACACAACGATCCTTCAAGAAACGTTGTGACAACACCAGATCCAAGGGTCGACCACGAAAAAGATGAGTCGGTGGAATATTAGAAGCACTAGGAAACATAACAGCAGCAGAGGCGAACAGAAAAGCAAAAGACCGCAAATTATATCTCCCCTCGACGCTGAAAGGCAGATGAGGAAGGAAAGAAGAAGAAGAAGAAGACATTCCTGCCTCCTCTTTCTTCGCCTCTCCTCTCTCTTTATTACTCCACATTCCAGCTTCCTCTTTCTTCGCTTCAACCTGTTTATTACTTCACATTCCTGCCTCCTCTTTCTTCTACTCACCTCTATATTACTTCACATTCCTGCCTCCTCTTTCTTCTACTCACCTCTATATTACTTCACATTCCTGCCTCCTCTTTCTTCTACTCACCTCTATATTACTTCACCCTTCTTCCCCACCTTCCTTCAATTAATGCCTTCACTCCTAAAAGAATGTTTATCATTTCTAGAACAGCTTACAGCGTGACTACAAACAAATGAGAAAGACTCCCAAAAAAATAGTTATTTAATGTTATATAGAGCCAGTCTTAACATATGGATGGGAATCATGGACAATAGGACAGAAAAAAAAAAAAAAAAGAAAATCACTGGAGAGTGGAGAAATGTGGTTTTACAGAAGGAGATTGACAATACCATGAGCAGTTAAGAGGAATAATTAAAACGTTCTGAAAGAGGCCAAGGCAAAGAGAGAGTTACTGTCTAATATTAGCAAGGAACAATTATCATTTTTGTTGCCATGTGATGAGAAGGGAAAAGCTGGGTTATATTGTAACAACTGGGAAAGTTGAGGGACGAAGAGATTCCAGTCTGTTTAAGTGAATGGCTTGGCAGAAGGCCAACAACAGGAATGATAAATAACTGTCGAGATCGAAAGTTGTGAAGAGACATGATCACCTACGCCAGCAGGCACGGTACTTGATAATGATGACAGACATTGCATGTATCGACTCGACACTTCCAGTCCCTGCTGATAGTTTATTTTACATGAAAATTAGTGGCATTTCCATTACTCCCCCACCTTACTAACCTTTCGTAAGGTGGTGCTATTAGATGCTAATTCCCCCCCCCCCCCCTTGAATTATATCGATCAATCAATTATTTAGTAGGGTGGGTTAAAATAGGATAATAATGAAAATAATAAAGCAAAGTAAATAAGTTGGCAGAGAGGGCGGTACCAAGATAAGGGCCAATCCTGAATGTCAAGTAGTCTAGATTCATCCCCATTGGCTGGAATGCATGTTTCGTTTATTATTGTAATTTGGTCCACTGGCTTCTTGGCAGGTACTAGTCCGCTTGGGTCATAACTCTCAAGTATCATCCTCATGGATGATTTTATGGGTTTGGATGATAATTTGTTATACGCCATACCAAATGAAAAACAGACGAACAGATGGAGGGACAAGTGGAAGAGCATATGGAATAGCAGACAGACAGACAAGAAGACATTAATGTCGGTATTGATTGCAGACAGTAGTTCCGCTGTGTTATTAAATCGTCTACCTCTTTATTATACTATGAATTATTCAACTTGTTATTTCCTTCACTCATTTTGTGACTGCTCACTCTATCCAATCTGAGCAACTGAGTGTGCGGCGGCGAAATAAACGAAACACACACACACACACACACTTGAAGTCTGAAGCTCTTTGTAAGCGAAATTGATGTGATAATAAAACAGCTAAAGTAGAATTCATTGAGTAAACCAGGTAGTCTTGCTCGTTTGATATCGACTCGTACGTTCACTTAGTTAAATAATTATCGTGAAGTATTTTATTAACTTTGTTATCAGAGGTGTTTTTATGATTTTGTTATATTATTTTCCTGTAACTTTTATTCAGCGAATCCTTAATTTTTTTTTTTTTTTTTTTTACTTGGATTATTAATTCTTGATCTTCTGCGTACGACTATTAGTGGATTGTGTTGCGTTGTGTTTTCCACCGTGCGGTCGAGTTTAGCGAGTTTTAGCGCGTATTTGCTCGGGACTTTGTATCTCTTTGTATCAGAAGCGATAACATAAGAAAAGAAGAAGACTGCTCTAGACACGCCCATCTATCGTTGTTTACATCGAGTCGAGTTATATAACATGTCTGGAGTTAACTTATATTCAGGTGTGTGAAAATGTTTGCTGCTGCAAGCTTCTGGTTTTCTATTTCGACAGATCTTTAGGGTTTTTTTTTTAATTTAGGACCTGGGAAGGGGGGGGGGGGAGGCCGCGAAACTGGGTGGTTCAGAGGTAAGACGTCCGCCTCTTGACAGCGAGGTTCCGTGTTCGATCCCCGTCACAGACAGTGGAATTTTTCAAAAATAGAATCCGTGGTTTCCTCGTGTCTTTATCCTCGCCTGGTAATTGGGTGGTAAGATCAGATGTCTAGTCCTCTCTGGGTAGGGAGATCCGATGTTTAGTCATCTCTGGGTAGTGAGATCCGATGTCTAGTCCTCTCTGGGTAGGGAGATCCGATGTTTAGTCATCTCTTGGTAGTGAGATCCGATGTCTAGTCCTCTCTGGGTAGTAAGATCCGATGTCTAGTCCTCTCTGGGTAGTGAGATCCGATGTCTAGTCCTCTCTGGGTAGTGAGATCTGATGTCTAGTCCTCTCTGGGTATTGAGATCCGATGTCTAGTCCTCTCTGGGTATTGAGATCCGATGTCTAGTCCTCTAAGGGTAGTGAGATCCGATATCTAGTCCTCTCCGGGTAGTGAGATCTGATGTCTAGTCCTCTCTGGGTATTGAGATCCGATGTCTAGTCCTCTCTGGGTATTGAGATCCGATGTCTAGTCCTCTAAGGGTAGTGAGATCCGATATCTAGTCCTCTCCGGGTAGTGAGATCCGATGTCTAGTCCTCTGGATAGTGAGATCCGATGCCTAGTCCTCTCTGGATAGTGAGAACCGATGTCTACTCCTCTCCGTGTAGTGATAATCCATGCCTAGTCCTCTCTGGATAGTGAGAACCGATGTCTACTCCTCTCCGTGTAGTGATAATCCATGTCTAGTCCTCTCGGAAAACGACGGAAACCTGGCGGTCCCGTGTGCACACGCGCACGTTAAAGAACCCCAGGCAATTTAAAGCCTAAAAGAGTAAGCCAAAAATGGCCGCTGTCCGAGCAAAAATTGTTAAACAAAATGTACTCATGTCTAAGATGAATGTGTCGGGATGAAAGGCGCTGATATCGTAGCTTTGCCGCAAACTAACAAACAAACTTACACTTATGGGCGTGTAATAAGACATCAACCAACACAGAACTGGAGTCGTCAGTCGCGTGACACTTCGAGACTTGCTGAGGAGGGGATCTGAGCACCTATGGTCATGTTCCGAGTGCAATGATGATGACCCGCTAATAACTCAATAACTCAATAACTCACAACATAGCGCATCCACACCCACTCAACGGGTGAACGCTAAAAAAACAGAAGAAGCGGGACCATGGCTTCCGTGTTTTGGATGTTCACATTTAATCCAACTCGTTCACTGTATTAGTGCAATCGCTCTGTTCTTGATGTGTTTCGACGTGCTGGCTAAGATTGTGACGCCATCAGCGTATTCTAAGTCTTCCGGAATTGAGAAAATTGTCCATTAAACTCCACTGGAAGCATCTCCCGTTGTCTGTCTCATTATCCGTTCTATTACAGTCAACTGGAAAATGCTCAAAGGGAACATCGTAGTGGTAATCTCATTCGAAATTCTAATGAGTGGGTCACTGTGATTAATGCTACATGTGAAATGAGATGCAGGCTATGATACCCGCAGTGACATTCATGTGCTGTTTTTGTGTTCGTTCTTTTTTTCGTGACATTTTAATTTTAGTTTTTGTTTTAGGTTTGTGGTTTTGTTTGTGTATTTTCTAAAATTATGTTTGTTATTATAAATTTAGTTACTATTTAAAAAAAATGTGTGCGTGTGCGTGCGCGCGTGTGATATTTTTGAAGCTTTTGTTTGTATCTTTATCTTTTGTTGGTAATTTTAGTTTTTTTTTTTGGTTTGTGGTTTTTTTATATTTTATGTTTGGTAAACATGGACATCAGACAAGAAAACAGAACAGAAATTGAAGCCTTTGAAATGTAGATTTATAGAAGAATAGGTAGAATTGGTTGGAAAGAAAAGAAAAAAATAATGAAGTTTTAAAACAACTGAAAATGAAAAGAGAACTACTAAACACAATTAGAACAAGACAAATGAAATGTTTGGGGCATGTCAAAAGACGCAACAGCCTAATAAAAGTAATATTGGAAGAGAAAATACAGGTAAAGAGGCAGACTAAGACTAACATGGGCGAGTAACATCAAAAGATGGACAAGTCAACCTATGACAATCTGAACCATCAAAGCAAGAGACAGAGTGGAATGGCGCTCCATGGTAGCCAACCTTCGATGCGGAGACGGCACTCAATGATGATGATGATGTTTGGTAATTTGTTTTTCTTCTTAGTTTCAATTTGGTTCTTCTTTTTTGTTTTAGATTTTGTTCCAGTCTTTTTATTTTACTATTTTTAATCTAATATTTTGTTCCTATTTCCATTTTTTAAATATTGTGTCTGTGTTTTTGTTTGTATATTGTAACTTAAATCTGTGATTTTAGTTTTTGTTCATAATTTAACATTGAATGATTGTCATTTATAATTTTATTAGTATTTTTTATTATTGATTTCCTGTAATTGTTTAAATGTTTGTTTGAATTACATGTTTTCTTTGTCTATTTCCAAGTATTCATTGTTCATCTGAGAGCATGTTGACTGTAAAGTGTATGAGAGTATTGTTGTGTCAGTGTATACATTAAAACTGACATTTGAAACTCGTCAAATACCATATGTATTTTATGTCGCGTGGCAACAATTAATCTGATTTTATATTTATATCTTTTTACAAAACAGTTTAAGGTTAAGTTTTTTAATAATTCTTGATCATGTTAAAAATAATTACGGTTTCGTTTTCCCCTTCATATCTTTCAGTAATAAAACAATATAATACAGCATTCTCAATTGAAAAGAATAAAGAAGTACCTAGCTATTAGATGAGTAATGCCGTTCAAATCGTATCTGAGCTGAAAACAGTGAGCGACTTATAGCTGACTGTTTGCATCAGCATGAAAGAACCAACATTGATCAAGATCTAATTTCAACCTAATTAACATAAACACGGAAACTAACTAACCAATTTGGTCAAGTGAGTAAGATTTAAAGAGAGAAAGTGTTTCTATATCCAAAATACCATGTCAACGTCGGATGGTCTGCGTTGAAAGTTGTGCACAGCAAGCTTTAAACTACGACCCAACGCATGTGCACCAATTTAATGTCATTTTAAGGGCGAACGATGAAGAGAAGTATTCGTCTCGTAAATTCAAGATAATATTCAATTCGTGAAAGTTCTTGTTTGTGTTTCAAATTGAAATTGTTTACATGAACACGCAAGAAACAATGAAAGCTCACATTGTTGATGCATGCATTCAGACATAAAGAATACGTGCAATAGTAGAGGACAATCTGGGGATGGTAATTGTTTTTCTGGGAAGTTTGAAACCATTTAGAGGTTGGTAATTTTAGGAGCACTCCCACCACATGTATGCAGTATCCGCTTTAAAGACATTAAAGTATTCCTTCACATTGACTTCAATTGCATCAACTTACTAAACATCTTATCTGAAGACATTAACACATCCCTTCACATTGACCTCAATTGCATCAACTTACTAAATATCTTATCTGAAGACATTAACACATCCCTTCACATTGACCTCAATTGCATCAACTTACTAACATATCCTCTAAGAATCTTACACTTTCTTCTTCATTGACTATATCAACTTTCATAATATCTGCTCTAAAGAATGTAATACATTCTTTCACATTGAATTCAATTACATCAACCTACACAACTTCACTGCTTAGTAATTCCTCTGAACAATAATACGCCCATAGGTAGCCAACATGATTATCTCACATTCATGATATAAGGAAAATCTATACACTGGACTACCCAGCCAGATTTTTCTTTTCGCTTTAATCTTCCAAAATTACGTCATCAAACTGGTTTACTTTTAGCCAAGAATAATCAAATGGTGACTATGTCCGACACAGATACTCCTCAAGTCTGATATGTCCTGATCAAACAGTGGACGATTCGTTAATTATAATCTATATCTGATTCATTACTCTACACTCCCAGCCAGTCAACTGTACTCTTTACAGATCCCTCATCGACGTCACAGAGACAGTTCTGCCCGCCCTGTTTGCAGAGCCTGCTAAACCTGTGTCTATAAGAACATCCATATTTTTGGATAACTAGTTTGGAAGACACCTCATATATGCTTGTCTTCGTTTCATATTTTCACTTGCTGTTCAAACTTGCGTCGGATAAATTGTGCCTGCGTGTGAGTTATGTGTATATTTATCTGTCTGCACGTCCAAATTCTCTGCTATGCACGAGTATTTATCTGTCCATCTCCTGCCTTATTACGCACGGTCCACGTTGCTTAGCAGGGAAAGTGGACTCTAGAAACGAACATTCGATATTTGCAAGTAGCGGATAATATAGTTCCTTGTCGATGAAAGGTCCCAACATTCATTATTTTCTATGTTTTTAAATAGTTCATTCCTCATGCACTTCTCCATTCTGTTTTCTCATTTTATTTTGTCAACCGTAGCGTTGTACTCGTCACTTTTGTAAATTCCAGCCCCATTCACGTCTCGTTAGGACTACTTGTGTTTCACTCCGACCAAGTTTTCTGTTTTGTTTCTCTTATATCCCACACACCAGTACACCACGAGTTCATGTTTTCCCACCTCAATAATGACCTTTAGCAGACAGTGATCCTAACATTCCTCCATAAATGAAGACTTCTCATTTTGTTGTAAAAATCAATACGCCCTCATTTTTTTGTTTACTCACAACTGCCTCGTCCCGTCAGCATTTATTTTAATTTATCCAATGAGTTTAATTATACTATTTTAAAAGAAAAACAAAACTCGATATATAGCGCGCACTTTATAAAGATGATACGTACCACGCGGCACAACAGAACCTATGACATTTTGGGATTAGACTAGCAAATTCCAATACGCAACTATTTAATATACATTTTTTAAAAATTACTATTATTCACGCTATTTCCTTTTAAATGTGAATTTAATTAAATGGGATTTTAAAAGAAAAAAAATGTCCCCTACAAGAATGAGTTCTATTATATCAGGCAAATAAAGTTACGGAAGCCGCGATAGCTCAGTGGTTAGTGAACTTGACTACAAAAGGACAAGAGCTTCCAGGTTCACCCAGCCTTTAATGGGTACCAAATTTTTGTCTGGTAAAGTGAAGCGACACGCGCGTAACACTGGCTCCATTACCCCAAAAATCATGTGCCGAAGGTCTATAAAAATTATGGCCACTAACACCATATTCACCTACACGCTACTTGGCGTGACAGGACTCTTTACTTTTACAATAATGTTGTGACTTCTCAAATGCGGAAGAGCCTAAGAACGAGATCTTCACGACAGGCTGTTTTTATGTATTTGAGATATTGATTTATTCTCTTGTAAAATCTGAAACTTCCGTTTATACCAATAGCCAATACATTTTCCGACATCATTTCCCGAATATTCACGAAGCACAAGGTTACGGAAAACAGAATCAAATGGCAATAAACCTCCTTTGTGTATGAATGATACAGGAACACAGTGTTTCAACAACACTCGGACGAATATCCCAATCAACATTAGAAAATACATAACAAAACAACAGGCAGACCAAATCAGGATCAAAATTGTGTAGCAGTGGGTGTGAATGTGAGAAGGAGAGTAGGGGATAGTTGGAGAGAGTGAGGAAACATAGCACGGGGAACAGGCACGAGAAATAGGAGAGTAGGGGATAGTTGGAGAGAGTGAGGAAACATAGCACGGGGAACAGGCACGAGAAATAGGAGAGTAGGGGATAGTTGGAGAGAGTGAGGAAACATAGCACGGGGAACAGGCACGAGAAATAGGAGAGTAGGGGATAGTTGGAGAGAGTGAGGAAACATAGCACGGGGAACAGGCACGAGAAATAGGAGAGTAGGGGATAGTTGGAGAGAGTGAGGAAACATAGCACGGGGAACAGGCACGAGAAATAGGAGAGTAGGGGATAGTTGGAGAGAGTGAGGAAACATAGCACGGGGAACAGGCACGAGAAATAGGAGAGTAGGGGATAGTTGGAGAGAGTGAGGAAACATAGCACGGGGAACAGGCACGAGAAATAGGAGAGTAGGGATAGTTGGAGAGAGTGAGGAAACATAGCACGGGAACAGGCACGAGAAATAGGAGAGTAGGGGATAGTTGGAGAAAGTGAGGAAACATAGCACGGGGAACAGGCACGAGAAATAGGAGTAGAATTGTGTTAGAGGTAGATCAGGAATCTCGTGACTGATAATAGTGTAAACATAGAGGTGAGTCGATGACGTAGATGAATTCTATTGGTAGGGAGACGGAGGAAGTGAGTTTTGATGGGATAGGGGACGAAGTATAAAGTCCCTTCACGGAGCAGGCTCTCCAGAGAACATTGACACGTTGGTGGGAAGTTAGAGGCGGCCTGATAGAGCAGGCGTCAGCCCATAGGCTCATGGAGCGCGAAGCATCCGCACTATTAGGACTAGTTAGACCCGATATAGAAGAGAGTCTCTCGTATATTGAAGAGACTGTGTCCAGGACATTAGCCATCTAGTTTAGCAGGAATGATATTAGTCAGGTTGTGTGTGATATACAACCTGAAGTGAGAGTGTCCAGTGGAGAATGTGCATTTATTTGTACCGATGTGTGAATGGCCGAGCGGGATGTATATAACGCTGGCCGTTGTACATATTTTGTGAATAGTTTGACATTGTTAGAGTTGCTGAATAAAGTTATGTGATCTTTCCAACACAAGTGTTCAGTGTGCAGCCATTTCTTATTCCAGCAGTCGTTACATACGCCATGGCGTTGAGCTTAAGTGGAAATTGTCGCGGACACATATAAGTCGGAGAATCAAGAGGCCAGGCAGTACGGTCCAGCTTACAAGCGAAGTACTATCGGGGTACAGTAGGTACCTGACGGTAACTCCGGTCACAGACACGGTGACCGTCGAGATTGACAGCCGAGAAGGTGTACGAGCGCGGGCTACCATAGCCCGGCTCGTTTAATATCATTAGCATCATGGTGTAGCTGTTACGAAAGGCTGGGTTAGGAGAAGACGATACCCGGTTTTCCAGACCAACAACAGCAGCTACAACAACATCTATTTACAATACAAAGGGTGCTGTGTTACGATGGTCCTGTATTGTCATCAAGTGTTACAATTAGGATGACACCGAAAGGTGTTACAATTGCACCCCTCCACACAGAACTTTGTTACCAGAAGTAAACGCATTGATATCGTACACTGGCAAATTGTTATTTAGGGAAATACATTTCCAGGCTGAGGTCAGTAATGCTGACATCTATACACTTAGAGTAAGTTTGCAAGAAAGACTTTGTCAGCGAGAGGTTTGTAAGAACATCAGATAGTTAGTGATAATACTCGCTTATCTAGTCACTAAGATGAATTGTGTCAAAGAGACAGAGCCAACGATAAGTTGTCTAAAAGTGCCAGTTTAGATATCTTTGTCGGTAGCAAGTTCATGTTTTTATTGGTCTTTGATCGGTAGCAAGGACATGTTTTTATCGGTGCTTGATCGGTAGCAAGGGAATGTTTTTATCATTCTTTGATCGGTAGCAAGGGCATGTTTTTATCTGTCTTTGATCGGTAGCAAGGACATGTTTCTATCGGTCTTTGATCGGTAGCAAGGACATGTTTTTAATAGGTTCCTGATCGGTAGTAAGGACATGTTTTTATCGGTCTTTGATCGATAGCAAGGGCATGTTTTTATCGGTCTTTGATCGGTAGCAAGGACATGTTTTTATCGGTCTTTGATCGATAGCAAGGGCATGTTTTTATCGGTCTTTGATCGGTGGCAAGGACATGTTTTTATCGGTCTTTGATCGATAGCAAAGGAATGTTTTATCGGTCTTTGATCGGTAGCAAGGACATGTTTTTATCGGTCTTTGATCGGTAGCAAGGGCATGTTTTTATCTGTCTTTGATCGGTAGCAAGGACATGTTTTTATCTGTCTTTGATCGGTAGCAAGGACATGTTTTTATCGGTCTTTGGTCGGTAGCAAGGGAATGTTTTATCGGTCTTTGGTCGGTAGCAAGGACATGTTTTTATCGGTCTTTGATCGGTAGCAAGGGCATGTTTTTATCTGTCTTTGATCGGTAGCAAGGGCATGTTTTTATCTGTCTTTGATCGGTAGCAAGGACATGTTTTTATCGGTCTTTGGTCGGTAGCAAGGGAATGTTTTATCGGTCTTTGATCAGTAGCAAGGACATGTTTTTATCGGTCTTTGATCGGTAGCAAGGACATGTTTTTATCGGTCTTTGATCGGTAGCAAGGACATGTTTTTATCGGTCTTTGATCGGTAGCAAGGACATGTTTTTATCGGTCTTTGATCAGTAGCAAGGACATGTTTTTATCGGTCTTTGATCAGTAGCAAGGACATGTTTTTATCGGTCTTTGATCAGTAGCAAGGACATGTTTTTATCGGTCTTTGATCGGTAGCAAGGACATGTTTTTATCGGTCTTTGATTGGTAGTAAGGACATGTTTTTATCGGTCTTTGATTAGTAGTAGTTCAAGCTCTTATCTGAAGTTTATTTCCCGAGTGTAAACCAAATACAAGTGAACCATTTTATTTATTTTTATTTAAAACCAATCTGTACCCGTGACACGATCTACACCAGACATAATCTCAAGAGGGTACTAACACCTAGAAATGGGGATCACACCGAGAGGACAATAATAAATTAGTGAGTTATAAGACATGACGATGCACTGTGATTGTGGAAGACATGATCGCTTACGCTAACCTGTATGGCACATGATGATAAGACATCACGAAGAGTTCAGTAGCCTCGAGCCCAAGTCACACAGCATTGACCTATGCATTTCATTTCGTCTCGACTCTATAAGATGATCGAAAGCAAGTAATTTAATATAAAAACAGATAATACAGAGTAAAGCAAAAAGAGAAGGACATACAAAAAGTTAAGTACCCCCGTCACGCCAAGTGGCGTATGGGGAATATGGTGTTAGTGACCATACATTTTACAGACCTTCGGAACATGATTTTTGGGATAATGTGGTCGGTATTACGCCCGTGCCGCTTCATTTTCCCAGAAAAAAATCCAGTACCCATTAAAGTCTGGGTGAACCGGAAGCCGTCGATTGGGATCGAACCATACCTCTTGTCCTTTGTAGTCCACTAACAACTGAGCTATCGCGGCTCCCAAAACATGTCAAAATAAATATAAAATAATGAGTATAAAACATACAAGGACAAGCATCGAACAGAAACAATTAAAGTAGTAATACTAAACATTCGTTATTTGCTTTTTGACAGGTTGTAGCACATAACTTTACATTTAATACGGTGGTGTGAAACGCCAGAGGAATGTCTCTTTGGCACGAACTTTGAACAAGCTAACCCTTTCACGCTTGACGACGAATGTGATTGACAATTTGACAATCTTCTTTCCCTTAACTTTTATTCAAATTTAACAAATGACGTTTACCTCATATTAAAATAGCAATGCGATTACGTCATGTGTTTCGCAATTTTACATTCCTCTAAATCACCCCTCCTCCCAACTCCAATTTTTAACTCCTTTTCCTACAGCCCACATATAAAAACTATATCGCTGTAATGCATATTTTTTTCTTAAGTTCCAAAGGATTTGTTGCATTAAAACTTTACTAAAAATCAAACATTGCCTATATTACGACATTTTTTCTACTTCGCAGTTTCTGTGTGGATGTTCCAAAAGAAAAAAAGTGAAAAATAATCCCAGCCTGTTCAATCATGAAGCAGTGAGCAGATTACATTTTTGTGTTTAATCTCCGTTTGTACACCCCCAGCATCTGCTCTACTGAAATCAGTGAAAATAAAATGAGAAAATATTTCAGTTTTGTGGATAACAATGAGAACAAGAGTCAACGGAAGACAAATGCAATGATTTAAAATATGCTTGGACGAAGTGTAAGCATGTAGCGACATGATGGTGTAATGCGGAACCAAGAAAACAATGAGGGAATGAATGTATGGAGGAGGGGAATTATAAAGGGGTAGTGGAAAACGGCAAATGCTATAACGAAATACAGACAGGGTTAAAAGTTATATATAGACTTGTTTATTGTTAACGATATAAAATCATAAACAGAAGAATTCCAGCTCTAGAAATAAGATAAGAGGTATTTACATCACAAGAGCTTATCACAAAGGTCTCAGTAATTATTAGTTATCTCTTCATTTTTGTAGAAACACTAGGATCGTCAGTTTTAAAATGTTTCTTTCAAATCGACGATCGGTTCACTTGGGATTCATGGCACTTTGTTGTTCAAGATTTCCAGCATCTGTTGTTTTATTTGTAATTCGTGACTTTTATTATGAACTGCTTTCATGTACAAATTGTTCACGACAGCAAACAGCTCTCAGCTGAAGTTGAACTAAATTTGGAAATAGTAACAGCAGATACATTACAATTGTGGTTTATGGGAAAACTGTATAATTTAAGATACAACAAATCACCATGAACCCATACACATTTTATATGAAACAATATAAGATATAGAATCCATATTTTCAAATTCATTGACCATGAACAATACAGCAGATGTAAACTTAGCTCTGTTCCAGCTCGCCCCCCCCCCCACCCCCATAAAAAATAACTCATTCTAAATAGAGCTGTGTATTGACAATATTGTTTTCTAATCTAATTAATTTCGTGACATTTAGATCTAAATTTCATATTCTGATGCCGCAAATAATAATCTATGATTGCAATCAGTTAGTTAGGAGATATAATTCTAGAAGTCACTGCGGTTAATGAAGCTCGAGACCTCGAGGAGTACACGGGGGAAGAAATTAGGAAATGGCTGGTTAAATACAAATACTTATTAATTTTGTGAAAAGATAGTTTCTTGTGTTAACTCTACGTTCAGTTTGATTCATTCTTATCTGAACATTTAAAAAAAAAAACCAGAGTCCATAATTCATTTGTCCGTTTATTCGACTGTCAACGCGTTTTAATTAACCGTCTTTTATAAAAAAAAACCTTTCTAGTTAAGTTGTGATTTATTATTGTTTTTGTGATTTATTTCTTTTTAATCAGTTGTACTTCTCCTTTGAATCACTTTTTGCATCTGCTTGCTTCTACCTTGACTTGATAATTTATTATTATTACTTCGCATTGTATACAGACTTTCATTAATGGATGCTTACGCAGAATAAAAGGATGGAAATGGCAGGACAAAACCACTAACATAGAATTATGGAAATGTACCAGTCAAAACACCAGTGGATAAAGAGATACAGCGAAGACGATGGCGCTGGATAGGACACACACTACGGAAGCCAACTGAGAGTATTACACAACAGACCCTTTTTGGAATCCCCAGGGGAAAAGACACAGAGGAAGACCAAGGAATTCTTGGTGAAGACAGATAGAAGCAGAGATAAAGATGATGGGGAAAACATGGAATGATCTTAAAAGAATGGCAAGAAACAGAATGACTTGGAAAGTGTTTGTTGAAGACCTATGCTCCACTGGGAGCTAAAAAGGTAGAAGAAGAGACTTCGCATTGTGTTTGTTATCTCTATTCATACCGTTAATATTATTCGGCTGTCTCTGGCTGTCCTGGACACATTCCTTAAGTTAATTCTCATCCTTTCAACTTGTATCATTGAAAAGGCTAGAGATGTACCATAACACCAACACATGCTTATTTACGAAAAAAATAATTACAATTGGATGATTCCACATGAGCTACATATATCACGAATACTCAGAGCATATCTTCATTCTAGGATACAGCCTTGCCAAAATTACTTAGCGGTGTGGATAACTGCTAAACACACAATTCTAGAAATTGTATATCTTACAAGTTGTGTCTTGGCTAGCTCTATTTGTCCCGTGTGAACCCAACAAATGTCTTGGCTAGCACTATTTGTCCCATGTGAACCCTACAAATGTCTTGGCTAGCTCTACTTGTCCCGTGTGAACCCTACAAATGTCTTGACTAGTTCTACTTGTCCCGTGTGAACCCTACAATCTGTCCAGCTATTCACTTGTTCTCGTAAGGATCTTGCTCGACTATCTTCGTCTAGCTAACTAGTTATCCGCCTTCCTCTCAGCGTGGCTATGAGGGAGTGACTTTCTCTCAGCGTGGTTTTTAAGGAGTGACTTTCTCTTAGCGTGGTTGTGAGGGAGTGACTTTCTCGGATTATCTGTCTCTGAGTGTCATGTTTCTACTGAGCGTCGGTCTCTAATTGTCTTTTGAGAGTGCCAGTCTCTACGTGTCTTGTGCGAGTGCCGGTCTCTAAGTGTCTTGTGAAAGTGCCAGTCTCTAAGTGTCTTGTGAGAGGTCCGGTCTCTAAGTGTCTTGTGAGAGTGCCGGTCTCTAAGTGTCTTGTGCGAGTGCCGGTCTTTAAGTGTCTTGTGAGAGTACCAGTCTCTAAGTGTCTTCTGAGAGTGCCAATCTCTAAGTGTCTTCTGAGAGTGCCAGTCTCTAAGTGTATTGTACTTGTGTCGGTCTCTCTAAGTATCCTGTGAGAGTGCCAGTCTCTAAGTGTCTTCTGAGACTGACAGTCTCTAAGTGTCTTCTGAGAGTGCCAGTCTCTAAGTGTATTGTACTTGTGTCGGTCTCTAAGTGTCTTGTGAGAGTGCCAGTCTCTAAGTGTCTTGTGAGAGTGCCAGTCTCTAAGTATCTGTGAGAGTGCCAGTCTCTAAGTGTCCTGTGAGAGTGCCATTCTCTAAGTATCTTGTGAGAGTGCCAGTCTCTAAGTATCTTGTGAGAGTGCCAGTCTCTAAGTGTCTTGTGAGAGTGCCAGTCTCTAAGTGTCTTGTGCGAGTGCTGGTCTCTAAGTGTCTGTGCTTGTGCCGTTATATAAGTGTCTTGTGAGAGTGTCAGTCTCTAAGTGTCTTGTGAGAGTGCCAGTCTCTAAGTGTCTTGTGCGAGTGCTGGTCTCTAAGTGTCTTGTGCTTGTGCCGTTATATAAGTGTCTTGTGAGAGTGTCAGTCTCTAAGTGTCTTGTGCAAATTTCGGGTCTCTAAGTGTCTTGTGCGAGTGCAGGTCTCTAAGTGTCTTGTGCGAGTGTGCTGGTCTCTAAGTGTCTTGTGCTTTGTGCCGTTATATAAGTGTCTTGTGAGAGTGCCAGTCTCTGATGTCTTGTGCAAATTCGGTCTCTAAGTGTCTTGTGCGCGTGCCGGTCTCTAAGTGTCTTGTGCGCGTGCTGGTCTCTAAGTGTCTTGTGGAGTGCCGGTCTCTGAATGTCTTGTGCGAGTGCCGGTCTCTAAGTGTCTTGTGCGAGTGTCGTCTTTAAGTGTCTTGTGAGAGTGTCAGTCTCTAAGTGTCTTGTGCGAGTGTCGGTCTCAAAGTGTCTTGTGAGAGTGCCAGTCTCTAAGTGTCTTGTGCGAGTGTCGGTCTCTAAGTGTCTTGTGCGAGTGTCGGTCTCTAAGTGTCTTGTGCGAGTGTCAGTCTCTAAGTGTCTTGTGCGAGTGTCGGTCTCTAAGTGTCTTGTGCGAGTGCCGTCTCTATGTGTCTTGTGCGAGTGCCGATCTTTAAGTGTCTTGAGAGAGTGCCAGTCTCTAAGTGTCTTGTGCGAGTGCCGATCTTTAAGTGTCTTGAGAGAGTGCCAGTCTAAGTGTCTTGTGCGCGTGCCGGTCTAAGTGTCTTGTGCGCGTGCTGGTCTCTAAGTGTCTTGTGCGAGTGCCGGTTTCAAAGTGTCTTGTGAGAGTGTCGGTCTCTAAGTCCTTGTGAGAGTGCCAGTCTCTAAGTATCTTGTGAGAGTGCCAGTCTCTAAGTGTCTTGTGCGAGTGCCGGTTTCAAGTGTCTTGTGAGAGTGTCGGTCTCTAAGTGCCTTGTGAGAGTGTCGGTCTCTAAGTGCCTTGTGAGAGTGCCAGTCTCTAAGTGTCTTGTGCGAGTGCTGGTCTCTAAGTGTCTTGTGCTTGTGCCGTTATATAAGTGTCTTGTGAGAGTGTCAGTCTCTAAGTGTCTTGTGAGAGTGCCAGTCTCTAAGTGTCTTGTGTGCGGTGCTGGTCTCTAAGTGTCTTGTGCTTGTGCCGTATATAAGTGTCTTGTGAGAGTGTCAGTCTCTAAGTGTCTTGTGCAAATTTCGGTCTCTAAGTCTTGTGCGAGTGCAGGTCTCTAAGTGTCTTGTGCTTGTGCCGTTATATAAGTGTCTTGTGAGAGTGTCAGTCTCTAAGTGTCTTGTGCAAATTTCGGTCTCTAAGTGTCTTGTGCGAGTGCTGGTCTCTAAGTGTCTTGTGCTTGTGCCGTTATATAAGTGTCTTGTGAGAGTGCCAGTCTCTGAATGTCTTGTGCAATTTCGGTCTCTAAGTGTCTTGTGCGCGTGCCGGTCTCTAAGTGTCTTGTGCGCGTGCTGGTCTCTAAGTGTCTTGTGGGAGTGCCGGTCTCTGAATGTCTTGTGCGAGTGCCGGTCTCTAAGTGTCTTGTGCGAGTGTCGGTCTCAAAGTGTCTTGTGAGAGTGCCAGTCTCTAAGTGTCTTGTGCGAGTGTCGGTCTCTAAGTGTCTTGTGCGAGTGTCGGTCTCTAAGTGTCTTGTGCGAGTGTCGGTCTCTAAGTGTCTTGTGCGAGTGTCAGTCTCTAAGTGTCTTGTGCGTGTCGGTCTCTAAGTGTCTTGTGCGAGTGCCGGTCTCTATGTGTCTTGTGCGAGTGCCGATCTTTAAGTGTCTTGAGAGAGTGCCGTCTCTAAGTGTCTTGTGCGAGTGCCGATCTTTAAGTGTCTTGAGAGAGTGCCAGTCCCTAAGTGTCTTGTGCGCGTGCCGTCTCTAAGTGTCTTGTGCGCGTGCTGGTCTCTAAGTGTCTTGTGCGAGTGTCGGTCTCTAAGTTCTTGTGCTTGTGCCGTCTCTAAGTGTCTTGTGCGAGTGCCGGTTTCAAAGTGTCTTGTGAGAGTGTCGGTCTCTAAGTGCCTTGTGAGAGTGCCAGTCTCTAAGTATCTTGTGAGAGTGCAGTCTCTAAGTGTCTTGTGCGAGTGCCAATATCTAGTGTCTTGTGCAAGTGTCGGTCTCTAAGTTTCTTGTGAGAGTGCCAGTCTCTATGTGTCTTTTGAGAGCTTCGGTCTCTAAGTGCCTTTGAGAGTGCTAGTCTCTAAGCGTCTTCTGAGCGTGCCTGTCTATAAGTGTCTTGTGAGAGTTTCGGTCTCTACATGTCTTGTGAGAGAATCAGTCTCTAAGTATCTTGTGAGAGTGCCAGTCTCTAAGTGTCTTGTGAGAGTGCCAGTCTCTAAGTATCTTGTGAGAGTGTCAGTCTCTAAGTCTCGTGAGAGTAACCAGTCTCTTGCATCTTGTGAGAGTGCCAGACTCTAAGTGTCTTGTGCGAGTGTGCCAGTCTCTAGTGTCTTGTGCGAGTGTCGGTCTCTAAGTGTCTTTTGAGTGTGTCGTCTTTGTCTTGTGCGCGTGCCAGTCTCTAGTGTCTTGTGCGACTGTCGGTCTCTAAGTATCTTGTGAGAGTGTCGGTCTCCAAGTGTCTTGTGCGAGTGTCGGTCTCTAAGTGTCTTGTGCGAGTGTCGGTCTCTAAGTGTCTTGTGCGACTGTCGGTCTCTAAGTATCTTGTGAGAGTGTCGGTCTCTAAGTGTCTTGTGAGAGTGTCGGTCTCTAAGTGTCTTGTGCGAGTGTCGGTCTTTAAGTGTCTTGTGAGAGTGTCTGTCTCTAAGTGTCTTGTGCGAGTGTCGGTCTTTAAGTGTCTTGTGAGAGTGTCTGTCTCTAAGTGTCTTGTGCGAGTGTCGGTCTTTAAGTGTCTTGTGAGAGTGTCTGTCTCTAAGTGTCTTGTGAGAGTGTCGGTCTCTAGTGTCTTGTGCGAGTGTCGGTCTCTAAGTGTCTTGTGAGAGTGTCTGTCTCTAAGTGTCTTGTGCGAGTGTCGGTCTCTAAGTGTCTTGTGAGAGTGTCTGTCTCTAAGTGTCTTGTGAGAGTGTCTGTCTCTAAGTGTCTTGTGAGAGTTTCGGTCTCTAATGTCTTGTGAGAGTATCAGTCTCTAAGTATCTTGTGAGAGTGCCAGTTCTAAGTGTGTGAGTGTGCCAGTCTAAGTGTCTGTGTGATGAGAGCTTTGTGGACGTCTTGTCTTTGTGATGTCTCTCTAAGTGTGCGTATCTAGTCTCTTGTGCTGTCTAAGTGATCGTCTCTAATGTTGAGAGTGTGTCCAGTGATTTCTCTAAGTGTCTTGTGAGAGTTTCAGTCTCTAAGTGTCTTGTGAGTGTCGGTCTCTAAGTGTCTTGTGCGAGTGTCGGTCTTTAAGTGTCTTGTGAGAGTGTCAGTCTCTAAGTGTCTTGTGCGAGTGTCGGTCTCAAGTGTCTTGTGAGAGTGCAGTCTCTAAGTGTCTTGTGAGAGTGTCGGTCTCTAAGTGTCTTGTGAGAGTGTCGGTCTCTAAATGTCTTGTCAAGTGCCAGTCTCTAAGTGTCTTGTGATAGTGTCGATCTCTAAATGTCTTGTGAGAGTGTCGGTCTCTAAGTGTCTTATGAGAGTGTCGGTCTCTAAGTGTCTTATGAGAGTGTCGGTCTCTAAGTGTCTTGCGAGAGTGTCGGTCTCTAAGTGTATTATGCGAGTGTCGGTCTCTAAATGTCTTGTGAGAGTGTCGGTCTCTAAATATCTTGTGAGAGTGTCGGTCTCTAAATGTCTTGTGAGAGTGTCGGTCTCTAAATGTCTAGTGAGAGTGTCGGTCTCTAAATGTCTTGTGAGAGTGCCAGTCTCTAAGTGTCTTGTGAGAGTCCGGTCTCTAAGTGTCTTGTGCGAGTGCCGGTCTTTAAGTGTCTTGTGAGAGTACCATCTCTAAGTGTCTTCTGAGAGTGCCAATCTCTAAGTGTCTTCTGAGAGTGCCAGTCTCTAAGTATCTTGTGAGAGTGCCGGTCTCTAAGTGTCTTGTGCGAGTGCCGGTCTTTAAGTGTCTTGTGAGAGTACCAGTCTCTAAGTGTCTTCTGAGAGTGCCAATCTCTAAGTGTCTTCTGAGAGTGCCGTCTCTAAGTGTATTGTACTTGTGTCGGTCTCTAAGTATCCTGTGAGAGTGCCAGTCTCTAAGTGTCTTCTGAGACTGACTCTCTAAGTGTCTTCTGAGAGTGCCAGTCTCTAAGTGTATTGTACTTGTGTCGGTCTCTAAGTGTCTTGTGAGAGTGCCAGTCTCTAAGTGTCCTGTGAGAGTGCCATTCTCTAAGTATCTTGTGAGAGTGCCAGTCTCTAAGTATCTTGTGAGAGTGCCAGTCTCTAAGTGTCTTGTGAGAGTGCCAGTCTCTAAGTGTCTTGTGCGAGTGCTGGTCTCTAAGTGTCTTGTGCTTGTGCCGGTTATATAAGTGTCTTGTGAGAGTGTCAGTCTCTAAGTGTCTTGTGAGAGTGCCAGTCTCTAAGTGTCTTGTGCGAGTGCTGGTCTCTAAGTGTCTTGTGCTTGTGCCGTTATATAGTGTCTTGTGAGAGTGTCAGTCTCTAAGTGTCTTGTGCAAATTTCGGTCTCTAAGTGTCTTGTGCGAGTGCTGGTCTCTAAGTGTCTTGTGCTTGTGCCGTTATATAAGTGTCTTGTGAGAGTGCCAGTCTCTGAATGTCTTGTGCAAATTTCGGTCTCTAAGTGTCTTGTGCGCGTGCCGGTCTCTAAGTGTCTTGTGCGCGTGCTGGTCTCTAAGTGTCTTGTGGGAGTGCCGGTCTCTGAATGTCTTGTGCGAGTGCCGGTCTCTAAGTGTCTTGTGCGAGTGTCGGTCTTTAAGTGTCTTGTGAGAGTGTCAGTCTCTAAGTGTCTTGTGCGAGTGTCGGTCTCAAAGTGTCTTGTGAGAGTGCCAGTCTCTAAGTGTCTTGTGAGAGTGTCGGTCTCTAAGTGTCTTGTGAGAGTGTCGGTCTCTAATGTCTTGTCAGAGTGCCAGTCTCTAAGTGTCTTGTGAGAGTGTCGATCTCTAAATGTCTTGTGAGAGTGTCGGTCTCTAAGTGTCTTATGAGAGTGTCGGTCTCTATGTGTATTATGAGAGTGTCGGTCTCTAAATGTCTTGTGAGAGTGCCAGTCTCTAAGTGTCTTATGAGAGTGTCGGTCTCTAAGTGTCTTGTGAGAGTGGTCGTCTCTAAGTGTCTTGTGAGAGTGTCGGTCTCTAAGTGTCTTGTGAGAGTGTCGGTCTCTAAGTGTGTATTATGCGAGTGTCGGTCTCTAAATGTCTTGTGAGAGTGTCGGTCTCTAAGTGTCTTATGAGAGTGTCGGTCTCTAAGTGTCTTATGAGAGTGTCGGTCTCTAAGTGTCTTGCGAGAGTGTCGGTCTCTAAGTGTATTATGCGAGTGTCGGTGTCTAAGTTTCTGTGAGAGTGCCAGTCTCTATGTGTCTTTTGAGAGCTTCGGTCTCTAAGTGCCTTTGAGAGTGCTAGTCTCTAAGCGTCTTCTGAGCGTGCCTGTCTCTAAGTGTCTTGTGAGAGTTTCGGTCTCTACATGTCTTGTGAGAGAATCAGTCTCTAAGTATCTTGTGAGAGTGCCAGTCTCTAAGTGTCTTGTGAGAGTGCCAGTCTCTAAGTATCTTGTGAGAGTGTCAGTCTCTAAGTATCTCGTGAGAGTACCAGTCTCTTAGCATCTTGTGAGAGTGCCAGTCTCTAAGTGTCTTGTGCGTGTGCCAATCTCTAGTGTCTTGTGCGAGTGTCGGTCTCTAAGTGTCTTTTGAGTGTGTCGATCTTTAAGTGTCTTGTGAGAGTGTGCCAGTCTCTAGTGTCTTGTGCGAGTGTCGGTCTCTAAGTATCTTGTGAGAGTGTCGGTCTCCAAGTGTCTTGTGCGAGTGTCGGTCTCTAAGTGTTTCTGAGAGTGTCGGTCTCTAAGTGTCTTGTGCGAGTGTCGGTCTCTAAGTGTCTTGTGAGACTGTCGGTCTCTAAGTGTCTTGTGCGAGTGTCGGTCTCTAAGTGTCTTGTGCGAGTGTCGGTCTCTAAGTGTCTTGTGCGAGTGTCGGTCTCTAAGTGTCTGTGCGAGTGTCAGTCTTTAAGTGTCTTGTGCGAGTGTCGGTCTCTAAGTGTCTTGTGCGAGTGTCGGTCTCTAAGTGTCTTGTGCGAGTGTCGGTCTCTAAGTGTCTTGTGCGACTGTCGGTCTCTAAAGTGTCTTGTGAGAGTGTCGTCTCTAAGTGTCTTGTGCGAGTGTCGGTCTCTAAGTGTCTTGTGAGAGTGTCGGTCTCTAAGTGTCTTGTGAGAGTGTCCGGTCTCTAAGTGTCTTGTGCGAGTGTCGTCTCTAAGTGTTTGTGCGACTGTCGCTCTCTAAGTGTCTTGTGCGAGTGTCGGTCTTAAGTGTCTTGTGAGAAGTGTCGGTCTCTAAGTGTCTTGTGCGAGTGTCGGTCTCTAAGTATCTTGTGAGAGTGTCGGTCTCTAAGTGTCTTGTGAGAGTGTCGGTCTCTAAGTGTCTTGTGAGAGTGTCGGTCTCTAAGTGTCTTGTGCGAGTGTCGGTCTCTAAGTGTCTTGTGAGAGTGTCGGTCTCTAAGTGTCTTGTGCGAGTGTCGGTCCTTAGTGTCTTGTGAGAGTGTCTGTCTCTAAGTGTCTTGTGAGAGTTTCGGTCTCTCTACATGTCTTGTGAGAGTATCAGGTCTCTAAGTATCTTGTAGAGTGCCAGTCTCTAAGTGTCTTGTGAGAGTGCCAGTCTCTAAGTGTCTTGTGAGAGTGTCGGTCTCTAAGTGTCTTGTGAGAGTGTCGATCTCTAAATGTCTTGTGAGAGTGTCGGTCTCTAAGTGTCTTGTGTGAGAGTGTCGGTCTCTAAGTGTCTTATGAGAGTGTCGGTCTCTAAGTGTATTATGCGTGTGTCGGTCTCTAATGTCTTGTGAGAGTGTCGGTCTCTAAGTGTATTATGCGAGTGTCGGTCTCTAAATGTCTTGTGAGAGTGTCGGTCTCTAAGTGTCTTATGCGAGTGTGGTCTCTAAATGTCTTGTGAGAGTGTCGGTCTCTAAGTGTCTTATGAGAGTGTCGGTCTCTAAGTGTCTTGTGAGAGTGTCGTCTCTAAGTGTATTATGCGAGTGTCGGTCTCTAAATGTCTTGTGAGAGTGTCGGTCTCTAAGTGTATTATGCGAGTGTCGGTCTCTATGTCTTGTGAGAGTGTCGGTCTCTAAGTGTTTTATGAGAGTGTCGGTCTCTAAGTGTCTTATGAGAGTGTCGGTCTCTAAGTGTCTTGCGAGAGTGTCGGTCTCTAAGTGTATTATGCGAGTGTCGGTCTCTAAATGTCTTGTGAGAGTGTCGGTCTCTAAGTATCTTGTGAGATTGTCGGTCTCTAAATGTCTTGTGAGAGTGGTCGGTCTCTAAATGTCTAGTGTGAGTGTCGTCTCTAAATGTCTTGTGAGAGTGTCGGTCTCTAATGTCTTGTGAGAGTGTCGGTCTCTAAATGTCTTATGAGAGTGTCGGTCTCTAAGTGTCTTGTGAGAGTGTCCGGTCTCTAAGTGTCATGGTGTGAGAGTGTAGGTCTCTAAGTGTCTTGTGAGAGTGTCGGTCTAAAGTTTCTTGTGAGAGTGTCGAGTCTCTAAATGTCTTGTGCGAGTGTCGATCTCTAATGTCTTGTGAGAGTGTCGGTCTCTAAGTGTCTTGTGAGAAGCCAGTCTCTAAGTGTCTTGTGTGAGTGCCAGTCTCTAAGTGTCTTGTGAGAGTGCCAGTCTTTAAGTGTCGTGTGAAGGTGCCAGTCTCTAATTCTTCTTGTGTGAGTGCCAGTCTCTGTCTTGTGGAATGCCAATCTCTAAGTGTCGTGTGAAAGTGCTAGTCTCTAAGTGTCTTGTGAGAGTGCCAGTCTCTAAGTGTCTGTGAGAGTGCCAGTCTCTAAGTGTTTTGTGAAGTGTCGGTCTCTAAGTGTCTTGTGAGAGTGTCGGTCTCTAAGTGTCTTATGAGAGTGTCGGTCTCTAAGTGTCTTGTGAGAGTGTCGGTTTCTAAGTGTCTTGTGAGAGTGTCGGTCTCTAAGTGTCTTGTGAGAGTGCCAGTCTCTAAGTGTTTTGTGAAAGTGTCGGTCTCTAAGTGTCTTGTGAGAGTGTCGGTCTCTAAGTGTCTTGTGAGAGTGGTCGGTCTCTAAGTGTCTTGTGAGAGTGTCGGTCTCTAGTGTCTTGTGAGAGTGTCGGTCTCTAAGTGTCTTGTGAGAGTGTCGGTTTCTAAGTGTCTTGTGAGAGTGTCGGTCTCTAAGTGTCTTATGAGAGTGTCGGTCTCTAAGTGTCTTATGAGAGTGCCAGTCTCTAGTGTCTTGGGAGAGTGTCGGTCTTTAAGTGTCTTATGAGAGTGTCGGTCTCTAAGTGTCTTATGAGAGTGTCGGTCTCTAAGTGTCTTATGAGAGTGCCAGTCTCTAAGTGTCTTGGGAGAGTGCCAGTCTTTAAGTGTCTTGTGTGAGTGCCAGTCTCTAAGTGTCTTGTGAGAGTGTCGGTCTCTAAGTGTCTTATGAGAGTGTCGGTCTCTAAGTGTCTTGTGAGAGTGTCCGGTCTCTAAATGTCTTGTGAGAGTGTCGGTCTCTAATGTCTTGTGAGAGTGTCGGTCTCTAAATGTCTTGTGAGAGTGTCGGTCTCTAAATGTCTTGTGAGAGTGTCGGTCTCTAAGTGTCTTGTGAGAGTGTCGGTCTTTAAGTGTCTTGTGAGAGTGTCGGTCTCTAAGTGTATTGTGCGAGTGTCGGTCTCTAAGTGTGTTGTGAGAGTGCGGTCTCTAAGTGTCTTGTGAGAGTGTCGTCTCTAAATGTCTTGTGAGAGTGTCGATCTCTAAGTGTCATGTGAGAGTGTCGGTCTCTAAGTGTCTTGTGAGAGTGCCAGTCTCTAAGTGTCTTGTGTGAGTGCCAGTCTCTAAGTGTCTTGTGTGAGTGCCAGTCTCTAAGTGTCTTGTGAGAATGCCAGTCTCTAAGTGTCGTGTGAAGTGCCAGTCTCTAAGTGTCTTGTGTGAGTGCCAGCCTCTGTCTTGTGAGAATGCCAATCTCTAAGTGTCGTGTGAAAGTGCCTAGTCTCTAAGTGTCTTGTGAGAGTGTCAGTCTCTAAGTGTCTTATGAGAGTGTCGGTCTCTAAGTGTCTTATGAGAGTGCCAGTCTCTACGTGTCTTGGGAGAGTGTCGGTCTTTAAGTGTCCTATGAGAGTGTCGGTCTCTAAGTGTCTTATGAGAGTGTCGGTCTCTAAGTGTCTTATGAGAGTGCCAGTCTCTAAGTGTCTTGGGAGAGTGCCAGTCTTTAGTGTCTTGTGTGAGTGCCAGTCTCTAAGTGTCTTGTGTGAGTGCCAACACTAAGTGTCTTATGAGAGTGTCGGTCTCTAAGTGTCTTGTGAGAGTGTCGGTCTCTAAGTGTCTTGTGAGAGTGTCGGTCTCAAAGTGTCTGATGATCAGAGTGTCGGTCTCTAAAGTGTCTTGTGAGAGAGTGTCGGTCTCTAAGTGTCTTGTGAGAGTGCGGTCTCTAAGTGTCTTATGAGAGTGTCGATCTCTAAGTGTCTTGTGAGAGTGTCGGTCTCTAAGTGTCTTGTGAGAGTGTCGTCTCTAAATGTTTGTGAGAGTGTCGGTCTCTAAATGTCTTGTGAGAGTGTCGGTCTCTAAGTGTCTTGTGAGAGTCCGGTCTGTAAGTGTCTTATGAGAGTGTCGGTCTCTAAGTGTCTTATGAGAGTGTCGGTCTCTAAGTGTCTTGTGAGAGTGCCAGTCTCTACGTGTCTTGGGAGAGTGTCGGTCTTTAAGTGTCTTATGAGAGTGTCGGTCTCTAAGTGTCTTATGAGAGTGTCGTCTCTAAGTGTCTTATGAGAGTGCCAGTCTCTAAGTGTCTTGGGAGAGTGCCAGTCTTTAAGTGTCTTGTGTGAGTGCCAGTCTCTAAGTGTCTTGTGAGAGTGTCGGTCTCTAAGTGTCTTATGAGAGTGTCGGTCTCTAAGTGTCTTGTGAGGTGTGTCGGTCTCTAAATGTCTTGTGAGAGTGTCGGTCTCTAAATGTCTTGTGAGAGTGTCGGTCTCTAAATGTCTTGTGAGAGTGTCGGTCTCTAAATGTCTTGTGAGAGTGTCGGTCTCTAAATGTCTTATGAGAGTGTCCGTCTCTAAGTGTCTTGTGAGAGTGTCGGTCTCTAAGTGTCTTGTGAGAGTGTCGGTCTCTAAGTGTCTTGTGAGAGTGTCCGTCTCTAAGTGTCTTGTGAGAGTGTCGGTCTCTAAATGTCTTGTGAGAGTGTCGGTCTCTAAGTCTTGTGAGAGTGTCCGTCTCTAAGTGTCTTGTGAGAGTGTCCGATCTCTAAATGTCTTGTGAGAGTGTCGGTCTCTAAGTGTCTTGTGAGAGTGTCCGTCTCTAAGTGTCTTGTGAGAGTGTCCGTCTCTAAGTGTCTTGTGAGAGTGTCGGTCTCTAAATGTCTTGTGAGAGTGTCGGTCTCTAAATGTCTTGTGAGAGTGTCGATCTCTAAATGTCTTGTGAGAGTGTCGGTCTCTAAGTGTCTTGTGAGAATGCCAGTCTCTAAGTGTCTTTGTGTGGTGCCAGTCTCTAAGTGTCTTGTGAGAATGCCAGTCTCTAAATGTCGTGTGAAAGTGCCAGTCTCTAAGTGTCTTGTGTGAGTGCCAGTCTCTGTCTTGTGAGAATGCCATCTCTAAGTGTCGTGTGAAAGTGCAAGTCTCTAAGTGTTCTTGTGAGAGTGTCGTCTCTAAGTGTCTTGTGAGAGTGTCGGTCTCTAAGTGTCTTATGAGAGTGTCGGTCTCTAAGTGTCTTATGAGAGTGCCAGTCTCTACGTGTCTTGTGAGAGTGTCGGTCTTTAAGTGTCTTATGAGAGTGTCGGTCTCTAAGTGTCTTATGAGAGTGTCGGTCTCTAAGTGTCTTATGAGAGTGCCAGTCTCTAAGTGTCTTGGGAGAGTGCCAGTCTTAAGTGTCTTGTGGAGTGCCAGTCTCTAAGTGTCTTGTGTGAGTGCCAGTCACTAAGTGTCTTATGAGAGTGTCGGTCTCTAAGTGTCTTGTGAGAGTGTCGGTCTCTAAGCGTCTTGTGAGAGTGTCGGTCTCAAAGGTCTTGATGAGAGTGTCGGTCTCTATGTCTTGTGAGAGAGTGTCGGTCTCAAAGTGTCTTGTGAGAGTGTCGGTCTCTAAGTGTCTTATGAGAGTGTCGGTTTCTAAGTGTCTTATGAGAGTGTCGGTCTCTAAGTGTCTTGTGAGAGTGTGTCGGTCTCTAAGTGTCTTGTGAGAGTGTCGGTCTCTAAATGTCTTGTGAGAGTGTCGATCTCTAAATGTCTTGTGAGAGTGTCGGTCTCTAAAAGTGTCTTGTGAGAGTGCCAGTCTCTAAGTCTAAGTGTCTTGTGTGAGTGCCAGTCTCTAAGTGTCTTGTGAGAATGCCAGTCTCTAAGTGTCGTGTGAAAGTGCCAGTCTCTAAGTGTCTTGTGTGAGTGCCAGTCTCTGGTCTTGTGAGAATGCCAATCTCTAAGTGTCGTGTGAAAGTGCAAGTCTCTAAGTGTCTTGTGAGAGTGTCGGTCTCTAAGTGTCTTATGAGAGTGTCGGTCTCTAATGTCTTATGAGAGTGTCGGTCTCTAAGTGTCTTTGGAGAGTGCCAGTCTCTACGTGTTCTTGGGAGAGTGTCGGTCTTTAAGTGTCTTATGAGAGTGTCGGTCTCTAAGTGTCTTATGAGAGTGTCGGTCTCTAAGTGTCTTATGAGAGTGCCAGTCTCTAAGTGTCTTGGGAGAGTGCCAGTCTTAAGTGTCTTGTGTGAGTGCCAGTCTCTAAGTGTCTTGTGTGAGTGCCAGTCACTAAGTGTCTTGTGAGAGTGTCGGTCTCTAAGTGTCTTGTGAGAGTGTCGGTCTCTAACGTCTTGTGAGAGTGTCGGTCTCAAAGTGTCTGATGAGAGTGTCGGGTCTCTAAATGTCTTTGTGAGAGAGTGTCGGTCTCTAAGTGTCTTGTGAGAGTGTCGGTCTCTAAGTTTCTTATGAGAGTGTCGGTTTCTAAGTGTCTTATGAGAGTGTCGGTCTCTAAGTGTCTTGTGAGAGTGTCGGTCTCTAAATGTCTTGTGAGAGTGTCGGTCTCTAAATGTCTTGTGAGAGTGTCGGTCTCTAATGTCTTGTGAGAGTGTCGGTCTCTAAATGTCTTGTGAGAGTGCCAGTCTCTACGTGTCTTGGAGAGTGCCAGTCTTTAAGTGTCTTGTGTGAGTGCCAGTCTCTAAGTGTCTTGTGTGGAATGCCAGTTTCTAAGTGTCTTGTGAGAGTGCCAGTCTCTAAGTGTCTTGTGAGAATGCCAGTCTCTAAGTGTCTTGTGAGAGTGGCAGTCACTAAGTGTCTTGTGATAATGCTAGTCTCTAAGTGTCGTGTGAAAGTGCCAGTCTCTAAGTGTCTTGTGTGAGTGCCAGTCTCTGTCTTGTGAGAATGCCAATCTCTAAGTGTCGTGTGAAAGTGCCAGTCTCTAAGTGTCTTGTGAGAGTGCCAGTCTCTAAGTGTCTTGTGAGAGTGCCAGTCTCTAAGTGTTTTGTGAAAGTGTCGGTCTCTAAGTGTCTTGTAGAGTGTCGGTCTCTAAGTGTCTTATGAGAGTGTCGGTCTCTAATGTGTCTTATTAGAGTGTCGGTCTCTAAATGTCTTGTGACAGTGTCGGTCTCTAAGTGTCTTGTGAGAGTGTCGGTCTCTAAGTGTCTTATGAGAGTGTCGGTCTCTAAGGTGTCTTATGAGAGTGCCAGTCTCTACGTGTCTTGGGAGAGTGTCGGTCTTTAAGTGTCTTATGAGAGTGTCGGTCTCTAAGTGTCTTATGAGAGTGTCGGTCTCTAAGTGTCTTTGAGAGTGCCAGTCTCTAAATGTCTTGGGAGAGTGCCAGTCTTTAAGTGTCTTATGTGAGTGCCAGTCTCTAAGTGTCTTTTGTGAGTGCCAGTCTCTAAGTGTCTTATGAGAGTGTCGGTCTCTAAGTGTCTTGTGAGAGTGTCGGTCTCTAAGTGTCTTGTGAGAGTGTCGGTCTCAAAGTGTCTGATGAGAGTGTCGGTGTCTAAATGTCTTGTGAGAGTGTCCGGTCTCTAAGTGTCTTGTGAGAAAAATCGGTCTCTAAGTGTCTTATGAGAGTGTCGGTCTCTAAGTGTCTTATGAGTGTCGGTCTCTAAGTGTATTGTGCGAGTGTCGGTCTCTAAATGTCTTGTGAGAGTATCGGTCACTCTAAATGTCTTGTGAGAGTGTCGGTCTCTAAATGTCTTGTGAGAGTGCAGTCTCTACGTGTCTTGGGAGAGTGCCAGTCTTTAAGTGTCTTGTGTGAGTGCCAGTCTCTAAGTGTCTTGTGTGATTGCCAGTCTCTAAGTGTCTTGTGAGAGTGCAGTCTCTAAGTGTCTTGTGAGAATGCCAGTCTCTAAGTGTCTTGTGTGAGTGCCGTCTCTAAGTGTCTTGTGTGAGTGCCAGTCTCTAAGTGTCTTGTGAGAGTGCCAGTCTCTAAGTGTCTTGTGAGAATGCCAGTCTCTAAGTGTCTTGTGTGAGTGCCAGTCTCCAAGTGTCTTGTGAGAATGCCAGTCTCTAAGTGTCTTGTGTGAGTGCCAGTCTCTAAGTGTCTTGTGAGAATGCCAGTCTCTAAGTGTCGTGTGAAAGTGCCAGTCTCTAAGTGTCTTGTGTGAGTGCCAGTCTCTGTCTTGTGAGAATGCCAATCTCTAAGTGTCGTGTGAAAGTGCCAGTCTCTAAGTGTCTTGTGAGAGTGCCAGTCTCTAAGTGTCTTGTGAGAGTGCCAGTCTCTAAGTGTTTTGTGAAAGTGTCGGTCTCTAAGTGTCTTGTGAGTGTCGGTCTCTAAGTGTCTTGTGAGAGTGTCGGTCTCTAAGTGTCTTGTGAGAGTGTCGGTCTCTAAGTGTCTTATGAGAGTGTCGGTCTCTAAGTGTCTTATGAGAGTGTCGGTCTCTAAGTGTCTTGTGTGAGTGCCAGTCTCTAAGTGTCTTGTGTGAGTGCCAGTCTCTAAGTGTCTTGTGAGAGTGCCAGTCTCTAAGTGTCTTGTGAGAATGCCAGTCTCTAAGTGTCTTGTGTGAGTGCCAGTCTAAGTGTCTTGTGAGAATGCCAGTCTCTAAGTGTCTTGTGTGAGTGCCAGTCTCTAAGTGTCTTGTGAGAATGCCAGTCTCTAAGTGTCGTGTGAAAGTGCCAGTCTCTAAAGTGTCTTGTGTGAGTGCCAGTCTCTGTCTTGTGTGAGAATGCCAATCTCTAAGTGTCGTGTGAAAGTGCCAGTCTCTAAGTGTCTTGTGAGAGTGCCAGTCTCTAAGTGTCTTGTGAGAGTGCCAGTCTCTAAGTGTTTTGTGAAAGTGTCGGTCTCTAAGTGTCTTGTGAGAGTGTCGGTCTCTAAGTGTCTTGTGAGAGTGTCGGTCTCTAAGTGTCTTGTGAGAGTGTCGGTCTCTAAGTGTCTTATGAGAGTTCCAGTCTCTACGTGTCTTGGGAGTGTCGGTCTTTAAGTGTCTTATGAGAGTGTCGGTCTCTAAGTGTCTTATGAGAGTGTCGGTCTCTAAGTGTCTTATGAGAGTGCCAGTCTCTAAGTGTCTTGGAGAGTGCCAGTCTTTAAGTGTCTTATGTGAGTGCCAGTCTCTAAGTGTCTTTTGTGAGTGCCAGTCTCTAAGTGTCTTGTGAGAGTGTCGGTCTCTAAGTGTCTTGTGAGAGTGTCGGTCTCTAAGTGTCTTGTGAGAGTGCCGGTCTCAAAGTGTCTGATGAGAGTGTCGGTGTCTAAATGTCTTGTGAGTGTGTCGGTCTCTAAGTGTCTTGTGAGAGTGTCGATCTCTAAGTGTCTTATGAGAGTGTCGGTCTCTAAGTGTCTTATGAGAGTGTCCGGTCTCTAAGTGTATTGTGCGAGTGTCGGTCTCTAAATGTCTTGTGAGAGTGTCGGTCTCTAAATGTATTGTGAGAGTGTCGTCTCTAAATGTCTTGTGAGAGTGCCAGTCTCTACGTGTCTTGGGAGAGTGCCAGTCTTTAAGTGTCTTGTGTGAGTGCCAGTCTCTAAGTGTCTTGTGTGAGTGCCAGTCTCTAAGTGTCTTGTGAGAGTGCCAGTCTCTAAGTGTCTTGTGAGAATGCCAGTCTCTAAGTGTCTTGTGAGAGTGCCAGTCTCTAGTGTCTTATGTGAGTGCCGGTCTCTAAGTGTCTTGTGAGAGTGCCAGTCTTTAAGTGTCTTGTGAGAGTGTCGGTCTCTAAGTGTCTTGTGAGAGTGTCGTCTCTAAATGTCTTGTCAGAGTGCCAGTCTCTAAGTGTCTTGTGAGAGTGTCGGTCTCTAAGTGTCTTGTGAGAGTGCCGATCTCTAATGTCTTGTGAGAGTGTCGGTCTCTAAGTGTCTTGTGAGAGTGCCGATCTCTAAATGTCTTGTGAGAGTGTCCGATCTCTAAATGTCTTGTGAGAGTGTCGGTCTCTAAGTGTCTTGTGAGAGTGTCGGGCTCTAAGTGTCTTATGAGAGTGTCGGTCTCTAAGTGTATTATGCGAGTGTCGGTCTCTAAATGTCTTGTGAGTGTGTCGGTCTCTAAGTGTATTATGCGAGTGTCGGTCTCTAATGTCTTGTGAGAGTGTCGGTCTCTAAGTGTATTTATGCGAGTGTAGGTCTCTAAGTGTATTATGCGAGTGTCGGTCTCTAAATGTCTTGTGAGAGTGTCGGTCTCTAAATGTCTTGTGAGAGTGTCGGTCTCTTAATGTCTTGTGAGAGTGTCGGTCTCTAAAAGTCTTGTGAGAGTGTCGGTCTCTAATGTCTTGTGAGAGTGTCGGTCTCTAAATGTCTTGTGAGAGTGTCGGTCTCTAAATGTCTTGTGAGAGTGTCGGTCTCTAATGTCTTGTGAGAGTGTCGGTCTCTAAGTGTCTTGTGAGAGTGTCGGTCTCTAAGTGTCTTGTGCGAGTGTCGGTCTCTAAGTGTCTTGTGAGAGTGTCGGTCTCTAAGTGTCTTGTGAGAGTGTCTGTCTCTAAATGTTTTGTAAGAGTGTCGATCTCTAAATGTCTTGTGAGAGTGTCGGTCTCTAAGTGTCTTGTGAGAATGCCAGTCTCTAAGTGTCTTGTGTGAGTGCCAGTCTCTAAGTGTCTTGTGAGAATGCCAGTCTCTAAGTATCGTGTGAAAGTGCCAGTCTCTAAGTGTCTTGTGAGAGTGCCAGTCTCTGTCTTGTGAGAATGCCAATCTCTAAGTGTCGTGTGAAAGTGCTAGTCTCTAAGTGTCTTGTGAGAGTGCCAGTCTCTAAGTGTCTTGTGAGAGTGCCAGTCTCTAAGTGTTTTGTGATAGTGTCGGTCTCTAAGTGTCTTGTGAGAGTGTCGGTCTCTAAGTGTCTTATGAGAGTGTCGGTCTCTAAGTGTCTTATGAGAGTGCCAGGCTCTACGTGTCTTGGGAGAGTGTCGGTCTTTAAGTGTCTTGTGAGAGTGTCGGTCTCTAAGTGTCTTATGAGAGTGTCGGTCTTTAAGTGTCTTATGAGTGTGCCAGTCTCTAAGTGTCTTGGGAGAGTGCCAGTCTTTAAGTGTCTTGTGTGAGTGCCAGTCTCTAAGTGTCTTGTGTGAGTGCCAGTCACTAAGTGTCTTATGAGAGTGTCGGTCTCTAAGTGTCTTGTGAGAGTGTCGGTCTCTAGTGTCTTGTGAGAGTGTCGGTCTCAAAGTGTCTGATGAGAGTGTCGGTCTCTAAATGTCTTGTGAGAGAGTGTCGGTCTCTAAGTGTCTTGTGAGATTGTCGGTCTCTAAGTGTCTGATGAGAGTGTCGGTTTCTAAGTGTCTTATGAGAGTGTCGGTCTCTAAGTGTCTTGTGAGAGTGTCGGTATCTAAATGTCTTGTGAGAGTGTCGGTCTCTAAATGTCTTGTGAGAGTGTCGGTCTCTAAATGTCTTGTGAGTGTGTCGGTCTCTAAATGTCTTGTGAGAGTGCCAGTCTCTACGTGTCTTGGGAGAGTGCCAGTCTTTAAGTGTCTTGTGTGAGTGCCAGTCTCTAAGTGTCTTGTGTGAATGCCAGTCTCTAAGTGTCTTGTGAGAGTGCCAGTCTCTAAGTGTCTTGTGAGAATGCCAGTCTCTAAGTGTCTTGTGTGAGTGCCAGTCTCTAAGTGTCTTGTGAGAATGCCAGTCTCTAAGTGTCGTGTGAAAGTGCCAGTCTCTAAGTGTCTTGTGTGAGTGCCAGTCTCTGTCTTGTTAGAATGCCAATCTCTAAGTGTCGTGTGGAAGTGCCAGTCTCTAAGTATCTTGTGAGAGTGCCAGTCTCTAAGTGTCTTGTGAGAGTGCCAGTTTCTAAGTGTTTTGTGAAGTGTCGGTCTCTAAGTGTCTTGTGAGAGTGTCGGTCTCTAAGTGTCTTGTGAGAGTGTCGGTCTCTAAGTGTCTTATGAGAGTGTCGGTCTCTAAATGTCTTGTGACAGTGTCGGTCTCTAAGTGTCTTGTGAGAGTGTCGGTCTCTAAGTGTCTTATGAGAGTGTCGGTCTCTAAGTGTCTTATGAGAGTGTCGGTCTCTAAGTGTCTTATGAGAGTGCCAGTCTCTACGTGTCTTGGGAGAGTGTCGGTCTTTAAGTGTCTTATGAGAGTGTCGGTCTCTAAGTGTCTTATGAGAGTGTCGGTCTCTAAGTGTCTTATGAGAGTGCCAGTCTCTAAATGTCTTGGAGAGTGCCAGTCATTAAGTGTCTTATGTGAGTGCCAGTCTCTAAGTGTCTTTTGTGAGTGCCAGTCTCTAAGTGTCTTATGAGAGTGTCGGTCTCTAAGTGTCTTGTGAGAGTGTCGGTCTCTAAGTGTCTTGTGAGAGTGTCGGTCTCAAAGTGTCTGATGAGAGTGTCGGTGTCTAAATGTCTTTTGAGAGTGTTGGTCTCTAAGTGTCTTGTGAGAAAATCGGTCTCTAAGTGTCTTATGAGAGTGTCGGTCTCTAAGTGTCTTATGAGAGTGTCGGTCTCTAAGTGTATTGTGCGAGTGTCGGTCTCTAAATGTCTTGTGAGAGAGCCGGTCTCTAAATGTCTTGTGAGAGTGTCGGTCTCTAAATGTCTTGTGAGAGTGCCAGTCTCTACGTGTCTTGGGAGAGTGCCAGTCTTTAAGTGTTTTGTGTGAGTGCCAGTCTCTAAGTGTCTTGTGTGAGTGCCAGTCACTAAGTGTCTTGTGAGAGTGCCAGTCTCTAGTGTCTTGTGAGAATGCCAGTCTCTAAGTGTCTTGTGTGAGTGCCAGTCTCTAAGTGTCTTTGTGAGTGCCAGTCTCTAAGTGTCTTGTGAGAGTGCCAGTCTCTAAGTGTCTTGTGAGAATGCCAGTCTCTAAGTGTCTTGTGTGAGTGCCAGTCTCTAAGTGTCTTGTGAGAATGCCAGTCTCTAAGTGTCGTGTGAAAGTGCCAGTCTCTAAGTGTCTTGTGTGAGTGCCAGTCTCTGTCTTGTTAGAATGCCAATCTCTAAGTGTCGTGTGAAAGTGCCAGTCTCTAAGTGTCTTGTGAGAGTGCCAGTCTCTAAGTGTCTTGTGAAAGTGTCGGTCTCTAAGTGTCTTGTTTGAGTGTCGGTCTCTAAGTGTCTTGGAGAGTGCAAGTCTTTAAGTGTCTTGTGTGAGGGCCAGTCTCTAAGTGTCTTGTGTGAGTGCCAGTCTCTAAGTGTCTTGTGAGAGTGCCAGTCTCTAAGTGTCTTGTGAGAATGCCAGTCTCTAAGTGTCTTGTGTGAGTGCCAGTCTCTAAGTGTCTTGTGAGAAAGCCGTCTCTAAGTGTCGTTTTAAAGTGCCAGTCTCTAAGTGTCTTGTGAGAGTGCCAGTCTCTAAGTGTCTTGTTAGAGTGCCAGTCTCTAAAATTTTGTGAAAGTGCCAGTCTCTAAGTGTCTTGTGTGAGTGTCGGTCTCTAAGTGTCTTGTGTGAGTGTCGGTCTCTAAGTGTATTGTGAGAGTGCCAGTCTCTAAGTGTCTTGTGTGAGTGTCAGTCTCTAAGTGTCTTGTGAGAGTGCCAGTCTCTAAGTGTCTTGTGTGAGTGACGGTCTCTAAGTGTCTTGTGAGAGTGCCAGTCTCTAAGTGTCTTGTGTGAGTGTCGGTCTCTAAGTGTCTTGTGAGTGTGCCAGTCTCTAAGTGTCTTGTGTGAATGTCGGTCTCTAAGTGTCTTGTGAGAGTGCCAGTCTCTAAGTGTCTTGTGAGAGTGCGGTCTCTAAGTGTCTTGTGAGAGTGCCAGTCTCTAAGTGTCTTGTGAGAGTGTCAGTCTCTAAGTGTCTTGTGTGAGTGTCGGTCTCTAAGTGTCTTGTGAGAGTGCCAGTCTCTAAGTGTCTTGTGTGAGTGCCAGTCTCTAAGTGTCTTGTGGAGTGCCAGTCTCTGTCTTGTGAGAGTGCCAGTCTCTAAGTGTCGTGTGAAAGTGCCAGTCTCTAAGTGTCTTGTGAGAGTGCCAGTCTCTAAGTGTCTTGTGAGAGTGCCAGTCTCTAAGTGTCTTTTGTGAAAGTGTCGGTCTCTAAGTGTCTTGTGAGAGTGTCGGTCTCTAAGTGTCTTGTGAGAGTGTCGGTCTCTAAGTGTCTTGTGAGAGTGTCGGTCTCTAAGTGTCTTGTGAGAGTGTCGGTCTCTAAGTGTCTTGTGAGAGTGTCGGTCTCTAAGTGTCTTGTGAGAGTGTCGGTCTCTAAGTGTCTTATGAGAGTGTCGGTCTCTAAGTGTCTTGTGAGAGTGCCAGTCTCTAAGTGTCTTGGGAGAGTGTCGGTCTCTAAGTGTCTTGTGAGAGTGTCGGTCTCTAAGTGTCTTGTGAGAGTGTCGGTCTCTAAGTGTCTGTGAGAGTGTCAGTCTCTAAGTGTCTTGTGAGAGTGCCGGTCTCTAAGTGTCTTGTGAGAGTGTCGGTCTCTAAGTGTCTTGTGAGAGTGCCAGTCTCTAAGTGTCTTGTGAGAGTGCCAGTCTCTAAGTGTCTTGTGTGAGTGCCAGTCTCTAAGTGTCTTGTGAGAGTGCCAGTCTCTAAGTGTCTTGTGAGAGTGCCAGTCTCTAAGTGTCTTGTGAGAGTGCCAGTCTCTAAGTGTCTTGTGTGAGTGCCAGTCTCTAAGTGTCTTGTGTGAGTGCCAGTCTCTAAGTGTCTTGTGAGAGTGCCAGTCTCTAAGTGTCTTGTGAGAGTGCGGTCTCTAAGTGTCTTGTGTGAGTGCCAGTCTCTAAGTGTCTTGTGAGAATGCAGTCTCTAAGTGTCTTGTGTGAGTGCCAGTCTCTAAGTGTCTTGTGAGAGTGCCAGTCTCTAAGTGTCTTGTGAAAGTGCCAGTCTCTAAGTGTCTTGTGTGAGTGCCAGTCTCTGTCTTGTGAGAATGCCAGTCTCTAAGTGTCTTGTGAAAGTGCCAGTCTCTAAGTGTCTTGTGAGAGTGCCAGTCTCTAAGTGTCTTGTGAGAGTGCCAGTCTCTAAGTGTTTTGTGAAAGTGTCGGTCTCTAAGTGTCTTGTGAGAGTGTCGGTCTCTAAATGTCTTGTGAGAGTGCCGGTCTCTAAGTGTCTTGTGAGAGTGTCGGTCTCTAAGTGTCTTGTGAGAGTGCCAGTCTCTACGTGTCTTGTGAGAGTGCCAGTCTTTAAGTGTTTTGTGTGAGTGCCGGTCTCTAAGTGTCTTGTGTGAGTGCCAGTCTCTAAGTGTCTTGTGAGAGTGCCAGTCTCTAAGTGTCTTGTGAGAGTGCCAGTCTCTAAGTGTCTTGTGTGAGTGCCAGTCTCTAAGTGTCTTGTGTGAGTGCCAGTCTCTAAGTGTCTTGTGAGAGTGCCAGTCTCTAAGTGTCTTGTGAGAATGCCAGTCTCTAAGTGTCTTGTGTGAGTGCCAGTCTCTAAGTGTCTTGTGAGAATGCCAGTCTCTAAGTGTCTTGTGTGAGTGCCAGTCTCTAAGTGTCTTGTGAGAATGCCAGTCTCTAAGTGTCTTGTGAAGTGCCAGTCTCTAAGTGTCTTGTGTGAGTGCCAGTCTCTGTCTTGTGAGAATGCCAGTCTCTAAGTGTCGTGTGAAAGTGCCAGTCTCTAAGTGTCTTGTGAGAGTGCCAGTCTCTAAGTGTCTTGTGAGAGTGCCAGTCTCTAAGTGTTTTGTGAAAGTGTCGGTCTCTAAGTGTCTTGTGAGAGTGTCGGTCTCTAAGTGTCTTGTGAGAGTGTCGGTCTCTAAGTGTCTTATGAGAGTGTCGGTCTCTAAATGTCTTGTGACAGTGTCGGTCTCTAAGTGTCTTCTGAGAGTGTCGATCTCTAAGTGTCTTATGAGAGTGTCGGTCTCTAAGTGTCTTATGAGAGTGTCGGTTCTAAGTGTCTTATGAGAGTGCCAGTCTCTACGTGTCTTGGGAGAGTGTCGGTCTTTAAGTGTCTTATGAGAGTGTCGGTCTTTAAGTGTCTTATGAGAGTGTCGGTCTCTAAGTGTCTTATGAGAGTGCCAGTCTCTAAGTGTCTTGGGAGAGTGCCAGTCTTTAAGTGTCTTATTTGAGTGCCAGTCTCTAAGTGTCTTTTGTGAGTGCCAGTCTCTAAGTATCTTATGAGAGTGTCGGTCTCTAAGTGTCTTGTGAGAGTGTCGGTCTCTAAGTGTCTTGTGAGAGTGTCGGTCTCAAAGTGTCTGATGAGAGTGTCAGTGTCTAAATGTCTTGTGAGAGTGTCGGTCTCTAAGTGTCTTGTGAGAGTGTCGGTCTCTAAGTGTCTTATGAGAGTGTCGGTCTCTAAGTGTATTGTGCGAGTGTCGGTCTCTAAATGTCTTGTGAGAGTGTCGGTCTCTAAATGTCTTGTGAGAGTGTCGGTCTCTAAATGTCTTGTGAGAGTGCCAGTCTCTACGTGTCTTGGAGAGTGCCAGTCTTTAAGTGTCTTGTGTGAGTGCCAGTCTCTAAGTGTCTTGTGTGAGTGCCAGTCTCTAAGTGTCTTGTGAGAGTGCCAGTCTCTAAGTGTCTTGTGAGAATGCCAGTCTCTAAGTGTCTTGTGTGAGTGCCAGTCTCTAAGTGTCTTGTGAGAATGCCAGTCTCTAAGTGTCGTGTGAAAGTGCCATCTCTAAGTGTCTTGTGTGAGTGCCAGTCTCTGTCTTGTTAGAATGCCAATCTCTAAGTGTCGTGTGAAAGTGCCAGTCTCTAAGTGTCTTGTGAGAGTGCCAGTCTCTAAGTGTTTGTGAAAGTGTCGGTCTCTAAGTGTCTTGTTTGAGTGTCGGTCTCTAAGTGTCTTGTGAGAGTGCCAGTCTCTAAGTGTCTTGTGAGAGTGCCAGTCTCTAAGTCTCTTGTGTGAGTGCCAGTCTCTAAGTGTCTTGTGAGAAAGCCAGTCTCTAAGTGTCGTTTTAAAGTGCCAGTCTCTAAGTGTCTTGTGAGAGTGCCAGTCTCTAAGTGTCTTGTTAGAGTGCCAGTCTCTAAAGTTTTTGTGAAAGTGCAGTCTCTAAGTGTCTTGTGTGAGTGTCGGTCTCTAAGTGTCTTGTGTGAGTGTCGTCTCTAAGTGTCTTGTGAGAGTGCCAGTCTCTAAGTGTCTTGTGTGAGTGTCAGTCTCTAAGTGTCTTGTGAGAGTGCCAGTCTCTAAGTGTCTTGTGTGAGTGACGGTCTCTAAGTGTCTTGTGAGAGTGCCAGTCTCTAAGTGTCTTGTGTGAGTGTCGGTCTCTAAGTGTCTTGTGAGAGTGCCAGTCTCTAAGTGTCTTGTGTGAGTGTCGGTCTCTAAGTGTCTTGTGAGAGTGCCAGTCTCTAAGTGTCTTGTGTGAGTGTCAGTCTCTAAGTGTCTTGTGTGAGTGTCGTCTCTAAGTGTCTTGTGAGAGTGCCAGTCTCTAAGTGTCTTGTGTGAGTGCCAGTCTCTAAGTGTCTTGTGTGAGTGCCAGTCTCTGTCTTGTGAGAATGCCAATCTCTAAGTGTCGTGTGAAAGTGCTAGTCTCTAAGTGTCTTGTGAGAGTGCCAGTCTCTAAGTGTCTTGTGAGAGTGCCAGTCTCTAAGTGTTTTGTGAAAGTGTCGGTCTCTAAGTGTCTTGTGAGAGTGTCGGTCTCTAAGTGTCTTGTGAGAGTGTCGGTCTCTAAGTGTCTTATGAGAGTGTCGGTCTCTAAATGTCTTGTGACAGTGTCGGTCTCTAAGTGTCTTGTGAGAGTGTCGGTCTCTAAGTGTCTTATGAGAGTGTCGGTCTCTAAGTGTCTTATGAGAGTGTCGGTCTCTAAGTGTCTTATGAGAGTGCCAGTCTCTACGTGTCTTGGGAGAGTGTCGGTCTTTAAGTGTCTTATGAGAGTGTCGGTCTCTAAGTGTCTTATGAGAGTGTCGGTCTCTAAGTGTATTGTGCGAGTGTCAGTCTCTCTAATGTCTTGTGAGAGAGCCGGTCTCTAAATGTCTTGTGAGAGTGTCGGTCTCTAAATGTCTTGTGAGAGTGCCAGTCTCTACGTGTCTTGGGAGAGTGCCAGTCTTTAAGTGTTTTGTGTGAGTGCCAGTCTCTAAGTGTCTTGTGTGAGTGCCAGTCACTAAGTGTCTTGTGAGAGTGCCAGTCTCTAAGTGTCTTGTGAGAATGCCAGTCTCTAAGTGTCTTGTGTGAGTGCCAGTCTCTAAGTGTCTTGTGTGAGTGCCAGTCTCTAAGTGTCTTGTGAGAGTGCCAGTCTCTAAGTGTCTTGTGAGAATGCCAGTCTCTAAGTGTCTTGTGTGAGTGCCAGTCTCTAAGTGTCTTGTGAGAATGCCAGTCTCTAAGTGTCTTGTGTGAGTGCCAGTCTCTAAGTGTCTTGTGAGAATGCCAGTCTCTAAGTGTCGTGTGAAAGTGCCAGTCTCTAAGTGTCTTGTGTGAGTGCCAGTCTCTGTCTTGTGAGAATGCCAATCTCTAAGTGTCGTGTGAAAGTGCCAGTCTCTAAGTGTCTTGTGAGAGTGCCAGTCTCTAAGTGTCTTGTGAGAGTGCCAGTCTCTAAGTGTTTTGTGAAAGTGTCGGTCTCTAAGTGTCTTGTGAGAGTGTCGGTCTCTAAGTGTCTTGTGAGAGTGTCGGTCTCTAAGTGTCTTGTGAGAGTGTCGGTCTCTAAATGTCTTGTGACAGTGTCGGTCTCTAAGTGTCTTGTGAGAGTGTCGATCTCTAAGTGTCTGATGAGAGTGTCGGTCTCTAAGTGTCTTATGAGAGTGTCGGTTCTCTAAGTGTCTTATGAGAGTGCCAGTCTCTACGTGTCTTGGGAGAGTGTCGGTCTTTAAGTGTCTTATGAGAGTGTCGGTCTTTAAGTGTCTTATGAGAGTGTCGGTCTCTAAGTGTCTTATGAGAGTGCCAGTCTCTAAGTGTCTTGGGAGAGTGCCAGTCTTTAAGTGTCTTATGTGAGTGCCAGTCTCTAAGTGTCTTTTGTGAGTGCCAGTCTCTAAGTATCTTATGAGAGTGTCGGTCTCTAAGTGTCTTGTGAGAGTGTCGGTCTCTAAGTGTCTTGTGAGAGTGTCGTCTCAAAGTGTCTGATGAGAGTGTCGGTGTCTAAATGTCTTGTGAGAGTGTCGGTCTCTAAGTGTCTTGTGAGAGTGTCGGTCTCTAAGTGTCTTATGAGAGTGTCGGTCTCTAAGTGTATTGTGCGAGTGTCGGTCTCTAAATGTCTTGTGAGAGTGTCGGTCTCTAATGTCTTGTGAGAGTGTCGGTCTCTAAGTGTCTTGTGAGAGTGCCAGTCTCTACGTGTCTTGGGAGAGTGCCAGTCTTTAAGTGTCTTGTGTGAGTGCCAGTCTCTAAGTGTCTTGTGTGAGTGCCAGTCTCTAAGTGTCTTGTGAGAGTGCCAGTATCTAAGTGTCTTGTGAGAATGCCAGTCTCTAAGTGTCTTGTGTGAGTGCCAGTCTCTAAGTGTCTTGTGAGAATGCCAGTCTCTAAGTGTCGTGTGAAAGTGCCAATCTCTAAGTGTCTTGTGTGAGTGCCAGTCTCTGTCTTGTTAGAATGCCAATCTCTAAGTGTCGTGTGAAAGTGCCAGTCTCTAAGTGTCTTGTGAGAGTGCCAGTCTCTAAGTGTTTTGTGAAAGTGTCGGTCTCTAAGTGTCTTGTTTGAGTGTCGGTCTCTAAGTGTCTTGGGAGAGTGCAAGTCTTTAAGTGTCTTGTGAGAGTGCCAGTCTCTAAGTGTCTTGTGTGAGTGCCAGTCTCTAAGTGTCTTGTGAGAGTGCCAGTCTCTAAGTGTCTTGTGAGAATGCCAGTCTCTAAGTCTCTTGTGTGAGTGCCAGTCTCTAAGTGTCTTGTGAGAGTGCCAGTCTCTAAGTGTCGTTTTAAAGTGCCAGTCTCTAAGTGTCTTGTGAGAGTGCCAGTCTCTAAGTGTCTTGTTAGAGTGCCAGTCTCTAAGTTTTGTGAAAGTGTCGGTCTCTAAGTGTCTTGTGTGAGTGTCGGTCTCTAAGTGTCTTGTGTGAGTGTCGGTCTCTAAGTGTCTTGTGAGAGTGCCAGTCTCTAAGTGTCTTGTGTGAGTGTCGGTCTCTAAGTGTCTTGTGAGAGTGCCAGTCTCTAAGTGTCTTGTGAGAGTGTCGGTCTCTAAGTGTCTTGTGAGAGTGCCAGTCTCTAAGTGTCTTGTGAGAGTGTCGGTCTCTAAGTGTCTTGTGAGAGTGCCAGTCTCTAAGTGTCTTGTGTGAGTGTCGGTCTCTAAGTGTCTTGTGAGAGTGCCAGTCTCTAAGTGTCTTGTGTGAGTGTCGGTCTCTAAGTGTCTTGTGAGAGTGCCAGTCTCTAAGTGTCTTGTGTGAGTGTCGGTCTCTAAGTGTCTTGTGAGAGTGCCAGTCTCTAAGTGTCTTGTGTGAGTGTCAGTCTCTAAGTGTCTTGTGTGAGTGTCGGTCTCTAAGTGTCTTGTGAGAGTGCCAGTCTCTAAGTGTCTTGTGTGAGTGCCAGTCTCTAAGTGTCTTGTGTGAGTGCCAGTCTCTGTCTTGTGAGAATGCCATCTCTAAGTGTCGTGTGAAAGTGCTAGTCTCTAAGTGTCTTGTGAGAGTGCCAGTCTCTAAGTGTCTTGTGAGAGTGCCAGTCTCTAAGTGTTTTGTGAAAGTGTCGGTCTCTAAGTGTCTTGTGAGAGTGTCGGTCTCTAAGTGTCTTGTGAGAGTGTCGGTCTCTAAGTGTCTTATGAGAGTGTCGGTCTCTAAATGTCTTGTGAGAGTGTCGGTCTCTAAGTGTCTTGTGAGAGTGTCGGTCTCTAAGTGTCTTATGAGAGTGTCGGTCTCTAAGTGTCTTATGAGAGTGTCGGTCTCTAAGTGTCTTATGAGAGTGCCAGTCTCTACGTGTCTTGGGAGAGTGTCGGTCTTTAAGTGTCTTATGAGAGTGTCGGTCTCTAAGTGTCTTATGAGAGTGTCGGTCTCTAAGTGTCTTATGAGAGTGCCAGTCTCTAAATGTCTTGGAGAGTGCCAGTCATTAAGTGTCTTATGTGAGTGCCAGTCTCTAAGTGTCTTTTGTGAGTGCCAGTCTCTAAGTGTCTTATGAGAGTGTCGGTCTCTAAGTGTCTTGTGAGAGTGTCGGTCTCTAAGTGTCTTGTGAGAGTGTCGTCTCAAAGTGTCTGATGAGAGTGTCGGTGTCTAAATGTCTTTTGAGAGTGTCGGTCTCTAAGTGTCTTGTGAGAAAATCGGTCTCTAAGTGTCTTATGAGAGTGTCGGTCTCTAAGTGTCTTATGAGAGTGTCGGTCTCTAAGTGTATTGTGCGAGTGTCGGTCTCTAAATGTCTTGTGAGAGAGCCGGTCTCTAAATGTCTTGTGAGAGTGTCGGTCTCTAAATGTCTTGTGAGAGTGCCAGTCTCTACGTGTCTTGGGAGAGTGCCAGTCTTTAAGTGTTGTGTGTGAGTGCCAGTCTCTAAGTGTCTTGTGTGAGTGCCAGTCTCTAAGTGTCTTGTGAGAGTGCCAGTCTCTAAGTGTCTTGTGAGAATGCCAGTCTCTAAGTGTCTTGTGAGAGTGCCAGTCTCTAAGTGTCTTGTGTGAGTGCCAGTCTCTAAGTGTCTTGTGAGAGTGCCAGTCTCTAAGTGTCTTGTGAGAGTGCCAGTCTCTAAGTGTCTTGTGTGAGTGCCAGTCTCTAAGTGTCTTGTGAGAATGCCAGTCTCTAAGTGTCTTGTGTGAGTGCCAGTCTCTAAGTGTCTTGTGAGAGTGCCAGTCTCTAAGTGTCGTGTGAAAGTGCCAGTCTCTAAGTGTCTTGTGTGAGTGCCAGTCTCTGTCTTGTGAGAATGCCAATCTCTAAGTGTCGTGTGAAAGTGCCAGTCTCTAAGTGTCTTGTGAGAGTGCCAGTCTCTAAGTGTCTTGTGAGAGTGCCAGTCTCTAAGTGTTTTGTGAAAGTGTCGGTCTCTAAGTGTCTTGTGAGAGTGTCGGTCTCTAAGTGTCTTGTGAGAGTGTCGGTCTCTAAGTGTCTTATGAGAGTGTCGGTCTCTAAATGTCTTGTGAGAGTGTCGGTCTCTAAGTGTCTTGTGAGAGTGTCGGTCTCTAAGTGTCTTATGAGAGTGTCGGTCTCTAAGTGTCTTATGAGAGTGTCGGTTTCTAAGTGTCTTATGAGAGTGCCAGTCTCTACGTGTCTTGGAGAGTGTCGGTCTTTAAGTGTCTTATGAGAGTGTCGGTCTCTAAGTGTCTTATGAGAGTGTCGGTCTCTAAGTGTCTTATGAGAGTGCCAGTCTCTAAGTGTCTTGTGAGAGTGCCAGTCTCTAAGTGTCTTATGTGAGTGCCAGTCTCTAAGTGTCTTTGTGAGTGCCAGTCTCTAAGTGTCTTATGAGAGTGTCGGTCTCTAAGTGTCTTGTGAGAGTGTCGGTCTCTAAGTGTCTTGTGAGAGTGTCGGTCTCAAAGTGTCTGATGAGAGTGTCGGTCTCTAAATGTCTTGTGAGAGTGTCGGTCTCTAAGTGTCTTGTGAGAGTGTCGGTCTCTAAGTGTCTTGTGAGAGTGTCGGTCTCTAAGTGTATTGTGCGAGTGTCGGTCTCTAAATGTCTTGTGAGAGTGTCGGTCTCTAAATGTCTTGTGAGAGTGTCGGTCTCTAAATGTCTTGTGAGAGTGCCAGTCTCTAAGTGTCTTGGGAGAGTGCCAGTCTTTAAGTGTCTTGTGAGAGTGCCAGTCTCTAAGTGTCTTGTGTGAGTGCCAGTCTCTAAGTGTCTTGTGAGAGTGCCAGTCTCTAAGTGTCTTGTGAGAATGCCAGTCTCTAAGTGTCTTGTGTGAGTGCCAGTCTCTAAGTGTCTTGTGAGAATGCCAGTCTCTAAGTGTCGTGTGAAAGTGCCAATCTCTAAGTGTCTTGTGTGAGTGCCAGTCTCTGTCTTGTTAGAATGCCAATCTCTAAGTGTCGTGTGAAAGTGCCAGTCTCTAAGTGTCTTGTGAGAGTGCCAGTCTCTAAGTGTTTGTGAGAGTGTCGGTCTCTAAGTGTCTTGTTTGAGTGTCGGTCTCTAAGTGTCTTGGGAGAGTGCAAGTCTTTAAGTGTCTTGTGTGAGTGCCAGTCTCTAAGTGTCTTGTGTGAGTGCCAGTCTCTAAGTGTCTTGTGAGAGTGCCAGTCTCTAAGTGTCTTGTGAGAATGCCAGTCTCTAAGTGTCTTGTGAGAGTGCCAGTCTCTAAGTGTCTTGTGAGAGTGCCAGTCTCTAAGTGTCTTTTGAAGTGCCAGTCTCTAAGTGTCTTGTGAGAGTGTCGGTCTCTAAGTGTCTTGTGAGAGTGTCGGTCTCTAAGTGTCTTGATGAGAGTGTCGGTCTCTAAGTGTCTTGTGAGAGTGCCAGTCTCTAAATGTCTTGTGAGAGTGCCAGTCTCTAAGTGTCTTATGTGAGTGCCAGTCTCTAAGTGTCTTTGTGAGTGCCAGTCTCTAAGTGTCTTATGAGAGTGTCGGTCTCTAAGTGTCTTGTGAGAGTGTCGGTCTCTAAGTGTCTTGTGAGAGTGTCGGTCTCTAAGTGTCTGATGAGAGTGTCGTGTCTAAATGTCTTGTGAGAGTGTCGGTCTCTAAGTGTCTTGTGAGAGAAAATCGGTCTCTAAGTGTCTTTGAGAGTGTCGGTCTCTAAGTGTCTTGTGAGAGTGTCGGTCTCTAAGTGTCTTGTGAGAGTGCCGGTCTCTAAGTGTCTTGTGAGAGTGTCGGTCTCTAAGTTTCTTATGAGAGTGTCGGTCTCTAAGTGTCTTATGAGAGTGTCGGTCTCTAAGTGTATTGTGCGAGTGTCAGTCTCTAAATGTCTTGTGAGAGAGCCGGTCTCTAAATGTCTTGTGAGAGTGTCGGTCTCTAAATGTCTTGTGAGAGTGCCAGTCTCTACGTGTCTTGGGAGAGTGCCAGTCTTTAAGTGTTTTGTGTGAGTGCCAGTCTCTAAGTGTCTTGTGTGAGTGCCAGTCACTAAGTGTCTTGTGAGAGTGCCAGTCTCTAAGTGTCTTGTGAGAATGCCAGTCTCTAAGTGTCTTGTGTGAGTGCCAGTCTCTAAGTGTCTTGTGTGAGTGCCAGTCTCTAAGTGTCTTGTGAGAGTGCCAGTCTCTAAGTGTCTTGTGAGAATGCCAGTCTCTAAGTGTCTTGTGTGAGTGCCAGTCTCTAAGTGTCTTGTGAGAATGCCAGTCTCTAAGTGTCTTGTGTGAGTGCCAGTCTCTAAGTGTCTTGTGAGAATGCCAGTCTCTAAGTGTCGTGTGAAAGTGCCAGTCTCTAAGTGTCTTGTGTGAGTGCCAGTCTCTGTCTTGTGAGAATGCCAATCTCTAAGTGTCGTGTGAAAGTGCCAGTCTCTAAGTGTCTTGTGAGAGTGCCAGTCTCTAAGTGTCTTGTGAGAGTGCCAGTCTCTAAGTGTTTTGTGAAAGTGTCGGTCTCTAAGTGTCTTGTGAGAGTGTCGGTCTCTAAGTGTCTTGTGAGAGTGTCGGTCTCTAAGTGTCTTATGAGAGTGTCGGTCTCTAAATGTCTTGTGACAGTGTCGGTCTCTAAGTGTCTTGTGAGAGTGTCGATCTCTAAGTGTCTTATGAGAGTGTCGGTCTCTAAGTGTCTTATGAGAGTGTCGGTTTCTAAGTGTCTTATGAGAGTGCCAGTCTCTACGTGTCTTGGGAGAGTGTCGGTCTTTAAGTGTCTTATGAGAGTGTCGGTCTTTAAGTGTCTTATGAGAGTGTCGGTCTCTAAGTGTCTTATGAGAGTGCCAGTCTCTAAGTGTCTTGGGAGAGTGCCAGTCTTTAAGTGTCTTATGTGAGTGCCAGTCTCTAAGTGTCTTTTGTGAGTGCCAGTCTCTAAGTATCTTATGAGAGTGTCGGTCTCTAAGTGTCTTGTGAGAGTGTCGGTCTCTAAGTGTCTTGTGAGAGTGTCGGTCTCAAAGTGTCTGATGAGAGTGTCGGTGTCTAAATGTCTTGTGAGAGTGTCGGTCTCTAAGTGTCTTGTGAGAGTGTCGGTCTCTAAGTGTCTTATGAGAGTGTCGGTCTCTAAGTGTATTGTGCGAGTGTCGGTCTCTAAATGTCTTGTGAGAGTGTCGGTCTCTAAATGTCTTGTGAGAGTGTCGGTCTCTAAATGTCTTGTGAGAGTGCCAGTCTCTACGTGTCTTGGGAGAGTGCCAGTCTTTAAGTGTCTTGTGTGAGTGCCAGTCTCTAAGTGTCTTGTGTGAGTGCCAGTCTCTAAGTGTCTTGTGAGAGTGCCAGTCTCTAAGTGTCTTGTGAGAATGCCAGTCTCTAAGTGTCTTGTGTGAGTGCCAGTCTCTAAGTGTCTTGTGAGAATGCCAGTCTCTAAGTGTCGTGTGAAAGTGCCAATCTCTAAGTGTCTTGTGTGAGTGCCAGTCTCTGTCTTGTTAGAATGCCAATCTCTAAGTGTCGTGTGAAAGTGCCAGTCTCTAAGTGTCTTGTGAGAGTGCCAGTCTCTAAGTGTTTTGTGAAAGTGTCGGTCTCTAAGTGTCTTGTTTGAGTGTCGGTCTCTAAGTGTCTTGGGAGAGTGCAAGTCTTTAAGTGTCTTGTGAGAGTGCCAGTCTCTAAGTGTCTTGTGTGAGTGCCAGTCTCTAAGTGTCTTGTGAGAGTGCCAGTCTCTAAGTGTCTTGTGAGAATGCCAGTCTCTAAGTGTCTTGTGTGAGTGCCAGTCTCTAAGTGTCTTGTGAGAAAGCCAGTCTCTAAGTGTCGTTTTAAAGTGCCAGTCTCTAAGTGTCTTGTGAGAGTGCCAGTCTCTAAGTGTCTTGTTAGAGTGCCAGTCTCTAAGTGTTTTGTGAAAGTGTCGGTCTCTAAGTGTCTTGTGTGAGTGTCGGTCTCTAAGTGTCTTGTGTGAGTGTCGGTCTCTAAGTGTATTGTGAGAGTGCCAGTCTCTAAGTGTCTTGTGTGAGTGTCAGTCTCTAAGTGTCTTGTGAGAGTGTCGGTCTCTAAGTGTCTTGTGAGAGTGTCGGTCTCTAAGTGTCTTATGAGAGTGTCGGTCTCTAAGTGTCTTGTGAGAGTGTCGGTCTCTAAGTGTTTTGTGAGAGTGTCGGTCTCTAAGTGTCTTGTGAGAGTGTCGGTCTCTAAATGTCTTGTGAGAGTGTCGGTCTCTAAGTGTCTTGTGAGAGTGTCGGTCTCTAAGTGTCTATGAGAGTGTCGGTCTCTAAGTGTCTTATGAGAGTGTCGGTCTCTAAGTGTCTTATGAGAGTGCCAGTCTCTAAGTGTCTTGGGAGAGTGTCGGTCTTTAAGTGTCTTATGAGAGTGTCGGTCTCTAAGTGTCTTATGAGAGTGTCGGTCTCTAAGTGTCTTATGAGAGTGCCAGTCTCTAAATGTCTTGGGAGAGTGCCAGTCATTAAGTGTCTTATGTGAGTGCCAGTCTCTAAGTGTCTTTTGTGAGTGCCAGTCTCTAAGTGTCTTATGAGAGTGTCGGTCTCTAAGTGTCTTGTGAGAGTGTCGGTCTCTAAGTGTCTTGTGAGAGTGTCGGTCTCAAGTGTCTGATGAGAGTGTCGGTGTCTAAATGTCTTTTGAGAGTGTCGGTCTCTAAGTGTCTTGTGAGAAAATCGGTCTCTAAGTGTCTCATGAGAGTGTCGGTCTCTAAGTGTCTTATGAGAGTGTCGGTCTCTAAGTGTATTGTGCGAGTGTCGGTCTCTAAATGTCTTGTGAGAGAGCCGGTCTCTAAATGTCTTGTGAGAGTGTCGGTCTCTAAATGTCTTGTGAGAGTGCCAGTCTCTACGTGTCTTGGGAGAGTGCCAGTCTTTAAGTGTTGTGTGTGAGTGCCAGTCTCTAAGTGTCTTGTGTGAGTGCCAGTCTCTAAGTGTCTTGTGAGAGTGCCAGTCTCTAAGTGTCTTGTGAGAATGCCAGTCTCTAAGTGTCTTGTGAGAGTGCCAGTCTCTAAGTGTCTTGTGTGAGTGCCAGTCTCTAAGTGTCTTGTGAGAGTGCCAGTCTCTAAGTGTCTTGTGAGAATGCCAGTCTCTAAGTGTCTTGTGTGAGTGCCAGTCTCTAAGTGTCTTGTGAGAATGCCAGTCTCTAAGTGTCTTGTGTGAGTGCCAGTCTCTAAGTGTCTTGTGAGAATGCCAGTCTCTAAGTGTCGTGTGAAAGTGCCAGTCTCTAAGTGTCTTGTGTGAGTGCCAGTCTCTGTCTTGTGAGAATGCCAATCTCTAAGTGTCGTGTGAAAGTGCCAGTCTCTAAGTGTCTTGTGAGAGTGCCAGTCTCTAAGTGTCTTGTGAGAGTGCCAGTCTCTAAGTGTTTTGTGAAAGTGTCGGTCTCTAAGTGTCTTGTGAGAGTGTCGGTCTCTAAGTGTCTTGTGAGAGTGTCGGTCTCTAAGTGTCTTATGAGAGTGTCGGTCTCTAAATGTCTTGTGACAGTGTCGGTCTCTAAGTGTCTTGTGAGAGTGTCGATCTCTAAGTGTCTTATGAGAGTGTCGGTCTCTAAGTGTCTTATGAGAGTGTCGGTTTCTAAGTGTCTTATGAGAGTGCCAGTCTCTACGTGTCTTGGGAGAGTGTCGGTCTTTAAGTGTCTTATGAGAGTGTCGGTCTTTAAGTGTCTTATGAGAGTGTCGGTCTCTAAGTGTCTTATGAGAGTGCCAGTCTCTAAGTGTCTTGGGAGAGTGCCAGTCTTTAAGTGTCTTATGTGAGTGCCAGTCTCTAAGTGTCTTTTGTGAGTGCCAGTCTCTAAGTATCTTATGAGAGTGTCGGTCTCTAAGTGTCTTGTGAGAGTGTCGGTCTCTAAGTGTCTTGTGAGAGTGTCGGTCTCAAAGTGTCTGATGAGAGTGTCGGTGTCTAAATGTCTTGTGAGAGTGTCGGTCTCTAAGTGTCTTGTGAGAGTGTCGGTCTCTAAGTGTCTTATGAGAGTGTCGGTCTCTAAGTGTATTGTGCGAGTGTCGGTCTCTAAATGTCTTGTGAGAGTGTCGGTCTCTAAATGTCTTGTGAGAGTGTCGGTCTCTAAATGTCTTGTGAGAGTGCAGTCTCTACGTGTCTTGGGAGAGTGCCAGTCTTTAAGTGTCTTGTGAGAGTGCCAGTCTCTAAGTGTCTTGTGTGAGTGCCAGTCTCTAAGTGTCTTGTGAGAGTGCCAGTCTCTAAGTGTCTTGTGAGAATGCCAGTCTCTAAGTGTCTTGTGTGAGTGCCAGTCTCTAAGTGTCTTGTGAGAATGCCAGTCTCTAAGTGTCGTGTGAAAGTGCCAATCTCTAAGTGTCTTGTGTGAGTGCCAGTCTCTGTCTTGTTAGAATGCCAATCTCTAAGTGTCGTGTGAAAGTGCCAGTCTCTAAGTGTCTTGTGAGAGTGCCAGTCTCTAAGTGTTTTGTGAAAGTGTCGGTCTCTAAGTGTCTTGTTGAGTGTCGGTCTCTAAGTGTCTTGGGAGAGTGCAAGTCTTTAAGTGTCTTGTGTGAGGGCCAGTCTCTAAGTGTCTTGTGTGAGTGCCAGTCTCTAAGTGTCTTGTGAGAGTGCCAGTCTCTAAGTGTCTTGTGAGAATGCCAGTCTCTAAGTCTCTTGTGTGAGTGCCAGTCTCTAAGTGTCTTGTGAGAAAGCCAGTCTCTAAGTGTCGTTTTAAAGTGCCAGTCTCTAAGTGTCTTGTGAGAGTGCCAGTCTCTAAGTGTCTTGTTAGAGTGCCAGTCTCTAAGTGTTTTGTGAAAGTGTCGGTCTCTAAGTGTCTTGTGTGAGTGTCGGTCTCTAAGTGTCTTGTGTGAGTGTCGGTCTCTAAGTGTCTTGTGAGAGTGCAGTCTCTAAGTGTCTTGTGTGAGTGTCAGTCTCTAAGTGTCTTGTGAGAGTGCCAGTCTCTAAGTGTCTTGTGTGAGTGACGGTCTCTAAGTGTCTTGTGAGAGTGCCAGTCTCTAAGTGTCTTGTGTGAGTGTCGGTCTCTAAGTGTCTTGTGAGAGTGCCAGTCTCTAAGTGTCTTGTGTGAATGTCGGTCTCTAAGTGTCTTGTGAGAGTGCCAGTCTCTAAGTGTCTTGTGTGAGTGTCGGTCTCTAAGTGTCTTGTGAGAGTGCCAGTCTCTAAGTGTCTTGTGTGAGTGTCAGTCTCTAAGTGTCTTGTGTGAGTGTCGGTCTCTAAGTGTCTTGTGAGAGTGCCAGTCTCTAAGTGTCTTGTGTGAGTGCCAGTCTCTAAGTGTCTTGTGTGAGTGCCAGTCTCTGTCTTGTGAGAATGCCAATCTCTAAGTGTCGTGTGAAAGTGCTAGTCTCTAAGTGTCTTGTGAGAGTGCCAGTCTCTAAGTGTCTTGTGAGAGTGCCAGTCTCTAAGTGTTTTGTGAAAGTGTCGGTCTCTAAGTGTCTTGTGAGAGTGTCGGTCTCTAAGTGTCTTGTGAGAGTGTCGGTCTCTAAGTGTCTTATGAGAGTGTCGGTCTCTAAATGTCTTGTGAGAGTGTCGGTCTCTAAGTGTCTTGTGAGAGTGTCGGTCTCTAAGTGTCTTATGAGAGTGTCGGTCTCTAAGTGTCTTATGAGAGTGTCGGTCTCTAAGTGTCTTATGAGAGTGCCAGTCTCTACGTGTCTTGGGAGAGTGTCGGTCTTTAAGTGTCTTATGAGAGTGTCGGTCTCTAAGTGTCTTATGAGAGTGTCGGTCTCTAAGTGTCTTGTGAGAGTGCCAGTCTCTAAGTGTCTTGGAGAGTGCCAGTCTTTAAGTGTCTTGTGTGAGTGCCAGTCTCTAAGTGTCTTGTGTGAGTGCCAGTCTCTAAGTGTCTTGTGAGAGTGTCGGTCTCTAAGTGTCTTGTGAGAGTGTCGGTCTCTAAGTGTCTTGTGAGAGTGTCGGTCTCAAAGTGTCTGATGAGAGTGTCGGTCTCTAAATGTCTTGTGAGAGAGTGTCGGTCTCTAAGTGTCTTGTGAGAGTGTCGGTCTCTAAGTGTCTTATGAGAGTGTCGGTCTCTAAGTGTCTTATGAGAGTGTCGGTCTCTAAGTGTCTTGTGAAAGTGTCGGTCTCTAAATGTCTTGTGAGAGTGCCGTCTCTAAATGTCTTGTGAGAGTGTCGGTCTCTAAATGTCTTGTGAGAGTGTCGGTCTCTAAATGTCTTGTGAGAGTGCCAGTCTCTAAGTGTTTTGGGAGAGTGCCAGTCTTAAGTGTCTTGTGTGAGTGGCAGTCTCTAAGTGTCTTGTGTGAATGCCAGTCTCTAAGTGTCTTGTGAGAGTGCCAGTCTCTAAGTGTCTTGTGAGAGTGCCAGTCTCTAAGTGTCTTGTGTGAGTGCCAGTCTCTAAGTGTCTTGTGAGAATGCCAGTCTCTAAGTGTCGTGTGAAAGTGCCAGTCTCTAAGTGTCTTGTGTGAGTGCCAGTCTCTGTCTTGTGAGAATGCCAATCTCTAAGTGTCGTGTGAAATTGCCAGTCTCTAAGTGTCTTGTGAGAGTGCCAGTCTCTAAGTGTCTTGTGAGAGTGCCAGTCTCTAAGTGTTTTGTGAAAGTGTCGGTCTCTAAGTGTCTTGTGAGTGTGTCGGTCTCTAAGTGTCTTGTGAGAGTGTCGGTCTCTAAGTGTCTTATGAGAGTGTCGGTCTCTAAATATCTTGTGACAGTGTCGGTCTCTAAGTGTCTTGTGAGAGTGTCGGTCTCTAAGTGTCTTATGAGAGTGTCGGTCTCTAAGTGTCTTATGAGAGTGTCGGTCTCTAAGTGTCTTATGAGAGTGCCAGTCTCTACGTGTCTTGGGAGGGTGTCGGTCTCTAAGTGTCTTATGAGAGTGTCGGTCTCTAAGTGTCTTATGAGAGTGTCGGTCTCTAAGTGTCTTATGAGAGTGCCAGTCTCTAAATGTCTTGGAGAGTGCCAGTCTTTAAGTGTCTTATGTGAGTGCCAGTCTCTAAGTGTCTTTTGTGAGTGCAGTCTCTAAGTGTCTTATGAGAGTGTCGGTCTCTAAGTGTCTTGTGAGAGTGTCGGTCTCTAAGTGTCTTGTGAGAGTGTCGGTCTCAAAGTGTCTGATGAGAGTGTCGGTGTCTAAATGTCTTTTGAGAGTGTCGGTCTCTAAGTGTCTTGTGAGAAAATCGGTCTCTAAGTGTCTTATGAGAGTGTCGGTCTCTAAGTGTCTTATGAGAGTGTCGGTCTCTAAGTGTCTTATGAGAGTGTCGGTCTCTAAGTGTCTTATGAGAGTGTCGGTCTCTAAGTGTCTTGTGAGAGTGTCGGTCTCTAAGTGTCTTATGAGAGTGTCGGTCTCTAAGTGTCTTATGAGAGTGTCGGTCTCTAAGTGTCTTATGAGAGTGTCGGTCTCTAAGTGTCTTATGAGAGTGTCGGTCTCTAAGTGTCTTATGAGAGTGTCGGTCTCTAAGTGTCTTATGAGAGTGTCGGTCTCTAAGTGTCTTGTGAGAGTGTCGGTCTCTAAGTGTCTTATGAGAGTGTCGGTCTCTAAGTGTCTTATGAGAGTGTCGGTCTCTAAGTGTCTTGTGAGAGTGTCGGTCTCTAAATGTCTTGTGAGAGTGCCAGTCTCTAAATGTCCTGTGAGAGTGTCGGTCTCTAAATGTCTTGTGAGAGTGCCAGTCTCTAAGTGTCTTGGGAGAGTGCCAGTCTTTAAGTGTCTTGTGTGAGTGCCAGTCTCTAAGTGTCTTGTGTGAGTGCCAGTCTCTAAGTGTCTTGTGAGAGTGCCAGTCTATAAGTGTCTTGTGAGAATGCCAGTCTCTAAGTGTCTTGTGTGAGTGCCAGTCTCTAAGTGTCTTGTGTGAGTGCCAGTCTCTAAGTGTCTTGTGAGAGTGCCAGTCTCTAAGTGTCTTGTGAGAGTGCCAGTCTCTAAGTGTCTGTGTGAGTGCCAGTCTCTAAGTGTCTTGTGAGAATGCCAGTCTCTAAGTGTCTTGTGTGAGTGCCAGTCTCTAAGTGTCTTGTGAGAATGCCAGTCTCTAAGTGTCGCGTGAAAGTGCCAGTCTCTAAGTGTCTTGTGTGAGTGCCAGTCTCTGTCTTGTTAGAATGCCAATCTCTAAGTGTCGTGTGAGAGTGCCAGTCTCTAAGTGTCTTGTGAGAGTGCCAGTCTCTAAGTGTCTTGTGAGAGTGCCAGTCTCTAAATGTCTTGTGAGAGTGCCAGTCTCTAAGTGTCTTGTGTGAGTGCCAGTCTCTAAGTGTCTTGTGTGAGTGCCAGTCTCTGTCTTGTGAGAATGCCAGTCTCTAAGTGTCGTGTGAAAGTGCTAGTCTCTAAGTGTCTTGTGAGAGTGCCAGTCTCTAAGTGTCTTGTTAGAGTGCCAGTCTCTAAGTGTTTTGTGAAAGTGTCGGTCTCTAAGTGTCTTGTGAGAGTGTCGGTCTCTAAGTGTCTTGTGAGAGTGTCGGTCTCTAAGTGTCTTATGAGAGTGTCGGTCTCTAAGTGTCTTGTGAGAGTGTCGGTCTCTAAGTGTCTTGTGAGAGTGTCGGTCTCTAAGTGTCTTATGAGAGTGTCGGTCTCTAAGTGTCTTATGAGAGTGTCGGTCTCTAAGTGTCTTGTGAGAGTGCCAGTCTCTAAGTGTCTTGTGAGAGTGCCAGTCTTTAAGTGTCTTGTGTGAGTGCCAGTCTCTAAGTGTCTTGTGAGAGTGTCGGTCTCTAAGTGTCTTGTGAGAGTGTCGGTCTCTAAGTGTCTTGTGAGAGTGTCGGTCTCTAAGTGTCTGAGAGTGTCGGTCTCTAAATGTCTTGTGAGAGTGTCGGTCTCTAAGTGTCTTGTGAGAGTGTCGGTCTCTAAGTGTCTTATGAGAGTGTCAGTCTCTAAGTGTCTTGTGAGAGTGTCGGTCTCTAAATGTCTTGTGAGAGTGTCGGTCTCTAAGTGTCTTGTGAGAGTGTCGGTCTCTAAGTGTCTTGTAAGAGTGCCAGTCTCTAAGTGTCTTGTGAGAATGCCAGTCTCTAAGTGTCGTGTGAAAGTGCCAGTTTCTAAGTGTCTTGTGTGAGTGCCAGTCTCTGTCTTGTGAGAATGCCAATCTCTAAGTGTCGTGTGAAAGTGCCAGTCTCTAAGTGTCTTGTGAGAGTGCCAGTCTCTAAGTGTTTTGTGAAAGCGTCGGTCTCTAAGTGTCTTGTTTGAGTGTCGGTCTCTAAGTGTCTTGGGAGAGTGCAAGTCTTTAAGTGTCTTGTGTGAGGGCCAGTCTCTAAGTGTCTTGTGTGAGTGCCAGTCTCTAAGTGTCTTGTGAGAGTGCCAGTCTCTAAGTGTCTTGTGAGAATGCCAGTCTCTAAGTCTCTTGTGTGAGTGCCAGTCTCTAAGTGTCTTGTGAGAAAGCCAGTCTCTAAGTGTCGTTTTAAAGTGCCAGTCTCTAAGTGTCTTGTGAGAGTGCCAGTCTCTAAGTGTCTTGTTAGAGTGCCAGTCTCTAAGTGTTTTGTGAAAGTGTCGGTCTCTAAGTGTCTTGTGTGAGTGTCGGACTCTAAGTGTCTTGTGTGAGTGTCGGTCTCTAAGTGTCTTGTGAGAGTGCCAGTCTCTAAGTGTCTTGTGTGAGTGTCGGTCTCTAAGTGTTTTGTGAGAGTGCCAGTCTCTAAGTGTCTTGTGTGAGTGTCGGTCTCTAAGTGTCTTGTGAGAGTGCCAGTCTCTAAGTGTCTTGTGTGAGTGTCAGTCTCTAAGTGTCTTGTGTGAGTGTCGGTCTCTAAGTGTCTTGTGAGAATGCCAGTATCTAAGTGTCTTGTGTGAGTGCCAGTCTCTGAGTGTCTTGTGAGAATGCCAGTCTCTAAGTGTCGTGTGAAAGTGCCAGTCTCTAAGTGTCTTGTGTGAGTGCCAGTCTCTGTCTTGTTAGAATGCCAATCTCTAAGTGTCGTGTGAAAGTGACAGTCTCTGTCTTGTGAGAGTGCCAGTCTCTAAGTGTTTTGTGAAAGTGTCGGTTCTAAGTGTCTTGTTTGAGTGTCGGTCTCTAAGTGTCTTGGGAGAGTGCAAGTCTTTAAGTGTCTTGTGTGAGGGCTAGTCTCTAAGTGTCTTGTGTGAGTGCCAGTCTCTAAGTGTCTTGTGAGAGTGCCAGTCTCTAAGTGTCTTGTGAGAATGCCAGTCTCTAAGTCTCTTGTGTGAGTGCCAGTCTCTAAGTGTCTTGTGAGAAAGCCAGTCTCTAAGTGTCGTTTTAGAGTGCCAGTCTCTAAGTGTCTTGTGAGAGTGCCAGTCTCTAAGTGTCTTGTTAGAGTGCCAGTCTCTAAGTGTTTTGTGAAAGTGTCGGTCTCTAAGTGTCTTGTGTGAGTGTCGGTCTCTAAGTGTCTTGTGTGAGTGTCGGTCTCTAAGTGTATTGTGAGAGTGCCAGTCTCTAAGTGTCTTGTGTGAGTGTCAGTCTCTAAGTGTCTTGTGAGAGTGCCAGTCTCTAAGTGTCTTGTGTGAGTGACGGTCTCTAAGTGTCTTGTGAGAGTGCCAGTCTCTAAGTGTCTTGTGTGACTGTCGGTCTCTAAGTGTCTTGTGAGAGTGCCAGTCTCTAAGTGTCTTGTGTGACTGTCGGTCTCTAAGTGTCTTGTGTGACTGTCGGTCTCTAAGTGTCTTGTGAGAGTGCCAGTCTCTAAGTGTCTTGTGTGACTGTCGGTCTCTAAGTGTCTTGTGTGACTGTCGGTCTCTAAGTGTCTTGTGAGAGTGCCAGTCTCTAAGTGTCTTGTGTGACTGTCGGTCTCTAAGTGTCTTGTGAGAGTGCCAGTCTCTAAGTGTCTTGTGTGAATGTCGGTCTCTAAGTTTCTTGTGAGAGTGCCAGTCTCTAAGTGTTTTGTGTGAGTGTCGGTCTCTAAGTGTCTTGTGAGAGTGCCAGTCTCTAAGTGTCTTGTGTGAGTGTCGGTCTCTAAGTGTCTTGTGAGAGTGCCAGTCTCTAAGTGTCTTGTGTGAGTGCCGGTCTCTAAGTGTCTTGTGAGAGTGCCAGTCTCTAAGTGTCTTGTGTGAGTGTCAGTCTCTAAGTATCTTGTTTGAGTGTCGGTCTCTAAGTGTCTTGTGAGAGTGCCAGTCTCTAAGTGTCTTGTGTGAGTGCCAGTCTCTAAGTGTCTTGTGTGAGTGCCAGTCTCTGTCTTGTGAGAATGCCAATCTCTAAGTGTCGTGTGAAAGTGCTGGTCTCTAAGTGTCTTGTGAGAGTGCCAGTCTCTAAGTGTCTTGTTAGAGTGCCAGTCTCTAAGTGTTTTGTGAAAGTGTCGGTCTCTAAGTGTCTTGTGATAGTGTCGGTCTCTAAGTGTCTTGTGAGAGTGTCGGTCTCTAAGTGTCTTATGAGAGTGTCGGTCTCTAAATTTCTTGTGAGAGTGTCGGTCTCTAAGTGTCTTGTGAGAGTGTCGGTCTCTAAGTGTCTTATGAGAGTGTCGGTCTCTAAGTGTCTTATGAGAGTGTCGGTCTCTAAGTGTCTTATGAGAGTGCCAGTCTCTAAGTGTCTTGGGAGAGTGCCAGTCTTTAAGTGTCTTGTGTGAGTGCCAGTCTCTAAGTGTCTTGTGTGAGTGCCAGTCACTAAGTGTCTTATAAGAGTGTCGGTCTCTAAGTGTCTTGTGAGAGTGTCTGTCTCTAAGTGTCTTGTGAGAGTGTCGGTCTCAAAGTGTCTGATGAGGGTGTCGGTCTCTAAATGTCTTGTGAGAGAGTGTCGGTCTCTAAGTGTCTTGTGAGAGTGTCGGTCTCTAAGTGTCTTATGAGAGTGTCGGTTTCTAAGTGTCTTATGAGAGTGTCGGTCTCTAAGTGTCTTGTGAGAGTGTCGGTATCTAAATGTCTTGTGAGAGTGTCGGTCTCTAAATGTCTTGTGAGAGTGTCGGTCTCTAAATGTCTTGTGAGAGTGTCGGTCTCTAAATGTCTTGTGAGAGTGCCAGTCTCTACGTGTCTTGGGAGAGTGCCAGTCTTTAAGTGTCTTGTGTGAGGGCCAGTCTCTAAGTGTCTTGTGTGAATGCCAGTCTCTAAGTGTCTTGTGAGAGTGCCAGTCTCTAAGTGTCTTGTGAGAATGCCAGTCTCTAAGTGTCTTGTGTGAGTGCCAGTCTCTAAGTGTCTTGTGAGAATGCCAGTCTCTAAGTGTCGTGTGAAAGTGCCAGTCTCTAAGTGTCTTGTGTGAGTGCCAGTATCTGTCTTGTGAGAATGCCAATCTCTAAATGTCGTGTGAAAGTGCCAGTCTCTAAGTGTCTTGTGAGAGTGCCAGTCTCTAAGTGTCTTGTGAGAGTGCCAGTCTCTAAGTGTTTTGTGAGAGTGTCGGTCTCTAAGTGTCTTATGAGAGTGTCGGTCTCTAAATGTCTTGTGACAGTGTCGGTCTCTAAGTGTCTTGTGAGAGTGTCGGTCTCTAAGTGTCTTATGAGAGTGTCGGTCTCTAAGTGTCTTATGAGAGTGTCGGTCTCTAAGTGTCTTATGAGAGTGCCAGTCTCTACGTGTCTTGGGAGAGTGTCGGTCTTTAAGTGTCTTATGAGAGTGTCGGTCTCTAAGTGTCTATGAGAGTGTCAATCTCTCTGTGTCTTATGAGAGTGCCAGTCTCTAAATGTCTTGGGAGAGTGCCAGTCTTTAAGTGTCTTGTGAGTGCCAGTCTCTAAGTGTCTTTTGTGAGTGCCAGTCTCTAAGTGTCTTATGAGAGTGTCGGTCTCTAAGTGTCTTGTGAAAGTGTCGGTCTCTAAGTGTCTTGTGAGAGTGTCGGTCTCAAAGTGTCTGATGAGAGTGTCGGTGTCTAAATGTCTTTTGAGAGTGTCGGTCTCTAAGTGTCTTGTGAGAAAATCGGTGTCTAAGTGTCTTATGAGAGTGTCGGTCTCTAAGTGTCTTATGAGAGTGTCGGTCTCTAAGTGTATTGTGCGAGTGTCGGTCTCTAAATGTCTTGTGAGAGAGCTGGTCTCTAAATGTCCTGTGAGAGTGTCGGTCTCTAAATGTCTTGTGAGAGTACCAGTCTCTACGTGTCTTGGGAGAGTGACAGTCTTTAAGTGTCTTGTGTGAGTGCCAGTCTCTAAGTGTCTTGTGTGAGTGCCAGTCTCTAAGTGTCTTGTGAGAGTGCCAGTCTCTAAGTGTCTTGTGAGAATGCCAGTCTCTAAGTGTCTTGTGAGAGTGCCAGTCTCTAAGTGTCTTGTGTGAGTGCCAGTCTCTAAGTGTCTTGTGAGAGTGCCAGTCTCTAAGTGTCTTGTGTGAGTGCCGGTCTCTAAGTGTCTTGTGAGAGTGCCAGTCTCTAAGTGTCTTGTGTGAGTGTCAGTCTCTAAGTATCTTGTTTGAGTGTCGGTCTCTAAGTGTCTTGTGAGAGTGCCAGTCTCTAAGTGTCTTGTGTGAGTGCCAGTCTCTAAGTGTCTTGTGTGAGTGCCAGTCTCTGTCTTGTGAGAATGCCAATCTCTAAGTGTCGTGTGAAAGTGCTGGTCTCTAAGTGTCTTGTGAGAGTGCCAGTCTCTAAGTGTCTTGTTAGAGTGCCAGTCTCTAAGTGTTTTGTGAAAGTGTCGGTCTCTAAGTGTCTTGTGATAGTGTCGGTCTCTAAGTGTCTTGTGAGAGTGTCGGTCTCTAAGTGTCTTATGAGAGTGTCGGTCTCTAAATTTCTTGTGAGAGTGTCGGTCTCTAAGTGTCTTGTGAGAGTGTCGGTCTCTAAGTGTCTTATGAGAGTGTCGGTCTCTAAGTGTCTTATGAGAGTGTCGGTCTCTAAGTGTCTTATGAGAGTGCCAGTCTCTAAGTGTCTTGGGAGAGTGCCAGTCTTTAAGTGTCTTGTGTGAGTGCCAGTCTCTAAGTGTCTTGTGTGAGTGCCAGTCACTAAGTGTCTTATAAGAGTGTCGGTCTCTAAGTGTCTTGTGAGAGTGTCTGTCTCTAAGTGTCTTGTGAGAGTGTCGGTCTCAAAGTGTCTGATGAGGGTGTCGGTCTCTAAATGTCTTGTGAGAGAGTGTCGGTCTCTAAGTGTCTTGTGAGAGTGTCGGTCTCTAAGTGTCTTATGAGAGTGTCGGTTTCTAAGTGTCTTATGAGAGTGTCGGTCTCTAAGTGTCTTGTGAGAGTGTCGGTATCTAAATGTCTTGTGAGAGTGTCGGTCTCTAAATGTCTTGTGAGAGTGTCGGTCTCTAAATGTCTTGTGAGAGTGTCGGTCTCTAAATGTCTTGTGAGAGTGCCAGTCTCTACGTGTCTTGGGAGAGTGCCAGTCTTTAAGTGTCTTGTGTGAGGGCCAGTCTCTAAGTGTCTTGTGTGAATGCCAGTCTCTAAGTGTCTTGTGAGAGTGCCAGTCTCTAAGTGTCTTGTGAGAATGCCAGTCTCTAAGTGTCTTGTGTGAGTGCCAGTCTCTAAGTGTCTTGTGAGAATGCCAGTCTCTAAGTGTCGTGTGAAAGTGCCAGTCTCTAAGTGTCTTGTGTGAGTGCCAGTATCTGTCTTGTGAGAATGCCAATCTCTAAATGTCGTGTGAAAGTGCCAGTCTCTAAGTGTCTTGTGAGAGTGCCAGTCTCTAAGTGTCTTGTGAGAGTGCCAGTCTCTAAGTGTTTTGTGAGAGTGTCGGTCTCTAAGTGTCTTATGAGAGTGTCGGTCTCTAAATGTCTTGTGACAGTGTCGGTCTCTAAGTGTCTTGTGAGAGTGTCGGTCTCTAAGTGTCTTATGAGAGTGTCGGTCTCTAAGTGTCTTGTGAGAATGCCAGTCTCTAAGTGTCTTGTGAGAGTGCCAGTCTCTAAGTGTCTTGTGTGAGTGCCAGTCTCTAAGTGTCTTGTGAGAGTGCCAGTCTCTAAGTGTCTTGTGTGAGTGCCGGTCTCTAAGTGTCTTGTGAGAGTGCCAGTCTCTAAGTGTCTTGTGTGAGTGTCAGTCTCTAAGTATCTTGTTTGATTGTCGGTCTCTAAGTGTCTTGTGAGAGTGCCAGTCTCTAAGTGTCTTGTGTGAGTGCCAGTCTCTAAGTGTCTTGTGTGAGTGCCAGTCTCTGTCTTGTGAGAATGCCAATCTCTAAGTGTCGTGTGAAAGTGCTGGTCTCTAAGTGTCTTGTGAGAGTGCCAGTCTCTAAGTGTCTTGTTAGAGTGCCAGTCTCTAAGTGTTTTGTGAAAGTGTCGGTCTCTAAGTGTCTTGTGATAGTGTCGGTCTCTAAGTGTCTTGTGAGAGTGTCGGTCTCTAAGTGTCTTATGAGAGTGTCGGTCTCTAAATTTCTTGTGAGAGTGTCGGTCTCTAAGTGTCTTGTGAGAGTGTCGGTCTCTAAGTGTCTTATGAGAGTGTCGGTCTCTAAGTGTCTTATGAGAGTGTCGGTCTCTAAGTGTCTTATGAGAGTGCCAGTCTCTAAGTGTCTTGGGAGAGTGCCAGTCTTTAAGTGTCTTGTGTGAGTGCCAGTCTCTAAGTGTCTTGTGTGAGTGCCAGTCACTAAGTGTCTTATAAGAGTGTCGGTCTCTAAGTGTCTTGTGAGAGTGTCTGTCTCTAAGTGTCTTGTGAGAGTGTCGGTCTCAAAGTGTCTGATGAGGGTGTCGGTCTCTAAATGTCTTGTGAGAGAGTGTCGGTCTCTAAGTGTCTTGTGAGAGTGTCGGTCTCTAAGTGTCTTATGAGAGTGTCGGTTTCTAAGTGTCTTATGAGAGTGTCGGTCTCTAAGTGTCTTGTGAGAGTGTCGGTATCTAAATGTCTTGTGAGAGTGTCGGTCTCTAAATGTCTTGTGAGAGTGTCGGTCTCTAAATGTCTTGTGAGAGTGTCGGTCTCTAAATGTCTTGTGAGAGTGCCAGTCTCTACGTGTCTGGGAGAGTGCCAGTCTTTAAGTGTCTTGTGTGAGGGCCAGTCTCTAAGTGTCTTGTGTGAATGCCAGTCTCTAAGTGTCTTGTGAGAGTGCCAGTCTCTAAGTGTCTTGTGAGAATGCCAGTCTCTAAGTGTCTTGTGTGAGTGCCAGTCTCTAAGTGTCTTGTGAGAATGCCAGTCTCTAAGTGTCGTGTGAAAGTGCCAGTCTCTAAGTGTCTTGTGTGAGTGCCAGTATCTGTCTTGTGAGAATGCCAATCTCTAAATGTCGTGTGAAAGTGCCAGTCTCTAAGTGTCTTGTGAGAGTGCCAGTCTCTAAGTGTCTTGTGAGAGTGCCAGTCTCTAAGTGTTTTGTGAGAGTGTCGGTCTCTAAGTGTCTTATGAGAGTGTCGGTCTCTAAATGTCTTGTGACAGTGTCGGTCTCTAAGTGTCTTGTGAGAGTGTCGGTCTCTAAGTGTCTTATGAGAGTGTCGGTCTCTAAGTGTCTTATGAGAGTGTCGGTCTCTAAGTGTCTTATGAGAGTGCCAGTCTCTACGTGTCTTGGGAGAGTGTCGGTCTTTAAGTGTCTTATGAGAGTGTCGGTCTCTAAGTGTCTATGAGAGTGTCAATCTCTCTGTGTCTTATGAGAGTGCCAGTCTCTAAATGTCTTGGGAGAGTGCCAGTCTTTAAGTGTCTTATGTGAGTGCCAGTCTCTAAGTGTCTTTTGTGAGTGCCAGTCTCTAAGTGTCTTATGAGAGTGTCGGTCTCTAAGTGTCTTGTGAAAGTGTCGGTCTCTAAGTGTCTTGTGAGAGTGTCGGTCTCAAAGTGTCTGATGAGAGTGTCGGTGTCTAAATGTCTTTTGAGAGTGTCGGTCTCTAAGTGTCTTGTGAGAAAATCGGTGTCTAAGTGTCTTATGAGAGTGTCGGTCTCTAAGTGTCTTATGAGAGTGTCGGTCTCTAAGTGTATTGTGCGAGTGTCGGTCTCTAAATGTCTTGTGAGAGAGCTGGTCTCTAAATGTCCTGTGAGAGTGTCGGTCTCTAAATGTCTTGTGAGAGTACCAGTCTCTACGTGTCTTGGGAGAGTGACAGTCTTTAAGTGTCTTGTGTGAGTGCCAGTCTCTAAGTGTCTTGTGTGAGTGCCAGTCTCTAAGTGTCTTGTGAGAGTGCCAGTCTCTAAGTGTCTTGTGAGAATGCCAGTCTCTAAGTGTCTTGTGAGAGTGCCAGTCTCTAAGTGTCTTGTGTGAGTGCCAGTCTCTAAGTGTCTTGTGAGAGTGCCAGTCTCTAAGTGTCTTGTGAGAATGCCAGTCTCTAAGTGTCTTGTGTGAGTGCCAGTCTCTAAGTGTCTTGTGAGAATGCCAGTCTCTAAGTGTCTTGTGTGAGTGCCAGTCTCTAAGTGTCTTGTGAGAATGCCAGTCTCTAAGTGTCGTGTGAAAGTGCCAGTCTCTAAGTGTCTTGTGTGAGTGCCAGTCTCTGTCTTGTGAGAATGCCAATCTCTAAGTGTCGTGTGAAAGTGCCAGTCTCTAAGTGTCTTGTGAGAGTGCCAGTCTCTAAGTGTCTTGTGAGAGTGCCAGTCTCTAAGTGTTTTGTGAAAGTGTCGGTCTCTAAGTGTCTTGTGAGAGTGTCGGCCTCTAAGTGTCTTATGACAGTGTCGGTCTCTAAGTGTCTTGTGAGAGTGTCGGTCTCTAAGTGTCTTGTGAGAGTGTCGGTCTCTAAGTGTCTTGTGAGAGTGTCGGTCTCTAAGTGTCTTATGAGAGTGTCGGTCTCTAAATGTCTTGTGACAGTGTCGGTCTCTAAGTGTCTTGTGAGAGTGTCGGTCTCTAAGTGTCTTGTGAGAGTGTCGGTCTCTAAGTGTCTTGTGAGAGTGTCGGTCTCTAAGTGTCTTATGAGAGTGCCGGTCTCTACGTGTCTTGGGAGAGTGTCGGTCTTTAAGTGTCTTATGAGAGTGTCGGTCTTTAAGTGTCTTATGAGAGTGTCGGTCTCTAAGTGTCTTATGAGAGTGCCAGTCTCTAAGTCTCTTGGGAGAGTGCCAGTCTTTAAGTGTCTTATGTGAGTGCCAGTCTCTAAGTGTCTTTTGTGAGTGCCAGTCTCTAAGTGTCTTATGAGAGTGTCGGTCTCTAAGTGTCTTGTGAGAGTGTCGGTCTCTAAGTGTCTTGTGAGAGTGTCGGTCTCAAAGTGTCTGATGAGAGTGTCGGTGTCTAAATGTCTTGTGAGAGTGTCGGTCTCTAAGTGTCTTGTGAGAGTGTCGGTCTCTAAGTGTCTTATGAGAGTGTCGGTCTCAAAGTGTATTGTGCGAGTGTCGGTCTCTAAATGTCTTGTGAGAGTGTCGGTCTCTAAATGTCTTGTGAGAGTGTCGGTCTCTAAATGTTTTGTGAGAATGCCAGTCTCTACGTGTCTTGGGAGAGTGCCAGTCTTTAAGTGTCTTGTGTGAGTGCCAGTCTCTAAGTGTCTTGTGTGAGTGCCAGTCTCTAAGTGTCTTGTGAGAGTGCCAGTCTCTAAGTGTCTTGTGAGAATGCCAGTCTCTAAGTGTCTTGTGTGAGTGCCAGTCTCTAAGTGTCTTGTGAGAATGCCAGTCTCTAAGTGTCGTGTGAAAGTGCCAGTCTCTAAGTGTCTTGTGTGAGTGCCAGTCTCTGTCTTGTGAGAATGCCAATCTCTAAGTGTCGTGTGAAAGTGCCAGTCTCTAAGTGTCTTGTGAGAGTGCCAGTCTCTAAGTGTTTTGTGAAAGTGTCGGTCTCTAAGTGTCTTGTTTGAGTGTCGGTCTCTAAGTGTCTTGGGAGAGTGCAAGTCTTTAAGTGTCTTGTGTGAGGGCCAGTCTCTAAGTGTCTTGTGTGAGTGCCAGTCTCTAAGTGTCTTGTGTGAGTGCCAGTCTCTAAGTGTCTTGTGAGAGTGTCAGTCTCTAAGTGTCTTGTGAGAATGCCAGTCTCTAAGTTTCTTGTGTGAGTGCCAGTCTCTAAGTGTCTTGTGAGAAAGCCAGTCTCTAAGTGTCGTTTTAAAGTGCCAGTCTCTAAGTGTCTTGTGAGAGTGCCAGTCTCTAAGTGTCTTGTTAGAGTGCCAGTCTCTAAGTGTTTTGTGAAAGTGTCGGTCTCTAAGTGTCTTGTGTGAGTGTCGGTCTCTAAGTGTCTTGTGTGAGTGTCGGTCTCTAAGTGTCTTGTGAGAGTGCCAGTCTCTAAGTGTCTTGTGTGAATGTCGGTCTCTAAGTGTCTTGTGAGAGTGCCAGTCTCTAAGTGTCTTGTGTGAGTGTCGGTCTCTAAGTGTCTTGTGTGAATGTCGGTCTCTAAGTGTCTTGTGAGAGTGCCAGTCTCTAAGTGTCTTGTGAGAATGCCAGTCTCTAAGTGTCTTGTGAGAGTGCCAGTCTCTAAGTGTCTTGTGTGAGTGTCGGTCTCTAAGTGTCTTGTGAGAGTACCAGTCTCTAAGTGTCTTGTGTGAGTGTCGGTCTCTAAGTGTCTTGTGAGAGTGCCAGTCTCTAAGTGTCTTGTGTGAGTGTCGGTCTCTAAGTGTCTTGTGAGAGTGCCAGTCTCTAAGTGTCTTGTGTGAGTGTCAGTCTCTAAGTGTCTTGTGTGAGTGTCGGTCTCTAAGTGTCTTGTGAGAGTGCCAGTCTCTAAGTGTCTTGTGTGAGTGCCAGTCTCTAAGTGTCTTGTGAGAGGGCTAGTCTCTAAGTGTCTTGTGAGAGTTCTGGTATCTAAGATTTCCGCTTCTAAGTATCTTTCTTTGATTCGTGCCCTTTCGGCGTATATCTCTCCTCCCGTCATTCTCTCTCTCTCTCTCTCTCTCTCTCTCTCTCTCTCTCTCTCTCGGCTCATCCTTTTGGCCTGGTGTAGGATTCCCTTAATATATGATCATCACTTCCGGCTACTGTCATTGTCTCACCACTTCCGTCTATGTCTGCTTCCTACGCAATCTGATCACTCCTAACTTAAATTTTAAAATACTTTCACGCCTACGCACGGCCCTGACCTTGTTGGCCCAGTCTCTTAATATCTCACTCTTCCCATTTATTCTAGGAGAAAAGAAAAAGAGTGATGCCCGTCACGTGGCCGGCGTTTGGTGTTAGTGCCCATAGTAATTTTTTTACCATCCATATATTTTAGGTAATGTGATCAGCATTAAGCCAGTGCTATGTTTCTTTCCCAGAAAAATAACATCCATAAACCATTCATAGTTGGCTGAATGTACACGTCTTTGATCGGAATCGAACCCGAAATATTAATGTCCACGACAGATCAGTACATTAACCACTAGTCTACCCTGGCTCCATGTACTTTTAGCGGCATTCAATAAAAAAAACAAACGATTGCCAGATCAATAGATTTAGAGAAATCGATACGGCTTGACATTAACAGATTAGTGTAGTCGATAGTAATTTTCGTTGCACAACGAACAACTCTGTAGGGCTGAGATCCCCATCTCAGAATGTTTTCAAATACGAAGCACACCCAACACACATAAAAGTAGTGAAAGTACTGAAGAGAGCTTTAGCTCAGATGTATAAACTCATAGCATTGGTGGGGATCTTGACTTCAACCTCCTTAGTCGCCTATAACGACACGACTGGCAGGTAACAGTGGCGTCTGTTCCCTTCTCCCCTGACAGTGGCGTCTGTTCCCTTCTCCCCTGACAGTGGCGTCTGTTCTTTTCTCCCCTGACAGTGGCGTCTGTTCCCTTCTCCCCTGACAGTGGCGTCTGTTCTTTTCTCCCCTGACAGTGGCGTCTGTTCCCTTCTCCCCTGACAGTGGCGTCTGTTCCCTTCTCCCCTGACAGTGGCGTCTGTTCCCTTATCCCCTGACAGTGGCGTCTGTTCTTTTCTCCCTGACAGTGGCGTCTGTTCTCTTCTCCCCTGACAGTGGCGTCTGTTCTTTTCTCCCCTGACAGTGGCGTCTGTTCTCTTCTCCCCTGACAGTGGCGTCTATTCTTTTCTCCCCTGATAGTGACGTCTATTCTTTTATTCCTTTGACAGTGGCGTCTATTCTTTTCTCCCCTTACAGTGGTCGGTACCCCGGGAGCCGCGCGGACACATAACATTGAATGGCTGATAGTATCTGTTTATATTCCAAACCATGAATGAAATTATTACAAACAAACAGCTTGTTACATATGACCAAGCCTTGACAGTCAGTGCAGCTAAGAAACTACAGTATCTCCTGTCAATGAATCAAGAATGTAGAACAGACATAATGAAAATCAGCACTTAAAGAAAAAACAAGGCAATAGAGAGAAAACAATAACCATGTGGGGCCTCGGTAGTGAAGTTGGGAAAACCACCCGACTGGGCTACCAACGTTAGGACAACCCGTGTTCGATTCCCGCTGGAAGCAGTGTGAGTTGTACCCGTGGTTGGAAAAATAAATACCCCCGCGGTCGACAAAACCGCTGGCAGATATGGGTACCAGGGTAGGACTCTGGGAAGGTGGGGAATGTCGCCTCGTATCTTGAGTTTTTTACGCTTGAAGCGACACTATCCAGAAGTTTCCGAACACTTCTGAATATGCGGCCGAACACATATGGGTGAAAACGCGCTTGCTAAGACGCCGATTCAAGTCTCGTACTTTACCTTTACAATAATTAGATCTTAAGCATAGAATGCTTAATGTGGAATGTGAGAAACAAAAATATAAATTTTTTTAGGCTGTGTTTGAAAAGTGGTCCTTCCTGTAGTTTCTTCATATTCCAAATCCGAATTGGTACCGGAGCTACTGAGTTAAGTGCTATGTGCGCACCGTGAACATTTTTCATCCGGATCGTGTTTCGATATTCCAATTGCTTATGACGAATGATGATATCGTTTGACGAAGGACAGTTTGACTGCGTTCACATTCAATGCGGCTACGCCTTATGTCTTTTAGTGTGTGCTGTGGCTGCTATGCTGGGGACTGCAGCTGCCTTTCTTTGGATCCTTCAATGTGATGCGATTTTAATTCGAATGATTCCACTGGCTCGGGCGTTTGAGCAATTATTGATTTTAATTCGTTTACAGTGATACCGGAGCCTTCGACTATATACAACTACAACTAACTACAACTATATATAACGAAAGGGAACAACATAATTTTCAATTTGGTAACACCATAAGCGTTTCTCAAGAACGAATCGGCTACAGTTCTCCGATAATCAACAACGTTTCCAGCAACATGCATATCCTGGGGACTACAATGATTAGAAGAAGTGAAGTGGGCTTTCACCTTAATAATGACTTCGCGATAGATGTTATAGAAATATCTCTGGAAACAATCTCCAAATTACTGCCCCACTATACAAATGTTGTCGATTTGTATACACCTCTGGAAGATTGCCATGCTTGTTACATGGAACAAAGGTGGGAGTGGAGGAGGGGGGGGGGAGTAGCGGGTGAACTATTCCTGAATCTAAAATTATCGGTGAGAAAGGTGGCCGCATCAAACATAGTCAACCATGGTTTATAAACTTCGCCGGTGCCTTGAACAGTTTTCAAAAGATCATGACTGGTAGTGCTGTAGTGTCGAAGATATTGAAGAAGTAATAGTTTCCAAAAGATCATGGCTGGTATAGCTGTAGTGTCGAAGATATTGAAGAAGTTACAGTTTTCAAAAGATCATGGCTGGTGTTGCTGTAGTATCGAGGATATTGAAGAAGTAAAAGTTTTCAAAAGATCATGGCTGGTGTAGCTGTAGTATCGAATGTATTGAGAAGTAAAAGTTTTCAAAAGATCATGGCTGGTGTAGCTGTAGTATCGAATGTATTGAGAAGTAAAAGTTTTCAAAAGATCATGGCTGGTGTTGCTGTAGTATCGAATGTATTGAGAAGTAAAAGTTTTCAAAAGATCATGGCTGGTGTTGCTGTAGTATCGAAGATATTAATAAGTAAAAGTTTTTAAATATTTATAAACAACATTCTCCGAAGTGGTAAAGTTAAAGATGTTTGGATGGGTCTACTCTGGCGACCTAAGACTATCGGGCAGTATGATATTAGTGTTAGTATTTGTCAATGATCAAGGGCACATTTGTATGGGAGATGTGATCAGTATCACACCAGGCCGCCCTGCATTACGAAAAAAAACATCATGTTCCTTTTAAAGCCTGGGTGAACCTAGGAGCCGTCGATCGTGTTAAAACCCAGTTTCTTTGTACAAGTAGTTCATTTCACTAACCATCGAGCTAATGCGTCTCTCTGAAGATGGTGAAATAAAATATATTTTATTTATTAAATAAATAAAAGAAAGAATAGGAGGAAAAAAGAAAGAAAGGTCTCCGTCACATTTTCAGTAAATATGGTAATTGTGTCCAATTTGTTATCATCAGCACATTTTATGAGGGTAATATGGTAGCACAATTTATGCGGGTGATATGGTAGCACAATTTATGAGTGTAATGTGGTAGCACAATTTATGAGTGTAATAGGGTAGCACAATTTATGAGTGTAATATGGTAGCATAATTTAGGAGTGTAATATGGCAGCACAATTTAGGAGGGTAATATGGTAGCATAATTTATGAGTGTAATATGGTAGCACAATTTAGGAGGGTAATATGGTATCATAATTTAGGAGGGTAATATGGTAGCACAATTTATGAGTGTAATATTTTAGCACAATTTAGGAGGGTAATATGGTAGCACAATTTAGGAGGGTAATATGGTAGCACAATTTAGGAGGGTAATATGGTAGCACAATTTAGGAGGGTAATATGGTAGCACAATTTAGGAGGGTAATATGGTAGCACAATTTAGGAGGGTAATATGGTAGCACAATTTAGGAGGGTAATATGGTAGCACAATTTAGGAGGGTAATATGGTAGCACAATTTAGGAGGGTAATATGGTAGCACAATTTAGGAGGGTAATATGGTAGCACAATTTAGGAGGGTAATATGGTAGCACAATTTAGGAGGGTAATATGGTAGCACAATTTAGGAGGGTAATATGGTAGCACAATTTAGGAGGGTAATATGGTAGCACAATTTAGGAGGGTAATACATATAGCCTCTATACCTATAGAATTGTTGCTGACGTCTGGCGGTTGCGTCTCGCTCGTGCTGGGAAAGGGGTAATGAACGATGTTTGTGGCTTACAAGAAGCTGCACTATTTGCATCTGTCTGTCCGCCATATTAGACTTGAGCATTGCATTTTTGTTTTTAAAACCCGATCTTTTTCCCCTTTTATTTGTCGCTACACACTTGGCCTGACTGAGAGCTTCATAATCTTCAGCATTTCTGGTTTACTGCTGCTGCTGACCCTCAGCTAAGACCACATTATTGCATTGACAACATTTATTTTAAGCGTCTTGCAGCGCATTGGTCTATTCATGCGCTTTTTAAAATATTTTGTAAGAAAAATATAATGAATGGAAGATGGGAAATGGGAAGGACAAAACTAATGCACAGACAACAAGCAATCTTCAATTTTGTAAAACCTCGTTTGAAAATTATATCTCCTGTTTCCATCCGTTGACGATTCTTCTTTTTCATCGTTCGTTTATAAAGGACATTTGTGGGCACTGTTACGATTAGCTGTGACTTACAACATGTTGCGTTATCGCCGTCTTTGCTTCAGCACATCCTACTTCAGTCAAACATTATTGGGTATCAGGTTGCTTTTCTCTCTTCGATCCTTACTCGCTTGACCAGGCTGGTTAGTCTGTTTCTATGCCCACCACGTGAGGGTGGTTAGCATTTTAATCAGCTCTGGTTCACTAATTCTCATACCAGCATTCAATTTTGTGTCGCTTGAGGTAGCCCAATTGCTTTCTGCTGTCTTGACTGCGCTATAAATAGGATACTCTATTTTAGTTGTAGACCGTCGAGTAGTTCTGTGATTTACGCAAGTTTCCGATATTCCTTAATTAATGCAATTCAGGATGTCGCCTTTATTTGCTTCGGTGTTATAGCAGAATTACGTCACGGTTAGTCAATGATGTACTTATCCTCATCATCATCATCATCATGTGCCATACCGGTTGGAATAAGCGATCATGCCCTTCCACAATCTTCTATCTACAGTGCATCGTATCAGTTCTGTTGTTGACTGTTTTCCATACCATGACACCAAGCTATCCAGTATCTTATCTCTTTGTTGTCCGCAATCTCTCTTTCCTTTTATTTTGCCAGCTGTAACCAAGTATTCCAACTTTCCTCTTCTCATGATGTGCCCAAAAAATGTTGATTGTTTCTTTCTGATGTTTTTAGGAGTTCCCTTTTTGTGTTGGCCTCTTTGAGAATTTCTTCATTGGTCTTTGTAGCTGTCCATGGAACTTTCAACATTCTTCTGGAATCTTAGGGTTGACAAAGAAGTAAGCGTCTGTCACCAGTGTTGCATCTTTAAAGGCAGCAGCAAAATATCTCCATTTAGCTCTGCCTCTGACTATAATTTGTGTGATTGAGTGCCTATTCTGGTCCATACTTTGTCTCCACTGTTCTCTCTCAAACTGCGTTTGTTTGACGCTCTTTCGACAGCACTTCAGATTGTAGTTCATGGCAAGCTTATCATTTTCTCTCGGTAGCTTTGGGAATTTGGGCAATACCGCTGGAAAATCTACACAGCAGAATCTCCATGTTATCACTGCAGAATCTCCATGTTATCACTGCAGAATCTCCATGTTATCACTGCAGAATCTCCATGTTATCACTGCAGAATCTCCATGTTATCACTGCAGAATCTCCATGTTATCACTGCAGAATCTCCATGTTATCACTGCAGAATCTCCATGTTATCACTGCAGAATCTCCATGTTATCACTGCAGAATCTCCATGTTATCACTGCAGAATCTCCATGTTATCACTGCAGAATCTCCATGTTATCACTGCAGAATCTCCATGTTATCACTGCAGAATCTCCATGTTATCACTGCAGAATCTCCATGTTATCACTGCAGAATCTCCATGTTATCACTGCAGAATCTCCATGTTATCACTGCAGAATCTCCATGTTATCACTGCAGAATCTCCATGTTATCACTGTATGCATTTATTCTTATTTGCATGTGTTGAACAGTTCATAGTCGGTAGTTAGTTCTTCACGGGCTAAGCAAAAATGGCACATGATAGTAGTTAGTTCCTCTTGGATTGACAAAAAAGACAGTACATGTTAGTAATTAGTTCTTCTCGGGTCGAACAATGACCTAATACAGCACACGTTAGAAGTTACTTCCACTTGGACCTAAAGCAGAACATGTTAGTATAGGTCGTTTCAAAATATTTTGAAGGTGTTTAAAATTCCATATCTCTGCAACCAATTGATTGATAATGCTGAAATTTTGCATATGGTCTTGTGATTTTTTGGTCCCAAGAAGTACATTCATTTCCTCACCAACAAACGTATAGTTTTAAATATTCTTTATTTGAAGTATACAAATTTAAGGCATTTTGGTCAAACCATATATTTGGAGGAATTACCACTTCATATGAGTGAGCACCCACGGACTTGTCATCTTGAACGTAATGCGCGCCAATTTCCCTGTTTTAAGCACTAAAAAACACATAAAACGCGTCATAGTTATAATTTTATATCCGGTGCATCCCATTTCCTGTCGTTTTGTTGTGATTTATGTGCAACGGCGTATCCTAATTATTGGGTAATTTCGTTAAATTTGTGATCTGTTAGTCAATGGGTATAAAAGTAAAGTTCCTTACATTGCAATCAGTGGCAATAAAGGTGTATAAATATTTTTGCATAGAAGCTAAGCGTGGAAAACTGTATCGAAGCATCTCAAAGCCAGAAAAGAGAACTATTCACGCATTGGGTATAAGCAAACGCTTTTTCAAACAAGTGCTTAAAGCTAACGGAGTGTCCAGTTCAATCAAGACTAGGACGCTAGGAAGAAAGAAAGTAGTAGATAGTTTTGACAAGGAAGTGATTAGAAGAGCAATTTGTAAAATGTTCGATTCCAAAGAAACTGTGACTTTAAGAAAACTGAAAATTCGACTGAGAGCAGAAAATGACATTGTTGTGTCGAAAACAACATTATGGAGAACTGTTAGAAGCATCGGTTTTACGTTTAGAAAGTACGATAGTGGTAGAAATGTCATCTGCGAGAAGCCGCACTTAGTTTCTATGAGGAGTAAATATTTACGTGAAGTACGGGAAATGCGTAACCAAGGTTATGATATTGTATTTCTAGATGAATCTTGGATAAATTCTCACCACGCAAGTGCAAAGGAATGGCAGTTATCAGATGGAAGTATTAAAAGATGTGTACCCACTGGAAAAGGACAGCGTATTATAATGGCACATGCAGGCAGCCGAAAAGAAGGGTTGGTGAAAAATGCAGAACTTATATTCACCTCTAATTATACTGACAACAGGGACTATCACACCGAGATGAATGGCCATATATGTAGAGAGTGGATTGAAAATACTCTTCTTCCAATTCTAGACAGACCATCCTGTCTGGTAATGGACAACGCGTCGTACCACAACGCTGTGGCAGAAGAAGACAAAATTCCTACATCTACCAGTACAAAAGATGTTATAAAGATTTGGCTAAGAAAGGAAGGAATTCCATTTAACGAGGGATTTTTGAAACCTGAATTACTGTCACTTGTTAAGAAATCGCAAAAGACCAAAGTATTCCAAATAGACAAAATCATTCAACAGCATGGTCATACGTGCTTGAGACTGCCCCCTTATCATCCACAATTAAACCCCATTGAACTCGTTTGGGCAAAAATTAAAGGGCAGGTGGCAGCTGAGAATACAAGTTTTAAACTATGCGATATAAAAGGACTGACATATGCTGCTCTATCACAGATTGACAAAGATTTTTGGTGCAAATGTGAAGATCATGTCTTAAAAGAAGAAAATGACTATTGGAAAAAAGATGGACTATCGTTCGTTCAGCCCAGATTAGTAATCAATATGTTAGACTCCTCTGATTCAGAATAAATGAAATAATAATGGACGTTTTTATATGTCCGCATGATCAATCTTTAGCTAAAGTTGATAACGTTTTGAAAATGTAAAGATTCTTGATATGTGTACTGCAGGCATGCAAAGAAACTAAATCACTTTCATATGTCTTGTTTACGTAAAATAATGAAAGTCACATGGAAAGACATAAAACGAACAATGTAGCTCTTTACAGTGAAGAGGATCCCGTGCTTACATCGGACTCTTTAGTCACATGCGTACCCATAAACAATAACTTTGCTTGATATGTCATGCTCGTTATCGCTCGCAACGGATAATTAATTTTTTTTAAATGTATTCTTTGTTGTATATTGTTTAAATAGTTTTCATTAATGGAACTGTTTATACGCTGATTTGTTTTAGACCGTCTGTAAAGGCTATAACATTGACATTCTCATAGTATTTTAAAGAAAGTAAACAATAGAAAGTAAACAGTTGATAAACGCCTCCAATTTTCAAGTTGTGTAGAGACGCCTATGTCGAGAAGCTGATTTCCATTAATGTACGGTAAATTATTTTCTCCAGGAGCAAAAAGATCCGTAAATTCACTGAGATCAAAGGAAAGTGCTGCTTCATGATGAAGCATACTTCCTACATCATTAAATTTTGTGAAATCGGTGGGACCTTGGAAAAACAAGGCCAGATGCAAAAAATCAAGTTTGTAAGTGCAGGGAAAGAGGAGATATTTCATGTTAATCCTGAACATTTAGATTTGAAACGACCAATAGTAGTTACTTCCTCTTGGGTTTAATACAGCCCGCGTTAGTAGTTAGTTCCTCTTAGGGTTAATACAGCACATGTAAGTAGTTAGTTCCTCTTGGGTTTAATACAGGACATGTAAGTAGTTATTTCCTCTTGGGTTTAATACAGCACATGTAAGTAGTTAGTTCCTCTTGGGTTTAATACAGCACATGTAAGTAGTTAGTTCCTCTTGGGTTTAATACAGCACATGTTAGTAGTTAGTTCCTCTTAGGTTTAATACAGCACATGTTAGTAGTTATTTCCTCTTAGGTTTAATACAGCACATGTTAGTAGTTAGTTCCTCCTGAACACATACAGGACATGTAATTAGTTAGTTCCTCTTGGGTTTAACACAGCACATGTTAGTAGTTAGTTCCTCTTAGGTTTAATACAGCACATGTTAGTAGTTATTTCCTTTTAGGTTTAATACAGCACATGTTAGTAGTTAGTTCCTCCTGAACACAATACAGGACATGTAAGTAGTTAGTTTCTCTTGAGAACAATACAGCACATGTTAGCAGCTAGTTCCTCTTGAGCATAATACAGCAGACGTTAGTAGTTAGTTCCTCTTGAGAACAATACAGCACATGTAAGTAGTTAGTTCCTCTTGAGAGCAATACAGCACATGTTAGTAGTTAGTTCCTCTTGAGAGCAATACAGCACATGTTAGTAGCTAGTTCTTCTTGAGCCTAATGCTGAACATGTTAGTAGTTAGTTCCTCTTGAGAACAATACAGCACATGTTAGTAGTTAGTTCCCCTTGAGAACAATACAGCACATGTTAGTAGTTAGTTCCTTTTATGCCGAATACAGCACCAGTTAGTAGTTTTTTTTTCTCGACCGAATGAAGACAGCACATGTTAGTAGTTATCTTGTCTCGGGCCGAATGAAGACAGCACATGTTAGTAGTTATCTTGTCTCGGGCCGAATGAAGACAGCACATGTTAGTAGTTATCTTCTCTAGGGCCGAATGAAGACAGCACATGTTAGTAGTTATCTTCTCTAGGGCCAAATGAAGACATCATATGCTAGTAGTTATCTTCTCTAGGGCCGAATGAAGACAGCACATGTTAGTAGTTATCTTCTCTAGGGCCGAATGAAGACAGCACATGTTAGTAGTTATCTTCTCTAGGGCCGAATGAAGACAGCACACGTTAGTAGTTATCTTCTTTAGGGCCGAATGAAGACAGCACATATTAATAGTTATTTTCACTCGGACCGAATGAAGACAGCACATGTTAGTAGATATCTTCTCTTGGGCCGATTATGACAGCACATGTTAGTAGTTATCTTCTCTTGGACCGAATGAAGACAGCACATGATATCATGACGGATATCAATCTTGCTATTTCATTTTCTCGAGGTAGGTTATGTGGTATATAGCTTTGGAAAAATGCAAAAGCAGCCTTACAAAAAATGAGGAAATACTATGCAATACATTTTTGACAATAGCAACAAGAAAAAGATATCTTAAATATTATGTAGAGCCAGTCTTAACATATGGATGTGAATCATGGACAATAGGACAACAGACAAGAGAATCACTGGAGGCTGTAGAAATGTGGTTTTACAGAAGAATGTTGAGAATACCATGGACAGCTAAGAAGAGTAATGAAAACGTTAAGATCAGAATAGTTCTGATAGAAGCCAAAGCAAAAAGAGAGCTAATTTCCAATATTAGAAAGAAACAATAATAATTTTGTGGCCATGTAATGAGATGCGATCAACTGGAATATATTGTAACAACTGGGAACATTGAGGGACGAAGAGATAGAAGAAAGCAAAGAGGAAAGATACCAGACAGCTTAAGAGAATGGTTTGGCAGAAGGTCAACAACAGAAATAATAAATAACTGTCGAGATCGAAAATTGTAGAGAGACATGATCGCCTACAGGCCCGGTATTTGATGATGATGATGAGGTTATGTGGTATGATATCAATCGTGATATTTCATTTTCCTTAGATAAGTTATGTGGTGTGATATCAATTGTGATATTTCATTTTCTTTAAGATAAGTTATGTGGTGTGATATCAAAACTGATATTTCATTTTCTTTGGATAAGTTATGTGGTATGATATCAATCGTGATATTTCATTTTCCTTAGATAAGTTATGTGGTGTGGTATCAATCGTGATATTTCATTTTCTTTAGATAAGTTATGTGGTATGATATCAATCGTGATATTTCATTTTCTTGAGATAAGTTATGTGGTGTGATATCAAAACTGATATTTCATTTTCTTTAGATAAGTTATGTGGTGTGATATCAAAACTGATATTTCATTTTCTTGAGATAAGTTATGTGGTGTGATATCAATCGTGATATTTCATTGTCTTGAGAACTATAATTCAGATTATTTAAAAAATCGCTGAAAGAGCAACAAGTTTATAAATAGCTTTTGGTTTTCTCACATAAAAAAAAAACTGATATAAATTCTCGTAAAAGAAGCTTCCAGACACCAATTTGTCTGTATAATTCTGCACCAAATCCAGTCAGTTTTTGCTGTGAGAGGCCAGACGTTAAAGCACTAAGTCACGAAGAAACCCGAGATGAGAGTGACAAATGACACATTTTAATGGCACCCAAGATTATGTTGTCACTCTCACATTCTTGTTCTTTGTTCCGGAAGACCGTATTGGTTAAAAAAGCAACCAAATTTTGACATGTTGACCAGTATTTCCCTTAAGATTCAACTCTACATTTTGCAAAATCAATGTTGGCATAAATCACAAAGCACTTTGGAGATTTAGAATATGTTCCATTTGTTAACACAGATAGTCTATTATAAACAACATTGTATGTCCAGCAGCAACAACAAATCCTCCATATAAATACTGAATGACATGTATTATTCGAAACGACCCTAAACAGTAAGTATGAACCAGTTCAAAATTCAAGATAACTTAAAATTATGAGGAATTTTGATCTTCAAGTGAAGAATGTACTAAAGGAGATGTGCTCATCAGATATGTAAGAATGTACAAGAATTGTTGCATAATTTATCTTTATTTTATACATTTATTTCATTAATTCGCTAGGGAAATTGCATTGAATGAACACTTATTTAAATGTGGGTTCCTAGTTTTTTTTTTTTAAAAAAACTTGTGGCAAAATTTCTTTATTTCTTTATTATTCATTATCTTCCATATAGCAATGCTAGTTTTGTTGCTTTGTCTTGTGTTCCAATCATAGGACCACCTATTTATTTATATATTTCAATTACTTCAGTTGCTCCAAATAATTTGTCTCATATTTCTTTTATACCCATATCGATTTATCTAATAATTCTGTTTTAAGCTTCTCACATGAATTAATATCTTGCATTATTGGTAGTTTGTTCGCCCTATGGACCGGCTACGGCTCGAAAGGTCAATAGACATATAGATTATTGGTAGTTTGTTTCATAACACTCTCATCAACAAATCCTCTTTCATCCGAGTGGATGGAATAAGTCCCTTTATTTTTTCTAAAAAGCAAAAAATATGGATTACATATGAATATTAAAAAGACTAAAATTATGATCATAAACAAAGAAAATACTCAAAACCCACAAGTGGATATTAACATTGAAGGAATAGACCTGGCGACAGTTCAGAACTACATCTACCTTGTCCGTACTCTAACCAGTGATAGAAAATGGAAAACTGAGGTAAAGAAAAGAATAGGAACGGAAATAAGTAATTTTAATGTTATAAAAAATATACTAACATCAAAACAAATAACACCAGGGCTAAAACTAAGAATAGCAAAATGTTACATCAACATTCCTCTATGGTGCAGAAACATGGACATTCGACAAGAAAGCAGAACAGAGAATTGAAGCTTTTGAAATGTGGATATATAGAAGAATAGGTAGAATTGGATGGAAAAAAAAGTAAACAAACGATGAAGTCTTAAGACAAGTAAAAATGAAAAGAGAACTACTAAACACAATTCAAACAAGACGAATGCGATTTTGGGGCCATATTAAAAGACACAACAGCCTACAAAAAGTAATCTTGTAGGGGAAAGTACAGTGTATAAGAGGCAGAGGCAGACCAAGATTGACATGGACGAGTAACATCAAACGATAGGCAAATCAGCCTATGACAACCTGCACCATCAAAGCAAGAGACAGAGCAGAATGGCGCTCCAAGGTAGCCAACCTTCGTTGCGGAGTTGGCACTCGATGATGATGATGCTTTTTTTCTAAACTGAAAAAGCATTTGATCAATTCTATTTTTTATTTACAATTTGATTAATGTGACTATGGTCTGTAGTGACCAGATCTCAAATCCAAATGTATTTAACTAGTGTCATCTAGATCTAGAGTAATAATTCCGCCATACCCTAGTATTACATTATTCCCTAAAAATATAATTGTTAACATTGATCTGTGTCACTGTATTTCATTTGTTTGCAGTTCGATTTTTTATGTCATTTTTGTGCTGGTTTCCTTATTTCTATAAATATTGAGGTGGATAGAGGTCGATTATCTTATTTTATTTCGTGTCTATGATCATTTTCCAATAGTTTTTACAAAACCATATAACCGGTTATATTTTTTGACTTAGTTTTGAACCATTGACGGTCCCAGCAGGCCGCTAGGGGGAGTTTTTTTTGTTTCCAAAAAGTAGTACAAGATGGCAACGATTGACAGTGTGTTTGGAAATAATGAAATAATATCAAGTGCATTTTAAATGCTAGAAATGGACAGTTCTTGAACGGCACAAGCGTAAAATCACATATAAACTATATGGGACAATCGAATCACTTAAACAGACAGCTGACTTCACGAGAGAGTCTTGAATCCTACTCTGATTGAGTCTTGATCGCAGAGAGAAATCAAATACTGAATGAGATATAAAAGATATACTAGAAACAAAACATGAAGGATAGAAGAGAACATTAATATAAGAAAAGCCTTGGGGATTACCTTTACGTCACAGAGCACCATTGCTGGTGTATGACGATGGGCAACGATAGGACCAGAGGGATAAAGGCCGCTTGGTCAAGCAGTCGCCAGGACGTGTGAGACTCAGGATTTTTATTTCACCCCCGATAGAAAAAATCCTTTCTGTCTACCGCGGGCTTCGAACACCGAACGTCGGCTTGAGAATGAAGGTAAAACCTATCTACAACAGGAGCATAGCACAAGACACAATCAAGCAATAAGAAAAAAAGGAGGACAGGGCGTTCTAGTGGTACGGCGTTAGCCTTAAGACAGGAAGGACTAGGGGTTCAAAGTTCACCACAAACGGTGGTAATTTGTCAAAAATAGAAAAAAAAATAATCAGTGATTTCTTTATGACTTTACCCTCCCCTGTTCCCCTGAGTAGTGAGATCATATGTCTAGCCGTCTAGGATAATTAGGGAGCCTCGATAGCTCTGTGGTTAGTGAACTGGACTACAAAGGACAAGAGGTAGGGTTCGATCCCAACCGACGGCTTCCGGGTTCACCCAGCCTTTAATGGGAACCGGATTTTTTTTCTTTGAAAATAAAGCGGCACGGGTGTAATACCGACCACATTACCCCAAAAATCATGTGCTGAAGGTCTATAAAATTGATGATCATTAACACCGTATTCCCTATAAGCCACTTGACGTGACGGGGGCACTTAACTTTTTTTTTTTTTTTTACTCTAGGACAATTGCAATAAACAGGGTGCACTCGTGCACGTTAAAGAACCGTTGACGGCTAACATTGGGCCATAAATATGTCGCTGCTCGGGGGAAAGTGTCAGCAGAAACGTAACTACATCATGGATCCCAGGGAGCTGCGCTGAAGTTTTCCTACACGTCGGCCATGATTCTCAATGGGTTTTCTCGAGGGGAATATCAGACCACCTATTGGTTTGTCATGTGTGCAGTGATGATGATCCTAACAGCAACAACAAGAGGAAGAGAGACTCAGGAAAAGTGAAAAGTGGAATCAATATAGTCACTGAATAAAGACGACGAGTCAGTGTGAACAACTAGTGATGACTTCATCTCTGAAATAGCTCACAGTATATGGCAGGAGGGTTGAAGCAAATGAGTATCTGAAGGAAAGCGGGGGGCCGAGTAAAGTGGATCTATTGTTTAGAATGAGGTGGACGCGGGTTCCATTCTTGATAACGACAAAATGTTGTTTGTTTTTTGTCAGTGGGTGAACTATGACCTGTATACCACGTGAAAAATGCACTGGTGTAAGTGACCTTTAAATCTACATATAAAACCGACTGAATAAAATATGAAACTGTAGCTTTCTGAACAAATGACCAGTCCTTACCCACCAGTCTACCTGCAACCACTGCTTAAATATCTATTCTCTTGGCTGCACAAAAGGAATAATTACCGGTTGATGGTTTTCATTATACCTAAACATTTTTTAAATAATTATTCTCATGAAAAAGTTATACATGGAAGGATTCTGAATAAAAATCAATACTGAATTAGATGAGCAACAATTTGGATTCAGGAAAAACAGTAGCACGAAAGAAGCCATATTTAGCATGAGAACATTGATTGAAAAGTACATAGAAGTAAACAAACCAATATATGCCTGCTTCATAGACTACACCAAAGTTTTCGATAGAATACACCATAATCAACTTATAGACTGCCTAAAGGATATAAATCTAGACGACACAGACATACGACTAATATGTAATTTGTACTGGGAGCAAACAGCAATAATAAAATATAACAAAGAGAACTCTACACCCATGGATATAAAAAGAGGAGTAAGACAAGGAGGCATCCTATCACCAAGCTTGTTTGATCTATACACTGAGCAAATCTTTAAAAACATCTCAGAGATGCCAGGCCTAAACAATAATGGAAAGATAATCAATAATCTAACAATGCTGATGATACTCTTCTACTAGCAGAAAATCCTAAAGATCTACAACAATTGTTTAATGTGATAAACATTACAAGCAAAAAAATATGGACTAGATATGAATATCAAAAAGACTAAAACTATGATCATAAACAAAGAAAATTCTCAAGACCTACAAGTAAATATCACAGTTGAAGGAATACATCTGGATATAGTTCAAAGCTACAACTACCTGGGACATACTATAACCAATGATGGAAAATGTAAAATTGAAATAAACACACACAAAAATAGGTATGGCAAAAAGTAATTTTAAGGCCATGAAAAATATACTAACAACAAAACAAGTAACAGTAGGGATGTAGCTAAGAATAGCAAAATGTTACATCTTCTCAATATTCCTGTATGGTGCAAAAACATGGACATTAGACAAGAAAACAGAACAAAAAATTGAAGCCTTTGAAATGTGGATTTATAGAAAAATAGGTAGAATTGGATGGAATGAAATGAAAACAAACGAGGAAGTTTTAAAACAACTAAAAATGAAAAGAGAACTACTAAATACAATTAAGACAAGATAAATGACATTTTTGGGGCGCGTTAAAAGACACAATAGCCTACTAAAAGTAATATTGGAATGGAAAATGCATGGTAAATTCCATAAAATACATGGAAAATACATGGCCATATTCCCCAAATGGCACAAGACATGACGGATACACTCATATTGTATGTTAGTGCATTAAAAAATATGCATTACGTGAGTTGCTTTATAAAATATGAAACGTTAAATGTCTCTTTATTTATATATTATTACTTTCCTTTTAGTTATTTGGTTATGGAAGGCACCGGCATCACTGCAAACGAATTAAAATACATAATTGCTAAACCGTCCGTGCCAGCGTAATCATCCGAATTAATATCTCATCTCCCAAACAAAGAAAGGTAAATGTAGTCCCCATCGTAGCAGTCTCAGCACACCAAAAGACATAAGGCGAAACCGCGCAGAAAGTGAACACAGCCAACTGTTCCCTGTCATACGATATCATCATTCATCGTAAACAATTGGAATATCGAAACATGATCAAAACGGATGAGACACACAGCTCACGGTGCGCACAGAGCACTTAACTCAGTAGCTCCTGCAACAAGCCGGACTTGGAATATGAGGAAACTGCAACACGTAACACTTTTCATGCATGGCCTTCAATCGTTCCTGTCGCCTATCCACCATATACCGGAAGTTCACGTCCTCAATTTAGCTACAAAGTCCATGACTTTCTTCCATTGTCAACCGAGATATCTGGTTGTCTTTAGTGACATCGAAATAAAACTAAACAACGTTTAAGAATAATGTGTATGAATAAGATAGTGACTGCATTGTTCTCCGAGCTGGATAACAGAAGTTGTGGAAATCAATGGTCGTTTTATTACTTTCTTTCCTGTACATGAAGATTACGAAAAATACGGTTATTCTGTGCACTTTATTATTCAGACAATTTAAACTGGTCTGTGAGTTAGTAAAATGTAGTCTCTAGGTGTGTTAGATTATTTTATGGAGCAGTAAAACTATGTCTCTGTCAAACTAGCTTCATTGTTAATCTGGAGATTAGATTGGTCCGCAAAAATCAAACAAAATTGGTCAATCAAACTAGCGCATTGGTCCGTTAAACTATTCTATGTATCAATCAAACTAGCGCATTGGTCCGTTAAACTATTCTATGTATCAATCAAACTAGCGCATTGGTCCGTTAAACTATTCTATGTATCAATCAAACTAGCACATTGGTCCGTTAAACTATTCTATGTATCAATCAAACTAGCACATTGGTCCGTTAAACTATTCTATGTATCAATCAAACTAGATCATTGGTCCGTTAAACTATTGTATGTATCAATCAAATTAGCACATTGGTCCGTTAAACTATTGTATGTATCAATCAAACTAGCGCATTGGTCCGTTAAACTATTGTATGTATCAATCAAACTACACATTGGTCCGTTAAACTATTCTATGTATCAATCAAACTACACATTGGTCCGTTAAACTATTGTATGTATCAATCAAACTAGCACATTGGTCCGTTAAACTATTCTATGTATCAATCAAACTACACATTGGTCCGTTAAACTATTCTATGTATCAATCAAACTAGCACATTGGTCCGTTAAACTATTGTATGTATCAATCAAACTAGCACATTGGTCCGTTAAACTATTCTATGTATCAATCAAACTAGAGCATTGGTCTGTGAAAACATTATATGGATCAATCAAGCTAGCGCATCGGTCTGTGAAAACATTCTATGGATCAATCAAACTAGCGCATTGATCTGTGAAAACATTCTATGGATCAATCAAACTAGCACATTGGTATGTGAAAACATTCTATGGATCAATCAAACTAGCACATTGGTCTGTGAAAACATTCTATGGATCAATCAAACTAGCACATTGGTATGTGAAACCATTCTATGGATCAATCAAACTAGCACATTGGTCTGTGAAAACATTCTATGGATCAATCAAACTAGCACATTGGTCTGTGAAAACATTCTATGGATCAATCAAACTAGCACATTGGTCTGTGAAAACATTGTATGGATCAATCAAACTAGCACATTGGTCTGTGAAAACATTTTATGGATCAATTTTCTAAGCACATTGGTCTGTGAAACATTCCATGAAGTTTAATCAAACTAGTTTATAGATGAATCTAACCAGTCTACAGCTTGATCAAGCCAGGCTTTGTTTTGGGTGAAATCTAAGGACTTCTGCGATAAGCTTTGGGAGAAAGGATGGGGCTGAGTATACATTAATGGAAGCAGATGTCAGAAGGTGTAAGTTTATGAATGAGAGGATGTAGAGGATTAAGCAATATAAAAAAAAACCAACTGTGTATAGTAAAGAGTAGCTTTTATTTAAACCCATTTATGCATTCAAATGAAAAAAAAAAAAAATACTTAACGCAATTCGAAAAAGATCAACTGAATTTTTTCTAACGCGGGGAGCTACAATATACTACTGGAGTACAAAGTAGACGAGGTAGATCAGGACAATAATGGACTGATAACATCAAACAATGGACAGATGAACTGTCAAAGCAAGAGACAGTAAAATGGGGCTGTAGTGTAGACAATCTTTGATATGGAGAGGGCACCCGATGGAATAATTTGTTTCTTCTTTTTGTTGCAAACGTTTTCATTATCTGGTTAAAAACACAACAATAAAATACAGTAGCTAACTTTTATTTATTAATAAAACATTTACAAAACAAATTTTAAAAAATGTTAGTTACCTTTTTTTAAAAGAAAAAAACTAATTAAAAAAGATTAATTCTAACACACTACCGTTTATTTTGAAGATGACCATTCCTGTCCTTCTTCTTGTGCCTTTCTTGCTTTTCTGTTGACAACTGCTCTATGTTTCTTAGTATCTCTTCTGTCTCTATGTTTCTTAGTATCTCTTCTGTCTCTATGTTTCTTAGTATCTGTTATTATCTCTGTCCCTATGTTTCTTAGTATCTGTTATTATCTCTGTCCCTATGTTTTTTATTATCTCTTATTATCTCTGTCCCTATGTTTCTTAGTATCTGTTATTATCTCTGCCTCTAAGTTTCTTAGCTTCTCTAATATTCCATCAATCTATCTTTTTTTGTGGTTGGTCCTTGGTTATGATGTTCTTAGAGCACTTGTTGATAGCTCCTTGTGCAGTATTTTAATTTTTCTGTCTTATTACATGGTCAAACATATATATATATATATATATATATATATATATATATATATATATATATATATATATATATATTCCACGTCGGTATTATTTATATCCTTTTTCTCAGTTCTTCACTTCTGATCGAATCTCTCAAGCTGTTTCCAGTCATGTGTTTAATACATTTCGGTCGTGATTTTTTTCTTGTATTTCTTGAGTCTAGGGTCGAGATTTGCCATTGGCAGCTTCAACTACAGTAATAAACCCATCAAAGTGAAATACTCAATATTTGGCGTACCTTCAAAAGAGATCTCAGAAATGTGAACAAGTAAACAAAGTTCTCAACAAGAATGGATACTTCTGATTTGAAATGAAAATACACAGCTTTAGTGATTTTCTTTTCCGTTTTAGATTTAAAAGTAGCTTGGTGGTTGTGAGTTGGTTTACCGCCCACACATTGGATTCATTGTTTCTTTGACAGATTCTCCAGCCTACTCATAATGGATAATGAATATATGGTTGGCAATGTTAGAGAATATAACAAAATGATGAAAATAGCTACCTGTCACTTCACCTCAAAGAAAATGGTGATTTATTATGTGACACGTAAAACATGATCCGTTAAAGTCTCATCTTTCGTTTGTTATGGAACTTTGCAAATTAAAAGTTTTTGAATTTTGAAAGAACAAAACGGACCGGACCGAAATATCAAATATCACATGCGAAAAGCACTAGGTAATTTATGAGGAAGAAGAAAGAAGCACAATAAACGGTCATTCATACGTTAATAGGATTCCATTTGGTGTTAATTAATATCTTTATGTTTTATAACAATTAGTGGGGGACTTGGAGGTCTACAGGTAACGCGTCGTCATCTGAAGAAGGTCTTGAGTTCGAATCTCGCTACAGGTAGCGGAAAATTTTCTTTTAGAATCCGTGGTTTCTCCCTTTGTATTCAGACCCGATGTTTAAAGTTTTCGGAAAACAGCGGAAAACAGAAGGTACCGTTTTCACTGTGAGGACTTTAAAGAACTCTTGACAGTTTAAAGTCGTAAAGAGAAGGTCAAAAATGGTTTCTGCTCGATCATAAATTATTAAAATAGAAACAAACTCACGCCGAAGACGGATATGTCAAGACGAAGGGCGCAGTTATCGCTGCTTGCCGTAAACTAGCGACACAATTCACCCACGTAAACATATCGCGTGAACGTTGAAGATGATGAAGAGAAAGAATCACATTTGTGCACACTTTAAGTAGACCCACTATTTGATAGAGAAATATAAGGCACGATTATTCAGGGCTGAATGATCTCTAATGCTGTGTCGACAAGGAAACGATAAATATAAAGATATTAGCTTGCGGCAGCTTTTGTACAATCGCGACGTCCTGGCGTCAATAGGTGAGGGGAAAACAAGAAGAATATTGTGGTGAATGTTGGTAGAGTGAAGCTGACTCTGAATAATAATAAAATATTGACATTTTAATGCCATGATCGGAAATCTAAAGTGTTGGGGAGAGGAGATGTGGTGCATTTGTTCGAAGTTAGAATGTGACATTTTCATGCCATGATCGGAAATCTAAAGTGTTGGGGGAGAGGAGATGTGGTGCATTTGTTCGAAGTTAGAATGTGACATTTTCATGCCATGATCGGAAATCTAAAGTGTTGGGGGAGAGGAGATGTGGTGCATTTGTTCGAAGTTAGAATGTGACATTTTCATGCCATGATCGGAAATCTAAAGTGTTGGGGAGAGGAGATGTGGTGCATTTGTTCGAAGTTAGAATGTGACATTTTCATGGGGTGTGTTGGAGACAAAGGCGACTGACAGCAACAGAGTTGGAAGTTGTCAGCGACCCAAAGCTGGTGACTTGAGTTTGGATCGGTGAACCAGAACCATCCAGACCCTGCTCCACCTCCCCGTGATGTCTCCAGAAACAGACTAACCTGTCTAGTCTAGCCAAGTGAGTAGGCATCGAAGAGGGAAGACAATACGGTATTAAAATATAACATGCTGAAATCGGATGTGTTGGACCGAAAGGGGCAAATATCACAGTTTTACTGCAAACCACAACACAACGGACACACGCTACATAAAGAACGTTTAAGGTGATAAAGATGTGTATTCCTTCAGTCATCCGGCGAACGCAAAAAATGTTGCTTTCGGTTCGAGGCGTAATACAAAATAAATGTGAATATTCTGATTGATCTGAATGCATAGCTGTCTATAGATTTACTAAGGTACGCGGGCAGAAAATAATATCTGAAAACCCTCAACTGTAGACATGGAAAGCGATATTGCACTTAACAACGGACAGCCAGGTGTGTCCATGGTGGGTGTAAATAAATAAATTAGAAATTGAAGTTGTAGGCCAAGGTTAGACACCAGACTGTGTGGGCGAAATATTTAAAAGAAGTAAGACCTGAGAAGGTGGGCGGACTGTCAACAGGAAAGATGTGGGTGTAAAGAAATGTAAAACTAAATTTTATTATTATTTTTAATAAATATTATTTGTAAAATAAAATTAGATACTAGGCGCATTGGTCAGCAAATGAAAAGAATCACTCAGACGCCAGCAACGAGTTTAACAGAAATTTCCAGATTCGGAGATTAACTGTTTAGCAGAAAAATTAGAAGTTTTAGCAAAGATTCTCTGTTTAGCAGAGAAATTAAGAGTTTTAGCAAAGATTTGCTGTTTAGCAGAGAAATTATAAGTTTTTACAAAAATTATCTGTTAGAAGAGAAATTAAGAGTTTTAGCAAAGATTTGCTGGTTAGAAGAGAAATTGGAAATGTTAGCAAAGATTCGCTGTTTAAAAGAGAAATTAGAAATTTTTGGAAAGATTCGCTATTTAGCAGAAATTAGGAGATTCGGAGACAGAAACTTTTAACAATTCGCAGATTCGTAGTTTAGCAGAGAAGCAGAGATAAACGAAGATTAGCTATTAGAGAGCAACAAATAGCAGAGAGTGATTACTTGTATAGACGAGTAGTTAATAAATAGCAGTTGTAGTCAGTGGTCAGTTCACAACAGGACAAGTGTTAGAATTGTGTTATGTGATTTACTAATTCCAGGAGTATGTGATGCCAGTGGTTATCCAGACTCCCCAGTAGTTTTACTATAACATTACTGACTGTACTTTAATATGTGTTAGCATAACTTGTGACTGTAGGACTGTAACGATAGTACAAGTCCGACTTGTTGACAGAGCTACTAAGTTAAGTGCTCTGTGCACACCGTGAGCTGTTCGTTTCTTCCATTTTGATCGTGTTTCGATATTCCGATTGCATACGATGAATGATGATATCGTATGACGGGGAACAGATGGCTGTGTTCACTTCTTTGCGGTTTCGCCTTATGCCTTTTGGCGTGTGCTGAGACTGTCATGATGGGAACTTCAGCTACCTTTCTTTGTTTGGGACATTAGATATTAATTCGGATTATTCCACTGGCACGGGTGGTTGAATAATTATAGACTTTACTTCGTTTGCAGTGATACCGGGGCCTTCCATAACCATAACAATAGTCAGTAAATAAACGTTTAAGTGTTATGGAGCACCTCAAGAGTTTGTTGACGGTCAAGAACAGATGTTACTTGAATGTGTAAAAGAAAGACGAACGGCCTATATGAAGTTAGAAGAAGCACGGTACGAGAGGCATTATATTAATATTAGAAGTTAGAATACGTGGACATTCTATTAAACTAGCATAAGGCATACAATTACAAAGCAGTGTGTTATTAAAGTGGAATTTGTACATTTTACATGTATCAGATAATTATAGTCCGTTCAGATTCGTTTGCCGAGATGTTATGATTTATAATTCAAAAAGTTCTTGATGATTTCACATGATTTTTGGCATACGGTGTTAAAATGTCCATGTCACGAGAACATATGTGTTACTCGATGTCTAGCTATAACGGTTTTCTTAAAGCGGCGAATTCCTTTGATCTTTGCCCATTTAACTATTATTTTGACCCTAATCAAAATGTTTTACAGTAATCTAGTGCAACGATGACCCATAGGCGTGTCCATAAAATTTTACTTGGTGGCAAGTATACAAATTTTAAATGATATATAGAACTTTTGTTCGTAGAGTCAATTTGATATAGTTCCATGCTCTTGGTGTGAGTTTCCCAAATGTTGTCGCTGCCTTTCAAATACGTACATTTAGTTCCTCATCTAAGGAAAGTGTGGCTGTAATAGTGGATCCAAGATAGCTGAACTTCTGTACTGACTCAAGCAGGCTTCCATTCAAAGTAATGGTTGTTGGTTTGCTTATAACATATTTTTGATTGCTTGGGTGGTCTTGAACAATAAACTGTTTAACAAATCAACTAGGAAATTTTGCAAATCAAACTATTTATCTGTAGACTTAATCAGAGTAATGATCATTCAGAATCAGACGAGTCAAATAGGTCGATTACTGCTTTCGGCTGAACAAACAACAAACCATCCTTTTTCCAATATTCCCCTTCTTGTCGTAACACATGATCCTCACATTTTACCCAGTAGTCTTTATTTATATTTGATAGAGCCTGATTTGTAAGTGTCTCAACATTGCATAATTTGAAAGTTTTATTTGTATATGCTACGTGTCCTTTAACTTTTGCCCAAACTAGTTCTATAGGATTTAAGTGTGCATGATATGGAGGTAGTCTCAAACATCTATGGCCATGTTCTTGAATTAACTTGTCTATTTTAAATATCTTTGTACGTTGTGTCTGTTTTACAAGGCTAAGCAATTCGGGTTTCAAGTAGCTGTCGTTAACTTGTATGTGTTCTTTTATGAGCCACGTTTTGATTGCATCTTTTGTACTTGATGTTGGGATTCTATCTTCTACGTTAACTACGTTATGGTATGAAGCATTGTCCATTATCAGACAAGAAGGTCGATCTAATATTGGAAGGATACTTTTCTCGATCCAGTCTTTAAATATGTGCCCATTCATTTCGGAGTGGTAGTCTCTATTGTCTATGGATTTTGAAATGAAAACGAGATGAGCATTCTGCAACAACCCATTATGTCTGCTACCTGCATGTGCAACTATCAAACGTTGCCCTTTACTGCTTGGTACTGATCTTTTAATACTTCCATCTGCTAACTGCCATTCCTTTAATGTTATGCTCAGTAAAATATTTTGCCTTTATATTCATTCTCACATAGACTTGCAGAAGATAATATGGATAGTGCCGCCTCCTTTCTGTAAATATTGAGATTTGCCTCTGAATTATGACTCGAACTCGAGTCTACGGCCGTGATTTTGACGTCACATAATTTCCGGTTTCGGCTAAAATGTCATTTTGTGCTAAACGGGAAATTTCATATGTAACATTTCTTTATAAAAATTTATAGTGGAAACATAACTATTTTAGGACGGTGCGCATTCAGCCGTGAAGGTCATGCCTATATGTTAAAGAATCAGCTGTGAGATGTAAGCATCTACATAATCCCGCCGGTGTTTATAATATCGATTAACTTTTTTTTAATATAGGTTAAATAAGGCATCTTTGAAACTGGATCACATTTCTTTGATAAAAAAATATTTTTATAGCGACATTAGTATTCTAAACCTAACTTCAAAAGATCAATGCAAATGAACAATAAGTTTTTGAAAAAAATAAATTAATGTCTAGGCAAACGAATCTGAACGGACTATAATTATGTTTACACAACTAGCATGATGGTATCAGCTTTGGAGCTATAGACGGCTGACGTCACTCTTCTCACAACTTCCCCTGCTCGGAGAGCTGAAGATTCGCTCAAGTCTTTCAAGTCAACCAACAATCAAGCAACAAACCGGCTTATCATTTAGATACCGATCATTCAAAAAACCAACCAAACAACCAGCAAGCCAATTAAGCAGCCGAACAACCAACCATTCAGCCAACCAAACAACCAACCAACCAAAACACCAGTAAACCAACCAAATAACCAACAAACCAGCCAAATAATCAATCAACAAATCAGCCTAAAAGAACACTAAGACTAAGCAACAAAAACAACCAACCAACTAACCAAGCAGATAACCAACCAACTAGTTAAACAACCAATCAATCACCAATTCAAACAACCAAACAACCTAACAAACAACCAACAAATGAACTAACTAACCAACCAAACAAACAACCGACCGACAACCTACAAACTAAACATGCTATCAACCAATCAAACCAATAACCAACCAACCGAGCAAACAAAAAACAATCGACCAACACAAACAATAAAAAAAATCAACTAAAGAACAAAACAACAAACGAACCAACCAAACAACCAGTAACCAAGCAAAAAAAAACAACTAACCAAACCAAAAAACCAATCAACAACCAATCAAACAACAGCCAATAAAAACAACCAACACCAAAACAATCAAACAACCAACGAACAACCCAACAACTTACCAAAAAACCAATTAAAATACAAAACAATCAACCAACCAATCACCCAGCAACCAACCAAAAACCAACTAAACAATAAAACAACTATCCAACCAAACAATCAACCAACCAATCACCCAGCAATCAACCAAAAACCAACTAAACAATAAAACAACCATCCAACCAAACAATCAACCAACCAATCACCCAGCAACCAACCAAAAACCAACTAAACAATAAAACAACCATCCAACCAAACAATCAACAACCAACCAACCAGAAATCAACCGTCTAACAACTAACCAAACAAAAAAAAACAACAATCAACCAAACAAGAATCAACCAAACAACAAAAGAACCAACGAAACAGCCAACCGTACAACCAACCAAACAATCAATCAACCAAGAAAGCAATAAAACGAAAAAAAAAACCAAACAAGAATCAACCAAACAACAAAAAAACCAACAAAATATCCAGCCAAACAGCCAGCTAAACAATCAAGACATTAGTTTCATGTTGCAACAACTCTTGGTAACATCACGTCATACAAAATCGTTCACTTATTCGCCAATTTACCGCACTCAAGAGCACAGTATATCGTTTTCCTCACCTACAATTGTACGTGACATCAAAAGTGGAAATATAAAAAAAAAATATATTTTTTTGCACTAAACCAAACTTGAAAGCAAAATAAAGGAAATTATACACAATTCATATTCACGGTGAAAAAATAGTTAGAGAAGGACAAGAGAAACATCAATAACAAACGCTTGTGTGTGGCGTACTTTTGCAACCACAGTTCTTGGCATCTTCCCAGGCTGCGTGCACACACATGGGGCATATCTGTTTGTGGTAGGCCAACTTGCAGATTGTTGGCTGGATGGGAGTTTGTCAGTCTCCCTTATATTGATTCGGTCAGAGACAGTGGTCTTGTATATTCCTTAACAAGATCAAATTTGAGAAGAGATTTCGTAAATAGCTAATTAGATTACACAGATTCTATTATAACGACTGGTTTATTGGTTAGGTCCTTTCTTAGACAGGGACACAATTCATAGCGCATGGACGTTAATGCACGACTTTCCGGTTTGTGCATTAAAGAGGTGATGTCAAAATCAAAAATATATACTCAATGAACACGATCACATACAATGAAAAAATAATATATACATATACTAACAAATCATATTTTTTTTTAAAATAGGACAAGCGAACTACTAAACACAATTCAAACAAGACAAATGCGATTTTTGGGGCGTGTTAAAAGACAACAGCCTAATAAAAGTAATATTGGAAGGGAAAATACAAGGTAAAAGAGGCAGAGGCAGGCCAAGACTAACTTGGACGAGTAACATCAAAAGATGGAACAACCAGCACCATCAAAGCAAGAGACAGAGCAGAATGGTGCTCCATGGTAGCAAACCTTCGTTGCGGAGGTGACACTCGATGATGATGAAGGTGCATACGACAAGTGAATTAGGTCTTTCTGCATATGTCTAATTTATAAATTATGGACGTCAACAATGGATAATGAAAAAAGAATCCAGGTAAATCAGCTAGAACATCAAAAATGTGTTTTCTGAGTGGCATATCATCATGCCATAACCGTGTTATGGAAACAAAGGAAGAAAGAGACAGGGCTTTCTCGTATCTCACTTACAAAGAAGTTATAATGAAGTTAAGCGGTACTTTTTCAGGGAACCTCAGTTTGAGAGTTAGTCCGTTTTTCTGAGACTGAAGATAAAATCTACGTTCAGCATTCAAGAATGAGCATGGATATGAGTCTGTGACAGTTAAAAATCTATAAAAACAGACTGTTATTGGTTATTATTATCGGTTATGGAAGGCCTCGGCATCACTGCAAACGAATTAAAATCCATAAGTGCTCAACCGCCCGATCCAGTGGAATCATCCGAATTACTAACACATCTCCCAAACAAAGAACGGTAACTGTAGTCCCCATCGTAGCAGTCTCAGCACACGCCAAAAGACATAAGGCGAAACCGCGCAGAAAGTGAACACAGCCAACTGTTCCTTGTCATACGATATCATCATTCATCGTAAACAAGCGGGATATCGAAACAGGATAAAAACGGATGAGACACACAGCTCACGGTGTGCACAGAGCACTTAACTCAGTAGCTCCTTCAACAAGCCGGTCTTGGATTATCAGGAAACTGCAAGAAGGAACACTTTTCAGACATAGCCTTCAATTGTTCCCGCCGCCTATCCACCATATACCATGGAAGTTCGCGTCCTCCCGAAAACGATGATCGTCGTAGCACTCGATGATGTTAGGCCATCGCTGATGGCTCCAATTCCAAACACATAGACACACAGTGGTGGTAAGTTATCATTTCCAATCCAACAGAAGCCACCTGACCTGTTGTTAGTGAAACCACAGAGAGAATATGATTTTGTGACCTTCACTGATTCACTCTTGGATGTGAATGTGTAGTTTACACAAGAGGAGAAGTTTTCAACTACAGTGATCCCATTAAAGCAATTCTGTTATAGCAAGGCAAGTCTCCTTTATAGCAGCAGAACTTGATGTTCTCTGCTCCCTTCTTGTAGCTGCTGCCACACGATTCTGATGTCTCATTAACTTGGACATCATTCAAGAACAATGTCAGATTAACATTCCGTAGATCTGGCTCTGCTGATGAAGGGCTTGGTGCAACAGTTGTATCAATCATACAGGAGGCTCCTGGTCTGTGGTCATTAATATCACAGACGGCAAAAGATGTTGTTAAATTCAGTATTTCTTCCTGGGGTGTAAATATGTGGCACACACATGGAGAGTGGTTTGTGGTCACAGTAATCCCATTAAAGGTAATTCTAGGGCAGCATGGCATAGCTGTTTCAGAACAGCACAATCCTATGATGTTTTCTGTGTTCGCTATAAAGCTGCTGCTGCTACACAATCCTGACCAATTATAGGTGTGGACATTATTCACTTGCAATGACAAAACTGCTTTGTTTACATCATAAACCTCTGGAAGCGAATCATTTATGGGATTAATAATACAATTTATTCTTCCATCGGGGATATCTTCCTTGAGGTCCCCCCCCCCCCAAAAAAAAAAAAAAAAAAAAAAAGATCTTTGGTTAAAAAGCACATAGGCTTTTGAGTTAAACACAAAATGAGCCCACTTCAAAGTTTTAAAATGATCCTTGCCAATGCCATCCGTTTGCACAAGTTAGGTCCTTAGCTACCAAGGTCACATACGAAGCCATCAAATTAAAGACTTTATCTACAGCGAAGGTTAACGAACTGTGAACACACATTTATGTTCAAACCCTTGAATACATTTTCAAAAATCTGCCAACTCGCTGCAATAACAGATATCGTGGTGTTCAGAGTAACTATTGCTTAGTCCATGGCTCGAATATAAATAAACTGCCATTTTGGTGCGTCCCTTGACGTCATCTCTCAAAAAAAAACAGACTGTATGCCGCTGTTCGGTGAAAAATTCAATAGAGTAAACATTTCTGCTTTCATTTCATTAACGGATGCCTGCTAGAATAAATTGAAGCAAGCTCATCATCGTCATCGTCGTCATCATCATCATCATCAGCATCGTCATCATCATACAGTACCGTCTCCGCATCGCAGGTTGGCTAGCATAGAGCGTTATTCCGCTGTCTTTTGCTTTGATGGTACAGGCTGTCATAGGTTGACTTGTCCATCTTTTGATGTTACTCGTCCACTTTAGTCCTTGTCTGCCTCTTTTACCTTGTATTTTCCCTTTCATGATTACTTTTAGTAGGCTGATATGTCTTTTACCATACCTCAAAAATCTCAATTTTACGCAAACTTCATGACAAATTTACTGAAATACAAGTATGGGAAAGCATCAGACAAACATCAGTGGAAAATGAGGTAGACAGAGTCTATGGCGCTTGCACCACCCACAGCAGAGTTCAACAGAGACAATGATATGCCTACTTTAGAAATCCCAAAGGCGAAAAGAGAAAAGGAAAGGCCAAAATATTCTCATTCTCGAAGAAGACAAGTGGTAACAGAGTTTTAGAAGGAGCGATAAACATAAAGCGAACTTTAGAAAATGGCACCAAACAAGAAGGTTCGGAAAGTGTTTCTTGAAGGCTTATGCTATACAGGAGTTCAAGGAGAGAAGAAGAAAAAAGCATTCGAGTTATAGAAGTTAAATTTGATATTACAAGTAGATTGTCAACAGAAAGGAACATGACATCTACAGAAATATTAATTCAACGTCTATTCAACATTTTATAGCACGAAGTGACGCTTTCTACATTGACTCACTAGACTGTCAACGTCTATTCAACATTTTATAGCACGGAATAACACTTTTTTCATTGTCTCACTAGACTGTCTTTTCCACGAAACAACAATTTTCCCAATGTCTTAATATTTTAGCAGTTGTAGTTTACTAGTGTTCATTCTTAATACTTTGGTTATATAAGAAAACACCTTTCTAGCACCCTAATTACCCAATATCGCTTTAAGTACGTACCTAATACCTTTCCCAATTAATCTTATTTTAAACGCTTGCCTCTTCTTTTATTTCTACTTTCACCAGATTATTACAACTTGTACATTGTTCAAGAACGCTTGAATTTCTTTTTTCTAGCAGCACAAGAACGACAAATGATATAAACCACGACACCTTTTAGGTATCAGTGAAAGAGAAAAGAGGAAGAAGAAGAAGTACATTGTTCATTCCGTGCATCAAAAGATATACTTTGGGGACAAGTAACAGATGGCATGTTCATTCCGTGCATCAAAAGATATACTTTGGGGACAAGTAACAGATGGCATGTTCATTCCGTGCATCCAAAGATTTACTTTGGGGACAAATAACAGATGGCATGTTCATTCCGTGCATCAAAAGATATACTTTGGGGACAAGTAACAGATGGCATGTTCATCCCGTGTATCAAAAGATATACTTTGGGGACAAGTAACAGATGGCATGTTCATTCCGTGCATCAAAAGATATACTTTGGGGACAACTAGCAGATGGCAAAGAACAAGGGGACGAGGACAACTTCTATTTATAGACGTGTGTAAATGTGACATGACGACTACGAACATTAACCCCACAATTGGGAAGATGTAGCTGCAGATCGTAATCTTTGGAAAAAAAGCACTCTAAAGCTCCAAATCAAGCAAGAAGCATAAAAACAGAAAACACATGGCGAAAGAAAATTTAAAAAATAACGTTTCTAAGAAACGCTGCAAAATCCATAGTCAACTGTGTCTGCCTGAGGCTACTACTACTACTATTCATTCTTACAAAATGAAAGTTAAAGATGAGGTGGGTTGTGCTTTACATTCAGTTCCGAAGTCTGCGTCTTTTGACCCAAAATATCTGATTTCAGCATGGCAGTTATGGGTAGACTCCCCTATGTATCCCAACTCGCTTGGCCAGATTTGGTGCTTTGTTTATGAGAGCACGAAAGTTAAATGGGGATGGATCTTCATCAAGTTTGGTTTCATGATCCTGAAGCAATCAGTCAGCTATAAGTTGCTGGTCGCTTTAAAACTGATGTAGATCGAGCATCTTTAGCACTGATATAGATAGGGCGTCATTAGTACTGATGTACAGTGGGCGCCTCTAGCACTGATGTACAGTGGGCGCCTCTAGCACTGATGCACAGTGGGCGCCTCTAGCACTGATGTACAGTGGGCGCCTCTAGCACTGATGTAGATAGGGCGTCTTTAGCACTGATGTGGATAGGGCGTCTTTAGTACTGATGTAGATAGGGCGCTTCTAGCACTGATGTGGATAGGACGTTTTTAGTACTGATGTAGATAGGGCGTCTTTAGTACTGATGTAGATGGGGCGTCTTTAGTGCTGATGTAGATAGGGCGTCTTCAGTACTGATGTAGATAGGGCGTCTTTAGCACTGATGTGGATAGGGCACCTCTAGCACTGATGTAGATAGGGCGCCTCTAGCACTGATGTAAATAGGGCGTATTTAGCACTGATGTAGATAGGGCGTCTTTAGTACTGATGTGGATAGGGAGCTTCTAGCACTGATGTACATAGGGCACCTCTAGCACTGATGTAGATAGGGCGTCTTTAGCACTGATATGGATAGGGCGTCTTTAGCACTGATGTGGATAGGGCGTCTTTAGCACTGATGTAGATAGGGCGTCTTTAGCACTGATGTATATAGGGCGTCTTTAGCACTGATGTGGTTAGGGCGTCTTTTGTACTGATGTAGATAGGGCGTCTTTAGCACTGATGTGGATAGGGTGTCTTTAGTACTGATGTAGATAGGGCGTCTTTAGCACTGATGTGGATAGGGCGTATTTAGCACTGATGTACATAGGGCGCCTCTAGCACTGATGTAGATAGGGCGCCTCTAGCACTGATGTAGATAGGGCGCCTCTAGCACTGATGTACATAGGGCGCCTCTAGCACTGATGTAGATAGGGCGCATCTAGCACTGATGTAGATAGGGCGCCTCTAGCACTGATGTTGATAGGGCGCCTCTAGCACTGATGTAGATAGGGCGCCTCTAGCACTGATGTGGATAGGGCGCCTCTAGCACTGATGTGGATAGGGCGTCTTTAGTACTGATGTAGATAGGGCGTCTTTAGAACTGATGTGGATAGGGCGCCTCTAGCACTGATGTACATAGGGCGCCTCTAGCACTGATGTACATAGGGCGCCTCTAGCACTGATGTACATAGGGCGCCTCTAGCACTGATGTAGATAGGGCGCCTCTAGCACTGATGTAGATAGGGCGCCTCTAGCACTGATGTAGATAGGGCGCCTCTAGCACTGATGTAGATAGGGCGCCTCTAGCACTGATGTACATAGGGCGCCTCTAGCACTGATGTAGATAGGGCGCATCTAGCACTGATGTAGATAGGGCGCCTCTAGCACTGATGTAGATAGGGCACCTCTAGCACTGATGTAGATAGGGCGCCTCTATCACTGATGTGGATAGGGCGCCTCTAGCACTGATGTGGATAGGGCGTCTTTAGTACTGATGTAGATAGGGCGTCTTTAGAACTGATGTGGATAGGGCGCCTCTAGCACTGATGTACATAGGGCGCCTCTAGCACTGATGTACATAGGGCGCCTCTAGCACTGATGTAGATAGGACATCTTTAGTGAAACACAAATCTAATACTGTTGGAACTATTGGTTTTACTTTAAAAGAAAGGGAGATAAAAAACGAAATTATAATGTCATTTATTCCCATAAAAGACAATAGAGAACTCCATCAGCGATATTTTTTAATATGAACACAAATTACAAAACACTAACAAAAATAAATTGCTTCGAAAAAAATATATGAAGCTAAATAATTGTTGTCACGCGGAATATTAAACAACTAATATGTGTCGTGTTTGAAATGTTAAGTTTATTATAAAAATATATTGACATAGAAGTTTATAGATTTTTAAAAATGTTAAGACTACTAGTCTTTCTTTTGAATAATAAATGGCTGTAAATAAAATAAGGTATTTGAGGTCTTAAACTATAATAACACAATACAAGGTAGAAATAAAATATAAATAAAGTTCCGGGTAGAAATAAAATATAAATAAAGTTCCGGGTAGAAATAAAATATAAATAAAGTTCCGGGTAGAAAGAAAATATAAATAAAGTTCCGGGTAGAAAGAAAATATAAATAAAGTTCCAGGTAGAAATAAAATATAAATAAAGTTCCGGGTAGAAATAAAATATAAATAAAGTTCCGGGTAGAAAGAAAATATAAATAAAGTTCCAGGTAAAAATAAATATAAATAAAGTTCCAGGTAGAAATAAAATATAAATATAGTTCCAGGTAGAAATAAAATATAAATAAAGTTCCAGGTAGAAATAAAATATAAATAAAGTTCCAGGTAGAAATAAAATATAAATAAAGTTCCAGGTAGAAATCAAATATAAATAAAGTTCCAGGTAGAAATAATAAGCTAAAATGAGATTTGAAACTTTAAACTATGATAATAAACCGAAACCAATAAATATAACTACAAATTCGATGCAAAAACGGCAAAAAAGTACTTTTTCTCAAACTAAATGTACAAAATTGAAACAAAGCAGCAAATTAAAAATTACAATGCGAAAACAATGCATCGAACACAACTACATGAAAAGAAAAAAACAAAGAGCCATTCTTAAAAAAAAACAAAAACAGAACAGAAAACTAAAAACAAAATTAAAAAAAAAAACAAAAAACACCAAGATATAAATACTATTAAAAATCACAAATCTAAAATCTGAACCACCTACTTACACTAATTAAAATTTTGTTAACAAAAATTGCAGACAATATACTCGTATAACTACAAATTACTGAAGCTTAAATTAACAGACGGGAAACAAAAAGGAAAACATAAATAATTTTAGAAAACCCAAAATCACTAAGTTACAAGGGGAAATAAACACTGATTGAAACTAAATCTCTTAGGAAGAAGGTAGATATGTATCCCTGCGGTGACAACATAACCAAATGATCTATTAAACAGAACATGAAATTGACTGTGCTATTCTCATTAAAAAAAACAGGTACATGAATTTATGTATCTAGGAACAATGTTAACCTCAGAAGGTAGATGTACAACATAGGTGAGATGCAGAATGACCCAGGCAAATGCAGCTTAAAAAAAAAATGAGCAAGATACTGTGCAATCCATTTTTGACAATAGAAACAACAAAAAGAGTTCCTAAATGTTATGTAGAGCCAGTCTTAACATATGAATGTGAATAGCACAACAGACAAGAAAATCACTGGAGGCTGTAGAAACGTGGTTTTACAGAAGAATGTTGAGAATACAATAGAGAGCTAAGAAGAGTAATGAAAACCTACTGAAAGAGGCCAAAGTAAAAAGAGAGCTAATTTCCAATATTTAGGAAGAAACAGTCATAATTTTTTGGTCATGTAATGAGAAGGGAACAGCTGAAATATATTGTAACAACTTGAAAAATCGAGGGGCGAAGAGATAGAGGGAAGCATAGAGAAAAGATATCAGACAGCTTAAGAGAATGGCTTGACAGAAAGTCAACAACAGAAAGGATAGTTAACTGTCGAGATCGAAAGTTGTGGAGAGACATGATCACCTACGCCAGCAGGCACGGTACTTGATGATGATGATGATGATTCTTATAAATCTTTCGCGTTAATCTGTTCTTTAGCTTTTACCTTTAAGTTCATTCTTCAATCAGTCCCTCATCCGCTGAAGCTGATTCTTTTATGTAAATGTTCACTTCAGCCAAATGCTTCTTCACTTTTGTATTTTTACTCAGGCAGTTCAGTTTCACTTCACATTATATTGTAAATCGCTACTAAGCGTTGCCTAATATTTTTTTATGGTTTTTGTTTTGGTCGTAGTGTATGAAACGATGATAGTTCTCTTGGACGGTCGTGATCTCCCACAAGAAATGCATTTTTATCAAACACTGAAGACGATGAACTTTATAACTGTTTATGCCATTACACAACCTTATCATTGCCAAAGTCTGCGGAATCAACTTTTGCAAAATCGCTACTGCCCATGCAATAGGTTTTTCTACCCCATTATCTTACTACCGCCCTTGTGATAAGTGCTCTGCCCCCATCATCTTGCTACTGCCTCTGTGATAGGTGTTTCTGCCCAATCATCTTGCTACTGCCCGTGCGATAGGTTCTCCCACCTCATCACATTGCTACTGAACGTGCGATAGGATCACCTACCTCATCATCTTAAAAATTCACCTGCGATAGGTTCTCATACACCATAACCATGCTACTGCCCCTGCGATAGGTTATCCTACACAATCACCTTGCTACTGCCCCTGCGATAGGTTCTCATACACCATCATCCTGCTACTGCCCCTGCGATAGGTTATCCTACACAATCACCTTGCTACTGCCCCTGCGATAGGTTATCCTACACAATCACCTTACTACTGCCCCTGCGATAGGTTATCCTACACAATCACCTTGCTACTGCCCCTGCGATAGGTTATCCTACACAATCACCTTACTACTGCCCCTGCGATAGGTTATCCTACACAATCACCTTACTACTGCCCCTGCGATAGGTTATCCTACACAATCACCTTGCTACTGCCCCTGCGATAGGTTATCCTACACCATCACCTTGCTACTGCCCCTGCGATAGGTTATCCTACACAATCACCTTGCTACTGCCCCTGCGATAGGTTATCCTACACAATCACCTTGCTACTGCCCCTGCGATAGGTTATCCTACACAATCACCTTGCTACTGCCCCTGCGATAGGTTATCCTAGACCATCACCTGGCTACTGCCCCTGCGATAGGTTATCCTACACAATCACCTTACTACTGCCCCTGCGATAGGTTATCCTACACAATCACCTTGCTACTGCCCCTGCGATAGGTTATCCTACACAATCACCTTGCTACTGCCCCTGCGATAGGTTATCCTACACAATCACCTTGCTACTGCCCCTGCGATAGGTTATCCTACACAATCACCTTGCTACTGCCCCTGCGATAGGTTATCCTAGACCATCACCTTGCTACTGCCCCTGCGATAGGTTATCCTACACAATCACCTTGCTACTGCCCCTGCGATAGGTTATCCTACACCATCACCTTGCTACTGCCCCTGCGATAGGTTATCCTACACAATCACCTTGCTACTGCCCCTGCGATAGGTTATCCTACACAATCACCTTGCTACTGCCCCTGCGATAGGTTATCCTACACAATCACCTTGCTACTGCCCCTGCGATAGGTTATCCTACACAATCACCTTGCTACTGCCCCTGCGATAGGTTATCCTACACAATCACCTTGCTACTGCCCCTGCGATAGGTTATCCTAGACCATCACCTTGCTACTGCCCCTGCGATAGGTTATCCTACACAATCACCTTGCTACTGCCCCTGCGATAGGTTATCAATCACCTTGCTACTGCCCCTGCGATAGGTTATCCTACACAATCACCTTGCTACTGCCCCTGCGATAGGTTATCCTACACAATCACCTTACTACTGCCCCTGCGATAGGTTATCCTACACAATCACCTTGCTACTGCCCCTGCGATAGGTTATCCTACACAATCACCTTTCTACTGCCCCTGCGATAGGTTATCCTAGACCATCACCTGGCTACTGCCCCTGCGACATAGCGCCAGACAGTGTGTGGACTGAAAGCGGGAAGCGACTTATAGCTTACCACTGACGTCAGGATCGACGGACTAGCACTGATGAAGATTATATTCCACGTTTTGTTGGTGGCCCTGGACAAACAAAAGAACTGGCAGTCCCGCCACCAGCAAATGTGCTCAAGTCGAAAGTGTTACATAAATAAACACATCTGACGCAGCTTGTTATTAACTCTTTCCGTACATTTCGACGCACCATGCAAAGTACTGATTTCGGGTTTGTACGTTTAGCCGCACACTGCGTCACTCTCAATTTTAACAAAAAAAAGCAAAGTACCCCCGTCACGTCAAATGGCGTATAGGAAATATGGTGTTAGTGACAAATTTTACAGACCTTCGGCACATGATTTTTGGGGGTAATGTTGTTGGTATTACGGCTCGTGACGCTTTACTTTCCCAGAAAAAAAAAATCCGGTACCCATTAAAGGCTGGGTGAACCGGATGCCGTCGGTTGTGATAAAACCCTACCCCTTGTCCTTTGTAGTCCAGTTCACTAACCACTGAGTTATTGCGGCTCCCATCACTCTCAATTTGGTTAGTGTAAACTATCACCAAACCATATTCTTGTTATAGGTTTTCTTGTTATAGATCATCTCGATATTGGTGAAATCTAATTCCTTGTTTAATTATCTAAAAATTCATATACTGTATAATATATTAAGAATTAGATAAAAATAAACATGTAGATTGACAGATATTTCAAGACATGAACAATTTTGTCTCTGAAATCTCTACCGTTAAATTGATAAAAACCACCAGTACTGATAGAATTAATACAGACATAAGGCGAATTACATCGTTTATAAACGACGAACACGACAGTGGCCGTAGGGCTAATTCATCATCATCATTGAGTGCCGTCTCCGCATTGAAGGTTGGCTACCATGGAGCGTCATTCCACTCTGTCTCTTGCTTTGATGGTGCAGATTGTCGTAGGTTGACTTGTCCATCTTTTGATGTTGCTCTTCCATGTTAGTCTTATTCTGCCTCTGCATATTTATCTTGTATTTCCCCTCCAATATTACTTTTTTTAGGCTGTTGTTTCTTTTAACATGCCCCCAAAATTTCATTTGTCTTGTTATAATTGTGTTTATTAGTTCTCTTTTAATTTGTAATTGTTTTAAGACTTCATCGTTTGTTTTCTTTTCTTTCCATCCAATTCTACCTATTCTTCTGTAAATCCACATTTCAAAGGCTTCAATTTTCTCTTCTGTTTATGGCGAATTATGTGGGAAAATAAAAATAACAAGGAGAAAAAAAAACGAAGAAGACAAAGGAAGATGAGGAAGAAAAAGACGAACAAATAGAGGAGAAGAAGGAGAGAAAGAGAAGAAATGGAAGAAAACAAGGAGAAGAAGAGGAGGAAGAAAAGAAGAATTCAAGAAAAAAAGAGGAAGAAAAGTAGAGGAGCTTGAAAAGGTAAAGAAGAAGAGAATTAAGAAAAGAACAACAAGAGAGGAAAAGTAGTTGACAGGATAACATTGAAACAAGTAAAGGAAAAAAAAAAACTCTCCTGGGGGTGATGAATTCTGGGTTAGGAGGGAGGAACTTCAAAAAGTGAATTAATTTTCAATGTTAGCGTTGAAGCTATCCCGTGGTATAGACAGCAGGAAGACATATCTGAAATAAATAGTCTTTTCTTTCTAGACGAGCTGTTTTCCAAGACAATTCAAACTCCTCCAGGCTGCTGGGTGTCAGTAAATCTGTTGAAGAAATAGGTTTATTATTAGATCTTATATCATCATCATTATGTACCATATCGGTTGGCGTAGGCGATCATGTCCTTCCACAATCTTCTTTCTACAGGGCATCGTATCAGTTCTGTTGTTGAGTGTTTTCCATGCCATGACAACAAGCTATCTAGTATTTTCTCTCTTTGTCGTCCGCGATCTCTCTTTCCTTTTATTTTGCCAGTTGTAACAAAATATTCCAACTTTCCTCTTCTCATGATGTCCCCAAAAAATGCTGATTGCTTCTTTCTGATGTTTTTAGGAGTTTCCATTTTTTGTGTTGGCCTCTGAGAATTTCTTCATTGGTCATTTTGCTATCCAGGGAACTTTCAACATTCTTCTCTCAAATCCTATCTCTCTGACCTCTAACCGTCTTTTCATGTTTGTCTACTGTCCATGATCTTATATAAGTTATACAAATAAAGGGGTATCAGAAATATGTGGGGGCGTCCGTTAAGCAGAATTAATGAAGACACGTGGATAGAGGCTATTTTAAATTTAAAGTTTAATATATTCTTAAAGGGAATTAATCTCTTGGAGGGCATGTAGCAGTAAGGGGGAGAATCGATGAGAAATTGGGAAAGAGGTACAAAGAACGACGAATCTGACATTATTAATGAGAGACGGGCTGACATGAAGGAATGAGAGGATTAATGAGAGGTGGACTGATGTAAAGGAATGAGCACATTAATGAGAGGTGGGCTGATGTAAGGGAATGATAACATTAATGAGAGGTGGACTGATGTAGGGAATGAGAACATTAATGAGAGGTGGACTGATGTAAGAGAATAACATTAATGACAGGTGGACTGATGTAGGGGAATAATAACATTAATGAGAGGTGAACTGATGTAAAGGGAAGAGCACATTAATAAGAGGTGGACTAATGTAAGGGAATGAGAACATTAATGAGAGGTGGGCTGATGTAAGGAAATTAGAACATTAATGAGAGGTGGACTGATGGAAGGGAATGAGAACATTAATGAGAGGTGAACTGATGAAAGGGAATGAGAACATTAATGAGAGGTAAACTGATGTAAGGGAATGAGAACATTAATGAGATGTGGACTGACCTAAGTGAATGAGCACATTAATGGTATGTGGACTGATGTTAGGGAATGAGATCATTAATGAGTAGTGGACTGGCGTAATGGAATGAGAACTTTAATGAGATGTGGACTGACCTAAGTGAATGAGCATATTAATGGTATGTGGACTGATGTAACGGAATGAGATCATTAATGAGTGGTGTACTGACGTAATGGAATGAGAAAATTAATGGTTGGTTACTGACGTAAGGGAATGAAAACATTAATGAGAAGTGGACTAATGTAAGGGAATGAGAACATTAAATGAGAGGTGGACTGATTAAAGGCATAAGAACATTAATGAGAGGTGGACTGATTAAAGGAATAATAATATTAATGAGAGGAGTACCAATGTAAGCAAATGAGAACATTAATGAAAGGCGGACTGATGTAGGGGAATGATAACATTAATGAGAGGTAGACCAACATGAGTGAATGAAAACATTAATGAGAGGTGGACTGATGTAAGGGAGTGAGAATATTAATGAGAGGTGGACTGATGTAAGGGAAAGAGAATATTAACGAGATGGGGGACTAATGTAAGGGATTGAAAACATTAATGAGAGGCGGACTGATGTAAGGGAATGAGAACATTAATGAGAGGTGGACTGTCGTAAAGGAATGAGAACATTAATAAGAGGTGGACTGATTAAAGGAATAATAATATTTATGAAAGGAGGACCAATGTAAGCGAATGAGAACATTAATGAAAGGTGGACTGATGTAGGGGAATGATAACATTAATGAGAGGTAGACCAAGATAAGTAAATGAAAACATTAATGAGAGGTGGACTGATGTAAGGGAGTGAGAAGATTAATGAGGGGTGGACTGATGTAAGGGAAAGAGAACATTAATTAGATGGGGACTGATGTAAGAGAATGAAAACATTAATGAGAGGCGAACTTATGTAAGGGAATGCAAACATTAATGAGAGGTGGACTGATGTAAGGGAATGAGAACATTAAAGAGAGGTGGACTGATGTAAGGGAATGAGAACATTAATGAAAGGCGGACTTATGTAAGGGAATGAAAACATTAATGAGAGGTGGACTGATGTAAGGGAATGAAAACATTAATGAGAGGCGGACTGATGTAGGGAAATGATAACATTAATGAGAGGTAGACTGATATAAAGAAATGAGAACATTAATTAGCCCACAGAAATAATTTTAAAACCTAGTGATGATAAGTGACAGGAGGAATGACATGATAAATCTGTGGCTAGATGGGAAAGAGACACAAGAAAGAAGCAAAGAACAACATAAAAGTAGAAGTAGAAAATTAATCTAAAGGAGAATAAACAATACTATTTTAAAACAACTGAATGAGAACTGTCCTATTTTACTCGTAATGTAAGTCCACATATTGCCTAGATTAAAGACATCACACTTAAGTTTCAATTGCGAAAATGTAGTAAATTTTAAATGTTTTTTTATTTTTAAGGACAATTAATATTTTCGTAAAACACTTCTTTTCTGAGTGTTTCTGTTTTCAACGAGACTCATGTAGACGAGATTTGCTATTCAAGTGCTCACTGTACGTTTTTATGTGCGAAAAGCCGATGAAAATGTTGCAGAAATCTAGTTTCTAGAACTATTCTTAGCCCCCCTAGAAACCTTGTCATGCAGCATCATACAAATACTAAATAATGGATGTAATATTCCTCTTAAATGACACGTGTCACGCGTTATCGGAGTTGGCATTTGAGAATTACAAATGTGACAAAGGCGTGTTCGATGATCATGAAATGCCAATTTACTCATCAGAAGATGTCAGTAACCACAGCCATATAATATATGTTACGCATTTATGGTGAAGCTTGTGGGTTCACATACAATACGAGTTCCCTTCACTACTGAAGAAATATGGGAAATATCGCGTTTGTGTCCGTTTTTTGTCAAAAGCCAAAGATACATTTGTCAGATTCTTCTCCATCAACTACTACTCCTAATCGTCTCCCTTGAATGGACATTAAGCTGACGCATATATGCGTTGTGTTATAATTTACAGGCACATTTTTTTTTTCCATTCGTTCGCCTCTTTGACCTGACGAAGTCCCTAGAGACTAGGAACTGAATTTTGCATGTTAATCCATTTTTCCCCGGCAGCCGTGTGCACAAGGGTCCCTCGCCGCACAGGAAAAAACTCCGACTTCGGAGGTACTAATATTTTTTTCCGTCGATGAGTAATTGATGTTTCAAGCCGGGCCTCGCTGCTGAGACCAGGGGTGATTGCCGCAGAGAGAAATCATAAATAAAAATCCCAACCGGCGTAGCCGGGATTTGAACCCGCAACCTCTCTGTCTCGAGGCCGGCGTCTTGTCTCGAGACCATCCAGTTCCTCCATGTAGTAAATTTTAAAATTGTAAACAACATGAAAATTGTAAACAACATGAAAATTGTAAACAACATGAAAATTGCAAACAACATGAAAATTGTAAACAACATGAAAATTGTAAACAACTGTAGCCACAGATTTATCACGTCATTCCTTTGTGTCACCTACACAAAGCTTGCACTCCAGTTAACATCCAGAAACAATTGTTCTGTACAAGGTTTCTCATTTTTCCAACTACTGGTACTTGATCACTATTGTATTCTGATCCTGGTCTGTTTTAACAAGCAAATGTGACATGTTTTCGGCCCACAACATCCGTCTTCAACAAAGCTTCTTTGTGCAGTGGATTGCCTTCCTTCTTCATTCCCAACTTTCTTGGCCCGATTTGTTAATCTGTGATGTTCCCGATAAAGGTTTTCACCAAGTTGTGTGTCACACAGTCTCCTACTTCTACAGTGGCGGAGACACGTTAGATACGTACATTTGTACACATGCATTTCTAGTGAGACTTAAAGTCATAAAACAGATCTTTACAGTAAATGAGTTATAATATTGCATCGAGCCACGATAACTCAGTAGTTAGTGAACTGGACTACTAAGCCGGGCTTAATCTCAATTGACAGCTGCTACATTTAACCGACTTTAAATAGGTACCGGGTTTTTCTGGTAGAGTAGGACGACTTGGTTTGATTCCGATCCCATCATCCATAAAATGTGTCGTTGGTTATTCAAAAATACGGACCCTAACAACATAATAAACAAATATCGTAAAGTCTTGATGTGAACCCTCTTTCTGTTATACAGCGTCTGATTGGCCGGTCATTGAGAGGTCAGAGCTGGCTCTTACTGAATTTATAGAAGTTGATACTACGATCATCATCATGTGCCATACCGGTTGGCGTAGGCAATCATGCCCCACAATTTTCTATGCACAGTACATCGTATCAGTTCTGCTGTTGACTGTTTTCCAAGCCATGACACTAAGCTATCTAGTATTTTCTCTCTTTGTCGTCCGTGATCTCTTTTTCCTTGCATTTTGCCAGATATAACACATTTTTCCAACTTTCCTCTTCTCATGATCTTCTACTTCTTCTTTCCTTCCTCATCTACCTTTCAGCGTCGAGGGGAGATATAATCTGCGGTCTTTTGCTCTTCTGTTCGCCTCTGCTGCTGTAATGCTTCTCATGATGAATGTGTCGATTGTTCCTTTCTGATGTTTTTTAGGAGCTCCCTATTTGCGTTGGCCTCTTGAGAATGTCCTTGTTGGTCAATTTTTAGTTATCCAGGGAACTTTAAAAATTCTTCTGAGAAATTATATCTCTGTGTCCTCTTCTAATCTTTTTTCCATTTGTTTGTCTACTGTCCATGATTCGCTTCCATAGGTCAGAATTGGCTCTATATAGCACCGATAAACTCTCTTTCTGACTTATATCAACATAGACTTGTTGCACAAGACAGTTTTCATTTTCTGAAATGCTATTTTGGCCTGAGCTATTCTGCTTTTTATTTCTGTGGAGCATCTTCCATCGGATGTTATTATTGTGCCCAAGTATTTGACGCAATTCATTTGTTTCAGATTTGTTCCGTTTACTTTTAAGTTCCATGTTGGTGAGGATTGTTTCTTCGATATGACCATTACTTCTGCTTTTTTACTATTCAGACGGAGACCTTTCTTGATGCTTTCTTCAACTATTATGTCTATAATTGTTTGTGGTTCATTCACAGTCACTGCTATTGCGACTGTGTCATCCTCATGTCACAGTTTGTTATGTTGTGGCTTCAATTCCCTTTATATCTGCTATTGATCAAATAATATTTTCGTTGTAAAGTGAGAAGTCATAGATAGAAGGTAACCTTTTCTGACTCCTTGTTTTATATATTGAAATGATGTTTGGTTGCCAATTCGTATAGCTGTTGTTTGTTGCCAATGCAGGTTTTTTATGATTCTCTGATAATTGCCAGCAGTGTTTAATTTCTCCAACATATTGATTGTTCCCACATGCTTTACTTTATCAAATGCTTTTGTGTAGTCTATAAAGCACATATATAGGCGTTTCTTTACTCTATAGCTCTTTCTATTTTAGTTCTCAGGATGTATATTGCATTATTGGTGCCCTTTCTTTCCACAAATCAAATCTACATTGTTCCTCACTTATTTCTGGTTTTATTTTGTTCCGTACACGTCTCAAGATGATCTTAGCAATATTTTGGTCATATGTCTATGTGACTAATATTGTGATAGTCTTCGCAATTAGTGGCGCCTAACTTCTTTGGGACAGCTACAAAGATATGTTTTAGTGCATCTTCTAGTGTGTGTCAACTGTTATATATGTCACTGAGTAGTTGTACTATGACCTGTACTCCCAGTTCTCCTAATGCATAGATCTCTTCGATTGTTATATTATCGAAATTTGGAGTTTTGCCACTTTTCATGTGTTGAATTGATTCCCCCACTTAGATCCGCATTATTGATGGTCATGTGCCTTTTTTTAATTATTTAGCCCATGTTTTTTACTATCATATAGAAAAAGTAAAAGTAAAGTACCTCCGTCACGCCAAGTGGCGTATATGGAATATGGTGTTAGTGACCATAAATTTTACAGACCTTCGGCACATGATTTTTGGGGTAATGTGGTCGGTATTACGCCCGTGCCGCTTTACTTTCCCAGAAAAAAATCCGGTACCCATTAAAGGCTGGGTGAACCTGGAAGCCGTCGGTTGGGATCGAACCCTACCTCTTGTCCTTTGTAGTTTAGTTCACTAACCACTGAGCTATCGCGGCTCACTATCATATAGAGTTGGCTGATATACTTCCATCTTTCCATTATTCTTTTCTTTCCCCATAATTATATATCCTTTCCTTGATTTCACAAATCCCGAAACTGGGACTTCTTTTCATCCATGTTAATTCATTTTACTGACTATGCATAAATTGTGTGCCTTTCTTTTATTTTATTTCCATTACTTCACATTTCTGCTTTTACCAATCCTTCATTTGCTTTTCTCCATTAAAAAAAAAATCTCTTTGTGCAATCTGTTGTATGTCAGTTCTTCTTTCTTATGCTCTCGTTTTTTTTTGTTCATTAGTTCTGGTATTTCTTCTGTCATGAATTTCTTCTTCCCAATCTTTCAGTCACTGGTATTACTTCTTTTGATGTTTGTTGAATCAATTTGTTGATCGCATTTCCCACTGCTCCTCGATGTTCTGTAATTTTTAATGGTATTATATCTATTTTGTTCTGTCGTGCTGTAGTTATCGCTCATTTGTCTATCTATTTAGGCATATCTAGTTTTAATTTAATATTTTTTGAGGATTTCTGTATCTTTCCCAGTTTAATTCTCAAATTTCCAACTACTGGTACATGGCCACTATTGTAATCTGATCCTGGTCTGTTGTAACAGATGTTAGCCCATTCCTAGATCGTCTCCGTAACAGGAGAAAATCGATTTGATTGTGTACTTTGTTGTCTAGGCTTTGCCAAGTCCATAGTCGTCTAGGGTGTTTCTTGAACCAGGTGTTACCTATAATTATTTCATGTGTCTTTGCCCAATATATCAATCTATCCCCTGTATCATTTGTCTCTTCTATGCCATGTCCTAAAGTCACATTTTCCATTCTAGCTGTTCCTACCTTTGCATTGAAATCCCCTAATATAATAGTTATTTCTTGGGATTTACACTGTTCCATGGTCATCTCTAGTTTGTTGTAAAGTTGTCAATGTCTTCTTCTTCACTGTTACTTGTCTGTGCATAAACTTGAATTATGTTGATATTCATTAGTCTACTTTTTTCACTTTTACTAACAAAATTCTATCTGATGCTGGCTAAATTTCTTTCATTGGTTATTTCTTTATCTAACATGATGCTTACTCCTCTATCGCGTGTGGTTCCTCCAGAGTAAATTGCATTTCCAATGTCGCTTTGTAAAAATTCTGCTCTCTTCCATCTCATTTCACACAGCCCCAAGATGTTCAATTTCATTCTCTTCATTTTTTGGCTGATGTTTTCTAGCTTGCAAACCTGAAATGCTAATGTTCAAAGTTCCTATTGATGCTGTCCCTTTATTGTTCATCTTGCATACAGTAGCTTGATGACGATCGGGACTCATCTGTAGCACATGTCGGTCCTACCTGTCAATTTGCGTCGTTCTGACAGTAAGAAATGCTAGGGCATACACAGTTGGCGCAAGCACCAGTCCAGAAAGGTAACTAGCCTCTGCACAATGTTGGCAGCACCCATGACTTTCATAGCGTCGAATTCTTAGCTGACTTTTGTTATTACATGGTCGACGTGACCCGTAAGACACAGACTGCTATCAAACTTAAATCCCATGTACATCAACAACCTGTCCATGGTCACATCGTCAGCTCTCATTTGCACCACTTAATAATAGGATTGTTAAGAGAACCACTAAGGGATGGACAGATGCCTTTTTGCAGCCATTGCTCCAAACACAGAAAGAGACGTTTTGCGACTCAAAGTTTGCAGTCCAGTTAGCATCCAGACACTGAACGACCTCCACCTGTGCTCACACCTACACTAAGCTCTCAGTCCATTTAGCACCCAGACATTGAACGACATCTGTCAGAGGACACACCTACACAAAGCTTGCAGTCCAGTTAATATCCAAACATTGAAGGACATCCGTCTATCCTCACACCTGTACCAGCGATTCACAACAGCGGGCCATAACGCCCCCGGAGAATCACAGGATATTTTTTTCGTGGGGAGGGGGGTTTTTACAGGAAATAGTGGCATAATTGGGAGCCATTGGCACACAACTAAAGAACTAGACAATGGAAGACATGTCCTTGTAGAACACAACCGCAATATCACGTTTTCCTCTCAGTGAATTGTTTCATTACCGGCGCCGCCGACAATTTCAAATCTGAAGTATTTGGCGAACTCCAAAAGTGACTATCTTTCATGGTCGAATGGTCTTTGGTGTATGCGGCAACATTATTTTCCTCTCCTCTTTCCCTTTCTCCTACCCCAACTGGATCACTGATTAACCTATACGTCATATTCTCTCTAGTCATTTGCAAAGTGTTGTGGACGAACTTGGAGGGAGTACAAATTAGACTTGCAAGTTTGTCAAATCTAAGTTTGCTGAACGGAAAGTATGCCCGTCCTTTGGCGGATGTAGATTTTAATTTCTTAACATCGAAAAAATATCAAAATTATGTGGTGACCAATATAGCCTGTGCTTTGTGAGTATACACAAATAATATATGGTAATGTATTTTGTAGAAAGGAAATTTACTAATAGCATTACATTTAAAGTATATAGATAATTGTATATGTTTTGCAATGATATAATTTATTATCTCATTATCTTTTCTTAGGAAGTTCTCAGGCTGCTTTATTTATGAAACATGTCGTTGATTATAATTTTACAGCTGCAAACACATGTACAGTTTTTCTTCATTTGTTTCTAATTTGTTCCCCATTTCCACTACATAAATTACTGAGTAGATCATATCATGACTACCTCGACAAAGAAGAAATCTCGACAATTCTCAACCGAGTCTATTGTCTACAGATTTCTCCTGTCACTGCAAGACCACACACAATCCATGTGCTTTATTAGAGATGTTACAGTTTCCAATGAAAGTATGCAACCAGACAGGCCTACGGTGATAACAAATTATGAAATGTTCGCTTCAGAAATCCAACAAATTTAAAGGTCAAAGGTTTAATCGTTCCTTGTAAAATAAATATCAAAATCGATATCTAAAGAAGGAAAATCATGCACAAGTATAGGGGAGTCCTTGATTTTGCCAACTGAATCTATTGTTATTACATGCGTCATATTTTAGCATACATTTCTATGTAACCGTTTTGTGAACATTAAGCACACACACCCACATATAATAATCCAGTCATACATTCACACACACACATACACGCATACACACACATATATAAAAAGACGAAAAGGGTGAGGGCATGAGAAGAAAACAATGTCGGAAAGAGGCCGCGGGTTAAAAAAATTGACCTACATAGTTCTCCCAGTTAGTATATTTCCTTCCATGAAAGAATCAAGTATTTGAAATAGATTAGGCGTATCTTCATCCAGCTGAAGAGAAAATCACCTCTTAGTTTTGGATTCAGCTGGTCATAATATCGTCAGCCATCTCATGCATTCGACAACTAATAGTGTTATCTGACAAGGACAGACACAGCAGTTGTTTGACAGCAGACTCACCTATCATAACAGACACCATCTCATGTATTTTACAACTAATAGTGTTATCTGACAAGGACAGACACAGCAGTTGTTTGACAGCAGACTCACCTATCATAACAGACACCATCTCATGTATTTGACAACTAATAGTGTTATCTGACAAGGACACACACAGCAGTTGTTTAACAACAGACTCACCTATCATAACAGACACCATCTCATGTATTTGACAACTAATAGTGTTATCTGACAAGGTCACATACAGCTGTTGTTTGACAGCAGACTCACCTATCATAACAGACACCATCTCATGTATTTGGAAACTAATAGTGTTATTTGACAAGGTCAACCACAGCAATTGTTTGACAGCAGACTCACCTATCATAACAGACACCATCTCATGTATTTGACAACTAATAGTGTTATCTGAGAAGGTCGCACAACGCAGTTGTTTGTCAGCAAAGTCACCTATCATAACAGATACAATCTCAACTACAACTGGTAAGATACAATCTTTTGCAATGGTGTGAGGTTTCTTTTTTTTTTTTGCTATTCAGTTGTAGTTAGTCGAAGGCCCCGGTATCACTGAAAACGAATTAAAATCCATAAATGCCAGTGGAATCATCCGAATTAATATCTCATATAATTGAAGGATCCAAACAAAGAAAAGCAGCTGCAGTTCCCACTATAGGAGTCACACTAACACATCGTCAAAAGACATAAGGCCAAGCGGCACCGAAAGTGAACGCAGCTGAACTGTCCTTCGTCATACGATATCATAATTCATAGGAAGCAATCGGAATATCGAAACACGATCAGGATGAAAACCTCAGCTCTCAGTGTACACAGAGCACTAAACTCATTAGCTCCAGCAGAAAGCCGAACTTGGAACATGAAGAAACTGCAACAACTTAACAAAGAACACTTTTCTGACACAGCCTCAACGGTTCGTGCCGCCTAACCGCCATATTGGCCGGAAGTCAACGAATTGTTGTTCTGTATTACAAGATAAACAACTTTGTAAGACTAGCCCTTGAAGGAATCGTAGCTTGTTTTGTGAAAATTGCTTTTTGTTGATTCAGTTCTTTACCTTTAATGGGTACCGGATTTTTTTCTGGGAAAGTAAAGCGGCACGGGCGTAATACCGACCACATTACCCCAAAAATCATGTGCCGAAGGTCTGAAAAATGTATGGTCACCAACACCATATTTCAGAAAGAAACAATCAACAATTGTCGGGCACATCATGAGAAGAGGAAAATTGGAATACTTGATTACTGAAGGGAGGTCAAAAAGTAATGCACACCAATTTTTTTCTCGGAAACTATTCGGGCAAAATGTGTGAAATTTTCACAGATTGTAGCTGAACATCCCCTTTACACTACCTATTTTTCAACATAATCTCCGTCCAAGCTTATTGCCTTACGCCAACGCGAAACAAGGTCATGAATGCCTCGTTTGTACCAAGTTTTGTCCTGCTCGCGTAGCCATTTTTTAACTGCACGGATCACATCCTCATCATTGTCAAAGTGTGTCCCACGCAGGAATTTTTTGAGTGGTCCAAACAGATGGAAATCTGAGGGAGCCAGATCAGGGCTGTAAGGAGGATGGGGCAGTACAGTCCAACCAAATTTGTTGATTGCTTCCCGTGTTACCAGACTTGTGTGAGGGCGTGCATTGTCATGTTGAAGCAACAAATCTGCAGATGGCTTATTAGGCCAAACTCTGTGGAACCGATTTTTGAGTTTTGTCAGTGTATTGATGTAAGCTGTCGAGTTGATTGTCTCACCTCTTGTCATTACATCAACAAGAATCACACCATCAATGTCCCAGAAGACAGTGATCATCACCTTTCCGGCTGATGGAGATGTTTTGAATTTTTTTTTCTTTTTGGTGACTGCGGATGATGCCATTCCATTGACTGCATTTTTGTTTCAGGCTCATAATAATGTGCCCACGTTTCGTCACCGGTAACAATTTTTGACAAAAACATTTCTCCTTCAACACCGAAACGCTCCAACAATTCAGAACAGAATGTTTTCCTTTGAACTCTGTGATCATTTGTTAGGCCCCGAGGAACCCATCGAGCGCAAATCTTTGAATATCCGAGAGTTTTAAAAATTGCGATTGCACTTCCATTGCTGACTGTAAGCTGCAATGCCAATTGCTGACTAGTGATACGCCTATCCTTACGAATAATGGCATCAGCCCGGTTTAACATGTCTGTGCTGGTAGCCGAGGCAACACGTCCAGAACGCGGTAAATCATGCAGCTCCACTCGTACACTTTCTGCAGCTTTAATTCTCTGAACCCAGCGACTAACTGTGCTCCTATCGACTGCAGAACATTTGTACACTGCACACAGTCGTTTATGAATGTTTGCCACAGTTTCTTTTTCCGCAACCAGAAATTCTATGACAATTCGCTGTTTGTAACGGACATTGTTGACAAGCTCCATTTTAACGGTTCATAGATTGCGTAATATTTATCAGAATGCTGTGCAATTTGGTGCACATAATTGGAACATGTCATATTCCAAGTGTGCAAAATTTCATATTCCTATCTTTATTATTAGCCGAGAAAAAAATTGGTGTGCATTACTTTTTGACCTCCCTACGTACAACTGGCAAAATAAAAAGGAAAGAGAGACCGTGGACGACACGGAGAGAAAATACTGGATAGCTTGGTGTCATGGCATGGAAAACAGTCAACAACAGAACTGATACGATGCACTGTAGATAGAAGATTGTGGAAGGACATGATCGCCTACACCAATCGGTATAGCACATGATGATAATGAACACTATATTCCCTATACGCCACTAGGCGTGACGGGGTACTTTACTTGTTTATTTTTTACCGTGGACTGATTACAAATATTGTTTTAATTTACTGTGACTGTGCTTGCACACTATATAACTACATAAAAAAGACAAATCTGAAAGATTGCAATAACTGGAGAAGAATTACGCTTTTATCAGTTGTTTCCCAAATATTTCTGTAGAATCAAGCTGAACATAATAAATGATACTGGAGATAATATTATGCGCGAAGAACAAATTTCAGAAAATTCAGAAAAGAGTTAAAAAAAAAAAAAAAATTAGACTGTCTTGACCAAATATTCAGTTCTCGATAAACTAGAACATACAGAAAATAACAACCATTAATTTACAATTTCACAGATTTTAAACAGGCGCTTGATAGCATTCATAGATTGTCCTAGTGGGGAAAAAATGTCTTGAAACATTACGGTAGTCCACCAGAAGTCACAAACATAAAAGACATATATGACGGATATACTTGCACAGTTCGCACAGAGGAGGAGGAAATGAGTGCTTGATTTCTAATTGAAAAACGGGAGTCAAACAGAGATTTTGCAGATGATATAGTGCTCCTAAGTGACAATAAGAATAAAATGCAAAATATCACATGTACTTATCGTCCATGGCGGAAAAATATGACTTGGAATAGGATCTCAATAGGGAGCCGCGATAGCTCAGTGGTTAGTGAACTGGACTACAAAGGACAAGGGGTAAGGTTCGATCCCAACCGACGGCTTTCGGGTTCACCCAGTCTTAAATGGGTACCGGATTTTTCTGGGAAAGTAAAGCGGTGCGGGCGTGATACCGACCACATTACCCCGAAAATCATGTGCCTACGGTCTGTAAAATGTATGGTCGCTAACACCATATTCCCTATACGCCACATGGCGTGACGGGGGGTACTTTACTTTTTTTTTTTTTAAGAGAATGGCTTGGCAGAAGGTCAACAACAGCTTTGATAAATAACTGTTGAGATCGAAAATTGTGGAGAGAAATGATCATCTACGCCAGCAGGCACGGTACTGGATAATGATGATATATATATATATATATATATATATATATATATATATATATATATATATTGTATCCCATGAGAAAGATTGATGATTCCCTCTGAATTAGAGTTATATCTCCATGTCTCTCTCTCTCTCTCTCTCTCTCTCTCTCTCTCTCTCTGTATGCCTGTCGTCTCTCTCTCCACATATCCTAGCTCTATATCGATTCACGAAAGAAAAATAATTTTTTTTTATTCCAGTGCCTTCCATTCTTTTTCTCCCTTAAAAAAGTCCTTTCAGCTGCAGTCCTAGCTATCATTTAACGCGATCTTGTGAATGTTAGGGTTTTCTGAACTCATCAGCTTTCAGATTAAGTTTGTTAAGCACGGCTCACCCTGCCAGGCTGTCAAAAGATTATTTACTCCAATGTGCCATCATTTGTGGATTTGGAAACAAAAACTGCATTAAGTCAGTATCACATGAAGCCGTGCTGGCTGGGTGGTTAGAGCGTTTGCTATTAACCAGTTTGTTCAGTATGGGGATTTTATTACAGACCGCCACGGTTTGGAGGTTCGGTTCACCGAGCCTCTGTAACATAGTTTTTGTTTCTTAGGAAATAGGACGGCAAGGTACCAATCACATGACCCATACAATGCATCTTCAGTCTTTGATAAACATGGGCACCAAAACCATTTTTCCGAAATGCCATAACACATAGGAGCCAATACCTTATTAAAATACTGTTACAGAACTCGACAACAGCATCACGTGACAGAGGCTGCAAGAAGAGCAAGAACCAGAACTTTGCATCTCCCGCGACATCAGATGCGGTAAAAGAAGAGGAGAAAGAATCCTCCGTTATTTTCATGGTGTAATAACGAGTTTCTTGCTGTTGTTGTGGCTTCGTAATTACGAGGTTGGTATCTCAACTAAAAAATTGATAATTTCTCTCTCTCTCTCTCTTTCTCTCTCTGCGATCAGGACTCAATCAGAGTAGGATTCCAGACTCTCACATGATGTCAGCTGTCAGGTTAAGTGTGGTGATCGCCCCCACAGACAGAACATCATTATTATCAAATAATTTATCAGAATTATCAAATGGATAATTTGACCTCGATAGATCCAGAAATAAATGGATACATGATAGGCTGCTTAAAGCCATCTTGGCAAAAAGTCATTCACTGATCAGGTTGTCCGGCGAGTTGAAGGTACAACCGGAATAGTTTTCTATGACCAACTGACGCGGTTTGGAGTTCACACACACACTCTAATAATTGGCACCATCGAGTTTTTGTCATTATTGGATAAGTAATGCGGCCTAGCGTAATACTGACCATAAAACTATACAAGTTGGCTGATGGTTATATAAATTATGAACAACACCGATCTGAGCTCTCATTCAGCACAGTTCTAAGTACTCAACCAATGATTTTATTAGATTATTTCTATTTGTTCTAAGCATTCCTCTAATTACATTGACAGTACCCATCTACCAACGTACCAAATGTTCATGTCTTTACTTTAACCATCTATTTCATTAACGTACTAGATGTTCATGTCTTTACTTCAAAGATCTATCTCATTAACGTGCTAGATGTTCATGTCTTTACTTTAACCATCTATCTCATTAACGTGCTAGATGTTCATGTCTTTACTTTAACCATCTATCTCATTAGCGTGCTAGATGTTCATGTCTTTACTTTAACCATCTATCTCATTAACGTGCTAGATGTTCATGTCTTTACTTTAACCATCTATCTCATTAATGTGCTAGATGTTCATGTCTTTACTTTAACCATCTATCTCATTAACGTGCTAGATGATAATGTCTTTACTTTAACCATCTATCTCATTAACGTGCTAGATGTTCATGTCTTTACTTTAACCATCTATCTCATTAACGTACCAGATGTTCATGTCTTTACTTTAACCATCTATCCCATTAACGTGCTAGATGTTCATGTCTTTACTTTAACCATCTATCTCATTAACGTACTAGATGTCCATGTCTTTACTTTAACCATCTATCTCATTAACGTGCTAGATGTTCATGTCTTTACTTTACCCATCTATCTCATTAACCTACCAAATGTTCATGTCTTTACTTTAACCATTTATCTCATTAACGTACCAGATGTTCATGTCTTTACTGTAACCATCTATCTCATTAACGTACTAGATGTTCATGTCTTTACTATAACCATCTATCTCATTAACGTGCTAGATGTTCATGTCTTTACTTTAACCATCTATCTCATTAACGTGCTAGATGTTCATGTCTTTACTTTAACCATCTATCTCATTAACGTGCTAGATGTTCATGTCTTTAATTTAACCATCTATCTCATTAACGTGCTAGATGTTCATGTCTTTACTTTAACCATCTATCTCATTAACGTGCTAGATGTTCATGTCTTTACTTTAACCATCTATCTCATTAACGTACTAGATGTCCATGTCTTTACTTTAACCATCTATCTCATTAACGTACTAGATGTCCATGTCTTTACTTTAACCATCTATCTCATTAACGTGCTAGATGTTCATGTCTTTACTTTACCCATCTATCTCATTAACCTACCAAATGTTCATGTCTTTACTTTAACCATCTATCTCATTAACGTACCAGATGTTCATGTCTTTACTGTAACCATCTATCTCATTAACGTGCTAGATGTTCATGTCTTTATTTCAACCATCTATCTCATTAACGTACTAGATGTTCATGTCTTTACTTTACCCATCTATCTCATTAACGTACTAGATGTTCATTTCTTTACTTTACCCAACTATCTCATTAACGTACTAGATGTTCATGTCTTTACTTTACCCATCTATCTCATTAACATACTAGATGTTCATGTCTTTACTTTAACCATCTATCCCATTAACGTACTAGATGTTCATGTCTTTACTTTAACCATCTATCTCTTTAACATATTAGATGTTCATGTCTTTACTTTAACCATCTATCTCATTAACGTACCAGATGTTCACGTCTTTACTTTAACCATCTATCTCTTTAACATATTAGATGTTCATGTCTTTACTTTAACCATCTATCCCATTAACGTACCAGATGTTCATGTCTTTACTTTAACCATCTATCTCATTAATGTACTAGATGTCCATGTCTTTACTTTAACCATCTATCTCATTAACGTACCAGATGTTCATGTCTTTACTTTAACCATTTATCTCTTTAACGTACCAGATGTTCATGTCTTTACTTCAACCATCCTTCTCATTAACGTACTAGATGTTCATGTCTTTACTTCAACCATCTATCTCATTAACATACTAGATGTTCATGTCTTTACTTTAACCATCTATCTCATTATTCGTGTAACTAAAGGAAACATAACGGTTCCAAGTTAACCTCAAAGAACATTTTAAAGTATTCTTCCAGTTATTTTAAAAATACTTCCCTAAATTCGACTCTCTTGCTCATACTCTCCACTCCATCGCTGTCAAACTTGTGCAGTTTGTCGTCTTGAAACGTCTGTAAGTGACTTTAATTAAATTTGCCGACTCTAAACACCATGATTAACCTCCCCTGAGCGATCTAATTAGACAAATTAGGTAGCCACGGAAGTCATACTGAGAAAGGCTAGTGGTTAGGAAAGAAAACATTTTATTTTGTTCTGTTTCACTAATCACATTTGAATGTTTAAAGGTCAAAGTACATACAAAGACAGACAAGCCGACATATAAACGAGTGGACAAGTAAGCAGACACATTTTAGAGCAATCAAACAGACAGAAGGAAGTTGTGCATTTGGATGGGCGGACAAATGGACGGAAGAAATGTAAGAATCAAACATGTAAAGGTCAGACTGACACACGTGCAGTCTCCAAAAGTATAAAACAAACGTTTCTAATAATAGACAGGAAATCTTGCTAGCACATTTCGACCAGTTAAAGTGCCATGGTACCCTGTTGTTTATTGCCTATATGGACAACACATGTAAGTTAGCCAACCCATAGGAGACAGAGGAGGTTAATGAGCTTCAATTTGCAGATGATCAGGCAGTAATTCATGGAAAAATAGAAGACCTAGAAGAACATTTCAATAAACCTAATATCACAGGCATCCAGTGCACTATGAAAATCAACATCAACAAAACAGAAGTCATGAACACTGCAAAGGAGAAACATAATATCAACATGAAAAATGTACCAACATCAAAACAAATAGCACCAGGGATAAAACTGAGAATAGCAAAATTATATATCTTCTCAACAGTCCTGTATGGTGCATTTGACAAGAAAACAGAACAGAAAATTGAAGCCTTTGAAGTGTGAATTTATAGAAGAATAGGCAGAATTAGATTGAAAGAAAGGAAAACAAATGATGGCGTCTTAAATCAGCTAACAATGAAACGAAAACTATTAACCACAAACAAGGCAAACCAATTTTTGGGGCATGTTAAAAGACACAGCAGTCTACTAAAAGTAATCTTGGAAGGGAAATTACAAGGTAAAGGAGGCAGAGACAGACCAAGACTAACATGGATGAGTAACATCAACAGATTGACAAGTCAGCTTATGACAACCTGCACCATCATAGCAAGAAACAGTGCGGAATGGCGCTCCATGGTAGCCAACCTTCGTTATGAAGACGGCACTCAGTGCTGGTCAATATCAACATATCAAGTGAGGACAGACAACTAAAACAAGTAGAGGAATTTAAACATTTTGAAAGTCTAGTGACAAACTACAGTTCACAACCAGCAGAAACAGACTCATCAATATAGTCAAATCATCGGACAACTATCGCCGCAATTGTTCAACGAGGAAATGACTTTAGATGCATAATGGACAATCTACAACACAATCTTCATTTCAACGTTGATTTACTGATGCCAGACTTGGACCTTAGATGAAAGAACAATAAGAAAAATAAACACTACCAAGATGAAATGTGTTAACAGTTAGACAAATGACAAGAAACAGCCTGAGAGATAAGCTCAGAAATGAAGAACTCAGAAAAAAGCTAGGAATAATTCCCACCATAGAATACATAAAGAAACAACAGATGTAATAGTTTAGCCACAAATTAAGATTGAAATGCCAAAACACAATTCAATGAGCTTTTAATCAACGTTGCGAGAACGCGAACTTTGAGGACCAACCACGAAGGAAAGGGATTAACAGAATGTTAGAAAATGATTGGTAGTAACAGCGAGAACAATCTGAAACATGTGAAACGCGTCAAATATGTAGGAACAATAATAACATCAGATGGAAGATGCACCACAGAAATAAAAAGCAGAATAGCTCAGGCCAATATAGCATTTCAGAAAATGAAAAACCTCGTGTGGAACTTATATATGTCAATAGAAGTGAGAAAGAGAGTACATTGCTGCTATATAGAGCTAGTTCTGACCTATGAAAGCAAATCATAAACAGTAAACAAACAAATGAAAAGACGAATAGAGGCCATAGAGATGGGATTTCTCACAAGAATGTTTAAAATTCTCTGGACAGCTAAAAAGACCAACGAGGAAATTCTCAAAGATGTCAATACAAAAAGGGAGCTCCTAAGAAACATCAAAAAGACACAATCATTTTTCGGACACATCATGAAAAGAGGAATGTTGGAATATTCGGTTACAACTGGCAAAATACAGGGAAAGAGAGATCGCGGACGACAAAGAGAGAAAATACTATAATTATATATAGCTTGGTGCCATGGCTCGGAAAACACTCAACAACAGAATTGATGCGATATACGGTGGATAGAAGATTGTGGAAGGACATGATCGCCTGCGCCAACCAGTATGGCACATGATGATGATGAGTAGCAGAGTCAACTGAAAAGTAAATAACGGCAAACTATTTCTTCCCGATGAAAGGCAAATGAGGAAGGAAAGAAGAGACTAGTAGAAAGTAGAGCCACGTGTCTCTTTTCTCACGTAAAACTAACATAGTCTGGAATACAATTCGTTCCATGGAAATGAACCTATAGTTTAATACTAGAAGGAGAATACATAATGCGGTCATATACTGCACATAGGTGTATATGGTACAAAGGACCAGGGGTAGGGTTCGATCCCAACCGACGGCTTCCGGGTTCACCCAGCCTTAAATAGGTACCGGATTTTTTTTCTGGGAAAGTAAAGCGACACGGGCGTAATACCGACCACATTACCCCAAAAATTATGTGCCGAAGGTCTGTAAAATTTATAGTCACTAACACCATATTCCCTGAACGCGACTTGGCGTGACGGGGGCACTTTACTTACTTTTTAGGGGTATATGGTGCTAGTGTTTTATGTACTTTAACCATCGACACAGTTTTTGACGTTATGCTCAGTACTATGCCAGTTCGACTTTTTTTTCAATTAAATATTTTCTACAGCCGTCAAATGTTGAGTAAACATGCCGAAAGGTTCGACCTTTCATCTTGTTACCCGGTTCATTAATTCTCTTCCGGTATGTCCAATATAAACAGAAGGGTATTAATTTTTTATTAGCAGTATCGACCATAGATGCTCAGATATTCCCCACATATGACACATATTGTGACCTTTTTATATCGCTTGTTGGTTATACACATTCATGAGCCGCTGTTTCAGTCACTCAAGCATGCGAACTTTACTCTCGATTCTTGCAGTTTTATACATTCACTCTTGGCAGTAAAGGACCATAAAGAGACTTCATACATCCACTCTTGGCAGTAAACGACCATAAAGAGACTTCATACATCCACTCTTGGCAGTAAACGACCATAAAGAGACTTCATACATCCACTCTTGGCAGTAACTCAGAACTAAACGACCATAAAGAGATTTCATACATCCACCTATGACAGTAACTAAAAAATAAACGACCATAAAGAGACTTCATACATCCACCTATGACAGCAACTAAAAAATAAACGACCATAAAGAGACTTCATACATCCACCTATGACAGCAACTAAAAAATAAACGACCATAAAGAGACTTCATACATCCACCTATGACAGCAACTAAAAAATAAACGACCATAAAGAGACTTCATACATCCACCTATGACAGCAACTAAAAAATAAACGACCATAAAGAGACTTCATACATCCACCTATGACAGCAACTAAAAAATAAACGACCATAAAGAGACTTCATACATCCACCTATGACAGCAACTAAAAAATAGACGACCATAAAGAGACTTCATACATCCACCTATGACAGCAACTAACAAATAAACGACCATAAAGAGACTTCATATAACTTTCTTGTCCAGTGCTAACATTTCAACTACTGGTATTCCTCAAGAATGAATGCCATCATACTCTCTGCCACAGTCTCCCTACTGATCGACCACTAGGATAACACATTTCTTTTAATCAATTTGATCAACGCGGCAAGGAGGTAGCATTCTACCAAGATAGCAATTTCGCTTCTCTGTATTAACCGGCAAAGCTATCATTATGGTCGTGTTGGTTTCAGACGAAACGGTCATTGTCTCCATGAGTCTTTTCGAATGCATGTTAAAGACATCAAACTGATCTAGGTGGCAGATGATATTTCCTATCTGTACACGCGGAAATCATATGTCATATGTTGTTAGAATCGTCAGAAATGCACCCCGAACACATTACATAGGTTATGGTTATGGAAGGCCCCGGTATCACTGCAAACGAATTAAAATCCATGATTGCTCAACCGCCCGTGCCAGTGGAATCATCCGAATTAATATCTCATCTCCCAAACAAAGAAAGATAGCTGCAGTCCCCATCATAGCAGCCTCAGCACACGTCAAAAGACATATGGCGAAACCGCACAGAAAGTGAACACAGCCATCTGTTCCCCGACTTACGATATCAACATTCATTGTAAGCAATCGGAATATCGTAACACGATCAAAACGGATGAAACGCACAACTCACGGTGTGCACATAGCACTTAACTCAGTAGCTCCTGCATCAAGCCGGAAATTAATGTATTAAAATCAAGCATAGGATCTGTGAATATAAATGACTAATATTATTCATGTGTGTATTACATAGGTGTTTCTATCTTATAATCAAAATTATGAGAACCGCTGCGGAGAACCCCAACCCACGTACATGAACTACGCACCACGGCCTAGGAACCATAAAGTGTACGGATCGCTGCTGGCCAGATTTCAACACATGAGATGAAACTTTAGAGTAACATCATCTATTCGGCTATACTGTAGCATGGTCAGATCTGACAGACCATGGGAGCGACCGCCAAAGCTGGCTCATGCCAAAATCGGGCGTCTGACGATATTGATCAGGTCTTGCGTGACACGGAACGAGTCCTACAATTTTAACCTCGGTAGTTTCTTTTTCTGTAAACGCCATTTTAAAAAAGTTAATGCTGGCAGGCGGAACAATGCAGATAGGGAAAGGGAATTGTTAGGAGCATTCAGTTTTAATTTAAAACAAGGATACTTTTAATCTGTGCCATATAAACGATGACGATAACATCACCAGGGATGGCCGGTTGAGAGAGTGGCAAATGGACCTAATGCATGCGTTTTGTAGTGCAATTTGTTTTTTGTTCCTTTCGTCTTCATTTATTGATGGACACTTTTTAACAGTTGAATAATTTGACCACTATAGCTCGTTTTTTGTCTATTTTAAGCATGTATTTAATGGTGCCTGTGATAAGATATTTCGTCGGAAAAACCGTTGCAGGAAGTAATATCCGTCTCTAGAGAACGACCAAAACAATTTTTTTTTAAATATATGAATATCGTTAATATCGCCAAAATATTATAATTACTGTATATTCTTTCTGTTTTACAAAGGAAATCGTCACTTTATTAAGAAACTTCAGAAGAGGAAAATGCGTCGATAATCTTCACCTAACATGGCTGTTAATTCTCTGTTTACTTGGCTGTTTACTTTACTGTTTACTTGCAAATTCTGAAGAAAGAAAATACAAATAATTTGTCAAGAACAGCAAGAATTTCAACTGTCTCGGCCAAAACATATTTATTTTGTTTATAAATGTGTCTCAACATCCATGTAAAAGAGTTATCAATAAAATATAAACTGAATATGCAATCAATCGATCGATCAATCAATCAATCAATCAATCAATCAATCAATCAATCAATCAATCAATCAATCAATCAATCAATCAATCAATCAATCAATCAATCAATTAATCGATCAATCAATCAATCAATCGATCGATCAATCAATCAATCAATCAATCGATCGATCGATCAATCAATCAATTAATCAATTAATCAATGAATCTTCTTTTTCTTCAGCGAACATCTACTCTTATAGATTTAGACAGACAATCATGAGTCATGATGACAACGCTGTGTTTTATGTCTTTACTGATTTCCCATAGTTGGTCGTGCAGGATTGTTTTTGTGGACCATATTTGTGTTCTTTGATTTCGAGAGTGCTACAGTCCTGTAAGATGTGCTCTTGTGTTTGGATGTTCCGTAATCATATGTTGCAGGGACATTTGGTTCTATCTTGTGTAAGTGTGCTTTGAGCCCACATTAGTTTGTTCTGCTTCTGAAGATCTTGGTCTGCTCATGTCTGCTGCCACCTTAAAATATCGTGTTCCAGCTCATAAAATTATCATATATCTTTCTCCATTCTATTTCTTCATTCTATTTCTCCATTCTATTTCTTCATTCTATTTCTCCATTCTATTTCTCCATTCTATTTCTCCATTCTATTTCTCCATTCTATTTCTCCATTCTATTTCTCCATTCTATTTCCATATTCTATTTTCCTAGATATGTCAGGATAGTCTAAACTTCCTTGAGGCTCTGTGGCTGGTTGAACTGTTGAAGGTTCCCACCTGCTCTTGTAAATTCTTCTACTTCCTCGTTTCTGGGGATGTCACAGTGTGCTGGTGTTCACTGCAAAATTACTTATTTTGTTTTTTATCTGACAGCGAACACATATTTAGAAGACCTAACTCAACAGTAACTATGGCCCTACCTAGCTCAACAGTAACTATAGCCCTACCTAGCTCAACAGCAACCACCACCCTACCTAACTCAACAGTAACTGTGGCCCTACCTAGCTCAACAGTAACTGTGGCCCCACCTAGCTCAACAGTAACTGTGGCCCTACCTAGCTCAACAGTAACTGTGGCCCTACCTAGCTCAACAGTAACTGTGGCCCTACCTAGCTCAACAGTAACTGTGGCCCTACCTAGCTCAACAGTAACTGTGGCCCTACCTAGCTCAACAGTAACTGTGGCCCTACCTAGCTCAACAGTAACTGTGGCCCTACCTAACTCAACAGTAACTGTGGCCCTACCTAACTCAACATTTACTGTGGCCCTACCTAGCTCAACAGTAACTGTGGCCCTACCTAACTCAACAGTAACTGTGGCCCTACCTAGCTGAACAGTAACCACTGCCCTAAATAGCTTCACTGTAACCACTCGAACTTTGTTTTCCATGGTTTTAACCTTCTGACTTTAAAAAGAACACTAAATTCACTCACATAAAAGCTATTTCAATTGCGATAATCAATCTATGGTGACTGTGAAAACTGGGGAAGTTATTATTGTGTGAATAGTGTAGCAATCAAGTTCAGCATTATTTGTTGACCCTAGAACAGATGAGAAATGTCCAGCTATAGTTAGAGATGTACTTTTAGTTGTGTTGACAATTACTGATGGCATTAGGGGCTAAGATGCTGACAGTGCATGGGCTAAAAGTGACGAGCGATTCAAAGCTGACTGCCTGTCAATATTAATGAACTAATCTCCCATTCCCTCCTTTTCTCTCCATAATCCCTGGCCACATGCATAGGGATAGAAGAGTTTGGAGGAGCGTTACTAAAAATGTTATACTGAAGTCGGATGAATCGGGCCGAAGACGCATACACCGAATCTGGACATAAATTACGGCAGAATACTTTTAAACTAAGTAAAGTACCCCCGTCACGCCAAGTGGCGTATAGGGAAACATGGTGTTAGTGACCCTATATTTTACAGACCTTCAGCACATGATTTTTGGGGTAATGTGGTCAGTATTACGCCCGTGCTGCTTTACTTTTCCAGAAAAAATCCGGAACCCATTTAAAGCTGGGTGAACCCGGAAGCCGTCGATTGGGATCGAACCCTACCCCTTGTCCGTGGTAGTCCAGTTCACTAACCACTGAGCAATCGCAGCTCCCAGAATACTTTTACATCCACATATTGTCCTTTCAAGTGGGATGGAACTGCAAGAAAGGAAGGCAATCACCAGTGAAAGATACAAAGAAAAATGACTGATGAACAAACGTAATCATACATAAAGAAAGGCAAACAATGTTAAGGATGAATGATTTCAGATTGAGAAACTTTCATGGTCAACTCATTTAAAAATGTTATTCAATAAATTCGTATCAATATTTGAACATAACCCTAATTTAACATAGCTGGTGATAAACGAAGATTGTATGAAAATGGTACTGCTAGTAGCTGAAATATTTTTTTCTGTTGTTTTATTTGTTTTCTAAATTTGTAAGAACAAAATAAACAACAACAACAACACATTGTTTTAAACATTCATGCAGGAGGTAAAACAATATTCTCAAGTATTTAACTCCCATCTCATGACTGGCACTTAAAGGCCGCAATTAAGCTTTGTGTAAACAAAAGTGCAGAATGTTCAATTCAATTGAAAACTAAAAATGTCTTTACAAAATGCTTTAGTTCAACAAACAGCTTATGAGCAAGAGCGTCTTTACTTTGTAGCTTTACGTTCGTTTGGTTAATTAATTGCACAAAACATTTTAGTTGTATGTTGGATCGCACTGACATTAGCTCTGCAGAATTTTTTTTTCTTTCTTAATTCTTCTTATACTCTTCCCCGAAAAAAAATTCTTATTATTCTCCTCGCCTTGGTTTCTAGAGTTGTATTTTCACTATAACTCTAAGATATCGCATTTATTCTCAGTATAAATTTAAGATATCGCATTTATTCTCAGCATAACTTTAGCATAGCACATTCATTGTCAGCATAACCTCTCATAGCACATTCATTGTCAGCATAACCTCTCATAGCACATTCATTGTCAGTATAACTTTAAGACAAAACACTTTCTCTCAGTATAGCTGTAAGATAACACACGCAATCTCAGTATAACTTTAAGATGCCACAATTAATCTCAGTATAACTTTGTTTACACTTAATCCCAGTATAACTATAAAATAGCATACTCGTTCCAAATAATATTAACAAAACGCACTCAATCTCTACATAACACTACTACAACACATTCAATCTCCACTTAACACAACTATAACACAATCACTCTAGAAATAACACTACTTTGACGCATCCATCCACCCCAGAATACTATTATAACACAATCATTCTCCATATAACACTGCTATAACAGACACATTCTCCAGATAACACTGCTATAACAAACTCCCCTGCCCATAACACTACAATACCGCTCTCATCCTAAACATAACACTACTTTAACAAACTTTTCCTCCCGTTAACGCTACTGTAAAACACACGCATGCTATACATAGCACTTCTATAACAAACTTATTCTCCAAATAAAACAACTGCAAAACAAACATTGCAGACTTAACAATACTATGACACTCAAATCAATATAACGCTACTATAACGCACCCATCCTCCACATAATACTACATAACACACCCATCCGCCACATAACACTACATAACACACTCATTCTTCACATAGCAGCACAATAACACACTTATCCTCCACATAACATTACTATAACGCACTCATTCACCACTACACTGCTATAACACATTCATCCTCCATATAACACTACTATAGCGCACTACTCTTGCACATATAACTACTATAACACACCAATCCTCCATATAACCCTACTATAACATACTCACTCCCGTCATAACACTAAAAAACACACTCACTCCCGCCGTCATAACGCTAACAACACACTCACTTCCGTCATAACACTAACAACACACTCACTCCCATCATAACACTAACAACACACTAACTCCCGTCATAATACTAACAACACACTCACTCCCGTCAAAACACTAACAACACACTCACTCCTGTCATAATACTAACAACACACTCACTCCCGTCATAACACTAACAACACACTCACTCTCATCATAACACTAACAACACACTCACTCCCATCATAACACTAACAACACACTCACTTCCGCCAAAATACTAAAATAACACTCTCATGTTCAGAACTTCTCTAAGCTTCCACTCTTCTCCCACTACCATTAAAGAATGCCCCACACTCCATTATTGTGATTGCTATCAGCTGATAGCTTCAAGCTCCATATCTCCAAGGCAGCAACAATCCTGATGATACCAAATGCTTTTTGAGCGAATAAATTGTATCTATTTTTTCCTAACTTCTGGATTAACAATATCAAAATATATTTAGTTCTAATTTACACAATCTGTCTGGATGTATTAACGAATAGCAATATTGTCTTATTGTCAGCAAATATTATTTTGTCACTTTATTCCTAAGACCTGACAGAACTAGAATATATTTTTTCTTTCATCCCAGCTTGGCACAGTGGTCAGTTAGGGTATGCCTGACTATAAGACTCCAAGGATAAGGAATCACATTGGTAGGAGTATAATGGATGAACTGAAGGGAAATATTTGAAATGAGTAGATCCAATGAGCTACTGAAGTTATTATAGCTAGTTTCAAATCATGTGCCCAACTTTTAAAATCGATATCTTTTTAATCTCTTTTTGTAATTTTTTTCAAAATTTGCATGTAAAGTTATAATGATTAGAACCAAACAGGGAATTAATTTCATAAAAAAAAACATTTGGTTATTATTGTTGCTTATTTGATTTATATAAATTTATAACGACCCATTGATGTTGTCAAAACTTAATGTTTACAGTATTTTAAGTTAAAAATAGCGTTTAAAAATCTATACACGGTACAATTGACGTTTTTGCACGCATTCCACGTGGGCTTTCTGACACAATTAGACACTTGTAGAAAACACGAGGCATTGTGTGTTCCATTTCCGTTCAATCAGCGGCGAAGCCGTCCTCGAACTGAGCAGACAATAATTCTCCTGGTGTTTTGTCTTATTAGGTTATTTCCCCATTACGGCCACGCCTTTACCTAGTGAAAATTAATCATAGACCAGCAACTACGGTAATTTCTATTCTTTAGGGCTTCACAATTTACAATTTTGACAAACATCAAAGAAATATCGCCGCTTTAAGAAAACTGCAGCTGCAAGATATTTGTTAAATATACATTTAAAGGGTCTTTTGCATTCTAATAACATTTGGAAAATTTCAAAAGTTTTTAACAAACGGTTAGAGAGTAATAGCGTTTTAAAGTTGGGCACATGATTTGAAACGAGCTATAGAGTTCAATTCTTGGGTAATCCGTTAGGAAGATTGATCACTTAAGGATCTATCCAGAATGCACTTATTATTGAGTTATTGAGTTATTAGCGGGTCATTATCATTGCACTCCGAACACCAGAGTGCAGTGAGATAGACTATAGTAATCAATAAATTAGTTTGATTTCAATGATCAGTTCCTGCAATTACGTTTTTAGATATGTTGAACGAGCTCTAACATCAATTGATCTGTCCCAAATAAAAGAAAACAAATATTGAATAAATAATTAAAATAAATATAATAATTACCTTAGACTATTTTAAATAATCTAAGGTATGCTGATGATACAGTCTTAATCGGTAAGAGTGAAAATGAGTTACAAGAAGTGTTGGACATTATAGTGAAAGAAAGCAAAAATAAAGGACTTGGCCTTAAAAGCAAAAGGACAGAAGTAATGGTAACAACAAAGAAATTGTCATCATCGCAGTGCACAATAAAGACAAGTGGAACCATATTAAAACATGTAAATGAATTTAAATATCTGGGAACATTATTAATCTCAGAGGGTATATGTACAACAGAGGTGAGATGCAGAATGGCTCAGGCAAAAGTAGCTTCTAAAAAAAAAAAAAAATGAGGAAGATACTATGCAATCCATTTTTAACAACAGAAACAAGAAACTGTTCTTAAATACTATGTAGAGCCAGTCTTAACATATGGATGTGAATCATGGACAATAGAATAACAGACAAGAAAATCACTGGAGTCTGTAGAAATGTGGTATCACAGAAGAATGTTGAGAATACCATGGACAGCTAAGAAGAGTAATGAAAACGTTCTGAATGAGGCCAAATAAAAAATAGAGCTAATTTCCAATATTAGGAAGAAACAATCATCATTTTTTGGCCATGTAATGAAAAGAGAACAACTGGAATATATTGTAACAACTGGGAAAATTGAGGGACGAAGAGATAGAGGGAAGCAAAGATAAAAGATACCAGACATCTTAAGAGAATGGTTTGGCAGAAGGTCAACAACAGAAATGATAAATAATTGTCGAGATCGAAAGTTGTAGAGATACATGATCACCTACGCCAGCAAGCACGTTACTTGATGATGATGATGATAATTATTTCAAAGCTGAAATTTGCCAAAATTCGTTAATATTGGTTGTCATTGTGTTAGGAGAATCATCCATATATCCGAACAATATCAATTGTCATTCCGATGTCATCCTTACAACGCTGAAAAAATATCAGAATAGAGCACGAACTCCGCTGTACGCCAATGATCGCCAGAGTAATTTCAGAATACTAGTTTTTTTTTGTGTGTGGAAAATTGTAATTTTCTTTTTGAAAGCATGAAACGGTTACAAATAAATGCTTATCATTTTATCTGTGTATTTTTTCAATAACGTGAGCCTCAAAACGTTATAAGGTTAAACTTTTATTTTATGTGCCTCTAGCAGGAGAATCGAAATTTCAGAAAGTTACTGCTTCTCAGCACTGGTAATATTCTTTCTCTTACTCTTAATTATGATACTCATCTGCGACTGGCGTGTTTGCGGTGCCGTAGTAAAAATTACTACCACTTAATTTTAACGTTATGAACTCTAAATGTAGTGTTTTATTTGAACTTTTTAACACACATCTGTGTGTTTACACTAAGAATGACACAGGGAATTTTAATTGCCTGTCTCAGATTTATTTATCATCTGAATTTTAAGGTAGGGCCGGTTGCGTTACAATGTCTATCGATACGGACGCCGTAAGTCCGTCTGTATATTAGGCTACCATATAGCGTTATTCGATAGCTCAGTGGTTAGTGAACTGGACTACCACGGACAAGGGGTAGGGTTCGATCCCAACCGACGACTTCCGGGTTCACCCAGCCTTTAATGGGTACCGGATTTTTTCTGGGAAAGTAAAGCAGCACGGGCGTAATACTGACCACATTACCCCAAAAATCATGTGCTGAAGGTCTGTAAAATATAGGGTCACTAACACCATATTTCCCTATACGCCACTTGGCGTGACGGGGGCACTTTACTTTACTTATATAGCGTTATTCGCTTCGTTGCCCGAGTCACAAAAAATTGCTTGATGTCAGCCGACGACCGAGACAATTTCCCTGGTCACAAAAAAAAAAAAAAAAAAAAAAAAAAAAAAAAAAGGAAAATCGACCAATTTCTTGAAAATTGGCAATTTTTTTTCCCATAATATGAGATCGTATTTCACGAAATCGAAAAAATAAATAAATAAATAAATAACATACAACAATGAAAACAAATCCAACACTCAGTGGTCACCGAAAGTGGTAGAGGGCACAAGGAAGAGGGAAATGTTTGAACACTGAAAATTGTCAAATTTCGAAAAATGTGTGTTTTGATGCGGTAATTTTACTACGGTATCGTAATCTAAGTGTCCTAAATGAGGTGTATTCGCAATGAACGAAATTAAACGTTTGCTTCTTTGGCATTAGAAGGTGGAACTTTAGAGATCAACAATAGAATTGTAGTGATGTTTTGTCTCTGTTGTTGAATAACGATCTCGTGATTGGTTGCGATGATGTAAAGAGGTGTTTTTCTATGATGATTTATTAGAGAGAGACATAGAGAATGGCAAAGATGGAGCTCAATGGCGTAAGTTTATGATTTTTTTTATTTGAGAGCAGCATGATCGGTGACTGAAGATGGTGCAGTAATGAGACTATTGTTCTGGTCCTAACTGGGATGGAACGAATGAAAACATGGATTTGCATGAACGGGATAAAACCTGCATTAACTGGATGAAATCTACAGCAGCTGGATGGAAGCCACAGCAGCTGGGTGTAACCTGCATTAACTGGATGAAATCTACAGCAACTGGATGGAAGCCACAGCAACTGGGTATAACCTGCATTAACTAGATGAAAGCTACAGCAACTGGATGGAAGCCACAGCAACTGGGTGTAACCTGCATTAACTGGATGAAATCTACAGCAACTGGATGGAAGCCACAAAAACTGGGTATAACCTGCATTAACTAGATGAAAGCTACAGCAACTGGATGGAAGCCACAGCAACTGAGTGTAACCTGCATTAACTGGATAAAAGCTACAGCAACTGGGTGAAGCCTGCATTAACTGGATGAAAGCTAAAGCAACTGGTTGAAAGCTACAGCAACTGGATGAAAGCTACAACTGTCAACGTGTTTATATTCCCCTATATTTTAAGAACGACTAGGCACCTACTGGACTACCTTGAGTACGATGAGGTTGACTTTACACGAAGACTGTTGTTTTTCCCTTAACCACGACCCAATACTTCATATTTTATCACTGTCATGATGTTGTCAACATCTGTAATGATTATAAGTAAACTTACCCTTTGCCAGTTGTCTGTAAAGTTAATTAACTATACATACCGAATTACATCACACACGGGTATCATGCAGGAAGTATGGTCGTTAAGTAAAAGAAGAGAAGGATAGATATTAAGATTACTTGCCAGGAAATATCTTAGACCAGATCTGTCATAGACAGAATAATAAAGTGCTGAACTATGTTCAATAAACAAAAGAATAGGAATGACAAAAAGTAATTTAAATGCTATGAAAGATATACTAACATCAAAACAAATAACACCAGGGCTAAAACTAAGAATAACAAAATGGTATATCTTTTCAACATTCTTGCATGGTGCAGAAACATGGACATTAGACAGGAAAACAGAATAGAAAGGCATTAATGTGGATTGCTCCGTCAAGTCAGCAGAAGTTTTACCTCTTTAGGGAATTTGAACCGTGTTTCGTTCGTTGTAGGCTGCATTCACTAGCGTAATCAGGATTCTATGGGCGCAGCCATTGTTGTGTGTGCTACGTCTTCATAATGGCTCATCGTATATCCCTAGACCGGTAATACGTTAATTTTACGATCTGTTATTTGATGTGCGACGGGGATAATCTGACGACTAACTGTTTTATATGTTCGGTATTGGAATAAAAAACGATGCCCTAACATCATCGATCGCTATAAATTTTAAAAAATATGACGATCATCATTTCCAGGATGACGTCAACTTCCGGTGAATATTGTGGATAGGCGGCAGGAACCATTGAAGGCTATGTATGAAAGGGTTCCTTGTTGCAGTTTCCTCATATTTCAAGTCCGGCTTGTTGCATGAGCTACTGAGTTAGGTGCTTTGTGCACACCGTGAGCTGTGTGTTTCATCCATTTTGATCATGTTTCGATATTCCAATTGTTCACGATGAATGATGATATCGTATGCCACGGAACAGTTGGCTGTGTTCACTTTCTGCGCGGTTTCGCCTTATGTCTTTTGGCGTGTGCTGAGACTGCTATGATGGGGAATACAGCTACCTTTCTTTGTATGGGAGATGAGATGTAATTCGGATAATTTCACTGGTACGGGTGGTTGAGCAATTATAGATTTTAATTCGTTTGCAATGATACCGGGGCCTTCCATAACCAAAGAAGTAGAGAACAGAATAGAAAATTGAAGCCTTTCAAATGTGGATCTATAGAAGAATAGGTAGAATTGGATAGAGAGAATAGAAACAAACGATGAAGTCTTAAGACAAATGAAAATGAAAAGAGAACTGCTAAACACAATTCAAACAAGAGAAATGAGATTTTTGTGGTGGCGTTAAAAGACACAGCAGCCTACTAAAAGTAATCTTGGAAGGGGGAAATACAAGATAAAGAAGGCAGAAGCAGACCAAGATTAACATGGACGAGTAACATTAAAAGATGGACAAGTCAGCCTAGGACAACCTGCACCATTAAAGCAAGAGACAGAGCGGAATGTCGCTCCGTGGTAGCCAACTTTCGATGCGGAGACGGCACCCGACGATGATGAAATTATATTCGACATTTGCATTGATTCGAGGATGATTATTAATTTTCTGGTGAACTTATATTTATTCAAATGTATTCATTACTTCTATTCTTTCGGCTTTCCGTGGGCCGTGGGAAGTGGTTAGTACCTTTGTACACTTTTCAAGTGGTGGGGAATTTAATTCTCAGAAGCATGGAATGTGTTTTTGGATCGATAAAACTTTCGAAATACACCTGGATTCTGAATAAGGGTGCTAGAGATTGTCTCTGGAGAAGTTGTGTGGTCGTGAACCAACAACACGAATACAGTCATAGATGTATTGGTAGATTGATGTTCGAGTGGATCCGATTAGGTGAACGCATTTTCTGGATGAATGGATGATTATTTGGATTGATGGATGTTTAGTATAATGGATGTTTGGATGAATGTTTAAAGTAATGGATGAAGGAATGTGAAGGATTTAAAGGGTTGAATAGACGATTGTGTAATAAAATTATATAACATATAATTTATCCCTAATTATATAAATAATAAAAATATAATTGATGGATCTATGGAATACTTGAATGGACGGAGCGATTGAATAGTATTTTGTATATTGTTTTTTTCTCTCTCCAAATTTACTGCTGGTCTACCGCGTGTTGCATAATAATTAGTGAATTGGTTAAAATAACACGTATTAACATTTCTCCATCAGTTTAACTTCTTGAAACCACACACAGAAGGTATGAGCTCAATTATCTCTAGAAGTGCACAAGAAGAGAGCATTCAACAACAATTCCATTTTTCTATTGCACAGTTTTGATGATACAGTCTTAATCGCTAAGAGTGAAAATGAGTTACAAGAAATGTTGGACATTATAGTGAAGGAAAGAAAAAATAAAGGACTCAGTCTTAATAGACAGAGGTAATGGTAACAACAAAGAAAAAGACATTACCTCAGTGCAAAATAAAGACAAGTGGAACAATATTAAAACAGGTAAATAAATTTAAATATTTGGCAACTTTGTTAACCTCAGACGGAAGATGTACAAAAGAGGTGAGATGCAGAATGGCACAGGAAACAGCAGCTTTCCAAAAAAATGAGGAAGATACTATGCAATCCATTTTTGACAATAGAAAAAAGAAAAAGAGTTCTTAAATGTTACGTAGAGCCAGTCTTAACATATGGATGCGAATCATGGACATTAGGACAACAGACAAGAAAATCACTGGAGTCTGTAGAAATGTGGTTTTACAGAAGAATGTTGAGAGTACCATGGACAGCTAAGAAGAGTAATGAAGATGTTATGAGAGAGGTCAAAGCAAAAAGAGAGCTAATTTCCAATATTAGGAAGAAACAATCATCATTTTTGGCCATGTAATGAGAAGAGAACAACTGGAATATACTGTGACAACTGGACAAATTGAGGGACGAAGAGATAGAGGGAAGCAAAGAGAAAAAATAACAGACAGCTTTAAGAGAATGGCTTGGCAGAAGGTCAACAACAGAAATGATAAATAGCTGCCGAGATCGAAAGTTGTGGAGAGACATGATCACCTACGCCAGTAGGTCCGGTACTTGATGATGATGATTGCGCAGTTTACAATCGCTTCATACATCCGTACACAAACCTCCAGTAAATCGTCACAGATTTCATTATAATATTTTTCTCCATTGTTCATTGTTTTATTCAACGTTCTATTGATCTGCCTTATTTCCCCTGTTGTTCCATTAATCCATGTTGAGTTTTCCCCCTTTGTATAAACATCCGCTCTTACCAAAGTTGTTAATAACAGCCAGAACCAGGTAAGTGACAAGTGAATCAATTCAGAGGAAGAGTTATGTTTACAGCACTCGGAAAAAAATGACTAATAATCAACAACTGTTGATTCGCTGATTATCGCCTCGGAACTTACCCTCTATAATAATATTCATTTATTATTATTTGTCCCCCCTAAGTTACAAGCACAAGTCCGCACATAGCAGGAACTATTTCTTTCGAAAATAGTTCTTTAAAATTGTTCTTTAAAGCTGTCCTTCAAAATTGTTATATAATGCTATTTTTTTCAAAATTGTTCTTTAAAATTGTTCTTCAAAATTGTTCTTTAAAATTGTTCTTTAAAATTGTTATTTAATGCTGTTTTTTTCAAAATTGTTGTTTAAAATTGTTCTTCAAAATTGTTCTTTAAAATTGTTCTTTAAGCTGTCCTTCTTCAAAATTGTTTTTTAAAATTGTTAAGAAACCAATCAGTTGCTCTGTTTTAATATTGAAACCATCAAGATCTCTTTTGGTTGTATTCAAATGAGTAAAAGTAAAGTACACCCGTCACGCCAAGTGGCGTATAGGGAAATATGGTGTTAGTGACCATAATTTTTTACAGACCTCTAGCACATGATTTTTGGGGTAATGTGGTCAGTATTACGCCCGTGCGGCTTTGCTTTCCCAGAAAAAAAATCCGGTACCCATTTAAGGCTGGGTGAACCCGGAAGCCGTCGGTTGGGATCGAACCCTACCCCTTGTCCGTGGTAGTCCAGTTCACTAACCACTGAGCTATCGCGGCTCCCATTCAAATGAGTGAATTTAAAAAAATTAATTATTTTTTTTTTGTTTATCGAATTTTACGCCAATTTGTATGTATACTTGCGTGCATGTGTGCAAGTATGTATGTATGTGTTATACATTTATGTCCCTAAACTATGGCGTTTCCCACACGCGCTAACATACATACATATACACATACATACACATCACACGCAACTGTTTGCGTGCGTATGTATTTATGTTAGCGTGTGTGGGGAAAGTCCTAGTTTAAGGACATAAATTAAAGTTATCTCCAATTAGTTGGCGTCCCAACAAAACTAGAGTGGTCTTCAAATACCAAATAATATCTCCGTGTTTATCAATGTCTATAACTAACTTAGTTTATATTGTTTTTGGGATAGGGTCAAAGACAGATCAAAGAACCACAGAATAAAGCGCAATGTTGATCAAGGGGACGTTACTCTTTCAAACTGAAATAATGTATGTTCCGGCACTAGACTTTATCCGTGTGTGTATTCGTGTATGTTTAAATTTATATATTCATATATATATATAAGTAAAAATGAAAGAGCCCCGTCGCACCAAGTGGCGTATAGGGAATATGGTGTTAGTGGCCATAATTTGTACAGACCTTCGGCACATGGTTTTTGGGGTAATGTGGTCGGTATTACGCCCGTGCCGCTTTACTTTCCCAGAAAAAATCTGGTACCCATTAAAGGCTGGGTGAACCTGGAAGCCGTCAATCAGGATCGAACCCGACCTCTTGTCCTTTGTAGCCCAGTTCACTAACCACTGAGCTATCGCGGCTCCCTATATATATAATTCTTATGGTGAAGGAAATCAAATCAACATCATGTTCCTCTTATGTTTGTAAAGACGTTAAGGTGGGAGCAAGTGCTTAGTTTTTAAACTCTGGGCATACCCTAAGCTGGGGAGCCGCGATAGCTCGGTGGTTAATGAACTGCACTACAAAGAACAAGAGGTTAGGGTTCGATCTTGACCGACGGCTGCCAGGTTCACCCAGCCTTAAGTGGGTACCGGATTTTTTCTGGGAAAGTAAAGCGGAACGGGCATAATACCGACCACATTACTCCAAAAATGATGTGCCGAAGGTCTGTACAAATTATGGTTACTATAGTTTGTTAACAAAAATCGTGCCCACAGAGTTGATCAATTATCTCGGAAACTGTTTGATTAATTTCTGTAATTTTTTTTCGTAAAATCGTATTTTTTCCACCGACCTTCAGATTTGATAACATTTAAGTAAAAAGGTAGTCTGAATTTGGCACAGATCGTTTTTTGTTTTATAAATTTAGGAAAATACCAAACCGCCTGCTCTAAACATTAGTTTTTACTGTAAATTATGTTAATTTTCTAACAATGCAAGCCAAAGGCGTACCCGTATTACATTGAATAGGGCACACTTTTTAAATTGATTTTATATCTTCGTCATAGAGATAGGTGAACTTTGACCAAAGTATCAACCACACATATTCGCCAAATAGCAGGCGTGTTATCAACAAAATATGTGGGACAACGAGAACATCCAACAAACATAGTCTGCAAATAGTAAGAGTGTCATCAACAAACTTGTGTACATGTCATACATATGTCATTCCGAATCAGAAGTCTCTAAGAGGTTAACAACTGTTATCGGTTGGACAAACTGCAATCCATCTCGTTGCCAGTATTGTTCCTCTTCTTCTAAGCACATGGTCGTCACATTTTCTCCAGTATTGTTCCTCTTCTTCTAAGCACATGGTCGTCACATTTTCTCCAGTATTGTTCCTCTTCTTCTGAGCACATGGTCGTCACATTTTCTCCAGTATTGTTCCTCTTCTTCTAAGCACATGGTCGTCACATTTTCTCCAGTATTGTTCCTCTTCTTCTGAGCACATGGTCGTCACATTTTCTCCAGTATTCAATGTCTATCGTTGAGAGGGCATCACGCGTCAATTCTTTAACATCACAAATTTTAAACGTCGTGTTCTGCGCAACTTGCCCTTTTACTTTAGCCCACACAAGTTCTATTGGGTTGAGGTGTGAATGATTAGGTGGGATGCGAAGAGATGTGTGGCCATACTATGCAATTAATTTGTCAGTTTGATATAACTCTGTCTTCTTAGTTTGTCTAACAAGTTACAACAACTCTGGTTTTAACTGGGTGTTTTGAGAGGAAACATTTTCTTTTCTAAGCCATGGGATGATTTGATCTTTTGTACTTGAAGAATTAGGAACGTTGTCCTCCAGTGCTACCGCATTATGATAGGATGCATTGTCCATTACAAGACATAAAGGTCTATCCTGAGTGTGGAGTAGACTGTTCTCTATGCAGTCTCTGAAAATTCGTGCATTCATTTCAGTGCGGTAGTCCCTATTGTCTGTAGACTGAAAAATAAGTTGTGTGTCATTAACAAAACCATTCTCTCTATTGCCAGCATGTACCGATATAATGTGGTGTGTGTCATTAACAAAACCATTCTCTCTATTGCCAGCATGTACCAATATAATGTGTTGTGTGTCATTAACAAAACCATTCTCTCTATTGCCAGCATGTACCGATATAATGTGGTGTGTGTCATTAACAAGACCATTCTCTCTACTGCCAGCATGTACCAATATAATGTGGTGTGTGTCATTAACAAAACCATTCTCTCTATTGCCAGCATGTACCAATATAATGTGGTGTGTGTCATTAACAAAACCATTCTCTCTATTGCCAGCATGTACCAATATAATGTGGTGTGTGTCATTAACAAAACCATTCTCTCTATTGCCAGCATGTACCGATATAATGTGGTGTGTGTCATTAACAAAACCATTCTCTCTATTGCCAGCATGTACCAATATAATGCGTTGTCCTTTACTGCTGGGAATGCTTCTTTTATTTTCTCTGTCAACTGATTGCCATTCTTTCTCATATGTATGATGAGCATTGACCCAGGTTTCATCCAAATATACTACATCATAGCCTTCCATTTGTCGCTCACGGATCTGCCTCAGGTATTTGCTTTGGGCAGCTATCAAGTGTGGTTTTTCACAAACAATATTTCTACCACTAGCAGATTTTCGAAAAGTGAAACCAGCGCCTCTTACGATCTTCCAAAGAGTCGTTTTTGAGATTTCAATACCGCATTCTAATTGCAGTCGAACTTTTAAGTTTGCGCAGTGTAACAAGTTGATTCGATTCAAACATCTTCAAAATTTCACGTCTAATAACATCTTTGTCAAAATCATCAACTTTCATTTTTTTGTCTTGCTTGACCGTCGCCTCTGCAGAGTCAAAATTCTGTCCTATCCATCTTTCTATCTATATTTAGACATGCCCGTGTTCTTTTTTCTGGTTTTTGACAACGTAATATAACCGACCCTCTTTTAGATTCCTTGCAAAAGTGCCTGTACAATAACACAGTTACCTTTTGCATAGTGATGAATTTACACTTTAAACTCTTCATTGTTTTAAAAATCAAGTAGTCACTTCACAACAGCTTACAAATTATCACACATACAGGAATATTCATTAATAGTAAATATTTTGTCAAAATACGCCACTGGACCAATTTACTAAGAAACCGGAAATAAAATAACCAAACACCTCGGAGTGGCGCTCGTCTTACAAGTTAAGAGTGCGAAACGGTGCAAAAATTGTGTGGTGTGCACGTGAAATTTTCCTTTTTAATTTGGTGAGTTGATGACAACAAATGTGGGTATTGTAAAATCCTAAAATTTAGGACAAGCAAGAAAATCATATTTTTGTCTACCTCAAATAAGCAAAAATCTTTCCTAAATGCATGACAGAAGGGCAAAAAATCTGACTGAAGGTCGTTGAAAAAATAAGATTTCACGTAAAAAGAATTACAGAAGTTCATCAAATAGTTTCCGAGATAATTAATAAACTGTGTGGGCACGAATTTCTGAACGAACTATAACATCATATTTTCCATACGTTACTTGGCGTGACGGGGCTCTTTCATTTTTTTTACACCCTAAGCTGGTAATCAACAGAAGTCAAATTTTGCACACTTGATTGTTCATATAGCTCGCTGTCATTGTTCATATAGCTCGCTGTCATTGTTCATATAGCTCGCTGTCAGGCGTACACGTATCTCATTCGTGCAGCTGGTCATTCTTCTTCTCTGATGCTAATCATTCCTCTTGTTGGACGCTGGTCACTCCCCTTGTGTGATGCTGGTCATTGCTATTTGACGCTGGCCATTCCCCTTGATTGAAGTTGGCTATTCCCCTTGAGTGAAGTTGGCTATTCCCCTTGAGTGACGCTGGCAATTCCCATTGTGTGAAGCTGAATATTCCTCTTGTGTGACGCTGGTCATTTCTCTTATAAGCCGATGTCTATTCCTCTTGTGTAAAGCTGGTCATTCTTCTTGTGAGACACTGGTAATTTATCTTATAAGACGCTGCAATTTCTCTTGTTTGACATTGGTCATTTCTCTTATAAACCGCTGCCCACTCATCTTGTGTGGAACTGGTGATTCCTCACGTGTGGAGCTGGTGATTCCTCATGTGTGGAGCTGGCCATTCCTCTTGTGTAAAGCTGGTGATTCATCATGTGTGGAGCTGGTGATTCCTCTTGTGTAAAGCTGGCCATTCCTCTTGTGTAAAGCTGGTGATTCCTCATGTGTGGAGCTGGTGATTCCTCATGTGTGGAGCTGGCCATTCCTCATGTGTGGAACTGGTGATTCCTCATGTGTGGAGCTGGCCATTCCTCTTGTGTAAAGCTGGTGATTCCTCATGTGTGGAGCTGGTGATTCCTCACGTGTGGAGCTGGTGATTCCTCATGTGTGGAGCTGGTGATTCCTCATGTGTGGAGCTGGTGATTCCTCATGTGTGGAGCTGAGTGATTCCTCACGTGTGGAGCTGGTGATTCCTCATGTGTGGAGCTGGTCATTCCTCACGTGTGGAGCTGGTGATTCCTCATGTGTGGAGCTGGTCATTCCTCTTGTGTAAAGCTGGTGATTCCTCTTGTGTGGAGCTGGTGATTCCTCATGTGTGGAGCTGGTGATTCCTCATGTGTGGAGCTGGCCATTTCTCTTGTGTAAAGCTGGTGATTCCTCATGTTTGCAGCTGGTCATTCTTCTTGTGTAAAGCTGGTGATTCCTCATGTGTGAAGCTGGCCATTCCTCTAGTGTAAAGCTGGTGATTCCTCTTGTGTAAAGCTGGCCATTCCTCTTGTGTAAAGCTGGTGATTCCTCTTGTGTAAAGCTGGCCATTCCTCTTGTGTAAAGCTGGTGATTCCTCTTGTGTAAAGCTGGTGATTCCTCTTGTGTAAAGCTGGTGATTCCTCTTGTGTAAAGCTGGTGATTCCTCTTGTGTAAAGCTGGCCATTCCTCTTGTGTAAAGCTGGCCATTCCTCTTGTGTAAAGCTGGCCATTCCTCTTGTGTAAAGCCGGTGATTCCTCTTGTGTGACGCTGGTAATTTCTCTTGACTGAATTTGGTCTTTCCTCTTGTGTGAAGATGTGTTCTTTACTCTTTGGCAACAACGATGGCTTAACATCATCAAGCGCCATACATTTTAAAAAAATATGACGATCATAATTTTCAAGAGGACGTGAACTTCCGGTATATGGTGGATAGGCGGCGGGAACAATTGAAGGCTATGCATGAAAATTTTTCCTTGTTGCAGTTTCCTCATATTCCAAGTCCGGTTTGTTGCAGGAGCTTCTGAGTTAAGTGCTCTGTGCACACCGTGAGCTGTGTGTCTCATCCGTTTTGATCATGTTTCGATATTCAAATTGTTTACGATGAATGTTGATATCGTATGATGGAGAACAGTTGGCTGTATTCACTTTCTGCGCGGTTTCGACTTATGTCTTTTGGCGTGTGCTGAGACTGCTATGATGGGGACTACAGTTACTTTTCTTTGTTTGGGAGATGAGATATTAATTCGGATGATTATGCTGGCACGGGCGGTTGAACAATTATGGATTTTAATTAGTTTACAGTGATACCGGGGCCTTCCATAACCAAATAATCAAAATCTTTACTCTTCTTAACTGTCATGGTATTCTCAATATTCTTCTGTAAAACCACATTGTTACAGACTCCAGTGATTTTCTTGTCTGTTGTCGTATTGTCCATGATTCACATCCAAATGTTAAGACTGGCTCTATTTACCATTTAAGAACTCTTTTTCTTGTTTCTATTGTCAAAAATGATTGCACAGTATCTTCCTCATTTTTTGGAAAGTTGCTTTTGCCTGAACTATTCTGCATCTCACCTCTGTTGTACATCTACCACCTGAGGTTAGTAATGTTTCCTGAAATTTAAATTCATTTACCTGTTTTAATATTGTTCCACTTATCTTTAATGTGCACTGCGGTGATGTTTTTTTCATTATTGCTACCATTATTTCTGTCTTTTTTCTGTTGAGGCTGAATCCTTTATTTTTGCTTTCCTATATATATATATATATATATATATATATATATAATGCGCACGCACGCTCGCCCACACACACACACACACACACACATGCGCGCGCGCGCGCGTAATACAATATAACATTACACAAAACACAATAATACATATAATATACAAACAATGTATATGGAATTTATTTTTAATTTCAAGTTTCCAATTCAATATTTCCGTATTTCGGTTGGACGTTCTAATTGTATTTTCAGAATTTTTATTTTATTTTTCAATTGCTTCAAGAATTCTTTATTCTCCATATTTGTCCTCTTAAGAAAAATAAATCAATTCTCCCCATTATTATAAAAATCCATATTTTCAGAGCTTTAGTTTTTATTATCTGTTAATTTATTGAATGTTAATGTTTCTTCTCTGTACAGATTTTTGAATGCAAAAATGAAAACTAAAAGTTCTTGTTTTTTAAGTCTGTAGTTTTTTAAGCAAGAACATATTTCTTGTTGTTTAAGGCGCTTTTAACCATTGTTGAATCTTTTGTTCATTTCTGCCTCACATTTTTTTATCACTGCACTTCTTATTAAATGTTCAAAATGTCATTATACGTTTCTCTTTCTCTCTCTCTCTCTCTCTCTCTCTCTCTCTCTATCTATCTATCTATCTATCTCTGTATGTTCTTCATATGTGTCGAAATATTGACTTCCAAATGTCTGTGCAATTTTGTCGTCTGTTACCAAAAAGTTAAGACTGTTAATATTTATTAGAAGTCCACAATCTATGATTTAGTTTTAAATTGAATTTCTTCAACTGATTGTTGTTTCTAGTCCCCGATTTCTCGAACTGATTGTTGTATCCAGTCCACGATTTCTCGAACTGATTGTTGTATCCAGTCCCCGATTACTCGAACTGATTGTTGTATCCAGTCCCCGATTTCTCGAACTGATTGTTGTATCCAGTCCCCGATTTCTCGAACTGATTGTTGTATCCAGTCCCCGATTTCTCGAACTGATTGTTGTATCTAGTCCCCGATTTCTCGAACTGATTGTTGTATCCAGTCCCCGATTTCTCGAACTGATTGTTGTATCTAGTCCCCGATTTCTCGAACTGATTGTTGTATCCAGTCCCCGATTTCTCGAACTGATTGTTGTATCTTGTCCCAGATCTCGAACTGATTGATTTATCTAGTCCCCGATTTCTCGAACTGATTATTGTATCTTGTCCCAGATCTAGAACTGATTGTTGTATCTAGTCCCCGATTTCTCGAACTGATTGTTGTATCTAGTCCCAGATTTCTCGAACTGATTGTTGTATCTAGGCACCGATTTCTCGAACTGATTGTTGTATCTAGGCACCGATTTCTCGAACTGATTGTTGTATCTAGTCCCAGATTTCTCGAACTGATTGTTGTATCTAGTCCCAGATTTCTCGAACTGATTGTTGTATCTAGGCACCGATTTCTCGAACTGATTGTTATATCTAGTCCCAGATTTCTCGAACTGATTGTTGTATCTAGTCCCAGATTTCTCGAACTGATTGTTGTATCTAGTCCCAGATTTCTCGAACTGATTGTTGTATCTAGGCACCGATTTCTCGAACTGATTTTTGTATCTAGTCCTAGATTTCTCGAACTGATTGTTGTATCTAGTCCCAGATTTCTCGAACTGATTGTTGTATCTAGCCACCGATTTCTCGAACTGGTTGTTGTATCTAGTCCACGATTTCTCGAACTGATTGTTGTATCTAGTCCCCGATTTCTCGAACTGATTGTTGTATGTAGTCCCCGATTTCTCGAACTGATTGTTATATCTAGTCCGAGATTTCTCGAACTGATTGTGTGAAATGGGGTTCCGAAAAAAACGGAGGATGTACCGACGCAATATACACATTAAAACAGCTTGCAGAAAAAACGACAGAACATAATCAAAACTTATACATAGCCTTCATTGACCAGGAAAATGCATTCGACAGAGTAAAGAGACAACAGCTGTGGGAGATACTAACAACATACGGAGTAAGCCAACATCTAACCAACCTTATTAAAAGTCTCTACGTCAACTTCTGCAGCAGGGTCAGAACAGCAGCAGGCTACACAGACCACTTCGAAGTTAGATCAGGTGTAAGGCAGGAGTGGGTACTATCCCCCCTACTGTTTATTATATACATGGACCATATATGCAAGCTGGCCAACCCATCAGAGACAGAGGAGATCAACGAGCTTTTATTTGCAGGCGATCAGGCACTAATACATGAAACAATAGAAGACCTACAAGAACACTTAAACAAACTCAACATCTCAGGCACAAAATACAACATTAGAATCAACATCAACAAAACAGAAGTCATGAATGTCGCCAAAAATAAACAGAACATCAACATAACTATAGAAGGCAGACAACTAAAACAAGTAGAGGAATTCAAATACCTAGGAAGTCTAATGACAAACAATAATTCTCAAACACCAGAGATAGAATCAAGATGCAACAAAGCTTGTCAAATCATCGGACAGTTATCACCACTATTGTCCAACAAGGAAATAACTATGGAGGCAAAACGAGCACTATACAATACAATCTTCATCCCAACGTTGTGCTACCAATGCCAGACCTGGACCCTAGATGCAAGAACAATAAGAAAAAATAACCTCTACATAGATTAAATGTGTTAGACCAATGACAGGAAACAGTCTGAGAGATAAGATCAGAAATGAAGAACTAAGAAAAAAGCTAGAAATAGCCCTCGCCATAGAATATATAAGTAAACAACAGATAAAATGGGTTGGTCACGTGACAAGGCTGAAAGAACAAAACACAACACAACGAGTCTTCAACAAACGTTGTGAGAACTCCAGACCCAAGGGTCGGCCACGAAAAAGATGGGTCGATGGAATATTAGAAGCACTAGGAAACGTAACAGCAGCAGAGGCGAACATAAGAGCAAAAGACCGCAAATTATATCTCCCCTCGACGCTGAAAGGCAGATGAGGAAGGAAAAAAGAAGAGGAAGAAAGAAGATTGTTGTATCTAGTCCCTGATTTCTCGAACTATTTGTTGTATCTAGTCCCGGATTTCTCGAAATGATTGTTGTATCTTGTCCCGGATTTCTCGAACTGAATGTTGTATCTTGTCCCGGATTTCTCGAACTGATTTTTGTATCTTGTCCCGGATCTCTCGAACTGATTGTTGTATCTAGTCCCCGATTTCTCGAACTGATTGTTGTATCTAGTCCCCGATTTCTCGAACTGATTGTTGTATCTAGTCCCCGATTTCTCGAACTGATTGTTGTATCTAGTCCCCGATTTCTCGAACTGATTGTTGTATCTAGTCCTAGTTTTCTCGAACTGATTGTTGTATCTAGTCCCCGATTTCTCGAACTGATTGTTGTATCTAGTCCCCGATTTCTCGAACTGATTGTTGTATCTAGTCCCCGATTTCTCGAACTGATTGTTGTATCTAGTCCTAGATTTCTCGAACTAACTGTTGTATCTAGTCCCCGATTTCTCGAACTGATTGTTGTATCTAGTCCTAGATTTCTCGAACTGATTGTTGTATCTAGTCCTAGATTTCTCGAACTGATTGTTGTATCTAGTCCTAGATTTCTCGAACTGATTGTTGTATCTAGTCATAGATTTCTCGAACTGATTGTTGTATCTAGTCCTAGAATTCTCGAACTGATTGTTGTATCTAGTCCCCGATATTTCGAACTGATTGTTGTATCTAGTCCTAGATTTCTCGAACTGATTGTTGTATCTAGTCCTAGATTTCTCGAACTAACTGTTGTATCTAGTCCTAGTTTTCTCGAACTGATTGTTGTATCTAGTCCCCGATTTCTCGAACTAATTGTTGTATCTAGTCCTAGATTTTTCGAACTGATTGTTGTATCTAGTCCCTGATATTTCGAACTAATTGTTGTATCTAGTCCCCGATATTTCGAACTAATTGTTGTATCTAGTCCTAGATTTCTCGAACTGATTGTTGTATCTAGTCCTAGATTTCTCGAACTGATTGTTGTATCTAGTCCTAGATTTCTCGAACTGATTGTTGTATCTAGTCCTAGATTTCTCGAACTGATTGTTGTATCTAGTCCTAGATTTCTCGAACTGATTGTTGTATCTAGTCCTAGATTTCTCGAACTGATTGTTATATCTAGTCTCAAATTTCTCGAACTGATTGTTGTATCTAGCCCTAGATTTCTCGAACTGATTGTTGTATCTAGTCCTAGATTTCTCGAACTAATTGTTGTATCTAGTCCTAGATTTCTCGAACTGATTGGTGTATCTATCGTCGCCATCAATCTTTGTTCTGTTAGAAATGTTTGATCTTATCCAATGAGTCTATGCATGCCATCCTTGTTTCTTTTATAATTGTTTTGAAGAACCTGTTTTGAAATTCTTCAGTTTTCTCTTCTCAGCACATGTCTGACCTATATCCATCTTTTCTTCCCAATTGTAGGTGAGTTCGTTGATTGCATGACAATTTCTCTTATCTCAATATGAGTCTTGAATTCATTCCACTGTACACAGAGTATTATTCTTAGGCATGTGTCTTCAAAAGCGTTTAGTTTGTTCTAAACCTCTGTTGCTGTTTTCTAGTTTTGACATGCATAGTAGGGGTAGATAATATGTCTCTGAGTTGAATATTATAACTGTAGTTTTCTTGACCGTTTTAACTAGAGGTACATAAATTAATTATTCCACAATTACCATTATTTAATTCGTAAATCTTGGCCATCGTTCTTTTCTTTACGCCATTTTTCAAATAAATGCCTGGCATTTGTGTTGATATTTCTTTGTTGATATTAGAATAGTATTTGCCTATCGTTTTGATGTTTATAAATTTATTGTTTTGTACTTGATGAAGGCTTTTGAGAAAACGTTGTTGTTCGTCTCGTCTAATAGTTTAGCTTAAATGTACCATTTTATGATTATTTGATTCTTTAGTTCAGATCCGTTCTGAAAATTGCAAGTTTTATTTAGTGAAAACTCAACGAGCAATAGTCAACCATTGACAGAACAGCTGCATCTGCATGAGCACTATAATAAGCCTTTTGTAGCAGACATGCCGATGCCAGAACTCTTTTGTGTTGCCAAATGGTTGTATCAGACTCTAGCAAACAAGTTAGAAATGGCATGCCTCTTAAAACGATGGATTAAAGGAATAAAAAATAAGTAAAGAGCCCCCGTCACACCAAATGGCGTTTAGGGCATATGGGGTTAGTGGCCATACATTTTACAGACCTTCAGCACATGATTTTTGGGGTAATGTGGTCGGTATTACGCCCGTGCCGCTTTACTTTCCCTGAAAAAATCCGGTACCCACTTAAGGTTGGGTGAACCAGGAAGCCGTCGGTTGGGATCGAACCCTACCTCTTGTCCTTTGCAGTCCAGTTCACTAACCACTGAGCTATCGCGGCTCCCAAAACGATGGATTAGCAAAAAATTAAATGTTTTAAAGATGAGTCTATGTATGTTGCTTATTGTTTCCACGTCACAAAAATGAAATTAAAACTGCTATTCGTGCACAACTTGTTCCATTAACTTGTTTCAATTGTGATTTGTACGAATGTCGAACCAGTTGTTTGCCGAAATAAATAATGTACGAAGGTCGATTGGACTAATCCTTTCCAAACTGCAGGTAATTGTTTATTTAAACTTCTACAATGTTGCACGTACTCTTTTAGTGTGTAAACCAGTGGTTCCTACGTTGTTTGGCCCACCGGCCCTGTTGAGGAAAAATAAAATAGCTCACCCTCCCTTCTCGAACACTAATCTACGCAAACAGAACAATAATGCAGTGACTTATTTACGTTTCTAATATATTTCTATATTTGTAAATACGCATTACACAATACAATGACACATTTGTGGTTCTATTATAGTATCTATATTTTTATATACATATTGCACAATACAATGACACATTTGTGGTTCTATTATAGTATCTATATTTTTATATGCACATTACACAATACAATGACACATTTGTGGTTCTATTATAGTATCTATATTTTTATATACACATTACACAATACAATGACACATTTGTGGTTCTATTATAGTATCTATATTTTTATATACACATTACACAATACAATGACACATTTGTGGTTCTATTATAGTATCTATATTTTTATATACACATTACACAATACAATGACACATTTGTGGTTCTATTATAGTATCTATATTTTTATATACACATTACACAATACAATGACACATTTGTGGTTCTATTATAGTGTCTATATTTTTATATACACATTACACAATACAATGACACATTTGTGGTTCTATTATAGTATCTATATTTTTATATACACATTACACAATACAATGACACATTTGTGGTTCTATTATAGTATCTATATTTTTATATACATATTGCACAATACAATGACACATTTGTGGTTCTATTATAGTATCTATATTTTTATATACACATTACACAATACAATGACACATTTGTGGTTCTATTATAGTATCTATATTTTTATATACACATTACAAAATACAATGACACATTTGTGGTTCTATTATAGTATCTATATTTTTATATACACATTACACAATACAATGACACATTTGTGGTTCTATTATAGTGTCTTTATTTTTATATACACATTACACAATACAATGACACATTTGTGGTTCTATTATAGTATCTATATTTTTATATACACATTACACAATACAATGACACATTTGTGGTTCTATTATAGTGTCTATATTTTTATATACACATTACACAATACAATGACACATTTGTGGTTCTATTATAGTGTCTATATTTTTATATACACATTACACAATACAATGACACATTTGTGGTTCTATTATAGTATCTATATTTTTATATACACATTACACAATACAATGACACATTTGTGGTTCTATTATAGTATCTATATTTTTATATACATATTACACAATACAATGACACATTTGTGGTTCTATTATAGTATCTATATTTTTATATACACATTACACAATACAATGACACATTTGTGGTTCTATTATAGTATCTATATTTTTATATACACATTACACAATACACTGACACATTTGTGATTCTATTATAGTATCTATATTTTTATATGCACATTACACAATACAATGACACATTTGTGGTTCTATTATAGTATCTATATTTTTATATACACATTACACAATACAATGACACATTTGTGGTTCTATTATAGTATCTATATTTTTATATACACATTACACAATACAATGACACATTTGTGGTTCTATTATAGTGTCTATATTTTTATATACACATTACACAATACAATGACACATTTGTGGTTCTATTATAGTGTCTATATTTTTATATACACATTACACAATACAATGACACATTTGTGGTTCTATTATAGTATCTATATTTTTATATACACATTACACAATACAATGACACATTTGTGGTTCTATTATAGTGTCTATATTTTTACTTACAACCTACACAATACCGTGAAAAAAGATGGTGATGTCAGAAAAGAACATTTAAGCTTGAAACGATAAAATTATTTAGTAAAATCAACTATAAAAACATTCGCTCTGCACCCACAAAATTAAGATAATGAAAGGTAATATTAAAGTAAAAAAAGATCCTAATGAGAAGAGTGAACCTGCCGTGCTGTTATCAGTTTTTTTGTTAAAGTTTCGGCTCTAGTTTTATCAGCAACAATCTCCTTCTAAATCACCACGATTAGCTGTTTATACTTGGTTTCTTTCTCTTTGTTTTTTAGCTATCAGATATGTGATCACACTGAATCCACGTTCCACTAATTATGAGAATGGAAATGCAATCTACCACTTTTTTTTACTATCATCATCAAGTACTGGGCCTGCTGGCGTAGGTGATCATGTCTCTCCACAATTTTCGTTCTCGACAGTTATTTATCAATTCTGTTGTTGACCTTCTGCCAAGCCATTCTTTTGAGCTGTCTGGTATTTTTTCTATTTGCATTCCTCGATCTGTTCGTCTCTCAATTTTCCCAGTTGTTACAATATATTCCAACTGTTCTCTTCTCATTACATGGCCAAAAAAGGACGATTGTTTCTTCCTAATATTGGAAATTAGCTATCTTTTTGCTTTGGCCTCTTTCAGAACGTTTTCACTACTCTTCTTAGTTGTCCATGGTATTCTCAACATTCTTCTGTAAAACCACATTTCTATAGACTCCAGTGATTTTCTTGTTTGTTGTCCTCTTGTCCATGATTCACATCCATATGTTAAGACTGACTACATAACATTTAAGAACTCTTTTGCTTGTTTCTATTGTCAAAAATGGATTGCACAGTATCTTCCTCATTTTTTGGAAGCTGCTTTTTCCTGAGCAAATCTATACCTCACCTCTTTTGTACATCTTCCGTCTGAGGTTAACAAAGTTCCCAAATATTTAAATTTATTTACCTGCTTTTTTTTTTACTATAGTACATTAAAAAAAAGTAAAGTTCTCCGTCACGCCAAGTGGCGTATAGGGAATATGGTGTTAGTGACCATACATTTTAAAGACATTCAGCACATGATTTTTTGGGGTAATGTGGTCGGTATTACACCCGTGTCGCTTTACTTTCCCAGAAAAAACCCGGTACCCATATAAGGCTGGGTGAACCCGGAAGCCGTCGGTTGGGATCGAACCCTACCTCTTGTCCTTTGTAGTCCAGTTCACTAATCACTGAACTATCGCGGCTCCCCTACTATAGTATATTGTTCAGGACAAAGTTTTGGTATCTGCTTTTTAAAAGCCGGAATTATTGTTAGCAGTATTTAAACTCAATTCCTCATTTATTGTTACTAGTAATAGTTCTCCTATTATTGTTTTATGTGTTTGCACTTGAAAAAGTGTCCAAAACCTATGTCAATTTCAGGAATATTTTTCAGTCTAGAAATTAGAATGAACAATCTCCAAATGTTTACATCAGGTAAGTATTGCGTTCTTTTCCCGCTGATGAATTTAGATACCGCTGAATTCCTTTGTTCCTAAATTACATTTTTGTGTAAGAAATTGCGATAAACCTGAAAGTCTTTTGATTAAATTCAGCTCATGAACTTAAGACGTAGATGTGTTTTATTACATTGATGAAACAAGTCTGTCTAATTAGTTTTACCATTTATGAAATCAATCAAATTCACCTGTAAAAATATCATCTTCATTTTCCAGGAACTCTATTACTACAAAGAGTTTATAAAACGTTTTCAATCCGGCAACTTTTAATAACCAACACACTTTTGCCGGAAGCTACAAGTGATTGAATTCTTCTTGATTTTCAATATTAAGATGCACAAACAGTTTTTCCTTTTAATGAATTGGTTCTGAATTTGTTGATTGCTTCAATAACATAATGTAATGGTCTTTGAAAAAGCTCACTCAGATTTTGGCGGCTAATTGTCATTGCTGAATGGACATAGTTTACTGCTAATACATAATCTATCTATCTATTTATTGACCTTTCGAGCCGTTGCCGGCCCATAGGGCATAGACCCAGATACATTTTCTCTTATCTAAATTTGTATTCTAACAGTTTTCAATCCTTGTAAAAATCGTTTATCAAATCTCGCCATTTGCCTCTGTTCTGTGCAAGCAACTCTATCTCGTTGAGGGAGCCGGTTGCTGCTGCTTTTGCCTCTCTGATCAATGTTCTACTTAGGGCCTCTCTGGGTCGGCCTCTTTTCCTCTTACCTGTTGTTTCCCACAATACATATTACAACCACTTTTTTAATGCAAGAAGACCCGTGCATCGTCATCGATGCACATTCACTAGCAATGGACAAAGATATTACGCATCAGCATTCCTTTTTCTATGAGAAAAAAAAACAACTCTTCTAAAACATGACACCTCGATTCTGTTTTAACGTCAGTTGGCGCAATTTTAGCAAAAAAAATAATTCTTGGCAATTTTGTAATATTCTTTAATGAATCGTACGTATACAAGAGGTAAGGTTTCATTTCCAGACAGAATAGAATTACCAAAGTTGTGCAGAGAACTGGAATGTTTTTAAATACTCACAAAATGAACCTTCAACATCTTCAGCCATTTCATCAGTTCCTCTTGGCATTGTATTATTGTTCAAGGAAAGATAATTGGTTTTATCAGACGCTGGCTTGTGTAGCATAGTGCGTATTACTCCACCTATAGTAGGTAGGAAAGAGGAGTAAGACAGGGATGCATCCTATCATCAAGCATGTTCAATCTATACACAGCAAATCTTTAAAAACATCATAGAGATGCCAGGCCTACAAATTAATGGAAAGGTAATCAATAACCTCATGAAAAGACTAAAGTCATGAAAAGTTTAATTCCAACAAGTGACAAAATATACATGGAAAACAAACCAGTAGAAGAGATCGATCACTTTATCTATCTTGGAAGTCACATTGATCGAGAAGGGGATACGAGCAAAAAATTAGAATCAGACTGGCTAAAGCAGCAATGTCTTTCAGAAGCCTTGAAAAGTTGTGGAAATCAAAACTCATTAGCACAAACACAAAACTTAGGCTATTCAAATCAAATGTACTATCAACCCTTACGTATGCGTGTGAAAGCTGGAAAACAACAAGAGATATAGAAACAAAGTTGAACGCATTCGAAAATAAATGTCTAAGGAAAATACTTGGTATAGAATGGAACGAATTCAAAACAAACGAGGAAATTAGAGAAATCGCCAATCAACCACTAATATCTTCAGTAATAAAGAAAAGACGATGGTCATACGTTGGACATGTGATGAGAAGAGATAATAATCGAATAGCAAAGCAAGCCTTCATATGGGAAACAACAGGTAAAAGAAAAAGAGGAAGACCCAGGGAGACACTGAGAAGAACATTGATGAGAGAGGCAAGAGCAGCAGGAATCGGCTCCCTCAATGAGATAGAACTGCTTGCACAGAACAGAGACAGATGGCGAGATTTGATAAAATATCTTTAAAAGAAAACTGCTAGAACAAAAATTCATATAGGAGAAGGTGTATCTTGGTCTACTCCCTATGGGCCGGTTACGGCTCGAAAGGTCAATAGATAGATAGAATCAAAAACCTAAGATATACTGATGATACTGTACTACTAGCAGAAAATCATAAAGATCTACAACAATTACTTAATGAAATAAACATGATAAGCAAAAAATATGGACTAGATATGAATATCAAAAAGACGAAAACTATGATCATAAACAAAGAGAATACTCAAAACCCACAAATTGATATCAAAATTGACTGGATAGACCTGGAGACAGTTCAGAACTACAACCACCTTGGACATACTATAACCAGTGATGGAAAATGTACAACTGAAATAAACAAAAGAATAGGAATGGCAAAAAGTAATTTTAATGCCACGAAGAGCATACTAACATCAAAACAAATAACACCAGGGCTAAAACTAAGAATACCAAAATGATACATCTTCTCAATGTTCCTATATGGTGCAGAAACATGGACATTAGACAAGAAAACAGAACAGAAAATTGAAGCCTTTGAAATGTGGATATATAGAATAGGTAGAATTGGATGGAAGGAATAGAAAACAAACGACGAAGTCTTAAAACAACTAAAAATAAAAAGAGAACTACTAAACACAATTCAAACAAGAGAAATGAGATTTTGGGCCATGTTAAAAGACACAACAGCCTACTAAAAGTAATTCTGGAGGGGAAAATACAAGGTAAAAGAGGCAGAGGCAGACCAAGACTAACATGGACGAGTGACATCAAAAGATGGACAAATCAGCCTATGACAATCTGCACCATCAAAGCAAGAGACAGAGCAGAATGGCGCTCCATGGTAGTCAACCTTCGTTGCGGAGACGGCACTTGATGATAGTAGGTAGAGTTAGTCTTTCACCAATAGTGATTTTCCACATTTAACAACCAGTAATGAAATGTAAGGAGCACGTATTGTTGTTATCTTGTGTGGATGTTATTGAGAAGAATCTTGCTAATGTCAGCTACGTGTCGTCATTTTGTGTCGATGTTATTGTGAAGAATATTGCCAATGTCAGCTACGTGTCGTCATCTTGTGTGGATGTTATTGTGAAGAATGTTGCTAATGTCAGCTACGTGTCGTCATCTTGTGTGGATGTTATTGTGAAGAATGTTGCTAATGTCAGCTACGCGTCGTCATCTTGTGTGGATGTTATTGTGAAGAATGTTACCAATGTCAGCTACGCGTCGTCATCTTGTGTGGATGTTATTGTGAAGAATGTTGCTAATGTCAGCTACGCGTCGTCATCTTGTGTGGATGTTATTGTGAAGAATGTTGCTAATGTCAGCTACGCGTCGTTATCTTGTGTGGATGTTATTGTGAAGAATCTTGCTAATGTCAGCTACGTGTCGTCATTTTGTGTCGATGTTATTGTGAAGAATGTTGCCAATGTCAGCTACGTGTCGTCATCTTGTGTGGATGTTATTGAGAAGAATCTTGCTAATGTCAGCTACGCGTTGTCATCTTGTGTGGATGTTATTGTGAAGAATGTTACCAATGTCAGCTACGCGTCGTCATCTTGTGTGGATGTTATTGTGAAGAATGTTGCTAATGTCAGCTACGCGTCGTCATCTTGTGTGGATGTTATTGTGAAGAATGTTGCTAATGTCAGCTACGCGTCGTCATCTTGTGTGGATGTTATTGTGAAGAATGTTGCTAATGTCAGCTACGCGTCGTCATCTTGTGTGGATGTTATTGTGAAGAATGTTGCTAATGTCAGCTACGCGTCGTCATCTTGTGTGGATGTTATTGTGAAGAATGTTGCTAATGTCAGCTACGCGTCGTCATCTTGTGTGGATGTTATTGTGATGAATGTTGCTAATGTCAGCTACGCGTCGTCATCTTGTGTGGATGTTATTGTGAAGAATGTTCCCAACGTCAGCTATCTCATTATATCTTAATATCTGGAGACCAGTGGTAAAGCCACGGGGGAACAACGGATTTAAAGTGTACAATTTTCACCGACGGTTTTTGGCAGGTTTCAAACCTGGTACCTCCCTGTCCAGATGTCGACACCTAACCACACAGTCCCTCAACCTACGTCTTATAAAAGTCATAATAATGTTCTCTTATTTCTGGAGTTGAATTACTCCACTATGTCCTCCTTCACTGAGAAGGAGAGTTCCTCAATTTCTTTACTCTTCTCCCAGTTTAGTTCCTGAGTTCTTCGTTGTTCAGCTCATTCTTGTGGTCTTCACCACCTCCTCCACGTACTTATCGTCACTCCCATAACCATGGACCTCCACAGGGACACAATATCATCGACTACTACAGCCTCTATCGTCGTATCATCGACTACCTCAGCCTCTCACAGAATTTGAGAATCCAAATGTCTGGAATTTTGCGTAAAAAAGCCAAAGTAGCAACATGAACTAACAAACGTTTAAAATATCTTCACTCCAACGTTTTGTTACCTTGACATGACCCCGACGCTAGACACACTAACAATAAGAAAAATAAACACTACATAAATTAAATATGTTAGACGCATAACAGGAAACTGCTTGAGATATGAAATCATAAATTAAGAAATGAAAATACAGTTTTCGTCAAATTTCTCTTTAAAATTTTCTTAATTAAATACATAAAGAGACAAATGGTTTGGGCCACGTGATGATAAGATAGAAATAGCAACATACAACAATCTTCCATAAACGCTGTGAGAACACAAGATCCAATGGCTGAAATAGCAACATACAACAATCTTCCATAAACGCTGTGAGAACACAAGATCCAATGGCTGACCAAGGGAATACAAAAACATGGATTGATAAAATATTAGAAACACAATAAAACATGACAGGTAAAAATAACATCCAAATTTCAGGGCAAAATGCGAATACTGAATCGAAATTTGTATTAGTTTGTAATGTATGAATTGCTAGTTGTAAGAGTAGAAAGGCGTACGAATACCGGGTAAAGGTAAAGGTCAAGTACGAGACTTGAACCGGCGTCTTAGCACGCGAGTTTACACCCATATGTGCACGGCCGCCTATCCAGAAATGTTCGGAGATTTCTGTATAGTGTCGCCTCAAGCATCGAAATTCAGATGTGAGGCAACATTCCTCACCTTCCCAAGGTGATACCCTGGTACCCATTTCTGCCAACGGCAGGGTCAACCGTGGGGATATATATATATATATATATATATATATATATATATATATATATATATAAGCATTTGATAGTATTCATAGAGATTCTTTGTGGAAAATTCTGAAGCAATATGGCTTACCATCAAAAATCATAAATATTATCAAAGACATGTATGATGGTTACACATTTGCAGTTCGAACAGAGGAAGGACTGAGCGAATGTTTCCCAATAGAAACTGGGGTTAAACAAGGATGTATTTTATCGCCCTTGTTATTTGAAATTGTTATGGACTTCAAAATGAAGAAATGCTGCACTGGTAATAAAGGCATCGAATGGATACAAGGAGACCATTTGGAGGACCTCGACTTTGCTGATGACATAGTTCTCATCAGCAGTCAGATAAAAACGATGCAGGAAAACACAAATGAACTATCATCAATAGCCAGCAAAATTGGGCTTGAGGTCAATCATGAAAAGACTAAAGTCATGAAAAGTTTAATTCCAACAAGTGACAAAATATACATGGAAAACAAACCAGTAGAAGAGATCGATCACTTTATCTATCTTGGAAGTCACATTGATCGAGAAGGGGATACGAGCAAAGAAATTAGAATCAGACTGGCTAAAGCAGCAATGTCTTTCAGAAGCCTTGAAAAGTTGTGGAAATCAAAACTCATTAGCACAAACACAAAACTTAGGCTATTCAAATCAAATGTACTATCAACCCTTACGTATGCGTGTGAAAGCTGGAAAACAACAAGAGATATAGAAACAAAGTTGAACGCATTCGAAAATAAATGTCTAAGGAAAATACTTGGTATAGAATGGAACGAATTCAAAACAAACGAGGAAATTAGAGAAATCGCCAATCAACCCCTAATATCTTCAGTAATAAAGAAAAGACGATGGTCATACGTTGGACATGTGATGAGAAGAGATAATAATCGAATAGCAAAGCAAGCCCTCATATGGGAAACAACAGGTAAAAGAAAAAGAGGAAGACCCAGGGAGACACTGAGAAGAACATTGATGAGAGAGGCAAGAGCAGCAGGAATCGGCTCCCTCAATGAGATAGAACTGCTTGCACAGAACAGAGACAGATGGCGAGATTTGATAAAATATCTTTAAAAGAAAACTGCTAGAACAAAAATTCATATAGGAGAAGGTGTATCTTGGTCTACGCCCTATGGGCCGGTTACGGCTCGAAAGGTCAATAGATAGATAGAATCAAAAACCTAAGATATACTGATGATACTGTACTACTAGCAGAAAATCATAAAGATCTACAACAATTACTTAATGAAATAAACATGATAAGCAAAAAATATGGACTAGATATGAATATCAAAAGACGAAAACTATGATCATAAACAAAGAGAATACTCAAAACCCACAAATTGATATCAAAATTGACTGGATAGACCTGGAGACAGTTCAGAACTACAACCACCTTGGACATACTATAACCAGTGATGGAAAATGTACAACTGAAATAAACAAAAGAATAGGAATGGCAAAAAGTGATTTTAATGCCACGAAGAGCATACTAACATCAAAACAAATAACACCAGGGCTAAAACTAAGAATACCAAAATGATACATCTTCTCAATGTTCCTATATGGTGCAGAAACATGGACATTAGACAAGAAAACAGAACAGAAAATTGAAGCCTTTGAAATGTGGATATATAGAATAGGTAGAATTGGATGGAAGGAATAGAAAACAAACGACGAAGTCTTAAAACAACTAAAAATAAAAAGAGAACTACTAAACACAATTCAAACAAGAGAAATGAGATTTTGGGCCATGTTAAAAGACACAACAGCCTACTAAAAGTAATTCTGGAGGGGAAAATACAAGGTAAAAGAGGCAGAGGCAGACCAAGACTAACATGGACGAGTGACATCAAAAGATGGACAAATCAGCCTATGACAATCTGCACCATCAAAGCAAGAGACAGAGCAGAATGGCGCTCCATGGTAGTCAACCTTCGTTGCGGAGACGGCACTTGATGATAGTAGGTAGAGTTAGTCTTTCACCAATAGTGATTTTCCACATTTAACAACCAGTAATGAAATGTAAGGAGCACGTATTGTTGTTATCTTGTGTGGATGTTATTGAGAAGAATCTTGCTAATGTCAGCTACGTGTCGTCATTTTGTGTCGATGTTATTGTGAAGAATATTGCCAATGTCAGCTACGTGTCGTCATCTTGTGTGGATGTTATTGTGAAGAATGTTGCTAATGTCAGCTACGTGTCGTCATCTTGTGTGGATGTTATTGTGAAGAATGTTGCTAATGTCAGCTACGCGTTGTCATCTTGTGTGGATGTTATTGTGAAGAATGTTACCAATGTCAGCTACGCGTCGTCATCTTGTGTGGATGTTATTGTGAAGAATGTTGCTAATGTCAGCTACGCGTCGTCATCTTGTGTGGATGTTATTGTGAAGAATGTTGCTAATGTCAGCTACGCGTCGTTATCTTGTGTGGATGTTATTGTGAAGAATCTTGCTAATGTCAGCTACGTGTCGTCATTTTGTGTGGATGTTATTGTGAAGAATGTTGCCAATGTCAGCTACGTGTCGTCATCTTGTGTGGATGTTATTGTGAAGAATGTTACCAATGTCAGCTACGTGTCGTCATTTTGTGTGGATGTTATTGTGAAGAATGTTGCCAATGTCAGCTACGTGTCGTCATTTTGTGTGGATGTTATTGTGAAGAATGTTACCAATGTCAGCTACGTGTCGTCATTTTGTGTGGATGTTATTGTGAAGAATGTTACCAATGTCAGCTACGTGTCGTCATTTTGTGTGGATGTTATTGTGAAGAATGTTGCCAATGTCAGCTACGTGTCGTCATCTTGTGTGGATGTTATTGAGAAGAATCTTGCTAATGTCAGCTACGCATTGTCATCTTGTGTGGATGTTATTGTGAAGAATGTTACTAATGTCAGCTACGCGTTGTCATCTTGTGTGGATGTTATTGTGAAGAATCTTGCTAATGTCAGCTACGCGTTGTCATCTTGTGTGGATGTTATTGTGAAGAATGTTACCAATGTCAGCTACGCGTCGTCATCTTGTGTGGATGTTATTGTGAAGAATGTTGCTAATGTCAGCTACGCGTCGTCATCTTGTGTGGATGTTATTGTGAAGAATGTTGCTAATGTCAGCTACGCGTCGTCATCTTGTGTGGATGTTATTGTAAAGAATGTTGCTAATGTCAGCTACGCGTCGTCATCTTGTGTGGATGTTATTGTGATGAATGTTGCTAATGTCAGCTACGCGTCGTCATCTTGTGTGGATGTTATTGTGAAGAATGTTCCCAACGTCAGCTATCTCATTATATCTTAATATCTGGAGACCAGTGGTAAAGCCACGGGGGAACAAGGGATTTAAAGTGTACAATTTTCACCGACGGTTTTTGGCAGGTTTCAAACCTGGTACCTCCCTGTCCAGATGTCGACACCTAACCACACAGTCCCTCAACCTACGTCTTATAAAAGTCATAATAATGTTCTCTTATTTCTGGAGTTGAATTACTCCACTATGTCCTCCTTCACTGAGAAGGAGAGTTCCTCAATTTCTTTACTCTTCTCCCAGTTTAGTTCCTGAGTTCTTCGTTGTTCAGCTCATTCTTGTGGTCTTCACCACCTCCTCCACGTACTTATCGTCACTCCCATAACCATGGACCTCCACAGGGACACAATATCATCGACTACTACAGCCTCTATCGTCGTATCATCGACTACCTCAGCCTCTCACAGAATTTGAGAATCCAAATGTCTGGAATTTTGCGTAAAAAAGCCAAAGTAGCAACATGAACTAACAAACGTTTAAAATATCTTCACTCCAACGTTTTGTTACCTTGACATGACCCCGACGCTAGACACACTAACAATAAGAAAAATAAACACTACATAAATTAAATATGTTAGACGCATAACAGGAAACTGCTTGAGATATGAAATCATAAATTAAGAAATGAAAATACAGTTTTCGTCAAATTTCTTCTTTAAAATTTTCTTAATTAAATACATAAAGAGACAAATGGTTTGGGCCACGTGATGATAAGATAGAAATAGCAACATACAACAATCTTCCATAAACGCTGTGAGAACACAAGATCCAATGGCTGAAATAGCAACATACAACAATCTTCCATAAACGCTGTGAGAACACAAGATCCAATGGCTGACCAAGGGAATACAAAAACATGGATTGATAAAATATTAGAAACACAATAAAACATGACAGGTAAAAATAACATCCAAATTTCAGGGCAAAATGCGAATACTGAATCAAAATTTGTATTAGTTTGTAATGTATGAATTGCTAGTTGTAAGAGTAGAAAGGCGTACGAATACCGGGTAAAGGTAAAGGTCAAGTACGAGACTTGAACCGGCGTCTTAGCACGCGAGTTTACACCCATATGTGTGTAATGTGTGTGGCCGCCTATCCAGAAAGAGGAAGACCCAGGGAGACACTGAGAAGAACATTGATGAGAGAGGCAAGAGCAGCAGGAATCGGCTCCCTCAATGAGATAGAACTGCTTGCACAGAACAGAGACAGATGGCGAGATTTGATAAAATATCTTTAAAAGAAAACTGCTAGAACAAAAATTCATATAGGAGAAGGTGTATCTTGGTCTACGCCCTATGGGCCGGTTACGGCTCGAAAGGTCAATAGATAGATATATATATATATATATATATATATATATATATATATATATATATATATATATATATATATATATATTTTTTTTTTTTTTTTTTTTCCCCAACCACGAGCAGAATTCACACTGCTCCAACCGGGAATTGAACACAGGTTGTCCGAACGTCGGTAGTCCAGTCGGGTGGTTTTCCCAACTCGGCTACCGAGGTCCCCAAATATCGGGAATACCACGAATACCGGGACTACAGTGTATCAAGATATTTGAATTCATGAACTTATTTTAGTTATCTTTATGCTAATGTCCTAACCTAATAAACTCCCAAAACGCAATCGCATTGCGAAAATGCAGAAATGGGCAGGAGAAAAATCAGGTTGATGCAACAAAGGGCAAAGTTATCTTTCCTGTGAACAAACAACATACAAGGGACGTAACTTGATTATTTATCATTGGATGTGTAGAACGGAACGCAGCGCAAGTTAGGGGATATAAATCGATGAAAGAGAGATTATGAAGACATACATTGGAAAATGAGAGTGGACGGGTAACGTAAGGGACAAAAAAAACACATCCAATCGGTCTGTCTATCTGCTGGTAAAGAATGAATAGATAAAATATACATATGACATATGTTGGCTAACAATTAAAAATAAGAGAGCTTTTTTTTAAAAAAAAACAATTAGGTTTTTAAAAAATATGTACGAAAAATAATTTAAAAAACGAATCTTCTTCCATCGTTATTTTCTTTCTCATCAGACAGCACAATAAAGAGCTTCCACTGTATCTTTTTCTTACGAGTGCTCTATAGATCCAGGTAGGGTTCGATCCCAACCGACGGCTCCGGTTCACCCAGCCTTTAATGGGTACCGGATTTTTTTCTGCGAAAGGAAAGCGGCACGAGCGTAATACCGACCACATTACCCCAAAAATCATGTGTCGAAGGTCTGTACAATTTATGGTCACTAACACCATATTCCCTATACGCCACTTGGCGTGACGGTGGGTACTTTACTTACTTTTACTCTATAGATCCACAGTTCTGTTTCTTAGTACCTAACAACGTCGAGAGAAAGATAGAGCGTTGCTGACAAAGCTCTTCGGTTTGCTCTACATGTAGTCACTTATGTGTATTTTAATATTTTTCTAATCATTTTGGAAGCTATTGCTTTCTTCTTTGTAATTATTGTATGTTCTTATTAAAGCCTTTCATTGATGCGATTCTATGAAAGGAAAATGATTTTTTTTAAACTTCTAATTCTAGTTGGTCGCAAGCCTCTTTATCTAATATTTTCATTTCCAATTTCCTCATTTTCTTATCTTCAGTTCCTTCTAACATTTCTTTGTAGAAGTATTATCTTTCATGTGTCATTTGCTGTTAATTTATGTGCTTGACACTCAGAACAGAAGTACAGTGTTGCATATTTATCTTTAAAAAAAAACAACCAATCTTCACATGTTTAATTATTATAATTGATGTTCATTTAGTTTACTTTATGCTTTTTGTTTCATATTTTAATTCCTATTTTCCTGGCCATAGCAAGTGCCAGTCGAGCTGCAGCTTTTAATTAGAAACTGGCGATGGATTGGATACCCACTTAGAAAACCTTATAGCATATAGGACTTTACATGGAACCCACAGGGGAAGAGAAAGACAGGAATGACGAAGGATTAAGTGGATAGGTGCAGTCATAGAAATCATTATGATTAGTGACCTAGACTGGAGAGAAATAAAGAAAATGTTCAGTAATAAGGTTATAGTTATAGTTAGTCGAAGGTCCCGGTATCACAGCAAGCGAATTAAAATCCATAATTGCTCAACTGCCCGTGCCAGTGTGAACTTCCGAATTAACATCTCATCTCATTGAAGGATCCAAGCAAAGAATGGCAACTGCAGTCTCCATCATAGCAGCCACATCACACGCCAAAAGAGATAAGATGTAGCCGCACCGAAAGTGAACGCAATTGAACTGTCCTTCTTCATACGATATTATCAATCATAGTAAGCAATCGGAATATCGAATCACGATCCGGATGAAAAACACAGCTCATGGTGTGCACAGAGCACTATATTCAGTAGCTCCTGCTAGAATAGGGATGTGTGGATAGACCTTGTCCGTGGCTTTTGCTTTTTAAAAAATGTCTAAAGCGCTTTGATTAATTGATGGGATTAAATGTATAAGTATTGCCCCCTATACATAGGCATGAGAAGGACAATGTGGCCCACATCCACCTCCCAGGAAGAGAAACTAAACGAGGCAATCGAATCACTTAAACAGACAGCTGCCTTCATAAGAGAGTCTGGAGTCTTAGTCTGAAAGCCACGATCGCAGAAAAAGAAGACGTATCAATATTTCATATTAAAGGATCAGCTATTGGTTTGAAAATACATTCATAGTAATCCCTTATTTAATCGTTGTCTTCACTAAGAATTAAGCTCTGTGTTGTATTTGATTGATAGATTCTAGACGTTGACCAACTACAAACGTACCAGATTTAACACATTCCAATCCCTCTATACACCGTACATCTCAATGTTGAGTGGTACTTTTTATCGTGTGGAATGACACTTCTCTATCTCTCTTGTAGGACTTCTCAGTGTATTGTCTGTCACTTCTCAGTGTATTGTCTGTCACTTCTCAGTGTATTGTCTGTCACTTCTCAGTGTATTGTCTGGTCACTTCTCAGTGTATTGTCTGTCACTTCTCGGTGTATTGTCTGGCACTTCTCTGTGTATTGTATGTGTATTGTATGGCAATTCTCAGGGTAATGTCTGCACTTCTCGATGTACTGTCTGGCACTTCCAAGTGTACTGTCTGCCACTTCTTAGTGCACTGTCTGACACTTCTGAATGTACTCTCTGGTACTTCTCAGTGCACTCTCTGGCACTTCTCAGTGTACTGTCTGGCAGAACAACGAGGAAATGAACCTAGAATCAGCGAGTAGACGAGCATACTATCCACTTTGTTGCTTCGTATTCATCGAGTCAGGTACCAATTTCTTTCCATTTCTTCTTCGTCGATTGACGAATGTAGACTGACATTGACCCGTTAATATATCAAAACCAAGCCAGTGCTCTAAACACTACAACACTGCCATTTTATTTGAGATGTTCATAAAACGATTGGTAACGGCAATTATCCAGCCTTACTTATGCGTGTGAGCTCCAGAGCTGGAAGTTGTCAGCGACCCACAGCTGATGGCTTGCACCAGGATCGGTGAACCAGAACCATCCAGACCCTGCTCCACCTCTCCGCGGTGCCTCTAGTAACATACTAACCTGTCTAGACTGGCAAAGCAACCAGGGATCGAAGAGGGAAGACAACCCGGTACTAAAAAATGTCGTGCTGTAGTCGGATGTGTTGGGCCGAAAGGCGCAGATATCACAGTTATACTGCAAACCACAACACGACGCAGACACGCCCACTTAGCGTCATTTTTATGGACGGGTGATGAAGAGGAATATTCTAGTCTACCAGAATGCTCTGGAAAACTTTAGTCAATGGGCGAACGCAAGCAAGCAAGCACTTATGCGTGTGTAAGCTGGAAAATGACAAAGGAAATTGAGAAAAAAAAATCAACTCATTGAAGACAAATGCCTAAGAAAGATACTTTGCATTAAGTGGAATGAGTTATTAAGTGGAAGACTAATGCTTAAATAAGAGAATGACCATGCAACCATTTATCTCGTCTACTCTTTAGAAAAAATGGACGTATGTCGGGCAGACATTTAGATGAAATGACCAGAGAAATGCAAAGCAGGATCTCAAATGGGAATCAGCACGGCAGAGGAAAAGAGGTCGACCACGAAAAACACTGAAAAGAACTCTAACAAAAGAGGCAAGGTTGGGAGGCATAGATTCACTCTAAATAACTGAACAGCACGCAAAGAATAGAGGCAAATAGTGGGAGACTCTACGAGCTCCATGTTTTGTCTAACGGCGCTGAAGGATCACGAATGAAAAAAAATCAAGAATGACAATTGAAAAAAAAAAATAGCCAAAATGTGGAATTTGTAATAATGTAAATTCTGGCTCCTAAAATCATCAATGGCTGAGAAATTAGTGCATACCATACAGACCAGAAAGGTCCTGGTTCGATCCCAATATGAGGTGAGCTTTCTTTCCCGGCCGACACGGTTTCAGGGCTCAATCAGCCTCGGAAAATTCCAACCATCAATAAATACGAGGTGGCGTGACATCAACCACATCACCAATACGATATGTTGTTGGTCATTGAAAAATATGGACACTAACTCCATTTCCCCACACGTTTTAAGGCATCAATGGAAGCTTATGAAACTTAACATGTAAACTAGATCAAATTATAAAGTTATACTTGTGCAACAGTAACAAGGAAGGTAACAGGTTGCTAAAAATTGTGGTTTTTTTATATTTTGGAGCGAGGGTGGAAATTCAGAAATAATGCATAACTCATGACATACAACATGCTAGGACGAATTAAACTTTACGTCGGAGCATGGAGGACGTGTCTATTCTGCTCATTGTTTATGTATATGCATTTATATGCATAATAAAGTACAGGAAATCCCATGAGCGGAACGAACGAACTGCTTTTTGTTCGTGGTCATAGCTTCATGTTAGACATAGACGATCAGCTTCAAATAAAAGCAAGGGAACAAATGGATGGGTTGTGGAAAAAATTAATGAAATAGCAGCTGATAGAAGTGCTTGAATAATTGTACGTTGCATTTATTATTGGCAGATCTCGGGCTATAATTCAGTACAACATATGTGGAAATAAACAAATCACTTTTCCCTGTAGCGAAAGTATTTGAAGACTGTCTGTCTGTTGTCTACTTGTTGTCTGTCTGTCTGTCTGTCTGTCTGCCTTCTTGCCTGCCTGCCTGTCTGTCTGTCTGTCTGTTTGTCTGCCTTTCTATCTGTCCTTCCTGTTCTGTCTTTCTGTCTGTCCTGTCTGTATGTTTGTCTACTTGTCTGTCTGTCTGTCTGTCTGTCTGTCTGCCTGCTTGCCTGTCTGTCTGCCTTTCTATCTGTCCTTCCTGTTCTGTCTGTCTGTCTGTTTGCTCGCCTGCCTCTCTACCTACATACCAGTATGTCTATCCGCCCATTTTATTTTTCTAATTATACTTTGTTGCTAACTTTAACAACTATTTTAAGATGCATTGAACAGACCAATCAAGCGAATGACCATCTGAACAACCAACGAATCGATCAACGCAACCACCAAAAATCCAACCAACCATAGGACCAACAAACCAAAGGATCAACTAACCAACCAACCATTTATTTATGCAGCTAACCAACAAACGAATCAAATTAGCCGGTTCGTGAATCAGTGGTTGCCTGTATTTCCTGCACCACAGAAAGAAGACAAGAAAGAGAACTCCGCTTATGTCCCTTTACGGTAAAGGCACAGGCAATTAATGTCATTATTACATTTTTTTTTCCTTTCTGTTTTTTTTTTAAGCTACCAAAAAAGTCAAAGTCCCAAAGACGGTTAAAAAGTGTGGAATCCGTGTAAGGCTGGGTGAACCAAGAAACCGTTCATCAATACGAACACAAATTCTTGTACTCAATAGACCAATTCACTAACCACTGAATAAAAAGAAAAACAGGAAACAAGGATAAGATTGCAGCTTTACGTAATAAGGGATAACGCAGTAACAAAACAACGTTGCGTTGTAGGCCTTCTTCAGCTGTAACAATAGACACAACATCGATGTATATGGATACACAAGCAAATATTTCTCTAAGTCGGTTTTCTTCTATGTAGCTCGATTTTCTCTTGTTTAAATTAACATTCTCCTGTCTAAATCATCTTTCTACTGTCTTGCCGTGTTATTTTTTCTTTGTTAGTAGTCGGATTATCTTCATCGCATTCTGGACAATTGTGCATGAGTGCTCAGATCGCTTCCTCAAGAAATATTGCAACCTGAAACGCCTGAGGAATGAAGCTCTACTTGTTATCTCCTTGACTGTAACTGTCAATTATAGTGGATAGTTTCATGTTGTTCCTTACTCTCATTGTAGCTCTCTTGAATTTAGACAACAACCTTCTTGATTTGAAGATCCCCTGTTTAGTTCGACTTTCCCCTGTTTATTTCAACTTTCTCCTTTCTAGCTCGGCTTATCCCTAATTCGACTTTTCCTTGTCTAGTTCGACTTTTCCCTGTCTGACTTGTTTTTGTTTCCCGGTGTATTTCTTTCCACAGTATGTTTCAACTGTACTCTGTCCACCATGACTTTCTTCGACTTTCCTCTCTTTAGTGCGGCTTCTTTCTACCTCTAGAAATGATTCTTTCGGATTGTTTCTATCTAACTTAATTTTTCAGTTTACGTCAACATCCACATGGATGTTCCTCGTCCTGAACATTTTATTTTCCCCACTGATTTCTTGAAATAACGGGCTCTAAATTGTGAGTCTTTATTTGACCTATTTAACAAAAAGAGGAGTGAGACAGGGATTCACCCTATCACCAAGACGATCTCCCAATCACAACTGACACCATTCTCACAACACTTGAAAGGTCACACTGCTCCTGGTCCAGATGGTGTTCGGTACGACGACAAGTAATTGTGTGGATCTATGCACAATATATATATATAAACACATACACATACACACACACGCAGGCAAACACACACACACACACACACACACATATATATAAAATTAATGGTGCATTGCTCTGTGAGATATTTTTTTTAAGATTACAAAAACTTCTTTTTAATCGTCTACCTCATGATGTCACCTCATAGTCCGCCATCAAAAGGTAGTTAAGCGCTAATGCGAACCACCAATCCCCATGAACACCCATCTTCGCCATAGTGCCTTTATGTTTTGATTGCCTTCTCTCTTCGATCTCTACCTGTCTGGCCAGGCTGGTTAGTTTGTTTTCAGGGGCACGTCTGGGAGGTGGAGTAGTGTTTGAATCTTGTTCGCCGATCATGACGCAAGTAGTCATCTGTGTGTTGCTGACAGCTAGCGCCGGGTGTGTTAACCGCCACAACAAAACCCCAATATCGCTACAATATCGGCCTTTTAATTATCATACACGGAATGTTGGAAAGTTTCCAAGAAAATTCTTTGGCATCGCTGTGTGTACTTGTGATTGTGTGAGCTAATTCAATAAACGAAACTGATATCTAACATCATTATTCATTATTGTGGGCTTAGTACAATCGACAAATGTGCATTAATGGAGAGCTTAAAAGATTAGCTTAGACATGTTTATTCTCATTGTGGCAAGGACCAGGAGACATGTTGTCTGCAAGGCATGTAGCGGCTCAAAGTTGATCAAGATCCCACCTACCATTTCACAGTGAGGCTTCCATTGTCGCAGCCTTATCTAATGGTAAACTGCTGTGTACAAGTGCATTTCTTCCAATCCTATTTCGGGCTTCCTACTGTTTTCGGCGTTGTCTCTTGTTGTTTATGGATATTCTCAGTGATGTATGATAAATACCAGTGCTTTTTTTTTATAACTAATTGTCTCCCGTCTCAGTCTCTGAAATAATAAATACCAGTGTTTTTTTTTTTATAACTAATCGTCTCACGTATCAGTCTCAGTCTCTGAAATAATAAATACCAGTGTTTTTTTATAACTAATTGTCTCCCGATCCAGTCTCTGAAATAATAAATACCAGTGTTTTTTTTATAACTAATTGTCTCCCGTCTCAGTCTCTGAAATAATAAATACCAGTGTTTTTTTTATAACTAATTGGCTCCCGTCTCAGTCTCTGAAATAATAAATACCAGTGTTTTTTTTTTTTATAACTAATCGTCTCACGTATCAGTCTCAGTCTCTGAAATAATAAATACCAGTGTTTTTTTTTTATAACTAATTGTCTCCCGATCCAGTCTCTGAAATAATAAATACCAGTGTTTTTTTAATAACTAATTGTCTCCCGTCTCCAGTCTAATTCTCGGAAACAATAAATACCAATTTTTTTGTTAAATAAATAATCGACTCCCGTCTCAGTCTCAGAAATAAGAAATACCAGAGTCTGTTTAAAATAACTAGTCGGCTCCCGTCCCGTCTCCGACAGGGCAGCAGTGTATATTCAGAGGAGGCAACGGAGGTCACAAGTCCTCTAATATTTTACCAGAATACATAACACAATCCCATTCCGGCTCAATGAGCTAAATGTCAGGATACAACCAGCTGTATCTAGCCTGCTGTGATGTAGCTCAAGTAATTCGAGTCGTTACTAATAGATAGGTCCAGTTACTAATAGATAGGTCCAGTTACTAATAGATAGGCCCAGTTACTAATAGATAGGTCCAGTTACTAATAGATAGGTCCAGTTACTAATAGATAGGTCCAGTTACTAATATATAGGTCCAGTTAATAATAGATAGGTCCAGTTACTAATAGATAGGTCCAGTTACTAATAGATAGGTCCAGTTACTAATAGATAGGTCCAGTTACTAATAGATAGGCCCAGTTACTAATAGATAGGCCCAGTTACTAATAGATAGGCCCAGTTACTAATAGATAGGTCCAGTTACTAATAGATATGTCATGTTACTAATAGATAGGCCCAGTTACTAATAGATATGTCATGTTACTAATAGATAGGCCCAGTTACTAATAGATATGTCATGTTACTAATAGATAGGTCCAGTTACTAATAGATATGTCATGTTACTAATAGATAGGCCCAGTTACTAATAGATAGGCTTCAATGTCTTATGGACATGAAATCTTTACAACCGTGCGACGACATCTATCAACCTTGTGTAAATTGCAATTATCTTTATGTCACAAATTAATAGGTTAAAGGTCAACATAAAAATTCCATCTGACGTCTTTGCCTTCCAAAGTTTCGAACCCGCCGTCCGCCGCTGTACCAGGGATGATATTTTCATAATGAAAGCGGCATAGTGTTATGCTGACCATGTAATCCATAAATAAAGATGATCGGTATGGGAAAATGTGATCATTATCATAATACTCCCACTGCTCTAATGTCGTGACGATGTAACCAGTTGTTTTTTTTTATTATTTACTTACTCCAAGTGACCCTTTCTCAATCTTTTCAAAATGCGAACAAGTGTCTGTCATGATAACTGCCTGGATTAGCACAGTTTTAGACATATACTATAGGACTATAGGACGTCTTTTTAAAAAGTTCGTCGTGTTGTGTTTGGCCTTTCTTTGATATCAATCCGTGATCAATCCGTGATCAATCCGTTTTATCTGTTGTTTCTTTGTATATTCTATGGTGGGAATTAATCCAACAATGCACATACTATTAATTAGCACAGCTAAAAAGACCAACGAAGAAATTTCCAAAGAGGGCAACACAAAAAGGGAGCTCCTAAAAACATAAGAAAGAAACAATAAACTTTTGATGATATTTCCTTCACTTCTGTTCTGTTTTAATTTCACTTCAAGCTCTTGCAACACCAATGTAAGTGAAGTGTCTTGCACTAACAAAGACAATCCTATCAGTGAAAGAAATCTTGCAGTTGTATGTCGTTTGTCATATAATCATTGCATGTCATGAATATGCCAACATATGTTGACTATGAGGTAGTTTTATTCGTATCTTCTTCCTTTGCCTTCAGCATGGGAGACAATTTACGGTCTTTTACTCTTCTGTTATTCTCTGCTGTCGCAAACGTTTCCTAGTGTTTCTATTATTCCATCAATGCGACATTTTCGTGGTCGACCCTTGGTTCTTGTGTTCTTACTACGTTTTTTTTTTAAGTTCGTTGTGTTGTGTTTGGCATTTCTTTGATATCATGTAATCAGTCCATCTTATCTGTTGTTTTTTTCAATATTCTATCATCATCATCATCAAGTACCGTGCCTACTGGCGTAGGTGATCATGTCTCTCCACAATTTTCGATCTCGGCAGCTATTTATCATTTCTGTTGTTGACCTTCTGTCAAGCCATTCTCTTAAGCTGCCTGTTATTTTTTCTCTTTGCTTCCCTCTGTCTCTTCGTCCCTCAATTTTTCAAGTTGTTACAATATATTCCAGTTGTTCTCTTCTCATTACATGACCAAAAAATGATGATTGCCTCTACCTAATATTGGAAATTAGTTATCTTTTTGCTTTGACCTCTTTCAGAACGTTTTCATTACTCTTCTTAGCTGTCCATGGTACTCTCAATATTCTTCTGTAAAACCACATTTCTACAGACTCCTGTGATTTTCTTGTCTGTTGTCCTAATGTCCATGATTCGCATCCATATGTAAAGACTGGCTCTACATAACATTTAAGAACTCTTTTTCTTGTTTCTATTGTCAACAATGGATTGCATAGTATCTTCCTCATTTTTTGGAAAGCTGCTTTGCCTGAGCTATTCTGCATCTCACCTCTTTTGTACATCTTCCGTCTGAGGTTAACAAAGTTCTCAAATAGTTAAATTCATTTACTTGTTTTAATATTGTTCCACTTGTCTTTATTTTAAACTGAGGTGATGTCTTTTTCTTTTTTGTTACCGTTGCCTCTGTCTTTTTGCTCTTAAGGCTGAGTCCTTTATTTTTGCTTTCCTTCACTACAATGTCCAACATTTCTTGCAACTCATTTTTCACTCTTAGTGATTAAGACTGTATCATCAGCATACCTTAGATTATTTATAATATGCCCTCCAATTGTTATTCCAGTCATGTCCCTTATGGATCTTAAAATAATCTCACTATAAATATTAAACAAATCTGGTGACAGCACACAACCCTGTCTAATAATCTATTATCCCTGTAAATATTCTATGGTGGGAATTAATCCTAGCTTTTTTCTGAGTTCTTTATTTTTTAAAATCTTATTTCTGAGGTTGTTTTCTGTCATTCGTCTAACACATTTCATTTCGGTGGTGCTTTTTGTTCTTATTGTTCTTGAATCTAGAATCCAAGATTGGCATTGGTAGCACAACTTTGGGATGCAGATATTAGTAGCATCTTTTTTGGTAAATAAACCACATTCTTCAAGAACTTGAAGTTACAAAAGGTCAAGGACGCTCCGAAACATATGATGCCACGTAGGAGTAAAGTGCTGAACTTTAGGGCATAACCGCACGTCATTTTGTGGGGAAGAGATCAGTTCTTGATCTCTTTGTTATTGCTTATCAGAAGATGTTTGTGTGTGTGTGTGTGTGTGTGTGCAGAATCAAATGAAGAGCTAAGGCTGTGATTTTCTTTTGAAAAAAAAAACACATCATTTTGATGTTGGTTTGTAAGACACTGCGAGATGTATAGACCTCGGACTTTCATTAACTTGCAGAAAGAATAAAGAATAAATATAAGACGAAGAAGAAGAGGAAGAAAAAGCGAAATAAGAAGAAGAAGAAAGAGAAGGAGAAAATAAATTAAATAAGGGTGACGAAGAAGAAAAGAAGAAAAAAGCGACGAGATGAAAAGAAACAATAAAAATATGTTATTTTTTTGTTATTGTCGAGACCTTTGCTTGAGCCGAAAATGTAAATATCTTCTGTTGCAGCTGAAATGTTGACACTGCTTCTGTTTGCATTTGTGTGCGTGGGAGTAGTTCTGGTTCTTGCGCTGGTCAGTCTCGCCTGGACAAAGAGACGCTGCAGCTACGGTTCACACGACATTGGTACAATTCATCGTGTGGAGGCTCAGAGATCTTCCATAACACTGCCCCCAATCAAGACCACAGTGAGGTCAGTGAAATTGTAAAAAAAAATATGAATTTAAAAAAGCACATAATCATCTTCGTCATCATCATCATCATCATCATCATCATCATCATCATCATCATCATCATCATCATCATCATCATCACTGTTCTATATAAATGGCATGTGTAACCATCATCATTGTTATGATCTTCTTTTGAACACAAGCTTACTCAACAGCAAAGAGCCATTATTAGAAACATGGGGAACATTGAAAGAGGTCGTGATGAAATCTCGGAACTAGTTGGTCTAAGTGCAAGGCTCTGGTTTCGAGACAGAGAGGCTGAGTTCAAATCCCGGCTGCACCAGGAAAATTGTTATTTATGATTCCTCTCTGCGGCAACCACCACTGGACTTAGCAGCGAGGCCCAGCTTGAAACGTTAATTGGTTATTAACGGGAAAGTACCTCCGAAAACGGAGTTATCTGCCTGTACGGCGATGGACCTATGTGCACACAGCTGCCAGGGAAAAACGGATCATCATGCACAATTCAGTTCATAGTCTTCAGGGACTTCGCCAGACGTGAAAAGATGGTGAATGCACAAAAAACACACCCCAAAAAAAAAAACAGAACGAAATAAAATACAATCACACAGTCCATCCATCTAAAAGGTTCTAAATGGGACTCGGGGGAAAACAAAAGAACATCATCACCGTAATTATAATTCAAATTATCATAATTTATTTGAAAATAAACTGAAATCTGGCGATCTTTATTTGACCTACCAAAATATTTGAATGAATGAAAGAAAGATGTATGAAGTTGACTAGTTTTACTTCAATAAAATATTTACAATGCCGTTGGTAGTTGGATTTCTTCTTCTTTTTATTATTATTTGGCATCTTCCTCTCTGATTCTCTTCCCTTTCTCTTTTTTTCCTCTTCATCCCCCTCTTCTTTTTATTCATCTTCTCATTCTCCTCCTCCTTTCTTCTAGACTTATTCTTCTCCTCCACACCCTTCTATTGTTGTTGTCGTCATTCTTCTTTTCCTCCTCGTCTTCATCTTCTTGTTCATATTCTGGTTTTTCTCCTCCTCTGTTCATTTTCTTCTTTTTATTCTTATTTTTCATCGCTTCCTCTTCTTGTTCCTCTTCTTCATCTCCTTCTCTTCTTTTTTTTTCTTATTTTCCTTGTTCTCATCCTCCTTATCCTACTCCTCCTTCTTCTGCATCTCATCATTCCGTTCTTTTTTTCTTTCCCTTCTCCTCTTTACTACCTTCTGCTTCGCCTTCTCCCTCTTGTTTGTCTATTTCCTGGTCATAGACTATCAAATAAGTCAGAGGTTTGTAACCTTTGCTGCAGAGTTCCTTGTACCATTTCGTTGCCATCTCCAATTTGAACATACCTCAAGGCCTCATTAGTTTAACAAAATTAATCTCATTACTAACGGCAACCAATGACGATGCAAAATCAAAATGGCTAAATGTCGCCCTGTTTTTTTTTAATTTTTTTGTACAGACTAACGCAACCACTTAAACCGTTTCGGTTGCTTTGTTTGTTCTAAATGATTAAGAAAGTGATTGTGCGCTCTCTATTTAATGGAAGTTGTTAGAGTCATTTCCTGTGCATCGAGCGAGATTAGGGCTGCACGGTAGTCGACCATGTCAACAGAATTTGCCACCCCGCTTTGGCAGGAGCTGTGAAATGAGTGGAGCGGATATGGGGAATTCCCGACCGCAGTGATATTAATCCCATGAACATAACAGATCTCATGGCATCTGGCGTAGCTCTGTAAGTGTTCAGTTTTTCCAATAGACAATCAAATAATAATAGTGGCAATTATTGTCTCATTTAACAGATCGATATACAATTATTCTCTCCACACGGGTTACATTAATTTGGTTCCTTAGGTATGGAAGGCCCCGGTATCACTGCAAACGAATTAACATTCATAATTGCTCAACCGCCCGTGCCAGCGGAATCATCCGAATTACTAACTCATCTCCCAAACAAAGAAAGGTAACTGTAGTCCCCATCATAGCAGTCTCAGCACACGCCAAAAGACATAAAGCGAAACCGCACAGAAAGTGAAAACAGCCAACTGTTCCCTGCCATACGATATCATCATTCATCGCAAATAATTGCAATATCGAAACATGATCAAAACGGATGAAACACACAGCTCACGGTGTGCACAGAGCACCTAACCCAGTAGCTCCTGCAACAAGCCGGGAGTTGCATTAATTGTCCTATGGCATCAATGCTTCATCTTCCATGTGGTGTACATCTTCCTTACATTAACTGTATAGGTCATGTTTGATGAATCACTAGCTTTTGGTGTCTTATAAGAAGAATGTGAGATATATGAACATGACAGGAATATAATGTTCAACACTTCCACAGTTTCACATTTCTACAAATATCTGCTGCGAATTCTGTGTCTGTGAGCATACATATTACATGTTTCACAGAGTCATTCATAACACAAGCGTACATTGCAATTCCGTTGGTTTACAACGAGAACTAATATAGCTATTGGGGATAAGCACAGATATCAAATATCATCATCATCATCAAGTACCTTGCCTACTGAACTTTCTTGTTGCTTTCTTTCACTATTATATCTATCATTTCTTGTAGTTCATTCTCTGTCTCTGCTATTAAGACTGTGTCATCCGCATATCGCAAATTATTTATGTTGTGACCGTTGACTTCAATTCCTTTTGTGTCTACTATTGATCTCATAATATATTCGCTGTAAAGTGAAAACAAATCCGGTGATTTTTCTACTAGAAAATGTTTATGACAATTATAAGATACTCTAATCAAATGTAAAATAATATAACAATCTATATGTAATTAAAATTGATAAATAAAAGTTTTTGCTCATATATAATTTAAACAATAAAGTAATAACGCTAAAAGTATTTGCTTTACATAAGGTATTTTACTTGTTACTTCCCTTAACAGAAAGAATTTAAAAATGTAAACATAAAGGGCGAAATGAAAAAGAGTAAAAAATGATTGCTTATCACAAAGAAATTTGAGCATGATGATGTGTAACCTACACCATGCATTCATTTTTAAAGGCACACTTTAAGCAGGTTACATTAAAACAGATCCAATATTGTAGCGTGATACAACATCAACCATTGTCGTTTTGACATTCTTTGAGGTCATGGTGTTCACTGTAAATGGGCAATGCATAAGGGCTATTTCTTCATAATATTTTAAATGGAAATATTACTATGAATCCAGTTATTTCTAAATTTAAACTCCTTAAAATGTAAGGGTATTCTGTTCTGTAGGTAATAAACATTACTACGGCTGGCCCATTGTTTCAACTAAGGCATAGGCACAACCTGGCAAGAACTTATCAGCTTCATCATGGAAACAGGAATGCAGAACTGACCTCATGAACCAAAGACCAGATGGCCTCTCCTACCAGGACGAGTTGGGTGCAACAAGCTGCACCATTAAAACAAAACGCCACCCATGTCCAACAACCGGACAGGCCATACGAATAAGAGATGCATTGAAAGCTCTATCCGCAGGGAAGGACAGACCGTATAACAAACCAGTGCTGCCTAGCAGTTGCAATCGAGAGAAGGAAAGGCTATGGAAGAACAATCACAATGAAGCCACGAGCAGGGTGGGTACAACAGTCCTGGACGGCATCCACTCCACGAGAAGGAAAGGCTATGGAAGAACAATCACACTGAAGCCACGAGCAGGGTGGGTACAACAGTCCTGGACGGCATCCACTCCACGAGAAGGAAAACTCCCACGTCAAAGCGAGATTCAACCTGTCGAAGACGATGTGTGTCAACCACTGCCCAGGTTTAGCGGAGAAACCAAGACTGAGACGCATATGCAAGCACTGACCATACAACAAGCTCTCATTGTGTGATATGATGTTGTACTTACCACTCCATCATCATGAAACAGGACATAAAGTAAAGGTATGATCACGAGACTTGAACGTTGGAGAAGAACATTACAATCACAGTTATATTTATTTTCATCATTTAGAAAGGGGTTTCAAGGGATGAAACCAAACTGTTTACGTCTTGCTAGACCGTTGGGTCGCTCGGCTGCGTGGAGAGAAGAAACATGTTACATGGGCTCGGCTGCGTGGAGAGAAGAAACATGTTACATGGGCTCGGCTGCGTGGAGAGAAGAAACATGTTACATGGGCTCGGCTGCGTGGAGAGAAGAAACATGTTACATGGGCTCGGCTGCGTGGAGAGAAGAAACATGTTACATGGGCTCGGCTGCGTGGAGAGAAGAAACATGTTACATGGGCTCGGCTGCGTGGAGAGAAGAAACATGTTACATGGGCAATAACTTACCTCTTTCAATCTGGCGTTCTGGAAAGGACAATTTTAAGGGCGCTGCAATATCCATAGTCATCTATGACTGACGGAGGCAACTAGTGATGCGAAATTTCAAAATTTTTTAATGGGTTCGAAGAATACATAAGCAATATCATAAATAGTCAAGATTACTTTATTATTTTTTTGCACTGCATTTGTTTGTTACTATATACATCATCAAGCACCGTGCCTGCTGGTGTAGGTGATCATGTCTCTCCACAACTTTCGATCACGACAGCCTTTTTTTAATAATCATTTCTTTTGTTGACCTTCTGTCAAGCCATTCTCTTAAGCTGTGTGGTATCTTTTCTCTTTGCTTCCCTCTATCTCTTCGTCCCTCGATTTTTCCAGTTGTTACAATATGTCCCAGCTGTTCCCTTCTCATTACATGACCAAAAAATGATAATTGTTTCTTCCTAATATTGGAAATTAACAAACAGCAACCATAAGAATTAACAAACAAACAGGACAGTTCTAATATACTAAAGGGAGGTCAAAAAAGTAATGCACACCAATTTTTTCTCGGCTAATAATAAAGATAGGAATATGAAATTTTGCACACTTGGAATATGACATGTTCCAATTATGTGTACCAAATTGCACAGCATTTTGATAAATATTACGCAATCTATGAACCGTTAAAATGGAGCTTGTCAACAATGTCCGTTACAAACAGCGAATTGTCATAGAAGTTCTAGTTGCGGAAAAAGAAACTGTGGCAAACATTCATAAACGACTGTGTGCAGTGTACAAATGTTCTGCAGTCGATAGGAGCACAGTTAGTCGCTGGGTTCAGAGAATTAAAGCTGCAGAAAGTGTACGAGTAGAGCTGCACGATATACCGCGTTCTGGACGTGTTGCCTCGGCTACCAGCACAGACATGTTAAACCGGGCTGATGCCATTATTCGTAAGGATAGGCGTATCACTAGTCAGCAATTGGCATTGCAGCTTACAGTCAGCAAAGGAAGTGCAATCGCAATTTTTAAAACTCTCGGATATTCAAAGATTTGCGCTCGATGGGTTCCTCGGTGCCTAACAAATGATCACAGAGTTCAAAGGAAAACATTCTGTTCTGAATTGTTGGAGCGTTTCGGTGTTGAAGGAGAAATGTTTTTGTCAAAAATTGTTACCGGTGACGAAACGTGGGCACATTATTATGAGCCTGAAACAAAAATGCATTCAATGGAATGGCATCATCCGCAGTCACCAAAAAGAAAAAAATTCAAAACATCTCCATCAGCCGAAAAGGTGATGATCACTGTCTTCTGGGACATTGATGGTGTGATTCTTGTTGATGTAATGACAATAAGTGAGACAATCAACTCGACAGCTTACATCAATACACTGACAAAACTCAAAAATCGGTTCCACAGAGTTCGGCCTAATAAGCCATCTGCAGATTTGTTGCTTCAACATGACAATGCACGCCCTCACACAAGTCTGGTAACACGGGAAGCAATCAACAAATTTGGTTGGACTGTACTGCCCCATCCTCCTTACAGCCCTGATCTGGCTCCCTCAGATTTCCATCTGTTTGGACCACTCAAAAAATTCCTGCGTGGGACACACTTTGACAATAATGAGGGTGTGATCCGTGCAGTTAAAAAATGGCTACGCGAGCAGGACAAAACTTGGTACAAACGAGGCATTCATGACCTAGTTTCGCGTTGGCATAAGGCAATACGCTTGGGCGGGGATTATGTTGAAAAATAGGTAGTGTAAAGGGGATGTTCAGCTACAATCTGTGAAAATTTCACACATTTTGCCCGAATAGTTTCCGAGAATAAAATTGGTGTGCATTACTTTTTGACCTCCCTGTATAAAACAGTAAGTCAGACAAGGCTGTGTTCTGTCGCCAGATTTGTTCTCACTTTAGAGCAAACATATTATGAGATCAATAGTAACTTGGAAGCAAAGGCGCGCCTCACAGCAGCAGAGCTGGAAGATGTCAGCGACCCACAGCTGATGGCTTTCGCCAGGATCGGTGAATCAGAACCCTCCTGCCCCTGCTCCACCTCTCTCTGGTGCTTCCAGTAACAGACTTACCTGTCTAGTCTGGCCAAGCGAGTAGAGATCGAAGAGGTAAGAGAACCCGGCACTCAAAAATGTATATACACATAAATAACCAGAACTCTATCACACTTCCACCTCCACCAAACCCTCTCCCCCTTCCAACCAAACAATCTACGATCAACTAAGCCGCTGAAATGTGCCAGATTTTCACTTGACAGTGAACTTGTTATAGACTTAATCAAAAACTAGTGAACAACTGTGAATTTAACAATAAATAAATGAATTGTTAGTAGCTTGGAATCGGTGAATGAAAATTCAGTTGAAATTGTAGAAAGATTCAAACAAAGTGGTCGTATACAATATTGAAGAAATATAGGCTGTTGTTATATTAACAACGATTTGGAATTATTCATTTTGAGGCAGCGGTTAATGCACTGGTCTACTGACCTTAGGGTCCGGATTCAATTCCTATTTGTCGTAAACTTTTTTTTTTTTTTTTTTTTTTTTTTTTTTTAATTTACTCAGCGCCTCTAAAATGGGTACCACAAATTCTATCTGAAAAAGAAGGCCGGCTAATGGTAGAAGTGAACGGAAAAAATATGAACACTTATCATATTCTATATTGACAGTATAAGACATGATTGGGTGCTCTCCGTTACTCTTCTTATTAGGTAGAAAACACAAATAGATGGCCTATTGTAAAGTGTAAAATAGGTGTATAAGTGGGAGGTAAAGTCATAATAAATACTGATGGTACATTGGATTGTGGGAAAATGGTGAAGATCAATTGTAATAAAAACAATTTAGTTGCGGCGACGGCCTCTCTGATACTTTATTTGATATTACTTGGATTGAAAATATATGGAAGAGTTTTATATGAGCATCAGCACTAACAATCTAGACTACAGTATTATGATTGTATTATCTGTTACTTTTATGTAACAGAAATAATTCTCAAAAGAGCACAGCAAAAGTCAACGAAATATTTAGACATGTTGAAATTGATTATATAGCCCTTGACATTAGAGTCCGTTGAATAAAAAGAAAATAGTTTGGAACAGGAAATCCAAACAGGCAGGAAAAGGTCATCCTGTTTTTTTATTGGTCAGCTTTTCTCTAATGTTTCCAAATCATCATCATCATGTGTTGTGTCCTTGGGGGGGGGGGGGGGGGGGGGGCTAATAAAACTTGCTTTTACAACAATCAGCAATTGAGCGCTCATGCAGCTCCTTTTCTCAAATACTTTGTCATTCCAATCAAGAGCTTCATTCGCTGACTCCATGACTTCTCTTGTCATCTGTCTGTGCCTGTTGTCACTATATCTTATTTACTTATTTCTTGTTTAAGCAAAACTTAAGACATTTTTTTATCAGAGTTCAATTTATATTTCCTGGATCTCATCATCATTATCATGTGTCATGCCAGTTGCATAGGCGATCTTTTCTCTTCATATCACTCGCTCCTTCATGCATGTCATAATTTTAGTTGCTGATCTTTTATTATGCCATTTAGGGAAGCTGTTCAATATTATTTCTCTTGGTTTTCCTCTGCTCCTCTTTCCATTCATTCTCCAACTCGTTATAGTATTATCAGTGCCTTTTTTTGCACGACATACCTAATAAATATAAATTGTCTCTTCCGTATGATTTTAATGACATTCCTGGTTTCTCCAACTCGCTTTAAATATTCAGCATTTTTTTAAATTTTTGTGATCCGTGGAATTCGTAGCATTTTTTTTATAAACCATATCTCAGCTGCCTCTAATGTTGTTTGTGTTGTCTTGCTATTCGTCCGTGACTCACTTCCATATAGTAGAACAGCTTCGATGTAGTACTTTAGGGCACGCTTTCTAACATTAATTGGCAATTATTTGTTACATAGGATGTTTTTTCATTTTATTGAATTCTGTCATTGCTTGTTCTACTCTGCTTCTAATCTCTGCCGTACCTCTTCCACCTGATGTTATTATTGATCCTGTGTATTTTAATCTACTCACTCGTTTCAGGTTTTTTTCTATTTTAGTTTGCTCTCATCATAGCCCGTCTGAAAGAATCTCTGTTTCTAACAAGATCTCTCACAAAATGTTGCTCTCATCTTAGCCCGTCTGGAAGAATCTCTGTTTCTAACAAGATCTCTCACAGAACGTCGCTCTCATCATAGCCCGTCTGGAAGAATCTCTGTCTCTAGCCAGATCTCTCACAGAATGTTGCTCTCATCACAGCCCGTCTGGAAGAATCTCTGTCTCTAGCCAGATCTCTCACAGAATGTTGCTCTCATCACAGCCCGTCTGAAAGAATCTCTGTCTCTAACCAGATCTATCACAGAATGTTGCTCTCATCACAGCCCGTCTGAAAGAATCTCTGTCTCTAACCAGATCTATCACAGAACGTTGCTCTCATCACAGCTCGTCTGAAAGAATCTCTGTCTCTAACCAGATCTATCACAGAACGTTGCTCTCATCACAGCTCGTATGAAAGAATCTTTGCTCTTAGGCAAATCATTCATTTATTCTTTTTATCATATTCACTGTCTCTTTGATGTCTTTAAACCACCTTCTTCTTGGTCTGCCCCTGTCTAGTCTTTCCAGAACCTTGCTTTCCGTTATTGTTCTTTTCAGTCCACTGTTTAGCTGTAGTTTACCTAGCTCAATCTTGAGTGTAGCTTTCAACAATCCCATACAAGTAGATTACATTATTTTATAATAAAATAAAAAGACTCCACTTTGAGCTATTGTGTCCTCGTAAATCAATATTTGCAGACATCGAAAGCAAATCCATAAATGTCAGCTAGACACAGCGACATGACACAGCTTTCAACATTTTCGTTAATCTTCTTACCTGTCTATGAGATTCTTAATATCTCAGAATTGTCATTGTAATTTATTTAAAAAAATATTTTAAAACTGTTTTTTTTTTTAAATTGATGAATTTGGAACAGACATTTCATGAATTTGCTCTTTTACTGTTTTAATTTTCACATTTAATGCGTAACAGCGGTTACAAGCTTGCGGCTAATAAAACTCTACATAAAAGATTTTGCTTTAAGGTTTATTGGAGGCAAAGTTTTGTAGAGGTTTAGACCCGCTATATAGAATAGATAGAGCAGTGATCAGTGAACTCATCTATGTGGACATTATGTTGGACTCCATTAAAAAAAAAAACTGGAATTTGATTGAAAACAAAGACAAGAGAATACGGTATCTTGAGAACGTCCCGGTAGTGAAGCATAAACTCGCTAATGCCAAACTCCTGATATGATACGCAGTGGGTAAAAGGTTCATTCTTTCATTTGTTTAACAGATTTAAAGTGGGAAAAATAGGACCCATACGGTATCTTCCAATTACTGGGGTGTGCCAGGGAGAGAGGTGGGGGAAGACTTATACGACACTTTAATAGTAAATGTGCAAAAACGTTGAATGATTGAATGATTATGTTAGGTTTTTACATTTAATGTCAATCGGGCGGACATCATCAATGCCCTCTGGGAAGTGGGAATAACACAGGACTTCGATAACCATGAGTCCACGTCACTCCTTCGGATGAAAGAGATGGGAGTTAAGATGGGCACAGCCAGAAACGAGAAACTTTGTGGGCGTGTAAGAAAACTATTCAACCAACACAGAACTGGAGTCGTCAGTCGCAGGACACTTCGAGACTTGCTAAGTAGGGGATCTGAGCACCTATGGACGTGTTCGGAGTGCAATGATGATGACCCGCTAATAACTCAATAACTCAATGTAAACATACTTTTATTTTGTGTGTTTGTTTCATTATTTGTGTTTGTGTTTGTGTGTGTGTGTGTGTGTGTTGTTGTTGTTGTTGTGTGTACATGTGTGTGTGGTGATGTTTTAGTTGATCTCTGTTCGTGTTTATGACAAATGGCAAGTTTGTCTCAAATTTGTTTGATGCAAAATATATTATTTTCTTGCCATATAAATATGAACTAAAACGAGGTGCTTGCTTCTACTAAACTTGGATCAACAATCTGCTAATCAAACAGAGGGTTATAGTTCTGAACTGACTAACGCAATAAAAGAGGTGAAGTCTAAATGGCACAAAGCAATTTAAAGCGATGGAACGTGAGTACGTGATGTTGAAATGAATAGTGAGAAACAAACCAAGGTTATGTTATGTAATAAAGTAGGAGAGTGATGTTTTAGGATCAGTCAACAAGTTTTGCACTTTACTCGGAAATCCTGAAGGCAGACATGAATGATATGCATAACTGTCAAGACATACTATTGGTTGACGTTTCGCACAAGAAGTCCATAGCGTGCGAGGGATTCGTCTTAGGGAGAAATTAAGGATTTGATTACTGAACCGGAGACGTGATTGGGGACTTACACTGAAAGTTCATCGATCAGGGCATCAAGAATGTGACAAATGGATGCCAGAAGTGCATCACCTTGAGCGGTGAAAGCTCTGGGAAGGACTAATGTTCACTACACCTTTCAATCACGTACTTACACTCCTTCATACTAAAAGTGCAAAACATTTGAGCGACCCATGACACCGCCTGAAACACAACTGCGTTAAGTTCCCGCCGTTTTCTCTTTCACGTGGCATGTCTCATGTACCATGTATTCATGAGAATTTTCAACCACTAGTGTTTCTTTACATTTTTATTTAGCATTCTCCTCTATAACGGATTTTGTTTATAAAAGACCCTTTATACATAGATTCGCATGAGGAGATAATCTGATGTAAATATGATGTTATGTGCATATACTTGTGACCACTTCTTTCAGTAATCTTCTCTGTACACCAGACAACAGCATATGCATATAGTAAGGTCTATGCTCTTATTCGCTTTCATAACTTCTCCTAACCTATTAAGTCGTGTAACCATTCTTGTACAGCTGGATGCTCACGAGAGCGTCAAGTGTGGACTGAACAATGTCTATTTTGTTGCCAGTCAAGCGCAATGAGCATTGTGCTCGTCATCGTTGTCGTCATCGCTGTCGTCATCGTCAAATAGCTTTCCCCGTCGGAGCTTGGCTCCCATGACAGTTACTATGAAGTTGTCTCTGTCTTGCGCGAATTGCCCAGCGTTTGCAGCACACAATACCAGCTCGTCTATAAAACTTCCACCCACCTTCTTCTAGATCAACCTCTTTCATGTTTAATTGGAACTATGTCATGCAAAATTATCTTCTCAAGACCACTATGTCGTTTCACGTGACCAAAATACCTTATTTTCCTTGTTTTTATGTTCTTCATCAACCAATTTTATGAAATTTTAGGTTTTGCAAAATTGACGTGTTTACACATTTCTTCCGTCTATGGTGTTCTGATTATTATTTTGTAACATTTGCATTCAAAGGCAATGGTGCATTTTGAGAATATCTATCGATGGTTTACGTTTTGCAAAGACGGCACAAAATAAACGATGTCCAATCAGTTTAAACTCTGCACTTAGTTATTGCGGAGTTTAGAAGTACTTACTTTCTTTCAGGTTAATGCCCTGTTCTGCGTTCATCGTGATGTCTGGTTTTTCTTTGATCCAGAGCGTTGTAATCTACATTTTCTTTATTTACCCTTTGCGTAGATCAATGATTTGTTAGACAATAGTTTATGTTTCCCCAACTCAACTTTGATGATGATGATGTTATAATAATGAGGTCGCTATACAACAGTGGTTAGGGTACTGGTCTACTGAGGTCTGAGGGTCGAGTTCACTCCACCGACCTTTTAGGTTCTAGGTACACCCTTCTTAAATGTGTACAAGAGATTTCTTCTAGGAAAGAAAGGCGGTTTGGCGTAATACTTACCATGTTACTTATAAATGTTCAGATAGGCAAGATAGATATGGGTACACACTATGTATCCTACACGCCAGGGTTAAGTCTCAAGTCTAATATGGTTCTTTTTTTTTCTTGTTAAATAAAAATGTTGAAAAATCTATATGTTGCGTAAATAATTCTACATTTAAAACATTGGAAAGTGGAATAACTGTTGAACACAGGTTAAATGATGCAAATCAAATACAAGCAAATCAGTGATATATTGCCTGGGTTAATGTTTACTCAAACTAGCGCCATTACACTGTGGTGTCCTCTCTTAATGTGCTTTTATGGGACAGGATAAATGATGGATTCGTTAGCTTGATGATTTCGCCATCTGAAATGTTATAATAAATTGATTAGGAAATAACTGAGCATAAAATACAGCAGGAAAAATATAAGAATCTGAGCAATGTGGCAATTTAATGAACTTGTAATCAAAATAAAATTATTTTAAAATTATGAGATGGGATGATAATATATGCAGTCGATAGTCACAATAATAGTTTGAGAATCATTGTCATCAAATAACAAATCTACAAAATGTTTCAAAAGGTTTCAAAATGGTGGAACGTTTCACGTTCTCTCGATCGCTGCAGAAAACACAGTAGAGTCTGATTAATTTCGGCTCTCCGATGCAATTTTCTGTGTTGAAATCAAAATGATGTTCTACTTAGCAAATCTGCGCCGACGAAGTGGACTAATCTGCGCCGCCGAGTACACACAGCAATGTTTCTTTTTGACAAGTCAAGTATCGTGAAAGCGACCTTCACCGTTTAGTGTTGAGATGCGGTTTACGTTACATTGAGTGCTGTTCGATGGCCGACGTTGGAATTGTTTGACGCAAGTTATTTACATGTTGAAACGCACTAATGTTGACTGCTCTGTCAAGTCGACCGAAGATTTTCCTCTTTGGGGAATTTGCACCGTGTTTCGTTCGTTGTACGCTTATCATACGGTCTGTTGTTTGATGTGCGACGGGGATAATCCGACGACTAACTGTGTGTTTATATGTTCGGTTGGAGTAAAAAACGATGTCCTAATATCATCAAGCGCTATACATTTTACAAATATGACGATCATCATTTTTCGGGAGGACGAGAATCTCCAGTCAATATGGTGGATAGGCGGCCGGAACCATTGAAGGCTATGCCTGTTCCTTGTTGCAGTTTCCTCATATTCCAAGTCCGGCTTGTTGCAGGAGCTACTGAGTTTAGTGCTCTGTGCACACCGTGAGCTGTGTGTTTCATCCGTTTTGATCATGTTTCGATATTCCAATTGTTTCTCGACGAATGATGCTATCGTATTATAGGGAACAGTTGGCTGTGTTCACTTGCTGCGCAGTTTAACCTTATGTCTTTTGGCGTGTGCTGAGACTGCTACGATGGGGACTACAGTTACCTTTCTTTGTTTGGGAGATGAGTTAGTAATTCGGGTGATTCCGCTGGCACGGGCGGTTGAGCAATTTTGGATTTTGATTCGTTTGCAGTGATACCGAGGCCTTTCATAACCAATAACCAATCTACTCACCTCCTGTTGTGAAGGTCGATCAGGTTGTTAATCTCCGGAGATGGATGTTCAGAGAACTATACAATCTGCTTTTGGGGATTAGAGGCAACATTTTCAATGTTTTTGCTGGAAAGATTGTAAAAAAATATATGATTAGAGAAAAAACAGAAATGGTGTAAATGAAACTGAGTTGAAAGGGCCAATGTCGACAAAGTGGAAAACTCGGCCGCATCAAAGAAATGAGTTCAGAAAATTGGAGAAAAATAATACAGACAGGATGAGAAGAAAGAAATATAATTACAATAAACCGAATGGTAAAGTAAAAATTAATGAAAATGCAAATAAAAACTGTACTTAGAAATAATGTACTGAAATGGAATTAGGAAATCACCACACTCTAAAAGAATGTATTTATGAGAGGCGCTTTTGATTTTGATGTTAAAGATTGTATATAAGACATTTGTCCATCAGTAACGTTATTGTTATAGACACATTTGTTTGTATGTGCACTTTAGCTCTTTTAAGTGTAGATATTGATGTCGACTGAATTCGTGGTGGCTGACCGGTTAGTGCGCTGGTTAGTGCTCTTTTAGTGCGCTAGCTATTGCGCTGGTTAGTGCTCTTTTAGTGCGCTGGTTAGTGTGCTGGTTAATGCTCTTTTAGAGCCTGGTTAGTGTGCTGGTGAGTGTTCTTTTAGTGCGCTGGTTAATGTGCTGGTTAGTGCTCTTTTAGTGCGCTGGTTACTGTACCGGTTAGTGCACTGATTAGTGCTCTTTTAGTGCGCAGGTTAGTGTGCTGGTCAGTGCTCTTTTAGAGCGCTGGTTAGTGTGCCGGTAAGTGCACTGGTTAGTGCTCTTTTAGGGCGCAGGTTAGTGCGCTGTTTAGTGTGCTAATTAGTGATCTTTTGTGTGGGCTATCTAGTGCACTGGTTAGTGCTCTTTTAGTGCGCTAGCTAGTGGGCTGGTTAGTGCGCTGCTTAGTGCGCTGTAAGTGCGTTGGTTAGTGTACAGTGCGCTGGTTAGTTCTCTTTTGGGCGCAGGTTAGTGTGCTAGTTAGTGCGCTGGTTAGTATGCAGGTTAGTGTGCAGGTTAGTGTGCAAGTTAGTTTGCAGGTTAGTGCGCAGGTTATTGCGCTGGTTAGTGTGCTGGTTAGTGTGCTGGTTAGTGCGCTGGTTAGTGCACAGGTTATTGCGCTGGTTAGTGTGCTGGTTAGTGCGCTGGTTAGTGCACAGGTTATTGCGCTGGTTAATGCGCAGGTTATTGCGCTGATTAGTGCGCAGGTTATTGTGCTGGTTAGTGCGCTGGTTAGTGCACAGGTTATTGCGCTGGTTAGTGTGCTGGTTAGTGCGCTGGTTAGTGTGCTGGTTAGTGCGCTGATTAGTGCGCAGGTTAGTATGCAAGTTAGTATGCAGGTTAGTGTGCAGATTAGTGCGCTGGTTAATGTGAGGTTAGTATGCAGGTTAGTTTACAGGTTAGTGTGCAGGTTAGTATGCAGGTTAGTGTGCAGGTTAGTGTGAAGGTTAGTGTGAAGGTTAGTGTGCAGGTTAGTATGCAGATTAGTGTGCAGGTTAGTGTGCAGGTTAGTGTGCAAGTTAGTATGCAGGTTAGTATGCAGGTTAGTATGCAGGTTAGTGTGCAGGTTAGTATGAAGGTTAATGTGCAGGTTAGTGTGCAGGTTAGTGTGCAAGTTAGTATGCAGGTTAGTGTGCAGGTTAGTATGCAGGTTAGTGTGCAAGTTAGTATGCACTTTAGTGTGCAGGTTAGTATGCAGGTTAGTATGCAGGTTAGTATGCAGGTTAGTGTGCTGGTTAGTGCGCTTATTAGTGCACATTTTAGTATGCAGGTTAGTGTGCTGGTTAGTGCACTGGTTAGTGCGCTGATTAGTGCACAGGTCAGTTTGCAGGTTAGTATGCAGGTTAGTGTGCTGGTTAGTGCGCTGATTAGTGCACAGGTTTGTATGCAGGTTAGTGTGCAGATTAGTATGCAGGTTAGTGTGCAGGTTAGTGCACAGGTTATTGCGCTGGTCACTGCGCAGGTTATTGCGCTGACTAGTGCGCAGGTTATTGTGCTGGTTAGTGCGCTAGTTAGTGCACTGGTTATTGCGCTGGCTAGTGTGCTGGTTAGTGCGCTGGTTAATGTGAGGTTGGTATTCAGGTTAGTGTGCAAGTTAGTATGCAGGTTAGTGCACAGGTTAGTGTGCAGGTTAGTGTGCAGTATAGTGTGCAGATTAATGCGCTGGTTAATGTGAGGTTCGTATGTAGGTTAGTATGCAGGTTAGTGTGCAGGTTAGTGTGCAGGTTAGTGTGCAGTATAGTGTGCAGATTAATGCGCTGGTTAATGTGAGGTTAGTATGCAGGTTAATATGCAGGTTAGTATGCACGTTAGTGTGCAGGTTAGTATGCAGGTTAGTGTGCAGGTTAGTGTGCTGGTTAGTGTGCAGGTTAGTATGCAGGTTAGTGTGCAGGTTAGTATGCAGGTTAGTGTGCAAGTTAGTGTGCAATTTAGTATGCAGGTTAGTGTGCAGGTTAGTGTGCAGGTTAGTATGCAGCTTAGTGTACAAGTTAGTATGCAGGTTAGTGTGCAGGTTAGTGTGCAAGTTAGTATGCAGGTTAGTGTACAAGTTAGTATGCAGGTTAGTATGCAGGTTAGTATGCAGGTTATTGCGCTAGTTAGTATGCAGGTTAGTGTGCAAGTTAGTATGCAGGTTAGTATGCAGGTTAGTATGCAGGTTAGTATGCAGGTTAGTGTGCAAGTTAGTATGCAGGTTAGTGTGCAAGTTAGTATGCAGGTTAGTATGCAGTTTAGTATGCAGGTTAGTGTGCAGGTTAATATGCAGTTTACTGTGCAGGTTAGTGTACAGGTTTGTGTGCATCTGGTGTCAATCACCCGACGTTAAGTCAAGTAGCGATCCAGACTCCTGAAAACGGAGTGTGTCAGACCCGGCGCAGGTTTAGAGGGAAAATGAGGATACACACAGGCACATGCGGGTACCGACCATGCGACCAGCTGATCTTGTGTCATGGTGTTGTTCTTACCCCTCCACCATGAAACAGAACAAAGAGTCAAGTTGGCATGATCGTAAGACTTAATGTTGAAGAAGAAGTAATTAACTAATCATTCAATCAATCTTCCGATCAATCAATCCTTTATAGGGAAATGGTGTGCAGGAGAGCGTGGGTGCGACCAGCCGACAGATGTATTTCCCACGCTGTTCTACTGACAATGCGCTTTGAGTGTTCATTCAATCTTAGTAGAGCTTGATAGTTATTTGCGGTTTTCTCTTGTAATGTATGTATGTATGTATGTATGTATGTATGTATGTATGCATGCATGTGTGTATGTATGTATGTATGTATGTATGTATGTATGTATGTATGTATGTATGTATGTATGTATGTATGTATGTATGTATGTATGTATGTATGTATGTATGTATGTATGCATGTATGTATGTATATGTATGTGTGTGTGTATGTATATGTGAATGTGTGTGTGTGTGCGTTTGCGCGTGTTTTTATAAACTTGTTTATATTCTTTAAAACGCAACTTACTAACAGTACAGGTGTACCTAGTCTGTTTGCAGCAGTTACATTTATTTATTTACGTAGGGCAATCGTGGCCGTTTCTCATAACATTCGTATTTGTATTTATTTATTTATTTTTTTCTTCATTAATAAACAACAATTCTCCCCTGTTATCTCCTCTCTTCTGCTGTACCGTTCAGCTTCAATGGAAAATGAAAAGAATAAGTAAACAAATTTCGAATGAAAATTCAACAAAAATATTGTTTACGTAGATTTCTACTGTTTGCTCAGTTAATAGTAATTGTGTAGTGTTTGACATTTCTCTAATCCATTATGTTAGCGTTTTTTTCCATTTCCACTTTTGTTATTGAATTTTGTTAGTGCTCGTTGAACAAACAATAATGAATGCAATAATTGGCAACTCGGACAAATGTTTGGGGAAAAACAAGACTCAGAAAAAATAAATGATTTTTTGTTTAAACGTGAATGATTACTGAGCAAACAGAAACGGTGAAAGTGTTCATTGAAAACGTTAGGACATGAGAAGTAACGTCCCGTTGTTAATTGCGTGTTCTCTCAGTTGTGAAGTCGTTACCGTTAATATGACAATACAATGATCAATTTCTTTTATTATAAAATGATACAAACAAAAACAATTATGCATATATAAAGTAAAAAAGGCATGATAAAAAAACTATACATGTATTAAGACTATGAAGAAAGTGACAGATATACACGTCACTAAAATACTCAAGCGTTTTGTTAACAGAGCTAGTTTACAAGTTAGCAAAAGTAAGGAGCCCCGTCACGCCAAGTGGCGTATAGGGAATATGGTGTTAGTGACCATAATTTTTTACAGACCTTCAGCACATGATTTTTGGGGTAATGTGGTTGGTACTACGCCCGTGCCGCTTTACTTTCCCAGAAAAAAATCCGGTACCCATTTAAGGCTGGGTGAACCCGAAAGCTGTCGATTGGGATTGAACCCTACCTCTTGTCCTTCGTAGTCCAGTTCACTGAGATATCGCTGCTCCTTACTAGTTAGTAGTTGGATTATACTCAATACATATCAAACAACTGTACATACTCAGATATCCTCCCCACCAAATCCTAGCGTGAAACGACACAAGTTCACACATTCTTCCCCGTTCTCCTCGTCGCTCTCCTGAATGTAGGCGACATTCCTCCTATCACGGAGACCCGGGAGTCGTATCAGAGCTATTATGCTATTCATTACAAAGAGAAGTTCAAACAGTGAACCAGATGTGAGTTAGTCACTATGACTGTACTGCTCTGTGCTAAAATACCGATTAAATAGGGGAACTATGTTCGCTTCAAGCCAAGATGTTTTTTTTTATTTTTTTTTATTAATAATAATGATTATTCTCTCCATTGCTGATTTTTGATGATGATATGACAAGATCCACGAAGTGAGATATCACATGAGAGGAGTACTCTCATCACACCATCACATTTATCATACATGCGTAATTGGATAACTAACAATTGTTTATTACAACACCTTGATGATCCTGTCTACATTTCTTGAGGATAGCATTCACAATCAGCAATGGAAGTAATGCATACTCTACAAGTTCGTGCAACGTTGCATTACCGTGTCTATCAACGATCGTTACTGTTATCTGGCACCTAGTGACCGTATATTAAGTTTGTTTATCAATATCAGTATTTCGTGTGTAATCCTTGTATTATATTAATAATTTATATGATGCTGCTATTGTTGATGCGTCGGTTACGTTGTCGCCTGTCTATTTATATCTTCTAAATTGTAAGTGAATTATATCTCTCATGACTAGAATACAACTCTACTTTCCTAAACGGAGACGCTTAGTCAGATCTTCTCTGTCTCTACTTCTTCCTTTAACTCTTGAATATTCTATAAAAGTCACGACTGCTCAAGGCAACAGCTCAAGCAGGCGACCTAGGGTAGTGTGCTCAAGCATTTGGATTCTCGTGGCAAGGCGCTTTGCCAAGGAGTACGGGTTCGATCCTGCTTCGGACCATATATTGTTTTTTTTCTGTCGTTGATTATTTGTGTTTTTTCCGAGTGCTGTAAACATACCTCCTCCTCTGAAATGATGCGCTGATCCATCACCTCGAAGTGTCCCTCTATAATAAATCATATTTATTTTTTATTATTGGTCTCAGACCTATGGTAGCGACCCGAGGCTGACAACCTAAGCTGTTCAGCTCTCTCTCTCTCTCTCTCTCTCTCTTTCTCTCTCCTCTATCTCTCTCTCTCTCTCAAATCTAGGTAAACTGTTCATGTTAAGCCCTGCCCATCTTTTAGGAACTCTGAGAATCTTGGAGCATGTCCACTCTTTCATTTGTCAGGATTTACTTATGACCTCTTTAACTCAGCCTAACAATTCTATTGCTTTAACCTTACTTCGAGATTTCCATCGATGCAAATGAGAATTGCTTTCATTTCCTTAACGATATAGCAGGGCTTCTTGTAGTAACTTTGTCGTTATGTTTGCCACAGCTGTAGATCAAAGAAATTGCTTACCTTGACATTGAAGGAGACCAGTTCCATGGAAGCTCTCCCTTCGGTCTCTACGAACGAGAATATTATATAAAGTTATGGTTTCTCGTTATTCGTAAAAACACATTCTATAAGATCCCCGTTTATTATTTGAATGCTCATGAAGACGCGGTTGCGTTCGGATCTCAGTTTGTTATCTCAATGTCCGTGAAGACGTTTAGCTCTCAGCTTGTTATCTCAATGTCCGTGAAGACATTTGGCTCTCAGTTTGTTATCTCAATGTCCGTGAAGACGTTTGGCTCTCAGTTTGTTATCTCAATGTCCGTGAAGACATTTGGCTCTCAGTTTGTTATCTCAATGTCCGTGAAGACGTTTAGCTCTCAGCTTGTTATCTCAATGTCCGTGAAGACATTTGGCTCTCAGTTTGTTATCTCAATGTCCGTGAAGACATTTAGCTCTCAGTTTGTTATCTCAATGTCCGTGAAGACATTTGGCTCTCAGTTTGTTATCTCAATGTCCGTGAAGACATTTGGCTCTCAGTTTGTTATCTCAATGTCCGTGAAGACATTTAGCTCTCAGCTTGTTATCTCAATGTCCGTGAAGACATTTAGCTCTCAGTTTGTTATCTCAATGTCCGTGAAGACATTTAGCTCTCAGTTTGTTATCTCAATGTCCGTGAAGACATTTGGCTCTCAGTTTGTTATCTCAATGTCCGTGAAGACGTTTGGCTCTCAGCTTTTTATCTCAATGTCCGTGAAGACATTTGGCTCTCAGTTTGTTATCTCAATGTCCGTGAAGACATTTAGCTCTCAGCTTGTTATCTCAATGTCCGTGAAGACATTTGGCTCTCAGTTTGTTATCTCAATGTCCGTGAAGACGTTTGGCTCTCAGCTTGTTATCTCAATGTCCATGAAGACGTTTAGCTCTCAGTTTGTTATCTCAATGTCCATGAAGACGTTTAGCTCTCAGTTTGTTATCTCAATGTCCGTGAAGACGTTTGGCGCTCAGATTGTTATCTCAATGTCCGTGAAGACGTTTGGCTCTCAGTTTGTTATCTCAATGTCCGTGAAGACATTTAGCTCTCAGTTTGTTATCTCAATGTCCGTGAAGACATTTGGCTCTCAGTTTTTTATCTCAATGTCCGTGAAGACATTTGGCTCTCAGTTTGTTATCTCAATGTCCGTGAAGACGTTTGGCTCTCAGCTTGTTATCTCAATGTCCGTGAAGACATTTGGCTCTCAGTTTGTTATCTCAATGTCCTTGAAGACATTTAGCTCTCAGCTTGTTATCTCAATGTCCGTGAAGACATTTGGCTCTCAGTTTGTTATCTCAATGTCCGTGAAGACGTTTGGCTCTCAGCTTGTTATCTCAATGTCCATGAAGACGTTTAGCTCTCAGTTTGTTATCTCAATGTCCATGAAGACGTTTAGCTCTCAGTTTGTTATCTCAATGTCCGTGAAGACGTTTGGCGCTCAGATTGTTATCTCAATGTCCGTGAAGACGTTTGGCTCTCAGTTTGTTATCTCAATGTCCGTGAAGACGTTTAGCTCTCAGCTTGTTATCTCAATGTCCGTGAAGACATTTGGCTCTCAGTTTGTTATCTCAATGTCCGTGAAGATGTTTAGCTCTCAGCTTGTTATCTCAATGTCCGTGAAGACATTTGGCTCTCAGTTTGTTATCTCAATGTCCGTGAAGACGTTTGGCTCTCAGTTTGTTATGTCTATTCTAAGTTGAATATTTTCAGACTATTTAAAAAAAAAAAATGATCTCCCGATGTCGACCCAGCCGCTGGCAGAAATGGGTACCGGCGTAGTACTCTGGGAAGATGTGAAATTCCGCCTCGCATCGTGAGTTTCGATGCTTAAAGCGACATTATCCAGAAGTCCCCGAACACTTCTGGATAGGCGGCAGAGCACATATGGGTGAAAACTCGCGTGCTAAGACGCCGATTCAAGTCTCGTTCTTTACCTTTACCTTTACCTTTACCTTTACCTTTACCTTTACCTTTACCTTTACCTTTACCTTTACCTTTACCTTTACCTTTACCTTTACCTTTACCTTTACCTTTACCTTTACCACGTAGCGTATAATTCAATTGTTTAATCTCACCTTTATAGGCACACATTAATACATCTATACATTAACTGACTGGAGAAATAGGCATGCACCAATTATTGGGGGCGGGGGCGGGTAGAACACTCTATAATTAGAACACGGGCTGCAGGGGGCAAAGCACCCATGCAGGGACTGAGCTGATTGCGGATCCACATCTGAGTGCGAATCCACAGCTGAGTGGGGACTCACAGCTGACTGCATGTGTCAGAATCGCCAAACAACAGAGCTGATCAAGACTCTGCTCCACTTTCCAGCGGTGCTTCTGGAAACAGACTATCCATTCTCTGGCCAGGCGAATAGGTGATCGAAGAGGGAAGGCAGTCTAGTACTAAAAAATACCGTGCTGAAGTTGGAAGCGTCGGGCAAAAGACGCAAATATCTCAGCCTAGCTGCAAACCATAATACAACGCATCAACGCACACTTTACATCGTGTTAAGGGAGGATGATAAAGAGGACTACTCATGTCTTCAGTAGTCAGCGGTTAAACGCCAGGAAACAAGAGAAGGAAGAGAACATTGGCCGCAGGATTTTCCGTAATAAAAGTGGAGGAGACTAAGTGACAGGGCTTATTGAAGATGGGTACAAATAATAATACATAAATATTATTATATGGAGAACTTCCGAGGCGATAATAGGGAATAATAGAACAAAGAAGTATGTGTTAGCACAATTTTTCCGAGTGCTAACACATACTTCTTTGTTCTATTATTCCCTTAGGGAAGATGCCAACTTTATTAAAGAAATAGAAGAAAGTAACAATACAACTGGCATGATTATAGCGTTACTTAAGCGAGGAATAACGCACGATTTTGTGATGTCTCACCAACTTTAATCTGTAATCATACCATTTTTATTTTATTTCGTTTCCCTCTTTATACTTATTGTGAGTTTTACGTCAGCTTCTCACTTCTACTCATTGTCAACTTTACGATGGCCAGCTGTGACAGGCTGTTAAGCTGTCCAGATGGAAACATTCACTTTCATCTGCTTGTTCTCATTTTAGGGCTAACCCTTCTCTATTTTAACTGAAAAGAGTTCTTTAACTCTTTCCGTACGTTTCGACGCACCATGCCCAATGCCGATTTCGGTCAAGTACGTTTAGCCGCACAGTGCGCCACTCTCAATTTGATTAGTGTAAACTGTCATCAAACCATATTCTTTTTATTTATCTTGTATCATCTTGGTATTAGTGAAATATAATTCCTTATTCATTTATCTCAAAATTCATATATAAAATGTTAAGTGTTAGATAAATATAAACATGTAGATTAATATTTTAAAACATGAAAAATTATGTATCTGAAATCTCTACCTCAAAAATTGATAAAAACCTTCCGTACTAAAAGAGTTAACTTGCGTGAGTGCACACGGGACCTCTTGTTTATTGCCGTTATCTGAGAGAGCTAGACATCCGATCTCACTACCAAGCGATCGGGGATGGGTAACACACGAAGAAACCGCAAATTAATTGAAACTAATGTTGACAAAGGGAGCCGCGATAGCTCAGTGGTTAGTGAACTGGACTACAAAGGACAAGAGGTAGGGTTCGATCCCAACCGACGGCTTCCGGGTTCACCCAGCCTTAAATGGGTACCGGATTTTTTTCTGGGAAAGTAAAGCAGCACGGGCGTAATACCGACCACATTACCCCTAAAATCATGTGTTGAAGGTCTGTAAAATATAGGGTCACTAACACCATATATTCCCTATACGCCACTTGGCGTGACAGGAGTACTTTACTTTTTACTTTTTAATGTTGACAAACCACCACTGCCTGTGGTGGGCTTTGAACACGGACACTTCCTGTCAGTGTGGCCGTGTTTTGTTATTTTGTCTTTTTACTTGACTTGTCTACGATTCCTTATTGCTAAATTGATGTTTGTTCTTGACAGTGAGCTATCACATGAGAAGATTACTCTTACAATACATTAGTACATTCAATTGAATTGACAACTCACACAGCAATGGAATCATATCTCTGCTATACTAATTTAGAATTGGTGTCCGCCTAGTCAATCGACGGGGTATATGCGGTCACGCAGTGGGCGTATCATATCAACTTCTCTGAATGTTCTGTCCTATCTATGATATCTATCTTGACACTTTGTTTGCACAGCTCAATTATCAATATTATGAATTCTGTAGACAACTCTTCTCTGGTTTATAATAATTCCATGATCCTGAATTCACTTATAGCTTCTATATTTCCTTCTAACTCTATTACTATCCTAATGTTTCCACAGTTCTGCTGATAACTTTTAATACGTCCTAACTATCTACACTCTTCTGCTTTGAGGCAGGTTCTTAAATTTGTATAATTCTTCCTCTCCTAGTGGCTTCGCATGAGTAAGTCAAAGAGTGTCTCAAAATTATGGGCTTGGCGTATTTGTTGTCAGTTAGGCCCCTTCTCAATTCTACTCATCGTGGGCATTAATCGGTCTGGGAGCTCCGCCTTACGATCCTAGGACTATCATCCCATCTACTGATTGCTTGTCAATCGCCTATCATTTAATGAGAAGTCTTGACAACTATCTGTCAGTCACTCCTCTCAGTTGACTCCTTAAAGAAAAACTGTCCTTAATCTTTCCTGACTACCCAGATTCTATCGCAGAAATCTGCTGATCTCGTTCACTCTCGCTGCAGAACTCTTTGTGTCTACCACCGCTGGACACCAGAGGATGTCTTTGGCCCTTGGAACCTTCCCTTCGGTCCTTTATATCAAACCGGCCGGTCTCCTTGAGGAGTCTTCTACTCTACGCTTTTTAGCGTCAGTTACGTCCTCCACCTGTGTTCATAGAATGCTAGCGAAACGTCCGTCTCCCTCCCTCTGCCGCGGTTATGTTAATTTCTTAGGCTAGTTATCTCTAAATATTTCAGTCTGTCTAGTGATCTCTCTGTTAATCATCATCATCATCATTGAGTGTCTTCTCCGCAACGAAGGTTGGCTACCACGGATCGCCATTCTACTCTGTTTCTTGCTTTGCTAAGTGTGCCGATATACGTAAAATCGCCGTCCTTTTGATCGTTGACTTCTTGATCTCTTTGACTCTTGTTTCTTCTTGATTCTTATATTATTCATTTCCCGTTTTATCCCTTCGGATTGCTCACACTATAACATCAGGAGACCAACGTTGCACCTATAGACTACTCAGCTTGTTGTATCAAGGTTCGTGTCCTCACTTCTGCTGGTGAAATAGCTCGTTGTCAGACGCTGGATGTGCTAGCAGACACTGACATTGCTTATCTGTTGTAAAGGAGCTGCCAGTGGTCGGGTGTGGTAAACCTTGTTGTAAAGGAGCAATGTATTGACGGTTAATCTACTGCTTCAAAATTGTTTTCCCAGTGTCTGCGTTTTAATTTCTGCAGTTTTAGTTTGGTAATTCCTTTGAATGATTGCTTGCTAACAACATAACCTATTCTCTATTTTAAAATTATAATTTGGTGTTTTTAAAAATGAGTTATTTAAATGAGGCCTCTGTGTGTTTCCTTGTTATTTGAATAGATTTGACCTTTGGGTAAACAATGAATGATAACTAAACAAGGAGAGACGGGGAAGTGTCCAGTGAAATCATAAGTGAAAGAGAAGTAGTTGGTTACTCTTGTTTGTTACTTATTGTTGCATTGGTAATTTTATCAGAAAAAAAAAAAAAAATATATATATATATATATATATATATATATATATAGAGAGAGAGAGAGAGAGAGAGCGTCAGTAGCGCAGTTGAACTACGCTGGCGTGGCTATAAGATGGCGTGGCTATAAGATATATATATAGAGAGAGAGAGAGCGTCAGTAGCGCAGTTGAACTACGCTGGCGTGGCTATAAGATGGCGTGGCTATAAGATGGCGTGGCTATAAGATGGCGTGGCTATAAGATATATATATATAGAGAGAGAGAGCGTCAGTAGCGCAGTTGAACTACGCTGGCGTGGCTATAAGATGGCGTGGCTATAAGATGGCGTGGCTATAAGATGGCGTGGCTATAAGATGGCGTGGCTATAAGATGGCGTGGCTATAAGATGGCGTGGCTATAAGATGGCGTGGCTATAAGATGGCGTGGCTATAAGATGGCGTGGCTATAAGATGGCGTGGCTATAAGATGGCGTGGCTATAAGATGGCGTGGCTATAAGATGGCGTGGCTATAAGATGGCGTGGCTATAAGATGGCGTGGCTATAAGATGGCGTGGCTATAAGATGGCGTGGCTATAAGATGGCGTGGCTATAAGATGGCGTGGCTATAAGATGGCGTGGCTATAAGATGGCGTGGCTATAAGATGGCGTGGCTATAAGATGGCGTGGCTATAAGATGGCGTGGCTATAAGATGGCGTGGCTATAAGATGGCGTGGCTATAAGATGGCGTGGCTATAAGATGGCGTGGCTATAAGAGATGGCGTGGCTATAAGATGGCGTGGCTATAAGATGGCGTGGCTATAAGATGGCGTGGCTATAAGATGGCGTGGCTATAAGATGGCGTGGCTATAAGATGGCGTGGCTATAAGATGGCGTGGCTATAAGATGGCGTGGCTATAAGATGGCGTGGCTATAAGATGGCGTGGCTATAAGATGGCGTGGCTATAAGATGGCGTGGCTATAAGATGGCGTGGCTATAAGATGGCGTGGCTATAAGATGGCGTGGCTATAAGATGAACTTGGATTATAACGCCTCTTGACGCTCTTCGATCGATCCAGCTCAAAAAGAGTATTTGGCAAAACGATTTGGGGGCTTGTAACATCGAGGTTCAGATAACACTGGTTCCCTCACATTCACATGATGTTGTCTAGTACCATGAAGCCTAATAATTCACTCACCTACGACATAATAATGCCCTGAGGTATTGTTTACCTAATATTATCAGACCCTTCAATCACTGCGAAAAGGCCAGAAAAAGCATATCAATCCTTTAGGTAAAACCCATGAAATAAAAGACATTGATGTATGACAGCGCGCGTTCATCAAATATGAGAAGTTCAAATTTTACATTTTGTTTTACACAGACACATTTTTTCATGAATGATTATCAACATAATAGTTGATAGTTATTTCTAAATTGAGGATTAAATATATAGTTGGGAACATTATATCTTTGGAACTAGAAGACAAGTTGTAAGTTTCTTTGAATTATGTATTTAAAAATATCAACAAGTGAGAAAGAATAGATGAACTCACGATAATCTAAACAAGTTATAAAATAGATGAACTCGCGATCAGTTACACAAGTTACAAAGAATACGTTAACTCGCGATAAACTAAACAAGCTAGAAAGAATAAGTTAACTCGTGATAAACTAAACAAACTAGAAAGAATAAGTTAGCTGGTGATAAACTAAACAAGCAAGAAAGAATAAGTTAACTCGTGATAAACTAAACAAGCTAGAAAGAATAAGTTAACTCGTGATAAACTAAACAAGCTAGAAAGAATAAGTTAACTCGTGATAAACTAAACAAGCTAGAAAGAATAAGTTAACTCGTGATAAACTAAACAAGCTAGAAAGAATAAGTTAGCTCGTGATAAACTAAACAAGCTAGAAAGAATAAGTTAACTCGTGATAAACTAAACAAACTAGAAAGAATAAGTTAGCTCGTGATAAACTAAACAAGCTAGAAAGAATACGTTAACTCGTGATAAACTAAACAAGCTAGAAAGAATAAGTTAACTCGTGATAAACTAAACAAGCTAGAAAGAATAAGGTAACTAGCAATAAACTAAACAAGCTTGAAAGAATAAGTTAACTCGCGATTAGCTAAACAAGCTTAAAAGAATAAGTTAACTCGCGATTAGCTAAACAAGCTTAAAAGAATAAATTAACTCGCGATTAGCTAAACAAGCTTAAAAGAATAAGTTAACTCGCGATTAGCATAGCAAGCTTAAAAGAATAAGTTAACTCGCGATTAGCTAAACAAGCTTAAAAGAATAAGTTAACTCGCGATTAGCTAAACAAGCTTGAAAGAATAAGTTAACTCGCGATTGGCTAAACAAGCTTAAAATAATAAGTTAACTCGCGATAAGCTGAACAAGCTAGCAATAATAAGTTAACACGTGATAAACTAAACGTTTGAAAGAATAAGTTAACTCGCGATTAGCTAAACGTTTGAAAGAATAAGTTAACTCGCGATTAGCTAAACAAGCTTAAAAGAATAAATTAACTCGCGATTAGCTAAACGTTTGAAACAAAATAAGTTAACTCGTGATAAACTAAACAATCTCGAAAGAATAAGTTAACTCGTGATAAACTAAACAAGCTAGAAAGAATAAGTTAACTCGTGATAAACTAAACAAGCTAGAAAGAATAAGTTAACTCGTGATAAACTAAACAAACTAGAAAGAATAAGTTAACTCGTGATAAACTAAACAAGCTAGAAAGAATAAGTTAACTCGTGATAAACTAAACAAGCTAGAAAGAATAAGGTAACTAGCAATAAACTAAACAAGCTTGAAAGAATAAGTTAACTCGCGATTAGCTAAACAAGCTTAAAAGAATAAGTTAACTCGCGATTAGCTAAACAAGCTTAAAAGAATAAGTTAACTCGCGATAAGCTAAACGTTTGAAAGAATAAGTTAACTCGCGATTAGCTTAACAAGCTTAAAAGAATAAGTTAACTCGCGATTAGCTAAACAAGCTTAAAAGAATAAGTTAACTCGCGATTAGCTAAACAAGCTTGAAAGAATAAGTTAACTGGCGATTGGCTAAAGAAGCTTAAAATAATAAGTTAACTCGCGATAACCTGAACAAGCTAGCAATTATAAGTTAACTCGCGATAAACTAAACAAGTTTTCTTTTCTTCCCCTTTTACCTTTCAGACACAAGGAAATAGAGAAAGTTCACAATCTTTTCCTTCGTGCTTAGTTCTTTCGTATGTCACTTATGTTAGTGATTTTTGTCACAGTCTAACCTCTTAATTGACAACGCTCTCTCGGTTTGTTATTTTCTGAATGTGTTTGATAGTAGTTTTGAAAGTAGTGTTGATAGTAGTGTTTGATAGTGGTGTTGATAGTAGTGTTTGATAGTGGTGTTGATAGTAGTGTTTGATAGTAGTGTTGATAGTGGTGTTGATAGTAGTGTAGATAGTAGTGTTTATATTAGTGTTGATAGTTGTGTTGATAGTGGTGTTGATAGTAGTATTGATAGTAGTGTTTATATTGGTGTTGATAGTAGTGTTGATAGTGGTGTTGATAGTAGTGTTTATAGTAGTGTTGATAGTAGTGTTTGATAGTGGTGTTGATAGTTGTGTTGATAGTGGTGTTGATAGTAGTGTAGATAGTAGTGTTTATATTAGTGTTGATAGTAGTGTTGATAGTACTGTTGATAGTGGTGTTGATAGTAGTGTTGATAGTAGTGTTGATAGAAGTGTTTATGTTGATAGTGGTGTTGATAGTAGTGTTTGATAGTGGTGTTGATAGTAGTGTTGATAGTAGTGTTGATAGTAGTGTTGATAGTAGTGTTGATAGTGGTGTTGATAGTAGTGTTGATAGTAGTGTTTATATTGGTGTTGATAGTAATGTTGATAGTAGTGTTGATAGTAGTGTTGATAGCAGTGTTTGATAGTAGTGTTCATAGTAGTGTTGATAGTAATGTTGATAGTAGTGTTTATATTGGTGATGATAGTAGTGTTGATAGTAGTGTTGATAAGGGTGTTGATAGTAGTGTTGATAGTAGTGTTGATAGTAGTGTTTGATAGTGGTGTTGATAGTAGTGTTGATAGTGGTGTTGATAGTAGTGTTGATAGTAGTGTTTATATTGGTGTTGATAGTAGTGTTGATAGTAGTGTTGATAGTGGTGTTGATAGTAGTATTGACAGTAGTGTTGATAGAAGTGTTTATATTGGTGTTGATAGTAGTGTTGATAGTAGTGTTGATAGTGGTGTCGAAAGTAGTGTTGATAGTAGTGTTGATAGTAGTGTTGATAGTAGTGTTGATAGTAGTGTTGATAGTAGTGTTGATAGTAGTGTTGATAGTGGTGTTTATATTGGTGTTGATAGTAGTGTTTATAGTAGTGTTGATAGTAGTGTTGATAGTGGTGTTGATAGTAGTGTTGATAGTGGTGTTGATAGTATTGTTGATAGTGGTGTTGATAGTAGAGATGATAGTAGTGTTGATAGTAGTGTTTATATTGGTGTTGATAGTAGTGTTGATAGTAATGTTTGATAGTGTTGATAGTAGTGTTGATAGTAATGTTTGATAGTGGTGTTGATAGTAGTGTTGATAGTAGTGTTGATAGTAGTGTTGATAGTAGTGTTTATATTGGTGTTGATAGCAGTGTTGATAGTATTGTTGGTCGTAGTGTTGATAGTGGTGTTGATAGTATTGTTGATAGTAGTGTTTATATTGGTGTTGATAGTAGTGTTGATAGTAGTGTTTGATAGTAGTGTTGATAGTAGTGTTGATAGTAGTGTTGATAGTGGTGTTGATAGTAGTGTTGATAGTGGTGTTCATCTTGGTTAGATGTTGCTTTTGTTTTCTAGCTAGGTCAAAACAAGTAAAATGCATTGACAATTTTCGTTGAATCGACAGATCATCTGCATTGCACAACGACAACACCATAGTGATTAGATCACCTCCTCGCAACGTTTGTTCCCAAATATGAAGCATACTCACCACACACTAGCGAACGCACTGTCTATGGCTTCATCACAGATACATGAACTCCGTAGTTACCAGCGAGGATCTCGTCCTCAATCTCCTTAGGCGCCTCTTACGACACGCACGGCATGTGACAGTGGTTCGTTGCTTTTCTTCCCTTACCTTAGTCACACAGGTGACACTATTCTCTTCATGGAATCAGTTTCACTACAGTCGGGGCATCCCCATATCCGACCTACCACCCGTCCCAGCAGAAAAAAAATAGAGCGAGAGAGTCAGTAGCGAAATTGAACTACGCTGGCTTGGTTATAACGCCTCTTGACGCTCTTCAATCGATTCAGCTCAAAATGAGTACTTGGCAAAACTTGGCACAGCGTAAGCAAACTGACTGTTCCAGTAAGGTGTTGTTTATAGATACATATGCTTTTCCCACTAAGGACTCCTGATAGGTCAGATTCCTGTCCCACCTTTACACTCCTCAGTCTCTCAATATATAAATCATTGCCCCACTCATTCTGCTCCCCTTCTTTTAAGGAATAAAGAACAAACTTGGCGATGTCCTCTTTGTCGAGAGTAAGGCCACACTCAGTGCCAGAGCTACCAGCGAGCTTATTGGCTATTTCATTTCCATGTACACAGTCGTGCCCTGGACTGTACACCCATGTTAACGCGTTCACTTTGGAGTCATCTAAGAGCTGCGCCCACCCCTGTCACAGACACTGTCTGTCAATCTTCTGTAGCATACTCTGCGAGTCAGTCACCAAGACTGCGTGATCCACGTTCTGTGTAACCAAGCATGTTATCGCCGCTGTTGCTGCTTCTATCTCCATTCTCATGTTGGACACCGTCATGCTATAACTTCCAGATTCCCTAGCACTTCTCTGTCATGTTGCCACAAAACCCCAACTGCTGCGCTGTCCGCGGCGTACAGAACCATCCGTGTAGATGATCGGACCCTGAGGTAAAGACACTTTGTTGGTGAATTCTCTTACAATGACCTCGTCGTTATGAAATCAAGTCATCTAAAGTTGAAGTTCGCATTCAAACATTTGCTGAGAGATCACTAGACAGCGACTAAAACAATAAATTACGCGAATGAGACAGAGGTATTTAACCTCATGAATTAGCAGAATTAGATTTTATAATTATTTAAGGAATTCGAGGAGAAGCTCGAGATAGAGAAACACCCAGAACATGTAACATAGAAGAGCTTAGCTCGGCTTCGGCTGAAATTGCCGGAATGTAGACGTGGGATTTATAGTTTTGAACTTCCACACTGTTAGTTTTTAATCAAATATCAAATAGAGATGTAGGTGGAAGATCCACAGATAGGTCAGTTAGGAAGACACAGCTAAGTTGAGAAGTGTTTCAAGTTAGATTCAGAAGTAACATAGTAAGTGTAAAGCAAGAGGAGTTGTAATATTTGATAGAATTAGAAATGTCACAGATAATGTGTATTAAGAGATGTCTCAAATAAATACTCTCGTTAACCTTTTGAGCACATCCAGATGTAGAGCATTAATTTTAGAAATAGATTTTTATCATTTTGATGTACTTCACAATATTTCAACTGTACAACCGACGATCAAATACACTTGCATAAGCAAAATTCATAGTCGACACTATCACACCACAACAAACTACAATCATTCAGCATCGAAGAGATCACAGTACACAGTACAATCGTCTCAATAAACGACAACCTTTCAACTTAAAAGATACCACAGTACACAGTACAACCGTCGCTACAAACTACAACCTTTCATCTTCAAAGAGACCACAGTACACAGTACAACCGTCTCTACAAACTACAACCTTTCATCTTCAAAGAGACCACAGTACACAGTACAACCGTTGCTACAAACTACAACCTTTTATCTTCAAAGAGACCACAGTACAACCGTCTCTACAAATCTTAATCTTTCATCTTCAAAAAGACCACAGTACACAGTACAACCGTCTCTACAAACTACAACCTTTCATCTTCAAAGAGACCAGAGTACACAGTACAACCGTCTCTACAAACTACAACCTTTCATCTTCAAAGAGACCACAGTACACAGTACAACCGTCTCTACAAACTACAACCTTTCATCTTCAAAGAGACCACAGTACACAGTACAACCGTCTCTACAAATCTTAATCTTTCATCTTCAAAGAGACCACAGTACAACCGTCTCTACAAATTACAACCTTCATCTTCAAAGAGACCACAGTACAACCGTCTCTACAAATTACAACCTTCATCTTCAAAGAGACCACAGTACAACCGTCTCTACAAATTACAACCTTCATCTTCAAAGAGACCACAGTACAACCGTCTCAACAAACTATAACCTTTCATCTTCAAAGAGACCACAGTACACAGTACAGCCGTCTCAATAAACTATAACCTTTCATCTTCAAAGAGACCACAGTACAGCCGTCTCAATAAACTATAACCTTTCATCTTCAAAGAGACCACAGTACAGCCGTCTCAATAAACTATAACCTTTCATCTTCAAAGAGACCACAGTACAGCCGTCTCAATAAACTATAACCTTTCATCTTTAAAGAGACCACAGTACAGCCGTCTCAATAAACTATAACCTTTCATCTTCAAAGAGACCACAGTACACAGTACACAGTACAGCCGTCTCAATAAACTACAGGTTGAACTCTGCTGTTAATTGTCAACTCAACATATGGACTCCAGAACTATGTTTTATAAACACGTGAATTGTCAAAGACACAGGAACGGAAGCTTGACCCTAAGAAGGATAAATTACTGGCAAATTACTGGACATTTATGATGATCTCCTGCTAATGACCAAATCCATAGAGGCAACTCATTTCTCTTTGGAACAAGCTGAACACACGAGACTGAATGTAAAAAAGAAGATTTATTTAACTCTTTCCGTACGTTTCGACGCACCATGCGACATGCCGATTTCGGTCATGTACGTTTAGCCGCACAGTGCGTCACTCTCAATATGATTAATGTAAACTGTCATCAAACCATATTCTTTTTATATGTCTTGTATCATCTTGTATTGGTGAATATAATTCCTTGTTTAATTATCTAAAAATTCATATATAATATGTTAAGTGTTAGATAAATATAAATATGTAGAATTATATTTAAAAACATAAAAAATTTTGTCTCTGAAATCTCTACCGTTAAATTTATAAAAACCTTCCGCATTGAAAGAGTTAAAGCGTCGATTTTTGACCAATAAACAATGTCAGCCTGAAGCGTTCATTGCCGTCACGCTGATTCTCATTACGTGGCTGGGTAGGACGAAGTCGTTCTGCATATCTCGTGAAGCAGAAAATCCTGAATGACAAATTACCATAAATGAGATGAGAGAAGTCTATACACAAAGGAGCCTTGGACAGAATCCATAAAAGATGTTTAACAAGAGATTACTTTGGTAGAATATATGAAGAACGAAGTTAATGCACAGAGAGGTATGTTTAACTTGAGAAGAAAAATAAACGGGGGGGGGGGGGGGGAGAGATAGATGTCTATTAACTACGGATGTTGGAACGATGAGGTAACCAGTTACTATTTTTGAAGGGGGAAGAGGGGCGAACTGGTTGCATTATTTACTATAATTATCTCAAGTAGGAGCCTCGGTGGTTGAGTGGTTAGTGTGCTCGCTTCCTAATCAGAAGGGTTTGAGTTCGATCTCCAGAAGTAGCGGATATTTTTTTCTGATCGACAAAGTTCCTGGGTTCATCCAGCCTCTAAAAATGGGTACTAGAGATTTTTGGTAACTTTAAGGTAGCCAGGCGTGATACCGACCACATCACCCAAAAATATGCAATGGTCACAGAAAAATATGGTCACTAACACCATATTCTCCTTACGCCTAGCACGACGTGGAGGAACCATTACTTTACTTTACTTGTAACCTCACGCGGCAAGCCGTATGATATGGGTTTGAATCCCGGTTTTAGATATATGTCTTTATTTTTCTTCTTGCTCTATAACTTCTGGGTTTTTGATGGGTTGCTGAAACACAGTCTAACTGTATCTTTAATATTTGCCGCATCTTGGACCTTTTCTTCAAATCAATTTTTGTTGATTTCTTTATAACAGCTTCATTGTGGAGTACAATGTAGAGGAAGATGGGTGGAACAATGATGTATACATTGAGCGACTGATGAACCTAAAGGAGGAAAATGGGTTGGTCGACCCGGAATGTTGAGTAGAGAAAGTAGATGTACGCACGACTAACACTGTACAGAAGTGGTCTTCAACTTGGCTCTACCTTGACTTTTACGTGGGCGATAGCAGAATAGTTACATGTTTTATTAATGATATCACAAAATTTGGTGAATGATAACGGAACTTTATTTTCTCTCTCAATTTTCTACATCAATAACCAGAACATCCTTCTAATTTGGTCTCTGAGCTGACATAAATTAAATAGACAAGTCCGGTCTATCTGGCTTGAGTTAGAGTGGTGTTTATTGTAGTGACTGCTTTACACCTACCTTTGCATTTTATCAATGTCAACCGATCTAGCCTTGCATATCTGCCACCACCAAAAAAATACCCCTCTGTTGTTAAAGGTTTCATCTCCTCCATTCTATCAATCCTGTATTGACAGATAAAATGATTATTTAGTTCACGATTGTTGTGAAAGGAGTATAGCATATTCATCATCCGATACTGTTGGATATGTATTGGCATGCTTTGCATGTGATTTCTAATTTTTTCATACTTTATATTCATTTGTGACCTTAACAAATCGGAAACCATGTCTCAAATATATATATATTGTGGCTATTTACCCGAATGACGAAATTTGATCAAAGTTGTTTATAAATATTCTCAAAAGCTCGCCAATCTGCATGCAGTTCGACGAGTCCACTATTGCAGATATTAATGCATTATTGATGACATTTGTGAGGTATCTTGAAGCAACACAATGCACTATAAGTCTGACTACAGATACAACAGGATTATCAATAATTACTGCTGTAAAATCGTACTTAGAAAATCATAATATACCTTTTATCAATAATGTTGCTTGAGACTCTGATGGGGTGCCATCAGTTATTGACCGCTATTGTGAGTTCATTGTTTATTTGAAGGAAGAGGTGCCAAATGTTTTGTGTGTTGTGAAACATAGACAATATCTTGTTAGAAAATGTTTGTAAACAAAACTGCACTCATCATTATGTTTAATAAATGGAGTTATTAATAAGATGGCATCTAATGGCAACAATAGAAGAATGTTTGGACAGCTGAGCTGGACCAGGACAACAATGAGCAAGACATATATATATATATATATATAAGGTTACTGTTACACACAGCAATCAACATTTTCGGGCACATCATGAGAAGAGGAAATTGAAATACTTGGTTATAACTGGCAAAATAAAAGGAAGAGAGATCGCGGACGACAAAGAGAGAAAATACTAGATAGCTTGGTATCATGGCATGGAAAACAGTCAACTACAGAACTGATACGATGCACTGTAGATAGCAGATTGTGGAGGGACATGATCGCCTACGCCAACGGTGTGGCACATGATGATGATGATGTTACACACAGAAGTGCTCTGACTTTCAAAGGGCACATGCATAATATTAAATTTGCTTCTATCATTCCTTACTTCATGTCTAGTGTTTTAGTGCTGTGAGTCATAATGTCACCAAACACAGACATTATTTTAAAGTCACTGAAAGATTAGATCTGCTCTTATTTGCTACAAAATTAGAACCAGATATCCAACATTTAGTTGCTCAGCATCAGGCTCAAAGTAAAAGTAAAGTGTCCCTGTCACGCCAAGTGGCGTAGAAGAAATATGGTGTTAGTGACCATACATTTTACAGGACCTTCAGCACATGATTTTTGGGATAATGTGGTCGGTATTACGCCCGTGCCGCTTTACTTTCTCAGAAAAATCCGGTACCCACCGGAGAGAGAGAGAGAGAGAGAGAGAGAGAGAGAGAGAGAGAGAGAGAGTAATACGAAAGTTAGAGAGTTGAGAAAAAGTGAAGAAGAAATAAGTGAAAGATTAATATAGAAATAGATTGAGAGAGAACATAGATTGGATGAAGAGAGTGAGAATTGAGAGAAAACAAGGAACGAGAGAGAGAGGCAAGAGAGTGAATGTTGGAGTATGAGTCACATAAAAGTGAGTGAGAGCGGAAGAGAGTAAAAGGTGACAGCATAAGCAGGGAAAGAAGAAGTGAGAGGAGATGATAAATAGCAAAGTAGAAGTGAGAGAGAGGAGGGGATAATAAATAGCATAGTAAAAGTGAGAGAGAGGAGGGGATGATTAATAGCATAGTAGAAGTGAGAGAGAGGAGGGGATGATAAATAGCATAGTAGAAGTGAGAGAGAGGAGGGGATGATAAATAGCATAGTAAAAGTTAAAGAGAGGAGGGGATGATGAATAGCATAGTAGAAGTTAGAGAGAGGAGGGGATGATAAATAGCATAGTAGAAGTGAGAGAGAGGAGGGGATGATAAATAGCATAGTAAAAGTGAGAGAGAGGAGGAGATGATAAATAGCATAGTAAAAGTGAGAGAGAGGAGGAGATGATAAATAGCATAGTAAAAGTGAGAGAGAGGAGGAGATGATAAATAGCATAGTAGAAGTGAGAGAGAGGAGGGGATGATAAATAGCATAGTAAAAGTTAAAGAGAGGAGGGGATGATGAATAGCATAGTAGAAGTTAGAGAGAGGAGGGGATGATAAATAGCATAGTAGAAGTGAGAGAGAGGAGGGGATGATAAAAAGCATAGTAGAAGTGAGAGAGAGGAGGGGATGATAAATAGCATAGTAAAAGTTAAAGAGAGGAGGGATGATGAATAGCATAGTAAAAGTTAGAGAGAGGAGGGTATGATAAATAGCATAGTAAAAGTTAGAGAGAGGAGGGGATGATTAATAGCATAGTAGAATTGAGAAAGAGGAGGGGATGATGAATAGCATAGTAAAAGTGAGGGAGAGGAGGGGATGATTAATAGCATAGTAGAATTGAGAAAGAGGAGGGGATGATAAATAACATAGTAAAAGTTAGAGAGAGGAGGGATGATAAATAGCATAGTAAAAGTTAGAGAGAGGAGGGGATGATAAATAGCATAGTAAAAGTTAGAGAGAGGAGGGGATGATAAATAGCATAGTAAAAGTTAGAGAGAGGAGGGGATGATGAATAGCATAGTAGAAGAGAGAGAAGAGGAGGAGATGAAAAATAGCATAGTAGAAGTGAGAGAGAGAGAGAGAGAGGAGGGGATGATAAATAGCATAGTAGAAGAGAGAGAGGAGGAGGAGATGATAAATAGCGTAGTATAAGTTAGAGAGAGAGGAGGGATGATAAATAGCAAAGTAGAAGTGAGAGAGAGGAGGAGATGATATATAGCATAGTAGAAGTGAGAGAGAGAGAGAGAGAGAAAGGATGAGATGATAAATAGCATAGTAGAGGAGAGTGAGATAGGAGGGGATGATAAGTAGCATAGTAGAAGAGAGAGAGAGAGGATGGGATGATAAATAGCATAATAGAGGTGAGTGAGATAGGAGGGGATGATAAGTAGCTTAGTAGAAGAGAGAGAGAGAGAGGATGGGATGATAAATAGCATAGTAGAAGAGAGAGAGAGAGGATGGGATGATAAATAGCATAGTAGAGGTGAGTGAGATAGGAGGGGATGATAAGTAGCATAGTAGAAGAGAGAGAGAGAGAGAGAGAGAGGAGGGGATGATAAATAGCATAGTTGAAGAGAGAGAGAGAGAGAGGATGGGATGATAAATAGCATAGTAGATGTGAGTGAGATAGGAGGAGATGATAAGTAGCATAGTAGAAGAGAGAGAGAGGATGGGATGATAATAGCATAGTAGAGGTGAGTGAGATAGGATGGGATGATAAGTAGCATAGTAGAAGAGAGAGAGAGAGGAGGAGATGATAAGTAGCATAGTAGAAGAGAGAGAGAGAGATGGGATGATAAATAGCATAGTAGAGGTGAGTGAGATAGGAGGAGATGATAAGTAGCATAGTAGAAGAGAGAGAGAGAGAGGAGGAGATGATAAGTAGCATAGTAGAAGACAGAGAGAGGAGGAGATGATAAGTAGCATAGTAGAAGAGAGAGAGAGTAGGAGGAGATGATAAGTAGCATAGTAGAAGAGAGAGAGAGAGGAGGAGATGATAAGTAGCATAGTAGAAGAGAGAGAGAGAGGATGGGATGATAAATAGCATAGTAGAGGTGAGTGAGATAGGAGGAGATGATAAGTAGCATAGTAGAAGAGAGAGAGAGAGGATGGGATGATAAATAGCATAGTAGATGTGAGTGAGATAGGATGGGATGATAAGTAGCATAGTAGAAGAGAGAGAGAGAGAGGAGGGGATGATAAATAGCATAGTAGAGGTGAGTGAGATAGGAGGAGATGATAAATAGCATAGTAGAAGAGAGAGAGAGAGGATGGGATGATAAATAGCATAGTAGAGGTGAGTGAGATAGGAGGAGATGATAAGTAGCATAGTAGAAGAGAGAGAGAGAGGATGGGATGATAAATAGCATAGTAGAGGTGAGTGAGATAGGATGGGATGATAAGTAGCATAGTAGAAGAGAGAGAGAGAGAGGATGGATGATAAATAGCAAAGTAGAAGTGAGAGAGAGGAGGGAATGATAAATAGCATAGTAGAAGTGAGAGAGAGGAGGTGATGATAAATAGCATATTAGAAGAGAGAGAGAAAGGATGGGATGATAAATAGCATAGTAGAGGTGAGTGAGATAGGAGGGGATGATAAGTAGCATATTAGAAGAGAGAGAGAGAGGATGGGATGATAAATAGCAAAGTTGAAGTGAGAGAGAGGAGGGAATGATAAATAGCAAAGTAGAAGTGAGAGAGAGGAGGTGATGATAAATAGCAAAGTAGAAGTGAGAGAGAGAGAGAGAGGGTGGGATGATAAATGGCATAGTAGAAGTGTGAGTGAGAGAGAGAGAGGAGGGGATGATAAATGGCATAGTAGAAGTAAGACAGAGAGGAGAGGATGATAAATGGTATAGTAGAAGTGTGAGTGAGAGAGAGAGAGGAGGGGATGATAAATGGCATAGTAGAAGTAAGAGAGAGAGGAGGGGATGATAAATGGTATAGTAGAAGTGAGAGAGAGAGAAGAGGGGATGATAAATGGCATAGTAGAAGTAAGAGAGAGAGAGAGAGGAGGGGATGATAAATGGCATAGTAGAAGTAAGAGAGAGAGGAGGGGATGATAAATGGTATATTTGAAGTAAGAGAGAGAGGAGGGGATGATAAATGGCATAGTAGAAGTGTGAGTGATAGAGAGAGAGGAGGGGATGATAAATGGCATAGTAGAGGTAAGAGAGAGAGAGAGAGGAGGGGATGATAAATGGCATAGTAGAAGTAGGAGAGAGAGAGAGAGAGGAGGGGATGATAAATGGCATAGTAGAAGTAAGAGAGAGAGAGAGGAGGGGATGATAAATGGCATAGTAGAAGTGAGAGATAGAGAAGAGGGGATGATAAATGGCATAGTAGAAGTAAGAGAGAGAGAGAGGAGGGGATGATAAATGGCATAGTAGAAGTAAGAGAGAGAGGAGGGGATGATAAATGGTATAGTAGAAGTAAGAGAGAGAGGAGGGGATGATAAATGGCATAGTAGAAGTGTGAGTGAGAGAGAGAGAGGAGGGGATAATAAATAGCATAGTAGAAGTGTGAGTGAGAGAGAGAGAGGAGGGGATGATAAATGGCATAGTAGAAGTAAGAGAGAGAGGAGGGGATGATAAATGGTATAGTAGAAGTGAGAGAGAGAGAAGAGGGGATGATAAATGGCATAGTAGAAGTAAGAGAGAGAGAGAGAGAGGAGGGGATGATAAATAGCATAGTAGATGTGAGTGGGACAGGAGGAGATGATAAGTAGCATAGTAGAAGAGAGAGAGAGAGGATGGGATGATAAATAGCATAGTAGAGGTGAGTGAGATAGGATGGGATGATAAGTAGCATAGTAGAAGAGAGAGAGAGAGGAGGAGATGATAAGTAGCATAGTAGAAGAGAGAGAGAGAGGATGGGATGATAAATAGCATAGTAGAGGTGAGTGAGATAGGAGGAGATGATAAGTAGCATAGTAGAAGAGAGAGAGAGAGAGGAGGAGATGATAAGTAGCATTGTAGAAGAGAGAGAGAGGAGGAGATGATAAGTAGCATAGTAGAAGAGAGAGAGAGTAGGAGGAGATGATAAGTAGCATAGTAGAAGAGAGAGAGAGAGAGGAGGAGATGATAAGTAGCATAGTAGAAGAGAGAGAGAGAGGATGGGATGATAAATAGCATAGTAGAGGTGAGTGAGATAGGAGGAGATGATAAGTCGCATAGTAGAAGAGAGAGAGAGAGGATGGAATGATAAATAGCATAGTAGAGGTGAGTGAGATAGGATGGGATGATAAGTAGCATAGTAGAAGAGAGAGAGAGAGAGAGGAGGGGATGATAAATAGCATAGTAGAGGTGAGTGAGATAGGAGGAGATGATAAATAGCATAGTAGAAGAGAGAGAGAGAGGATGGGATGATAAATAGCATAGTAGAGGTGAGTGAGATAGGAGGAGATGATAAGTAGCATAGTAGAAGAGAGAGAGAGAGGATGGGATGATAAATAGCATAGTAGAGGTGAGTGAGATAGGATGGGATGATAAGTAGCATAGTAGAAGAGAGAGAGAGAGAGGATGGGATGATAAATAGCAAAGTAGAAGTGAGAGAGAGGAGGGAATGATAAATAGCATAGTAGAAGTGAGAGAGAGGAGGTGATGATAAATAGCATATTAGAAGAGAGAGAGAAAGGATGGGATGATAAATAGCATAGTAGAGGTGAGTGAGATAGGAGGGGATGATAAGTAGCATATTAGAAGAGAGAGAGAGAGAGAGAGGATGGGATGATAAATAGCAAAGTTGAAGTGAGAGAGAGGAGGGAATGATAAATATCAAAGTAGAAGTGAGAGAGAGGAGGTGATGATAAATAGCATAGTAGAAGTGAGAGAGAGAGAGAGAGAGGGTGGGATGATAAATAGCATAGTAGAAGTGTGAGTGAGAGAGAGAGAGGAGGGGATGATAAATGGCATAGTAGAAGTAAGAGAGAGAGGAGAGGATGATAAATGGTATAGTAGAAGTGTGAGTGAGAGAGAGAGAGGAGGGGATGATAAATGGCATCGTAGAAGTAAGAGAGAGAGGAGGGGATGATAAATGGTATAGTAGAAGTGAGAGAGAGAGAAGAGGGGATGATAAATGGCATAGTAGAAGTAAGAGAGAGAGAGAGAGGAGGGGATGATAAATGGCATAGTAGAAGTAAGAGAGAGAGGAGGGGATGATAAATGGTATATTAGAAGTAAGAGAGAGAGGAGGGGATGATAAATGGCATAGTAGAAGTGTGAGTGATAGAGAGAGAGGAGGGGATGATAAATGGCATAGTAGAAGTAAGAGAGAGAGAGAGAGAGGAGGGGATGATAAATGGCATAGTAGAAGTAAGAGAGAGAGAGAGAGAGGAGGGGATGATAAATGGCATAGTAGAAGTAAGAGAGAGAGAGAGAGGAGGGGATGATAAATGGCATAGTAGAAGTGAGAGATAGAGAAGAGGGGATGATAAATGGCATAGTAGAAGTAAGAGAGAGAGAGAGAGGAGGGGATGATAAATGGCATAGTAGAAGTAAGAGAGAGAGGAGGGGATGATAAATGGTATAGTAGAAGTAAGAGAGAGAGGAGGGGATGATAAATGGCATAGTAGAAGTGTGAGTGAGAGAGAGAGAGGAGGGGATAATAAATAGCATAGTAGAAGTGTGAGTGAGAGAGAGAGAGGAGGGGATGATAAATGGCATAGTAGAAGTAAGAGAGAGAGGAGGGGATGATAAATGGTATAGTAGAAGTGAGAGAGAGAGAAGAGGGGATGATAAATGGCATAGTAGAAGTAAGAGAGAGAGAGAGAGGAGGGGATGATAAATGGCATAGTAGAAGTAAGAGAGAGAGGATGTGGGAAATGAGGCGTGTTCAGAAAATGGAGGGGAACAGAGTTTCAGAGTGGAGAATAATAAAACAAGGATACAATCAAAGTAGGGTATAGATGATGTAAAACTGTCCCATTATTTAAAGATTTATATATATGGAGATGGAAAGATGGGAAATAAACAGGCTGAAAAACAAAATTAGAGCGATACATACAAAAGTTGGGAGGTTATTGAGGTATGAAATACAAAAAACTAGCAAATTAGTGAGAGAGGGAGTGATGACAAAACAGAATGAAGTTATAGAGGGTTGCTTTAGAAGATTCGAAAGCTAAGAAAGTTAGCGAGAAATTATGACCAGAGAGTGAGCAGACAGAGATGGTATAAGACTACGAAGGACAAGAGGTAGGATTCGATCCCAATCGACGGCTTCCGGGTTCACCCAGTCTTTAATGGGTACCGGATTTTTTCTGGGAAAGTAAAACGCACGGGCGTAATGCCGACCACATTACCCCAAAAATCATGAGCCGAAGGTCTGTAAAGTATATGGTCACTAACACCATATTCCCTATACGCTACTTGGCGTGACGAAGGCTCTTTACTTTTTATTTTATTTACTTAACTAGAAGCAGCAGTTCACAATATTCACGAGTTGTCCATCTCTTAATATATTTCCAAGTCTCTGTCAATGATTTCTACTGAGAACACTCCCTCATTTAATGGCACAAAAAACACAATTCTAGCCAGCTCATCTCTGGCATTTCTAAACGTTCTGCCACTGTGTTTTCTATATTGTTACGCGGTCTGTCCCAGCAGCAAGATACTTTATATGGGTCATTATGCGTGCTGAAGAGAGTTCTTAAAGAAGTCATAGAGCTTGATATCCCGTCACAATGCTTGCTAGTTTCCTCGTCACAAGACTAACATTTATTGTCATTTTTCCTGGAAATATATTCGCGATTTCTGGAGATAAACGGAAGCAGAATAATGTGAAATTGTAGACAAAAGTGCCGCGATAATTATAAGAAACAATAAATGACAGGAAGGGGAAAAAAACTTTAAAAATGCAAAGAGATGATGTGACTCAGAGAACGATTAATGGTGATCAATACTAAATGACAAAATAAAAGAGATAGAGAGCGATGAAAAGATAATAATTATGAAGAGTAATACAGGATTGAGTTATTGAGTTATTTGCGGGTCATCATCATTGCACTCCGAACATGTCCATAAGTGCTAAAATCCCCTCCTCAGCAATTTCCTCAGTCTCCAGCGACTGACGACTCCAGTTCTATGTTGATTGATAAGTCTTCTTACACGGCCACTAAGTTTCTTATTTCTGGCTGTGCCCATCTTAACTCCCATTTCCATCATCCGAAGAAGTGATGTGGATCTGTGCTTGTCGAAGTCCTGTGCTCTTCCCACATCTCGGAGGGCATTAATGATGTCCTCCCGATCCATTGCTTGCCCGTCCTCAACGACAGCGAAGCTAGCCAACCTGTCCGCTCTTTCATTTCACCGTACTCCCGCATGTCCAGGGACATAGACAAAGGTGACCTTACGTATTTTGGATTTCTGCAACGACTCTACCCATTTCATGTGTACAGAGCCCGCTTCCACTTTTTAAATCATGCTCATCGAATCACTCAGTATACATGCGTGGGTGTAGTCTTGTGACTCTAACCATTTGAATGCCTTGGTCACTGTCATCGCCTCCATTGTCATGCTACTCGTGGTCATTACGTATGCACCACTGTCTTCCTCGATTATTCTGCCTGCCGAGCGTGCTGTAAATGCCCATGCACTTTATTGGTGTCGTATTACAGATCCGTCTGTATAGATGACTGCATCTTTCTCATCGGTGTTATCGTAGATGAGACCGTTAACCTCAGCGTTAACCACGACCGGGTTCTGTTCCCTACTTTTCCTGTCGAGTGTGACAATACACGAGAAAGTCCCCTTGAATGACGTAGACACCAGTATTCACTCCTCACCAACGCTGATATTGGTAAGCCCACAGACCTGTTTGATGACATCTTCTGCTCGGCCCACCCATGATTTACCTCTTTCACCTTTTACTGTGTTAAGCATGTGGTGCAATGGATGCTCTGTATCTGTACTAATCTTCAGGTATGCTCGTGCTCTCCAGATCTTGATTCTGTCATCCATGGTTGGAAAGTCAAGAAGATACCTCATTGCTACACAGGGAGTGTCCCTCGCACATCCCAGGATAATGCGCATGGCTTCATTTTGTATTTTCTCCAGCCTATCAATTTGAGTCGTACTGACAGTAAGAATTGCCAGGGCATACTCGATTGGTGCGAGGACTAATCCCTAGAACAGAAGAGTAAGTAGCCTCTGCTCGATGTTGGCAGCTGCCATGACCTTCAAGGCGGCTAATCCTTTGCGGGATTTTGTTATCACATGGTCGACGTGGTCCCGAAAACACAGGCTGTGATCAAACTTAACTCCGATGTATGTCATCAACTTGTCCCTGGTCACCTCATCAGCTCCCATTCGTACTACCGGTGTGGTCGTATTAACGATATGATTGTTAAGGGAGAACCATGAAACTGGTGCTTTATTAGGATTAACCAAGGCACCTGAAACCTCACACCAGGAAGAAATGCGATCGAGTTCGTCTTGCTTTGTGGAGGCGATTCCCCGTCTGTCTCTTCCATGTCGATATACCAGAATATCATAAGCAAAAGTCATAGTTCTTCCCCTCTTATCCAGCTGTTGTTCCGTGATCGTTATTGTGTACACGTTAAATAGAACTGGTGACAATGGTGAGCCTTGTGGCAGCCCTGGACAAATGGATGTTGGCTCGGAAGACCAACTTCCACATCTGAGTATCACCTTTCTCTGAAACAGTGCCGCGGCGATCCATCTAATGAGAAAGGGTTGCACAGCCAGTTTGAGGAGCATGTGCATGAAGTATTCAAATGGTACTCTGTTGTATGCATCCTCCAGATCGATAGCAGCAGCACATGTCTCCTCTCGTCTGTGGAAGCCTTCGAAGACGTCATAGGAAAAGACTGCCGCATTAAGCCATGTCTCTTTGTTATATCTATAACCTCCGATTGTGGGTGGGAATACGCGTTTCTGTTCAAGGTGACAGGTGAGGACACGGGCAACTATTTTCTCCAGCAGCTTGCCCGCAGTGTTCTGCATTGTGATGATTATGTAGGCACTGATCTGAGAATGGTCCTTCTTTGGCTTTGGTAGCGGTAGTAAGTAGCTGTGTAGCCACTTCTCCTTAATCTGGCAATTCCGAATACTGGCATTAAACTCATTGGCCAGTTTTGTCAAGTCGTCGTCAGCTAAATCGCCTATGTCATCGTACCGAACACCATCTGGACCAGGAGCAGTGTTGTGTGACCTTTTAAGTGTCGTGCGAATGGTATCAATTGTGATTGTGAGATCTTCTTCCAGCACTACATCCGTACACAATTTTGACAGCGATCCCCGTATCCTCATTCTTACAGCCTCATTTCTTTGGTCCGTCTGCTCAATGTAGCGTGCAAGCAGGGCCTTCTCTTTGCTCTCATCAGATGTGTGCCATATCCGGCCTGTGCTCTGAAAGTCTGGTATGCCTCTGTGTCGTGTTGTGCCATTCATGCTCTGATGAAGGTGCCAGAATGTAGCGAGCAAATTTTCTGAGCACACTTTTTTACAGAAGTCATCCCATTTGGCATCCTTAGCCTGCTTAGCGCATAGTTTGAAGTGCATCATTTTTTTGTCGACCTATATTTTCAGACGCTTCAAGAACTCAGGTTGTGTTCTTCCATTCCTTCTGGCTTTCTACAATGTCTTGGCCGTTTGTCTCTTGCTCTGCCAAACTTCCTCGACATCTACGTTCCACCAGGGTGGCTGCGTCAATCTCTCATGCCTCCTACGAGGGGCACTCTGTTTCTTATGTCTGATTTTGCTAACGACGTCCTGGTCTGTTTTCTCGTAGTTGAATGTGTGGAGCTTTTTTTCTGGCTTCTATTTCTGCTTTTCTCAATTAGGAGGACACATGGATAGTGATCACTTCCGTGGAACCCCAGTGCACTCCACTTGCAAACCGGTGCGAAGGTGGAAGACACCAGTGCCAGGTCTATGACACTATCAGAGTCCCCTGTTCGAGTGGCCCTTCTTGTTGCTCTTCCATCATTCAAGCACACTAAATCGACTGACACTAGTGCATTCTCTAGGTCTTCTCCCTGCTTGTTAGTTATGACGTTACCCCACTGGTTTCCTCTAGCATTAAAGTCTCCGCAGAAAATGACGTTCTCTTCATCGAACTCGAAGAGATTCTGCCATTGTTGTGTGTTCACCTTCCCATTACAGGCATACACATTAACAATCACGAAATGAACTGGGATTTGCACCCTAACCGCATGTACCTGCAATTCTGCATTGTTCCACATAGACATATCAACCTCAGCTGCCACCATATTGTTGCGCACAAGCATGGCCTGCCCAAGGTGTCGTCTATCGTAAAAACAATGAAAGCCAGGAGTACTTACTGTCCTATCACCAAGAAGAGTTTCTTACAAAACCATTATATCGGCGCCCTATAGTAGCTTATCAAGAATGGACCGTCGTTGATTTATGAACCCACAATTCCATAAGTAACGCGCACATACTTTAGGCCTAGCCTCTCACACTTCGACAGTTTAGTGCCACCCCTCTTGCCCCGTCGTGTTTTCCTTCTTCGATGATGTCGTTTGGGCTGCATCTGAAAACATACACTTACCATCGTCATAGATGATTTTGTCGCTGAACGTCGATGCTGTGGATGGTCTAGACTCACGTGCACTTACTCAGTCGCACGGTCCAGAACCCGTTTTCACGTTATAAACTGGCCAACTCCAGTAAATAGCTCTGCAGCACGCGGGTACACTGTGAGCCTTTCACAAATTAAATGAATTACGCGTCCTTGACGACAGACCGACGTAAACAAACCGCCATTTTTCGACGCGTTCAATAGTGCAATCAACAACAAGGATGAGTATAAAGTGATTAAATAAGAAAATTGTAACAAAATGCAATGAATCAAAAGAAGCAACGTGATTTACATCAAATAGAAAGTGCGTATAACCACATGATCCCTTAAAATATCAATAAAAACAAACAAATAAACAGAAAAGTTGACTGGAAATCAGCACTTGTCTGTGAGTCCTCTGAAGAAGCCAGCGAACAGGCCACCATATTCCCCGGAAGCAAAAAAGACCAATACATGATTTAAATTAATAAAGATGTGGAGAGAAAAATTACACGTGATATTGTAATTGTCAACAAATAAATGGAATAAATAATGAGAGTCGTTTGCACTTGTTTCGCTTTTTCTTTCTTCTCGTATTATATTCTTCAATCTCATTCTCATCAGCTTCTTTGATACTTTTGTTCCAACTGCTTTCCTTTTCTTCCTATTTGATCCATCGTCTTCAACACCATCAATCATCATCACCATAACTATTGTTAGTATAATCGTTATGATATTCTGCATCACTATATAATCATTATCAACATAACTAGTGTTATTATAATCGTTATAATAATCTGCATCACTATATAATCATCAGCAGCAACATCATTATCATCACCAACATCACCACCACTGTCGTCATCATTTTATATTATTAATTCTTATAATCATCATCACCATTATCCTCTTTCTTCCTGCCATTTCTTTACCTATTTTTCTTCCCATTCCTCCACTAATTTTGTTTCAAGCTTCTTATTCTCCTAGCACTCTTATTATTTTTCTATTTTCTTTAGTCTTACTTTTCTTCTAATTTCTCCTTCTCCTTATTTGTATGTTATGGTTCTCTCCTTCACTACCACTACAACTAATACAACTACCAATACTAAGATTACTGATACTATTATTAATACGACCACACTAATACATCAGTTTTTACTACTACCACTCTCATTACTACCACTGCTGCTGCTACTACTACTATTACAACTACAGTTACTACTACCGAAGCTACTACTACTACTTTCCAATACTATTGCTACTGCTACTATTACTACTGCTACTACTGATGCTGCTGCTACTATTACTACTATTACTACTGCTACTACTGATGCTGCTGCTACTATTACTACTGCTACTACTGATGCTGCTGCTACTATTACTACTGCTACTACTGATGCTACTGCTACTATTACTACTGCTACTACTGATGCTGCTGCTACTATTACTACTATTATGATTCTTCTACCTTTTAGCTCCCAGTGGAGCATAGGTCTTCAACAAACACTTTCCAAGTCGTTCTGTTTTTTGCAATTCTTTTAAGATCATTCCATGTCTTCCCCATCATCTTCATCTCTGCTTCAATCTGTCTTCTCCAAGAATTCCTTGGTCTTCCTCTTTGTCTTTTCCCCTGGGGATTCCAAAAAAGGGCCTGTTGTGTAATACTCTCAGTTGGTTTCCGTAGTGTGTGTCCTATCCATCGCCATCGTCTTCGCTGTATTTCTTTATCCACTGGTATTTGACCGGTACATTTCCATAATTCCACGTTTGTGACTTTGTCCTGCCATTTCCATCCCTTTACCACTATTATGATTATTACGCTGATATTACTATTACTACCACTATTGCTGTTACCACTTTAAATACTACCACTACTGCTACTACTACTGCAACTACTACTACTTCTATAACTACTATTTAAAGCCACAACTACTATCACTACTACTACTGTAACTACTATTTCTAGAACTACTACTAAAGCCACACCTGCTATCACTACTACTAATACTACTACTGTAACTACTATTTCTAGAACTACTACTAAAGCCACACCTGCTATCACTACTACTAATACTACTACTGTAACTACTATTTCTAGAACTACTACTAAAGCCACACCTGCTATCACTACTACTAATACTACTACTGTAACTACTATTTCTAGAACTACTACTAAAGCCACACCTGCTATCACTACTACTAATACTACTACTGTAACTACTATTTCTAGAACTACTACTAAAGCCACACCTGCTATCACTACTACTACTGCAACTACTACTCCTAGAACTACTACTAAAGCCACAACTACTATCACTACTACAACCTCTACCACTACAACTACTGCCGTCATAGCTGCTAATTTGTCTTCTTCTTCTTATTATTATTATTATTCATTCCCCATCCTCCCCTCTTTCTTCTATTGTGTTTCTCTCTTAATCGTACCTAATTTGATAATACAGCAATCACTTTAAGACACCCAAACCTTTATACATATCATTTATATTTTTCTTGTTAATTTGCCACCTCTCATTGAATAACTTAATTTGTCGCATTTAAGAGTTTAGGAAGACCACATCCAAATTAAGGGAGCCGCGATGGCTCAGTGGTTAGTGAACTGGACTACAAAGGACAAGGGGTAGGGTTCGATCCCAACCGACGGCTTCCGGGTTCACCCAGCATTTAATGGGTACCGGATTTTTTTTCTGGGAAAGTGAAGCGGCACGGGCGTAATACTGACCACATTACCCCAAAAATCATGCGCCGAGGGTCTGTAAAATTTATGTTCACTAACACCATATTTCCCTATATGCCACTTGGCGTGACGGGGGTACTTTACTTTACTTTTTTACAGCCAAATTAAGGTTCCATTAATTGATGTTATTGTTACCGGCTTAAAGTGTGTATGGGCGAGGAGATTGGGCAGTGCGTGAGGAGAGAATTAGGTTGGTAGAAAATAGGTTCATGAATGTGTCCAAGGTCGAAAGTTCAAGATAGAGCGATCTGTTCTCAGGTGGGAAAGGGGCAGTGACGTATTGTTTTGGCAAATAGGAGACAAAGGAGTTTAAAGGAGCGAAATTTGTTTGGATGCAGGAAGGAACTTGGGATTGCAATTACGAGGAAATATGACAAGTTAAGACAGAAAGCAAAGGCAAAATTGGTATAGAACCGTTGATCAGATGTTTAACAAGCCGCTATTGTAAAAACGATTTTAATAATAAAACGTAGACTTAATACTTCAATGAGATAGAGCTGCTTGCACACAACAGAGACAAATGGCGAGATTTGATAAAATATCTTTAATAGAATTGAAAACTGACCGTGAATAAAAATCTAGATATGAGAAGGAGTATCTTGGTCTACGCACTATGGGCCGGCTACGGATCGAAAGGTCAATAGATAAAAGACAGAAATTTCTCTCTCTCTCTCTCTCTCTCTCTCTCTCTCTCTCGGAAGTCAAGTCAGTTCACTCAGAGCAGTTAGTCAAGCTCAGTCATTTAGAGGTAGTGAAGATAGATTGATATTGTTCATCGCCAGGTTTGTTGGTGAATAATCTCATCGGTTTTTATCCCAGTTGATTGTTGTTTCACTCAGCTAAAAGTACAAGAGAAAGATTTTGATGTGTGGTGACACTTATATTTCAGACCAATGCAATATAGCACCAAACACTGTCAAATAAAGGGAGCTGCGATAACTCAGTGGTTAGTTAACTGGACTACAAAGGACAACAGGTTGGGTTCGACCTGATCAACAGCTTCCGAGTTCACTCAGCCTCAAATGGGTACCGGATGTTTTTAGGGAAAGTAAAACGGCACTGGTGTAATACCGACCATATTACCCCAAAAAGCATGTGCTGAAAGTCTGTAAAATTGATGGTCACTAACACCATATTATATTACGTCACGTAGCGTGACGAGGCTCTACTTACTTTTACTGTCAAATAAATGCACACAGATTGCTCCAACTCAACACAAGATGAGAATGAAGATTCAAAAGAGATCAGCATGAAACATATGTATGGTATATATGGTTTAAAAAATAAACCAGAAACAAACGGGAACCAATATGCTGAGGGAGAAGAGAGTTACTAGTAGTAAAAGGATAAGCAGGGGAGGACATGAATGTAATAGATGTAGACTTGATAGATATGAACAAGGTAAAGAGGTCGATATAGAATACAACGAATGTTATAATTACGATCGTTAATGATTTTACTTTATTTATTTTATTTGTTTATTGCAAATCGGAGCAAAAACCATATATTGGGAAAATGATGTTTTATAAACGGCTCAACGAAGAACTGGTTGTTTAAAGTGACAAGAGACTGGATCAAATATTCTAACTGATAGTAAAGAAATGATGGTGAGTAGTGACAAGGGACTGAGACTAACTTTTTGATAAAGAATTGATGGTGATAGTGACAAGGCACTGAGACTAACTTTTGATAAAGAAATAATGGTGAGTAGTGGCAAGGGACTGAGACTAACTTTTGATAAAGAATTGAAGGTGAGTAGTGGCAAGGGACTGAGACTAACTTTTGATAAAGAATTGATGGTGAGTAGTGACAAGGGACTGAGACTAACTTTTAATAAAGAATTGATGGTGAATAGTGACAAGGGACTGAGACTAACTTTTGATAAAGAATTGATTGTGAGTGGTGACAAGGGACTGAGACTAACTTTTGATAAAGAGTTGATGGTGAGTAGTGACAAGGGACTGAGACTAACTTTTGATAAAGAATTGATGGTGAGTAGTGACAAGAGTAGTATAGATGGCATTTAGGATGGATGAATGTGCCTCGATCTGCAGCCAAATCGCTGCAGTCGGGTTGTTTTTTCTTATATAAATAGTCTACCTGCAGATGGAAGCACATTTTTTGGTGCCGTTTTTCCTTATATGAGAGTCTACCGTTTTTTCCTTATATGAGAGTCTACCCGCCCATTTTTGTTCCGGTGACCTCTCGTGGTGGTGGTGGTGACCTCTCGGGTGACCTCTCGTGGCGGTGGTGGTGACCTCCCGCGGCGGTGGTGAAGGGGTGGTATCATAACTTTCACATTCTTTGTACTTTCAATGGTTCCGTAACTTTCATAAATCTATTCTTTCTTTATACTCTCAGGCAATAAAAAACAGTGACAAGTTTATTTATTGTTTTAAAAACTTCCTTTAGAATTAAAGGTAACAACTTAGGCCGTTACACACGCTACACGAAGGTACATTACCGAACTTAGTAACTACACGGCAAACGCGAAACACCGCGTTAATTAAGCGAGATCAAAGAGTTACCGGTAGACGCGCAGCCGCGAAGACGCGCAGCAAGGGGCCGCAAGATCAAAGAGCTCGGTAGACGCGCAGCGAAGACGCGCAGCGAGGGGGCCGCGTTTAACGTTAAGCAAGATCAAAGAGTTCCCGTTAGACGGACCGCGTTTACATCAAAGAATCCGCCTCCCGCGGTGAAATCTCCCAAGCCGGTAAGTGTTCATCAGGAGAGTCATTTAACAGGGGAATTTTACGATACCGATGTTTTAATGTGAGACGCTTGGGGGTAATTAATATCTTTGCGCTGGTTCGTGTTCAAAGACCGTGCTTCGCTGTGAAAAGTTTTGATTGAATGTTTGAGTGCCAGACTGGCCAGGGCTACGTTAATGACTTTTTATCATCTGAAGATTAGAATACCACTTATCAGGGGAATTTTACTGGGTGGTTGTTTTAATGTGGGATGTTTAGGGGAAAATTAATATGTTTGAACTAGAGAGTACTTGATCGATCAAAGAGGTTAGAACTGTATATAAGTAGATCCAAGCAGCCAGGATTTTATTCTCACTCTCTGAAGCAGTTTCAACGAGTGTCTTGGCTGTAACTCAAGCAAGAGTGTGCTTGGCTGTACAAAGAAATTTTCTTTACAAATCGTAAGTAGAACCTTATTTCATAGATTCTATACTGTTGTTTATTTTAATACAACAAAATAATTTAAAATTAAATAAATTAAAACAACTCAAATAAAAAATCAAACAAATAGGCTCTTTTTATAATGTTTGTTTTCACAATGAAACATAAATTTATTTCAATACATCAACGTGGACAACACATGTTACACATTCAAATGTTTATAATTGAACAATGATGATTTCAATAGTACAAATATGAATTCAAATCATCTGAAAAAAGTACACAAATAACAACATAGTCATGTATAAGTAATAAAAATGTCACTGTCCCACTGCAGAATTTATTTGCAGAATTTTACTCGTCTCGGCTTCCTCGCTTTGTTGGAACTGTCTGTTTGAGCTAAATGGTTATCAAACACTGGTGAATAGAAGGTTGATTAGAGTTCAAAACACAGCCACCCTCCATTTTGACAAAGCCTTGATCAAAGACGGCGTAGGTAATTGGCGACTGAGTGGAAATTGAATCACTCGAGGTATACATATCTCTTGGTTCTTTCGGTTGCTCAACAAGAGGCGTAGTGTAGTTGATGTTATCATAAGTTGCTAAAATGTCATCTCGCATATCAACTAGCGTGATAAATTCATCTCTCGAGAGTGTTATTCCAGTTCTGGTAGGAAACTTAAGAAGACTCTCACCACGATATGACCTTATGTTTATCAATGGTCTGTTATGAAAAGCAGAAACTGAGACTGCCTTAACACCATCTTTGGACAGTGGAATTATATTCTCATTTCTACGAGACATGAAAATACGTTGATCACATACATCAAATGAAACTGGCATATTAACGCTAGCCGATTCCATGTTTGAATCACACGACTTGGTAGCAGGGCTCTGACTTTCTGTATGTAGTAGAACTGAGAACGGCTGACCTTTATACCCTGTAACAAGTGGGGCGTGGCCAGCCTAATTAAAGTAACAAATGGAATACGTTCTATTTATAGTAACTGATGCAATACGTCATCGGACGTGTTGAGACATGTTCAGAGAGCCGCCATCTTTGATGAGTCATGGGAAGTTTGTTCCACTTAGTCGATGGAGCCAGGGCGTCATCAACCGATAAATAATACGGTCGTTAATATGTTGTCTCGCTGAAAACGGCATGAGAATTCTGTTAATGCTCGCACCACGACACTTTAAAATTATACAATAAACACAATATAGACCACACGTGTTGCTAAACAAGTCTTGTAACACTCGTGGGTTGTAGACGAATGGAACATGTGAATTCCTCTCGATAAAGTTTAAAATATCAATGTGCCTGGGAGGTAAACCGTAGGAATCAAAATACTCTATTTGTCCAAGGCCATTGTAAAAGATGGCCACCCAGTGTTCACCAGGTTTGTGGGCAGGGTCGGTGTTTACGACAAAGGCTGCAGTCTTGGTTTGATCGATGATGGGCGGTAAGTGGTTTCGTGGGATGACACTAACAAGGGCGCAACGTCGAACAAAAACATCGGACATCAAGAGACTGTAAATATCCCCCGTGTTCATTTTCTCAAATAGCGTAGTCTGTTAGAACCTGTCTTGTCTTGGACACTTCCAGTACTGAATCCAACTCGGCGTAGACAATAACCTGCAGGGGAGTTGTCGTGGGAGCGGCGAATTTGAGCTCTATCGACAAGGGTCCACTCGTGGCTAGCTCAAACTGGGTTCCATCTAGCAGACTGGGTGAGAGGTCAAAACCAAATAGACAAAAGCCATCCTTGAACTGATGATAATCAATACCATTGCCAGCATCTCTACCAATCAAACCCATGGCCAAATTTGTACTAAAAAAGGCTCGCGCATAGTGATTGTTTTCAAAATCCATAGCTAGGGGCTTTCCGGATACACATCTCCCGTCAACCATCAGGTTCATATAAGTCAAACCAAAGTGTTGAAAATTGAATGGGTTAATGTTATAAACTCCATTAAAACCACCGGCGGTAATCAGACCTATCACTATACGTGTTGGTGTTTGAGATAGGAATAAATTGTCTTGGTTGTGGGAATACATCCCACGAGCAATGGCAAATGTTTTCAGGGTAACCCGCTTGATTGGGTACCGTGCATTCCCACTTAAAAGCGCTTTTTCGTGGGCCAGAGAAATTGCTGGGTTTAGCTTGGCTTTCCTGACCACGAGGGCAGCATAAGTGATTACACTCTTATAACCCACAGACTTATCCTGAGCCATGATGTTGAACACGTCCTTAGAGGGTGTGAGTTTAATCTTTACATCCACTCTGTTTAACATGTAACGGTCCTGCACAAAGAGATCAGAATGCAAACGACCCATCATTTCAACCTCTTTACTATCCGAAGTCAAAGCACGTCGTATTTTAAATCCCTCGTTAGCCTGCATATCATCGTGGTGGCCTGCTGTATCTTTGTAGAACAGAGCAGCCGTCAAGTGCCCCGTTTTCGCATCCTCCCCATAGTTTAGTAAAGTCTCGAACACTGCTCTAAATGGATAGGTATTCTCAGATGGTGTAATCAATGTATCATTCAGAGAAACATCGACTTGAGAAAATAGACTATGAAGATAATTGTTGACTGGTCCTACCTCGGCATCCAATGGTAAACTTTCACCATTGGGGAGGGTGATCCTGGCCCGCAGATGTAAAAACGTGTTGAAAAGATCTAGATACTCTTCAGTGTTTCCAGAAATGAAAAACTCTATGGGAGCCCCATGCGCTAACGAGGCAAGAGGTCGAATTTCAGTAAATTGGCCCGAGTCTACAGCAGTCTGAGTTGGTGGAACGCTAAATAAATCCAAACCAGAATGAAGACATTCACATGACTTGGGGTGAATGAGAGACATCATTAATCAAATATATCCTTTGGTACCGACAGCTTAGTTCGCCTCTTGTTTGTGGAATGAAGGGGGAACAGTCTAGCTGATGGTTTTATTCTCTTCGTAACGGGTTGGCCAGGTGGGGCTGCCTTCCCGATTCGCTTTCTGATTCGTCGTCGTAAACCACTTCCTGATTGGTTGTTACCCGTCAGGTGGTCTACGGCCCCGTCTAATAACCGCATGCCGGCCTCCTTAGCTCGTGATTTGAAAGCATCGCCGATATTTCTGCCAGCTAATGCGTCCTGCGCGACCTGCAGACCGGTCCCCACGCCTTCTCTGAGTAAGGCTTTACCCCCTGTTTTTAACCAGGGTAAAATAGCCCTCCCGATTCCACCAAAGAAACTACCGATTCCTCGTCCTCGTTGATTTCGACCTCCTATAAAGACTGGCATCCCATCACCCGCCTGACAGCAATAAAAGTCTTCGTATAACCTGGCATTGCGGTGAAAGGGTGTATGTCTCACCATTATACCAGCTCGAGATGTTTCTTCACTCGAAAGTGTACCGTTAGCACCGACGTCCCGCTGGTGAATGGAATGGTTTTTCCGTGTTCGTTGGCTAAAAGGATTTCCACGGTATCGAAGGAAAATCTACTCAGGGGTAGGTAGTGAGGCTTATCGTAGATCTGAAACACCGAGGTGTGATTTCTATTGAGAACAGGCACGCTCCTGAGGAGAGGTACCATCACATCCCCGACGGGTCTGGGTGAAACGAGATCGCAGTAGACGTAGACATTTTTTGCAACACTTTCCAAGTCCATTTCACCCACGCTGAAGATATCGGGAGCCGTGTCTGCTATTGAGCTCGTGGGGAAGGCTAACATGGTTTTCAAAGTGTCGCTTATGGTAACACTGACTCCTTTTTCGTAAAGTTTCAAGATGGCTTTATTCACCTCTTTTGCGTAAATGAATCTAATTTTTTTTCCCTTTCACATCCCCGTTCGACTCATCCTCCGCTTTTATGATCGACGCATTCAACGCGCCGATGAATGCATCGGGTTTCGTATATAACCAAGGCTCCAATGTCACGTTGAAATAAAATCTAGCGTCGCAAATATCGTCGTTAGCGAGAGATTCGTACCGAATCCAGACATCACCCTCTATTACATTGAAATAATTTAGCGGAAACTGTATCTCGACCAGCGCAATCTCATATTGTGTTGTAATATCAATGGTCTGAGGAAGCTTGACGAAAAAGTGGCCGGGATTATTCTCCTTAAAAATATCCATAGAAGCATTGCTGGGTAACGTGACATAAAAACTCATTTTCCTCTATTCACCTTCTCGTCTCCAACTTTGGATTCGGGAGCATGTAACCTAAACAACTGCTCAGTAGGGCTATCCACAGTTTTCCGTCCTTCGCGTCTGGCTTTTCAGTGGACAGATTGAACAGCGAGACCGCGACAACGGCATATATAACAAGCATTTGACACATAAAGACAATCTCTAAACGGGGGAATAGTTTCCCAAATACTGGCCAGAGCGAGGTTCTCTCCCCACCAGAGCTCAGGGTTCGCAAAACAGGATCTTCAAACGATTCACCTTCTTCCACCATCTCTAGTTTTTGTATCTGACAATGTCCTTGGTCGGTATCCAACTGTTGAATGAGGAACCATAACCAAACCACTTGACTAAACTCTCTTTTCGTCCCAATGACGTGCGACGTTGGGTTATAACCCTCTCGACCCTGTACTCATTCTTGTCTCCGACCTTTTGAATTTCTTGTGTGTAAAATGACCCCTCTATTTCATCACCCTTATCGTCTTTCAGCACATAAGTAACGGGTTTTGTTTCAGTTACTCGACTGATGGTAAAGAGTTCCTCCGTCCAAGCTGGGGCATAACCCTTTTTAAAATTAGCTCTGCCCAGGACCATTCTAACTCGATCACCAGCCTTATACAGGGGTCTTTCAAATTTCAAGTTGTGTTTGCTATACAACGTGTTCCACACTTGTTCTTGATTGTCTCTGCTAACGTCGACCGGTGCCATTTTTATACTTCTGTGGTACGAATGATTATAACTTCGAAGTAGGGCGGGTAGCACATGTACATAACAAAGTCGATTGGATTTCGTAAAAAATCTCCACATCCTTTGTTTCAGAGTCCTGTTAAAACGTTCCACAACAGCAGCCTTAATATCTTCATTCTGGGTAGTGAAAAAGTGAATATTGTTGTCTTCGAGAAATTTCTGAAATGTTTTGTTCAGAAACTCCGACCCCTTGTCGATTTGAAGACTCGCAGGTTTCCCATCGATAAATATTTTACCAACAGCCTCCACTAATGATTTCCCCGTTTTTGTTCGTATTGGGACGGCCCACGCTAATTTACTGAAAACATCCACACAAGAAACCAAATAGGAGTACCCATCATTGTGTTTTTTCAAATGTCTTAAATCGATTAAGTCTGCTTGGTATTGTTGTTTGGGTCCACTCGTTATAATGGGACGCCGTTCAAATTTATGTCGAATCGGTTTATGAAGGGTATAGGTATCCTGGTGACTCAACCAACGATTGATCGCTTTAATTCCTACTTTGGTGTTACGTTGCAAGGCTCTTGCACCACTATACGATCCTGGTTGATTAGGGTCAAAGTAATAACGTCTCAATACTTTGACCACCTTTCCCATTTTGGTGTTGGGATTTTGGACTTTTTTCTTTTGGACCTCAATTTATACGAGGTTAGCCGTGAAGTGTTTTCATCACTGGTCTTTGGGGTTTCGGGTACCTTGGCTTGTTCTGGTTGCACATCGACTGGTGGTGGCGAAGGTGGAGGAGAAGGTATTCTTTCTGTTGACGAGTTATGTTGAATGAGATCGACTGATCCTAAAGGACGTCGTTTATACTGCTCCATTCTAGTTAAATACTGTTGCAAAGTACGTTGGTACACTCTGGCCTTATCAGCAGGGGCTAAATCGTTACGGTCTAAGATACGTTGCATTTCATCGTCTAAATCTCTCAAGTTATCATTGATCGCCTCGGGTGGTGTATACGTGGAAGTCTGTTTCAAACCCTCTAATAACCGAGGATCCATCAAAATCATTTTCTTGGCCATGTTTACAGACCTAATACACCACCTAGAACACTTAATATAGGCTTGATCAAAGCACCTATGAATCCACCAGTTTGTAGAATTGCTTTCCTCTGCGTAAGATTCGGTTTCTTTTTAGTGAGGAATCTCAGCTTGTTCTTGTGTCGACGTAGCTCGCACTTCTGATGCTGAGTGAGTCTAACATTACCTTTTAATATGTTATGACAACACTCACATAAAAAGCGAATGAGTTCTGGAGAGGCCGTTTTCAATATGGCTCTTAAACCACTCGGCGTGGCTGAGCGCAGACATTTCAACATTTCACCGTGTCGTCTAAGTGAAGCTTCCATTCTATTACTTTGGAACGTAGACGATTTGTCTCTCCCCTGGAAATATCTTTCTTCTCAACCTCAGATGATCCGGTGTTTCCTGTCGAAGGTCTACCAGCAAATAACAGTGGGGAGACGCTGTCGCGTCCTTAAAACTCTCTTGGAGGTACGCCACTTGACCAGGGTACATTTGCTTAGCCAGATTTGTAATTTGACTTCCGTCTCTTGGATTCTTGAAAAGGACTATATAATGAGTATTGAGGCTTATAGTTCGATGTTTCTTATTTTTCCAAATAGATTTTGAACAATGTAGATCACGCTCATATCTCTGTGATGACTACCTTTGGTGAATAATTTTGTCACCCTCTCATCTGTTTCTGACATCAAGTCGTCGAGGATGATGAGTCTTCTCTTCTTACCCCCTTCCAAGTTATCGATATCTGGTAGACCCTCGATAAATCTCACTTTCTCCATAGTCTCGTATATTGGTTGCCATTCCCCGTAACACCATATAACTTCCTCGGGTACGGGGAAAACTAGCTCTTGTAGATTCTGTAGAAACTTTTGAACAAATACAGTTTTTCCACAACCGGTGGGACCAGCAATAAGAGCAGTGAAGGGGTGTTTCCACCGAGGGTCCATCATCACTAATGACACTTTGATTGAGTATTATCACATTTAAAGTATTTTTATCATGTATTACATGTTCTGTCCCATTCCAAATATTTGTGATGTGGTTTTCTTATATTACAGATTCCCGTAAAATGGCATCTAGCAGACCTTACATCCTATTTGACAAGGTGTTGTGCATTCTACAGTATCAACCATATGACTATTGTAAAGGGTGTCAGGTGAAACATGACAACTCGTTACCTCACTCGTGTCTTCTAGAGTTTGAGGAACGCCTTAGCGCGCAAATAAATGATATTTTATATCATGAGTTCACGAAAGAGGATGTAGTCTTCTTGTGTGGGGAACATTTAGCCCAACGAATAAAGGAATACATTAATTGGGAAGGCGCTGACTCTGCACCACCCTCCCCTGTCAGTTCAACTAACTCACCACCCGCATTACTTGACCCCACCACTGAACACACAGCCACTACATATAACGCGGAGGATGATGACATTTTACCGCCACCACCCCTATTTGCCGACCCCACCGATGAACCAGAGTCGACGGCCTGTCAACCGGGAAATGAGGTCAGTATTCACCCACTTCTCTGATTGGATAATCTAGCTGTCAGTCATTTCTTTGCCCCGCCTCCTATACTAATACTCTTCTCTGATTGGTTAATCCAGATATCAGTCGATGTTTTCATAGTCACTCGCTGATTGGATAAAATCTTGTACCAGGATATATTTAAACTAGTCTCATGTGAGAATTTGTGTCATAAGTTTGGTTGCTTCAAGGAAAGTTACTGTTCATTCTAGCGGATTGAGATTCTATTTTACACAGTAAGTTGGATTGTTTTCACTTAAAGTATGTTAAGTGTTATCGATAATAGGTTATATTCAGTGTAGATGATTGAGACTATATTTTGCGTTAAAAGTTGGATTGTTTTCTCTTAAAGTATGTTAAGTGTTATCGATAATAGGTTATATTCAGTGTAGATGATTGAGACTATATTTTGCGTTATAAGTTGGATTGTTTTCTCTTAAAGTATGTTATGGGTTATCGATAATAGGTTATTCAAGGTGTTTAATGTAGGTATGCTAAGTATTGTTGAATTCCCTCGTTTATTGGATGATTAAACTAAGTATTTTATGTCTTACAATTCGATGTTATTAACATGTTTAAACCTAGAAATGTAAAGTATCATTGACAAAGGGTTATTTATTTTTCTACAGATGGTTTCTAACAACGAAGTACCTTCAGGCGAATATCAATGTTCATTGTGCCCAAAGATGTTTAAATGGCACAAAAATATGTTGCAACACACTCGGGCCGCACATCGTCATATACGACACGCATGTGACATTTGTCAACGTACGTATACGAGTCGAAGTTCTTTAGCCAGCCATAGAAGACTAAAACATTCTACAACAACAACACCATCTTCACCAATGGTTCCTGATACAACACCCAATTTACCATCAACAACGTCATCAGCGACTGATACATCATCACCCACTTCACCCTCGACCTCTTCTACAACAAACAAACGAAAGATAGATGCAGAACAGTCAACTCCAAGTAAAAAATTCAAGGATGATGACCCATTAGCAACACTGCCTGATGATGTACGGGCTGTATATGAGCAAAACTGGTCAGCTATAAACACACATGCTACAATCAACAAGACAGTTTCAACATATACATTTTTCCATTCACCAGCACGTCCATTTATCACAGACTGGTCTGCTCTTTTAAGGGGTATATTTGACACTCAGACAACCCGTTTCAAAATTAACTATGGTCACCACCTGATCCTTAGACACCGGGATACCGGTGATCTACGTTTTTTCCACTCTTCCCTCAACAACTCAGCTGTTCTAGAATTTCCCCAATTAATCAATAATCTTGGAGATTTCAACAGCTTCGTTGATTCTCTAAACGAACAGAACCCTGTAGACATTGCCATGATCAACAGACCCGATACTAAGTGGATGGTGGAGAGTATTCCAGCAACTAGTTTCTATTTATTCCACATACGTGACTTCCCCATTGGGTGTTGCCTAGAGGAATTACCATCTTATATTACTAACAATAGGTACATTTACACCATGGGGCGACTAAGAATTTTTATAATGACAATCTCTGTTTTTTCCGCTGTTTGGCGTTATTTAAAGGAAGTGATATCGACAATCTAGAATTGACCACTCGTCATCTCGTGAGTCAGTGGCACTTGCGCTGGGACATTCTTTTCGTTGACACTTTTCCAGATGTGACGTTACAACAACTACCACACTTGGAAGAATGTTTCAATATAAACATTGATGTATTTGAGTTCAATGCTGAAGAGGCCCTCTGTCCAAAACTCCGAAGCAGGGGATCACATGATGATACTTTGCGGGTCTTGTTTCACAAGGACCATTTCATGTACATTAGTAATATTAATAAAGCAGCTAGTGCTTTCTCTTGTCCACAGTGTGGGAAATTATGGGCTTGCTATTATAAGATGACCAGGCATGCCCAAACATGTAATGGTGGTAAACCTAAAGATTATTTTAGAGGTGGCATTTATACACCTAGCGAGACTATTGGGGATGTAATAGAGGAAGAGGGTATTGACGTACCCGGCGGTTTCGTGTATCCCTTTAGGGCCACCTTTGATATGGAATGTTATTTTGATAATACCAACTTGCCCACCCTCAAAGGTACCTCTGCTAGTACACATTTTTTAGCAAAACATGTCCCTCTGTCTGTATCTGTGGCCTCTAACGTTCCTGGGTTTGAAGATCCTGTCTGTTTTGTTAGCGAGGGAGATCCTCAGAAATTAGTAAATAAAATGATTAAGTATCTAAAATCTATCTCGAAGGAGGCGTATAAAATTTTAAAAGAGGATTTCAGAGAACTGTTTGAAAAGCTGGCCGGATGTGCGCAAAGGCGTGATCGGAAGAAATCTGACCCAAGAGGTCGTCTAAAAGCTTACTTGAAGCAGCTCCCAGTGATAGGTTTCAACTCGGGCAAGTACGACATAAATTTAATAAAGCCGTATTTAATACATTACTTCGCTGCCGCCTCCGTACCTGAAACATCTGGAAAGGGTAACAACTACATTGAGGACAGCGATCAGGAAGACGAGGGAGAGGATGAGGAGCACGAGCAGGAAAGTGTGATACAGGATGATGAGGAGGAGCGGATAGAAGAAGAAGAAAACCGACTTGGTGAAATAAATTTTATAGTTAAACGAAATAATAACTTTATGTGTATTGCAACACAGAATCTAAAATTCTTAGATATAGTAAATTATTTAGCCCCTGGGTTTAGTTATAGCAAGTACTTGGCAGCCTATAAAGTAGAGGAGACCAAGGGTGTTTTCTGTTACGAGTACGTACCAGATTTAAATAAGTTGAATGAGAGGGAGTTCCCCCCATACGAAGCTTTCTTTTCGAAACTAAAAAATTGTAATATTTCCGAGGAGGAGTATGCTCTATGTAAAAAGGTCTGGAATGACAATAAAATGACGACCCTTAGGGACTTTTTAGTTTGGTATAACAACAAAGATGTAGTCCCATTCTTAGAGGCCTTAGCACAACAGTTTTGGTTTTATAGGAAATTAGACATCGATATGTTTAAGAATGCGATTTCGGTCCCCGGAATAACTCTGAGGTATCTATTTAAAACTCTCTCCAGGGATGTGGGTTTTTCCCTGATTGCAAAAAAGGAAGCCGATTTGCATCATACCATAAGACAGAATATTGTCGGAGGCCCCTCTATTATCTTTCATCGGTACCACGAGAAGGATAAAACCTTTATTAGGGGCGGAAAAGTGGTCAAATCCATTAAAGGCTATGATGCCAACGCCCTTTATCTATGGGCACTTATGCAAAAGATGCCCACCGATTATACGGTCATACGTAAGGCTAAAGATGGGTATAAACCCTTAAAATGAACTACTACACGCGTCAGTGCAGAGAGTATCTGACTTGGATTGCTCACCAAAACCAGGTTCATTTGAGAACCCAGTTTAATGCTCGCGAGATCGCTTTGGGTGAGCGCAAGATTAGAGTGGATGGGTGGGATAAATCCAGTAGGACCGTATATCAGTTTCATGGCTGTCTCTTTCACGGTCATCCAAACTGTGACATCACCAGGGATCGAGAAGTCAATCCGGTGAATAATATACAGTTGGCTGATTTGTACGCGAAAACCTGTGAAATAACGGCTTATTTAAAGAGCCTCGACCGTGTTCGCGTAGTAGTTATGTGGGAGTGTGAGTGGCAACGGTTAAAGAAAACAACGCCAGCTATTCAGATCTTTATAGATGAGAACCTACGTGGTTCTAAACTATCTTTTGGTAAATATAAACCAATCACTGATAAAGCCATTATAGATTCAGTTTCAGCCGAGACGTTTTTTAGGCTCGTCGAGTGTGATATTCACGTTCCCGACAAGTTAAAAGAGTATTTTAGTGAGATGACCCCCATCTTTAAAATGTAGATGTAGGTCTAGATGATATCGGTCCCTTTATGCGGGAGTACGCCACCAAAAAAAAACTATTACGTACCCCCAGACGTACTCTCGTGGGTAGTTATAGTGGAACAAAGATTCTGTTGGCCACACCGCTGTTAAAGTGGTATTTAGAGCATGGGCTAGAGGTAACAAAAATTTATCAGGTGGTAGAGTACCTACCCATTAGTTGTTTTAAGGAGTTTGGGGACAAGGTCACAGAGGCGCGTCGGGCTGGTGATTTAGATCCAAGTCAATCTATAGTAAGCGACACGATGAAGCTCTTAGGAAACTCGGCCTACGGGAAGACCTTGACGAATATGGCGAAACACGTGGACGTCTCCTATGTTAAAGAGGGGGCTGATACAACCAAGTTGGTAAATAACCCACGATTTAAAAACATGACATCTATTGGTGAGGACCTGTACGAGGTATCGATGGGTAAAAGAGGTATAATGTGGGATCTTCCTTCGCAGATTGGTTTTTTCGTCTACCAGTACGCCAAATTGCGGATGCTGGAATTTTATTACGACTTCCTCGATAAGTTTGTAGCTAGGTCCAACTTTCAACTCTGTGAGATGGATACCGATAGCCTGTACTTGGCCCTCAGCGAGTCATCGTTAGAAGAGGTCGTTAAAACCGATAAGGTAGATGAGTTTTTCTCACAGTACGACAAATGGTTCCCTTCAGAGACTTGTGAAGTCCATCGGGCAGGTTTCATTCAACACAGGGGCGTAAAGTATGACTGTTCAGATTGTAAGACGAGACAGCTATACGACAAACGGACTCCGGGTCTGTTCAAGTTGGAATATTCGGGGGATGGGATGATTTCCTTGTGTAGCAAGACCTATTACTGTTTTGGGGATTATGCTAAAGTTAGCACCAAGGGTCTTAATAAACGCCACAATAAGTTAGATAAGGATACATTCACAGAGGTCCTAACCAAAAAACAAGCCGGGGGTGGTAAAAACATAGGGTTTAAAACATACAAGGGGTCGGTACACACATATACACAACATCGGAACTCACTCTCGTATTTCTACATCAAGCGTCAGGTCCATTCTGACAACGTGACCACCTCCCCTTTATCCATTTAACACTATCATTTATTACTGCTTGTAAATAAACTACTTTGTTTTCTATGTATTAAATATGTGTATAATGTACATTAGTTAAAGAATACATTTTTGTCTAAAACATGTGTTATCTATTGTTCAATATATACGAATAAAACAATAAATAAATATCAGGTCCATTCTGACAACGTGACCACCTCCCCTTTACCCATTTAACACTATCATGTATTACTGATTGTAAATAAACTACTTTGTTTTCTATGTATTAAATATGTGTATAATGTACATTAGTTAAAGAATACATTTTTGTCAAAACCATGTGTTATCTATTGTTCAATATATACGAATAAAACAATAAATAAATAAACTTGTCACTGTTTTTTATTGCCTGAGAGTATAAAGAAAGAATAGATTTATGAAAGTTACGGCACCATTGAAAGTACAAAGAATATAATAGATTTATGATACCACCACCCCTTCACCACCCCTTCACCACCCCTTCACCACCGCCGCGGGAGGTCACCACCACCGCCACGAGAGGTCACCCGAGAGGTCACCACCACCACCACGAGAGGTCACCGGAACAAAAATGGGCGGGTAGACTCTCATATAAGGAAAAAACGGTAGACTCTCATATAAGGAAAAACGGCACCAAAAAATGTGCTTCCATCTGCAGGTAGACTATTTATATAAGAAAAAACAACCCGACTGCAGCGATTTGGCTGCAGATCGAGGAACATTCATCCATCCTAAATGCCAATCTATACTACTGATAAGGGACTGAGACTAACTTTTGATAAAGAAATGATGGTGAGTAGTGACAAGAGACTGAGACTAACCTTTGATAAAGAATTGATGGTGAGTAGTGACAAGTGACTGAATCTAACTGACAGTAAATAACTGATAGTGAGTTGTGGAAAGGGACTGAGTCTAACTGATAGTAAAGAATTGATAGTGAGTAGTGGAAAGGCACTAAGTCTAACTAATAGTAAAGAATTGATAGTGAGTAGTGGAAAGGGACTGAGTCTAACTAATAGTAAAGAATTGATAGTGAGTAGTGGAAAGGACTGAGTCTAGCTTTTGATAAAGAATTGATATTGAGTAGTGGAAAGGGACTGAGTCTAACTGATAGTAAAGAACTGATAGTGAGTTGTGGAAAGGGACTGAGTCTAACTGATAGTAAAGAACTGATAGTGAGTAGTGGAAAAGGACTGAATCTAACTGACAGTAAAGAACTGATGGTGAGTTGTGGAAAGAGACTGAATCTAACTGATAGTAAAGAATTGATAGTGAGTAGTGGAAAGGGACTGAGTCTAACTAATAGTAAAGAATTGATAGTGAGTAGTTGAAAGGGACTGAGTCTAGCTTTTGATAAAGAATTGATATTGAGTAGTGGAAAGGGACTGCGTCTAACTAATAGTCAAGAATTGATGGTGAGTAGTGGAAAGGGACTGAGTCTAACTAATAGTAAAGAACTGATAGTAAGTAGTGGAAAGGGACAGTCTAACTAATAGTAAAGAATTGATAGTGAGTAGTGGAAAGGGACTGAGTCTAACTAATAGTAAAGAATTGATAGTGAGTAGTGGAAAGGGACTGAGTCTAACTAATAGTAAAGAATTGATAGTGAGTAGTGGAAAGGGACTGAGTCTAACTGATAGTAAAGAATTGATGGTGAGTAGTGGAAAGGGACTGAGTCTAACTGATAGTAAAGAGTTGATAGTGAGTAGAGAAAAGGGACTGAGTCTAACTAATAGTAAAGAATTGATAGTGAGTAGTGGAAAGGGACTGAGTCTAGCTTTTGATAAAGAATTGATATTGAGTAGTGGAAAGGGACTGAGTCTAACTAATAGTAAAGAATTGATGGTGAGTAGTGGAAAGGGACTGAGTCTAACTAATAGTAAAGAATTGATAGTGAGTAGTGGAAAGGAACTGAGTCTAACTAATAGTAAAGAATTGATAGTGAGTAGTGGAAAGGGACTGAGTCTAGCTTTTGATAAAGAATTGATATTGAGTAGTGGAAAGGGACTGAGTCTAACTAATAGTAAAGAATTGATAGTGAGTAGTGGAAAGGAACTGAGTCTAACTGATAGTAAAGAGTTGATATTGAGTAATGGAAAGGGACTGAGTCTAACTAATAGTAAAGAATTGATAGTGATTAGTGGAAAGGGACTGAGTCTAACTAATAGTAAAGAATTGATATTGAGTAATGGAAAGGGACTGAGTCTAACTAATAGTAAAGAATTGATAGTGAGTAGTGGAAAGGGACTGAGTCTAGATTTTGATAAAGAATTGATAGTGAGTAGTGGAAAGGGACTGAGTCTAGCTTTTGATAAAGAATTGATATTGAGTAGTGGAAAGGGACTGAGTCTAACTAATAGCAAAGAATTGGTGGTGAGTAGTGGAAAGGGACTGAGTCTAACTAATAGTAAAGAATTGATAGTGAGTAGTGGAAAGGGACTGAGTCTAGCTTTTGATAAAGAATTGATATTGAGTAGTGGAAAGGGACTAAGTCTAACTAATAGTAAAGAATTGATAGTGAGTAGTGGAAAGGGACTGAGTCTAACTAATAGTAAAGAATTGATAGTGAGTAGTGGAAAGGACTGAGTCTAGCTTTTGATAAAGAATTGATATTGAGTAGTGGAAAGGGACTGAGTCTAACTGATAGTAAAGAACTGATAGTGAGTTGTGGAAAGGGACTGAGTCTAACTGATAGTAAAGAACTGATAGTGAGTAGTGGAAAAGGACTGAATCTAACTGACAGTAAAGAACTGATGGTGAGTTGTGGAAAGGGACTGAGTCTAACTGATAGTAAAGAATTGATAGTGAGTAGTGGAAAGGGACTGAGTCTAACTAATAGTAAAGAATTGATAGTGAGTAGTTGAAAGGGACTGAGTCTAGCTTTTGATAAAGAATTGATATTGAGTAGTGGAAAGGGACTGCGTCTAACTAATAGTCAAGAATTGATGGTGAGTAGTGGAAAGGGACTGAGTCTAACTAATAGTAAAGAACTGATAGTAAGTAGTGGAAAGGGACAGTCTAACTAATAGTAAAGAATTGATAGTGAGTAGTGGAAAGGGACTGAGTCTAACTAATAGTAAAGAATTGATAGTGAGTAGTGGAAAGGGACTGAGTCTAACTAATAGTAAAGAATTGATAGTGAGTAGTGGAAAGGGACTGAGTCTAACTGATAGTAAAGAATTGATGGTGAGTAGTGGAAAGGGACTGAGTCTAACTGATAGTAAAGAGTTGATAGTGAGTAGAGAAAAGGGACTGAGTCTAACTAATAGTAAAGAATTGATAGTGAGTAGTGGAAAGGGACTGAGTCTAGCTTTTGATAAAGAATTGATATTGAGTAGTGGAAAGGGACTGAGTCTAACTAATAGTAAAGAATTGATGGTGAGTAGTGGAAAGGGACGGAGTCTAACTAATAGTAAAGAATTGATAGTGAGTAGTGGAAAGGGACTGAGTCTAACTAATAGTAAAGAATTGATAGTGAGTAGTGGAAAGGAACTGAGTCTAACTGATAGTAAAGAGTTGATATTGAGTAATGGAAAGGGACTGAGTCTAACTAATAGTAAAGAATTGATAGTGAGTAGTGGAAAGGGACTGAGTCTAGCTTTTGATAAAGAATTGATATTGAGTAGTGGAAAGGGACTGAGTCTAACTAATAGTAAAGAATTGATGGTGAGTAGTGGAAAGGGACTGAGTCTAGCTTTTGATAAAGAATTGATATTGAGTAGTGGAAAGGGACTGAGTCTAACTAATAGTAAAGAATTGATAGTGAGTAGTGGAAAGGAACTGAGTCTAACTGATAGTAAAGTGTTGATATTGAGTAATGGAAAGGGACTGAGTCTAACTAATAGTAAAGAATTGATAGTGATTAGTGGAAAGGGACTGAGTCTAACTAATAGTAAAGAATTGATATTGAGTAATGGAAAGGGACTGAGTCTAACTAATAGTAAAGAATTGATAGTGAGTAGTGGAAAGGGACTGAGTCTAGATTTTGATAAAGAATTGATAGTGAGTAGTGGAAAGGGACTGAGTCTAGCTTTTGATAAAGAATTGATATTGAGTAGTGGAAAGGGACTGAGTCTAACTAATAGCAAAGAATTGATGGTGAGTAGTGGAAAGGGACTGAGTCTAAATGATAGTAAAGAATTGATGGTGAGTTGTGACAAGTGACAGAGTCTACCTGATAGTAAAGAATCGATGGTGAGTAGTGGAAAGTGACTGAGTCTAACTGATAGTAAAGAACTGATAGTGAGTAGTGGAAAGGGACTGAGTCTAACTGATAGTAAAGAATTGATGGTGAGTAGTGGAAAGGGACAGAGTCTAGCTTTTGATAAAGAATTGATAGTGAGTTGTGACAAGTGACTGAGTCTAACTGATAGTAAATAATTGATAGTGAGGAGTGGAAAGGGGCTGAGTCTAAATGATAGTAAAGAATTGATGGTGAGTTGTGACAAGTGACAGAGTCTAACTGATAGTAAAGAATCGATGGTGAGTAGTGGAAAGGGACTGAGTCTAACTGATAGTAAAGAATTTATGGTGAGTAGTGGAAAGGGACAGAGTCTAGCTTTTGATAAAGAATTGATAGTGAGTAGTGGAAAGTGACTGAGTCTAACTGATAGTAAATAATTGATAGTGAGTAGTGGAAAGGGACTGAGTATAACGGATAGTAAATAATTCATGGTAAGTAGTGGAAAGGGACAGTCTAACTGATAGTAAAGAATTGATGGTGAGTAGTGACAAGGGACAGTCTAACCGACAGTAAAGAATTAATGGTGAGTAGTGACTAGGGACAAGGGACAAAGGACTGATTCTAACTTTTGGTAAAGAATTGACGGTGAGTAGTGACAAGAGACTGAATCTAACTGATAGTAAATAATTGATGGTGAGTAGTGACAAGGGACTGAGTATAACTGACAGTAAAGAATTGATGGTGAGTAGTGACAAGGGATAGTCTAACCGACAGTAAAGAATTAATGGTGAGTAGTGACAAGGGACAAGGGACAAAGGACTGATTCTAACTTTTGGTAAAGAATTGATGGTGAGTAGTGACAAGAGACTGAGTCTAACTGATAGTAAATAATTGATGGTGAGTAGTGACAATAGACTGAGTCTAACCGACAGTAAAAAATTGATGGTGAGTAGTGACAAGGGACAAGGGACTGATTCTAACTTTTAGTTAAGAATTGATGGTGAGTAGTGACACCCGCACTGAAAGACCAATGTGTTAAATTGATCTTAATGTTTTGAAATGTTAAAAATGACGAGAACGATTAATTGGGTGTTAAAGAGCTGAATTTTAAAGTTTATAACAGATGAATAGCTGACAGTTGTGATATAAAGTACGGATGACCGAACTGATAAAAATATTTTATTCTTTAAATTAGGATTATAACTGTAGCAGAGTCAAAACGCTTCTTCTTCTTCTACCTTTTAGCTCCCAGTGGAGCATAGGTCTTCAACAAACACTTTCCAAGTCGTTCTGTTTTTTGCAATTCTTTTAAGATCATTCCATGTCTTCCCCATCATCTTCATCTCTGCTTCAATCTGTCTTCTCCAAGAATTCCTTGGTCTTCCTCTTTGTCTTTTCCCCTGGGGATTCCAAAAAAGGGCCTGTTGTGTAATACTCTCAGTTGGTTTCCGTAGTCAAAACGCTTATTTTTTAAAAATAAATTGGAGTTGAAATAAAAACTCTGAATAGAACACTTCATCGCGACTACAGCAGACATGCGGTCGTTATTCTCTAGCACATACAACTCTTCCATCACACTTCAGAAACAGGATAACAAATTGTAACGATTATCATTATCATCATCAAGTGTCATGCCTGTTGGCGTAGGCTATCATGTCTCTCCACAACTTTAGATCTCGACAGTTATTTATCATTTCTGTTGTTGACCTTTTGCCATGCCATTCTCTTAAGCTGTCTGGTATCTTTTCTCTTTGCTTCCCTTTATCTCTTCGTCCCTCAATTTTCCCAGTTGTTCCAATATATCCCAGCTGTTCCTTTCTCATTACGTGGCCAAAATATTATGTTTGTTTCTTCCTAATATTGAATAATGACTCTCTTTTTACTTTGGCCTCTTTCAGAACATTTTCTTCACTCTTCTTAGCTGTCCATGGTATCCTCAACATTTTTCTGTAAAACCACATTTCTACAGTCTCCAGTGATTTTCTTGTCTATTGTCCTAATGTCCATGATTCACATCCATATGTTAAGACTAGCTCTACATACCATTTAAGGACCATTTATTTTTGTTTATATTGTCAAAAATGGATTGCACAGTATCTTCCTCTGCAGAGCTGTCATCATCATCATCATGTGCCATTTCGGTTGGCGTAGGCGATCATGTCCCTCCACAATCTTCTATCTACAGTGCATCGAATTAATTCTGTTGTTGACTGTTTTCCATACCATGACACCAAGCTATCCAGCATTTTCTCTCTTTGTCGTCCGCGATCTCTCTTTCCTTTTATTTTGCCAGTTGTTACCAAGTATCCCATCTTTCCTCTTCTCGCGATGTACCCGAAAAATGTTGATTGCTTCTTTCTGATGTTTTTTTAAGAGCTCCTTTTTGTGTTGGCCTCTTTGAGAACTTCCTAATTTGTATTTTTAGCTGTCCAGGGAACTTTCAACATTCTTCTGAGAAATCCCATCTCTGTGGCCTCTAATCGCCTTTTCATTTGTTTGTCTACTATCCATGATTCGCTTCCATAGGTCAGAATTGGCTCTATACAGCACCGATGAACTCTCTTTCTCATTTCTATTGACATAGACTTGTTGCATAAGATATTTTTCATTTTCTGAAATGTAATTTTGGCCTGAGCTATTCTGCTTTCTATTTCTGTGGTGCATCTCCCATCTGATGTTATTATAGTGCCCAACTATTTGAAACGTTGCACTTGTTCTGTAAAGCTGTAAAGATAGTTAATGGATAAAAAGCTGAAAAGTTACTAGCGACGAAGGAAAAAAATGAAACTGCTGATAAAATAAAAAAACATGTTGAGTGAAAAGTTTGTGGTTCGAAAATCAGAAAAAGAAATAACTGAATTCAGCCATCACATAGCATTGGCCTGCTGGAAAGATGATCGTTCTGGAATGTTCTTTTAGCCACCAGAGATATTGTTGTCTGCCCTTTAATGGCATTTCTTTTACGGTCTCCCTGCATAGAACCTGGTCGAACGTGACATATATACTCCGCCAGATGTGCATTACTGGTCACGTCGTGATTAAATCAGACAGGGGCGTGAGCAGTATTGGAATTAGGAGAAAACAGAAGGGAGGTTCAGTTTGTCCTCACCCACAAATTATTCCGCTTTAATAAATGCACATGCCAATGAACTTGCCAATTAAATTCATTTGCGTTAATATTTTAGTTTTCTTGTTTTACAACATGCCTTCCTGATTTCGTTGCTCCCGTGGGAAGTGTCCCGCCACTGAGGTGCCAACAAAATCAGTTATTCACGATCTTTCTCCATTTTACCATTTTCTTGTGTCTGGATTTGTTTTAAAGCTCCTCAATATATGAATAATTGTGACGACATCTCTTCTTTTTTCTTAGAACAAGGAAGTAACAAAATCAAGTATGAAAGTGCGTTATCATAGCAGTCACATCGACGTTGTGAGCTGCTGTCACTGTATTTGTTAATGTTCATTGAATGATTTGTTTTAAAGCTCTTCAATATATGAATAATTTTGACGACATCTCTTCATTTTCTTTGGAATATGGTGTTAATGACCATAAATTTTACAGACCTTCAGCACATGATTTTTGGAGTAATGTGGTCGGTATTACGCCCGTGCCGCTTCACTTTCCTAGACAAAAATCCGGTACCCATTAAAGGCTGGGTGAACCCGGAAGCCGTCTGTTGGGATCGAACCCTACCCCTTGTCCTTTGTAGTCCAGTTCACTAACCACTGAGCTATCGCAGCTCCCACTCTTGATCTATGGTATGTAGAGTTGTAAGTGATGGTTTGTTCACAAAATATTGTCGTCAAAATTGTCACTACTGATGGTACACGTTGAGAGAAGTGATTTCATTCATCATGCAATTTGTATAGTTAAAGAGTTCAGGTTAAGGTTGCAGTAAATTACCGATTTTAATCAAATACTCAACACAGAATCAACATTATCTGTCATTGGAAACGTGTGGACGAGATACTTGAGAGCTTGATAGCAATACAATAGCCATGGATTTGAAACATTGCTGCTCGAAGCATCAAGCGTTCCGGTCAATCTATGGGAACATTGCAGAGGAACACAAAGAAGATACCCTTAAGTACAACATCTTAGCTACCCACTAACAACTAATTAGCATTTTACATTTTTCAATGTTTGGAAATGTCAACAAATTTGAAAAATCTAAAAATAAATCACACTTTTTAAGAAAGGAATAAATGCCTCGCATTCAACATTTTTTTTTTTACCAGTACATGCATCAATATTGAGAGGACGCTGTTTTCTGACAAACTTCAAATTCATGGATCTACAGATCAATGATCTTACAGGGAACTTTTTATGAACATTTTATTCTCCTTTACTTTTCATTTCTCTTTCTAGTTCGATTTTTTAATGATTTTTTACATTTTTATTTTAAACAAATATGTGTACGTATGTTGTATGTTTGTTCCAGTTGAAGGCCTTTGTTCCGAAACGTCGTTCTGATTTGTGGTGCCCACATTTTACGTGAAACTTTAACTATACCATTTTTTTCTATATAATTTTTTGTTTCGTTTATCCTCAATGATCTATCATTTATTTACTGTTGTTCGAAGTTCAATATTGTTATTTAATCCACATATTTTTTTTTCTGATCAAAACTTAAATGCCAACAAATTAAATTTGATTTGTTGTTTTTTTTTTTTTAATTTATTTATGCAACAACAACAAAAAAATTGATTTGATTTTCTTTAATTAGCCACACATCTCACTCTCATGCCATTCCTAAACCGCACCCTCAAACAATTAAGTCTTGAAACGTGTTTGTTACTTTAAACCGTAAAACAAATATTCTTTGTCCTCCCATTTACCCCAAAAAGGAAATACATCGTATAAAAAAAAAATAATTTTCCTTTCTTTTCCAACTAAATTCTTTGTTTTTATTGATTTTACAGTATAGAATGGGAATGGAGTATTCGGGTCATTGCTGTACAGTGTTTCTCGCATGATGCTCATCGTAATGTCTGCTATGTCCGTAATCCATCGTCTTCTAACATTTACCTTCCTCAATCTTCCTGTTACTTCAGTGTTACAGTTCTCTGTGGAATGTTGTCTGGTGGTGATCGTGTTACATGGCTAGTCCGTTACATCTGCTCTTTCTGAAAATAATTCAGTACTAGTGTCACATCTGCTGTTTCTTAAAATAATTCAACACAATTACATCAGTTATTTCTTAAAATAATTCAACACAATTGCATCAGTTATTTCTTAAAATAATTCAACACAGTTGCATCAGTTATTTCTTAAAATAATTCAACACAATTGCATCAGTTATTTCTTAAAATAATTCAACACAATTGCATCAGTTATTTCTTAAAATAATTGAACACAGTTGCATCAGTTATTTCTTAAAATAATTCAACACAGTTGCATCAGTTATTTTTTAAAATAATTCAACACAATTGCATCAGTTATTTCTTAAAATAATTCAACACAATTACATCAGTTATTTCTTAAAATAATTCAACACAGTTGCATCAGTTATTTCTTAAAATAATTCAACACAGTTGCATCAGTTATTTTTTAAAATAATTCAACACTTGTAAATTAGTTATAAAAAAAATAATTCAACACTAGTGTTAAATCGGTTAAAAAAAAAATAATTATCTCTCTCTCTCTCTCTCTGTTTGCGATCAAGACTCAATCAGAGTAGGATTCCAGACTCCCTCATAAAGTCAGCTGTCTGTTTAAGCTTGTTGAGACGTTGCACTGTGTTCTGCGCCAGTGGCCCTAATTCTACGCTGGTGTTACATCGGTTCTTTCTGCATTACACATGCATGAAAGGTTAAGCATCGCCATGGGGCTGGAAAGGTAAGCAAAGTCTAGATGGCAAAGACTCCACGAGCACTTGAACTTTACGGAAAATTAAAGCGATCGATGTTTCTGCTAATTCAGTGTTCAACATCACAACATTCACTACGCTCCTGAATTCAGCCAGCCACCATGTTTATGTTTTTGCTGCGTAATCGACACACAAAGTCTCGCACAATCCGCTTGATTAGCCGTGTGTATTATAGACCAGGCGGGGAAAAGCCTTATAATTGAAGAGTGCTTAACCACGCCAAGGAAACGTTGTGTGAAGAGAGTGGTAACACTCGTTGTAGAACTGGCTTCACCGCCACTGAAAACAACCGCGCATGTTTGTTTTTTTTTTGTTGTATTTTTTTGGGGTTATTTCAGTTTTGTTATTGTTAAAATTACCCTCGACAAATCACGTTCTCTGTGGCTATCAGGATAATTCCAAATTGTCCGTTGATTCAACATTTTCCGTTCACATGGGCGGAACCGTGCATGTTCTAGGATATGTAATTGGTAATGTGATTTGAGAACCCGTTATTATAAACCACTGCTTGTTATAAGATATTAGTTATATATATATAACATTATTTAGTTCAATATGTGAATTGTATGTGCCTCTCGCAGGCTCTGCTTCTAGTCCGTGGGCAAAAGAGAAAATCACCGACCTAGGCACCTAGATAAGTACATACATATATATATATAACGCATTATGTTTAAGTACTTTACAGTACACATATGAGAAGAGTGTTACGATTTCTGAGGCCATAGTGTGTCGCATGACGAAAGTAGACAACTTATGCACGTGTTGTGTATTTTTTATCAACATAACAAGAATTTGACAATATACACCACCTGGAATTTGTTAATCAATAAGTAAGTTATGAATAGTTGTTAATATATAATAATTATAATTAATAATATAATTTAAAATAATTATATATAATAATTAAACTGTCAGAGATTTGTACCAGTGACGTAATTACTAACTGATACTAGCTGTTTCGAGCCTCTTGTGATTTCCTGTTATTTACATTGTTGATTGTGTGGTTCTCATGAAACAACTATTTTTTTATGAAATAAGTCGCATCAGAATATTTTAAAAAATATAAAAAATTAGTTCTGATTTATTTCTAAATGATCGATTATCATTATTAAAAATGAAAAACAAATTTAAAAATAGTTACACCCACCCCACTGCTTGCTTCTTCTACCAGCTTTACAACAGCACTACAATTTTTTGCCTGTTCCTTATCATAATTATATGTTAAAGGTAATTTATTTTCAGATTAATGATCCGTTTATTCGACCGTCTACCTATAATCTACGTCGTACATTAACCGAGAGATAGTGTTTGAGCAATGACTTTCCGTAGTAGGATTTAGAAAGTGAGAACACTTACCTGTGTCTGCGCTTCTGTTTGACAATTAACCCTAGATTTATATTCCATTGAGCTTCTCATGCATTTGTTCGAAAGCGTAAGAAAGATGGAGGGAATGCCAGATTTTAGAGAAAGTTCATATAATAAACATTTTTGTTTTCATTTCAACAAACTTTGTGAGATTCAGCTTTTGTAGTAAATATGTTAGTTTATTGTAAATGCTTCATTTTACTTTACACCAGCTCTGTATCTTTCCAGCGTTGAGGGAAGAATACATCTGTGATTGATAATGTGTTTTTTGTATGCTTGGTACTCATCGCAACGTTTAAAGTTATAGTTAGTCGAAGCACCCGTTATCACTGCAAACCAATTAAAATCCATAATTTCTCAACCGCCAATGGCAGTGGAATCATCCGCATTAAAACACATCTCATTGAAGGATCCAAACAAAGAAAGGCAGCTGCAGTTCCCATCATAGCAGCCACAGCACACGCCAAAAGACACAAGGCCAAGCGGTACCGAAAGTGAACGCAGCAGAACTATCCCTCGTTATACTATGTCATCATTTATCGTAAGCAATCGAAATATCGAAACACGATCCGGATTAAAAATACACCTCATGGTGTGCACAAAGCACTAAACTCATTAGCTTCCGTCAGGAGGCTGGAATTGGAATATGAGGAAACTGCAACAAGGAACATTTTTCAGACTGAGTCTCAATGGTTCTTGCCGCCTATCCGCCATATTGACCGGAAGTTGTCGTGTTGAGCCATGCTCTTATTGCACAACAAACATAAAAAAAAGAAACTCAAATTGCAATGTTTGATTATTAGCAATCTATGGTCTGCTCTTTCTTCCTCGTCCCGTTAATTATGAGTATATACGTCCTGTCGGAGATGCAGCTCGTTGGAGATTGTTTTGCATGTTTATAGATTTCCATTTTGTGCCTTTTTGAATACAACCAGTTTTGGTGTAAAGTGAACCTATTTTCTTATAACTATAATATAGGATTAGGTATCTCGCGGTCATGTCATGTCTAGACTCAAGTAATTGATAATATCGTTTTCACATTTACTGGGTACCGTTTTGTCAACCGTCAATAACTCATCATCATCATCGAGTGCCATCTCCACAACGAAGATTGGCTACCATGGAGCGCCATTCCGCTCTGTCTCTTGTTTTGATAGTGCAAGTTGTCATAGGCTGACTTGTCCATCTTTTGATGTTACCCGTCCATGTTAGTCTTGGTCTGTCTCTGCCTCTTTTACCTTGTATTTTCCCCTCCAAGATTACTTTTATGTTAAAGGCCATTGTGTCCTTTAACATGGCCCAAAAATCGCATTTGTCTTGTTTGACTGTATTTAGTAGTTCTCTTTTCATTTTTAGTTGTATTAAAGCTTCATCAATAACTACTTGCATGTAAATTATATTACATTTCCTAATCATTGCTGCAAGCAGTGGTTACTCATTGAGTGTAGACTGTAATAGATTTCCAAGTTGTCACTTCAAACAATTTCTACTCACTGGGTTAAAATATAACAGATTTATCATTTATTGTTGTACACTGGTCAACTGTTACCATCTCATTCAACATCAAGGGAAGCAACTGTAACAACAAGAAATATCCATCTCCAGAAAACAATTTCTGACCAGTCGTAGCAATAAAAAAATAACAGTGGCAAGTATTGATCAACTGACCGCCGCGAGATCCCAGTTAAGCTTTGCAATTCGCCATATCTGAAATACGGCAGTTTGTCGTTATGTTGAAAGAAATAGCAAAGCCATGTTCTGCTTGCCCATATTTGATTTTTTTTTTCCCGTAGCTCACAAGTAGAAGTGATAACAATGACATGTTAAAGCAGTTATCCCTCTTCTATTTGGGGTTTTGTTAATTGTCTTTCAGCGCTGAGAGAAAATATATTTTGTGGTTTGATATACTTGTCTGTTTGATATACTTGTCTGTTTGATATACTTGTCTGTTTGATATACTTGTCTGTTTGATATACTTGTCTGTTTCCTCTATTCGCGCCCGTATGACCACAGGGGCCCTGACCAAGGTAGGGCTGGAAAAATCTGAGCCACTGTCACCTGGCGCACATGTAAAAATCATATAAGGAGATTGGGGATCAAGATCTTCGCCGGTGATGCAGTGTCAGCGTCTAAGCTAAAGCCAGCTTTAGTGCTTTCGTAATCGTGTGTTGTGCTTCATTCTAGGGAACGTGTCTAGTATGGGAGTGTAGACCGCGGGGATATTTTTCTTCCAACCACAAGTACAATTCACACTGCTTCCAGCGGGAATCGAACACGGGTTGTCCGAACATCGGTAGCCCAGTCGGGTGGTGTTCCCAAGGGGTTAAGGCAAAGAAATGCAAATGAATGCATAAAAATGCGAAGCTGCAGTAAAGCTGAATTCGAGGAAAAATTGAAATAAAATAAAAAATGGTATGTTAGAAGCTTTACGTGATTAATAGACGACACAGATTCGAACGACGTTTCGGCCCAATAGGCCTTCAGCAGGAACAAACAAACAACATACACACACAGATATGTGAATAAATAAAACTAATCCTACATAGCTAACTAGTAATGAAACATCAAAAACAAAATAATCGAAATATGTTGACTTCCCTGTGTGTCGTGGACAGTGGTCAGGCTATGAAAGGAATTTCTCACGGGTGTAGCTGTAATTTATACCCTGTGGTCAGAGGTGAAGGGTTCTAAAAATACACGAGTGGGGGGAACGCTATCTAGGTACGTCGACTACAAAGGCACAGGCAATATCTGAAAGTATCTAAGGGCCCATAAATACATGTATATACACACACAGATGCGTGTATACATATGTACACGTGCAAGAAGAAGTGCACATACTAATACATATCAACATACACATACATATACACACACATACATGTGTATGCATACAAGCAAGAGCACATATACATGCATGTATATACGTATACGTATATATACCAATACCCGTGCCTATGGACACATACATGCATGTGCACGCCCATACGGGGACAAACGTATGTGTGGAAGGGTTCAAACCGGGGTCAGTGTGCAAACTCGAAGGAGAAAGAATAGAACAGTGGAATGACAGGTATTCAAAAGGCGGAAAGAGTGAGATGTATGAGGGTGTGGTGCAATAAAAACATATGAGGGCTAAGTAGCGCAGAAAAAAGGTATATAGGAGAACACCGAAGTGCCTCAACGGGGACTAGTGGAGAAGAACTAAGAATAGCGTGGCATAGTAGATAGACTAAAGAGCCACCACATGGGTGGTAGAGAGGGCTATGCAAGAGGGAAGGAGCAGCCGAAAGGAAACTATGTGTATGAGTGTGATACATTCATGCCTCGTGGGGTCAGCGAACCATACTGGACTATGAGGCGATTTTCCAAAGTATAGCGGCTGCGGTCGCCAGAGTGACAGAGGACAATACTAGTGACACGGATGTCGTCTTTGCCCTTGTGATCTGGGGAGTTGAAATGGGAAGACACAGGAGTGCCAGTATTCTGTTGGACATCACGTAGATGTTCACAAAATCTTTCCGCTAATCTTCTACCAGACTCGCCTATATAGGTCATGTGGCATCGTTGGCATATAATGGCATAAATGATGTTGCGGGACACACATGTGAAGCCATGCTTGATCTCGAACCGTCCATTGGGGAATAAGACCGAGTCAGTAGGGAGCACATAGGCACAGGTGATACAGTTACGACCACAAGGGGCCGTACCGAAGTGTTGAGGGTAGGAGCGAGGGAGACGGCTCCTAACCAGAATGTCACCCAAATTCCTGTCGCGCTTGAAGGCGATCATCGGGGGATCACTAAAAAGTAGACGGGTAGTGGGATCAGAGAGGAGAATGGAACGGTAGCGGTTGAGTATCCTCACAGCTGCTAAGTTGTGAGGATGATATGTGAGGGTGAGTATAGTTCTCTCAGAAGGGGGGCGGTTGGAAGGGGTGAGTGCCTCGGGACGAGAGATAAGGAGGACCCGCTTGAGGGCAGACTGGAGGATCGAGTCTGGATAAAGCCGGCGGCTGAAGAAACCTAACATGAGGTGAGCCTGTCGGAGGAAATCTTGGTCATCCTGGCAGATGCGACGGAGACGCAATAACTGTGAGAATGGAATAGAGTCGCGACAAGAAGGTGAATGGGATGAAGTGTAGAGAAGGTAGCAGTGGGCGTCTGTGGGTTTATAGAAAACCGAGGTGTGGAGGCCAGAAGTACCCAAAGAAACAATAAGATCTAGGAAGGTGACAGAGGAAGTGGATATACAAGATGTGATCTTGATAGCTTTGTGATAGCTACCAATGTAGTCGATAAACCTGGAGAGGTCATCCTCAGGTAGATCGGTGAGTCCGAAGCAGTCATCAATGTACCGAAGGTATATGATGGGAAGAGGACCTTGATAAGAATTGAGAATTTGGTACTCCAGGTAACCCATGAATAGGCAAGCATAGCTAGGGCCCATCTTGGTGCCCATGGCTACTCCACTGACCTGGTCATAGAAGTTACCATTAAACTCAAAGGTGTTGAGGTTGAGTACAAGCTCAGTGAGGCGGAGAAGAGTTGCAGTATCAACAGAGGGGTGTTGTCTCTGGTCAAGAAAGAAACGTAGAGCCAGGAGGCCGTCGGAGTGAGGATATCCGCGTCGTCCTTCCAGTGACCACTACAATCTTTGCAAGGACGTCCATGATTTCCATAGACGTATGCGCTTGAAGCACCGTTTCTCTGACACTACTGCTACTTCTTCCTCACCCACCCCTGTAGATGAGTTCTCTCGCTTCCACTCTCGCAAATCAGATTGGACCCCTCAACCCGGCGCATCACAGGCTTTGGATCACTACATTAATGTCACCTCACGTGAGATACAACAACTGTGCCCTAGAAAACTTCAACGCTCTAATCTATCTCCCTCTGAGCTTCGGGCCCTTTCAAATCTCCGCCGCCGGGAGGACATTGTTATCAAACCGGCAGACAAGGGGGGAGCGGTGGTAGTTTGGCGCAAAGACTTATATATTTCTGAGGGCAACAAACAGCTATCCAATACCACTTTTTATAAACCCCGCCCTGACGACGCCACTGTCCTCTACAATAAGCAGGTCAAATCTACCATCAAGGAACTGATCAGAACCAACCGGCTCCCTCCTAGCGCGTCCCGCCTCATTATTCATAATAGTGGTCTTGGGAAACCATCTTTCTACATGCTCCCCAAAATTCACAAAATCGACAATCCAGGACGCCCCATCGTGTCAGCGTGTGCTTGCCCGACTGAACACATATCTGACTATCTAGACAGTGTCTTCCAGCCCATGGTCGTTAGTCTTCCCTCATATGTCAAGGACACTAACCATGCATTGAGTATCTTCTCTTCCATCTCTCTCTCCCGAGGTCGCTCATACCGACTTTTTATCCTTGATGTTTGCTCTCTCTACACCTCTATTCCTCACTCCGACGGCCTCCTGGCTCTACGTTTCTTTCTTGACCAGAGACAACACCCCTCTGTTGATACTGCAACTCTTCTCCGCCTCACTGAGCTTGTACTCAACCTCAACACCTTTGAGTTTAATGGTAACTTCTATGACCAGGTCAGTGGAGTAGCCATGGGCACCAAGATGGGCCCTAGCTATGCTTGCCTATTCATGGGTTACCTGGAGTACCAAATTCTCAATTCTTATCAAGGTCCTCTTCCCATCATATACCTTCGGTACATTGATGACTGCTTCGGACTCACCGATCTACCTGAGGATGACCTCTCCAGGTTTATCGACTACATTGGTAGCTATCACAAAGCTATCAAGATCACATCTTGTATATCCACTTCCTCTGTCACCTTCCTAGATCTTATTGTTTCTTTGGGTACTTCTGGCCTCCACACCTCGGTTTTCTATAAACCCACAGACGCCCACTGCTACCTTCTCTACACTTCATCCCATTCACCTTCTTGTCGCGACTCTATTCCATTCTCACAGTTATTGCGTCTCCGTCGCATCTGCCAGGATGACCAAGATTTCCTCCGACAGGCTCACCTCATGTTAGGTTTCTTCAGCCGCCGGCTTTATCCAGACTCGATCCTCCAGTCTGCCCTCAAGCGGGTCCTCCTTATCTCTCGTCCCGAGGCACTCACCCCTTCCAACCGCCCCCCTTCTGAGAGAACTATACTCACCCTCACATATCATCCTCACAACTTAGCAGCTGTGAGGATACTCAACCGCTACCGTTCCATTCTCCTCTCTGATCCCACTACCCGTCTACTTTTTAGTGATCCCCCGATGATCGCCTTCAAGCGCGACAGGAATTTGGGTGACATTCTGGTTAGGAGCCGTCTCCCTCGCTCCTACCCTCAACACTTCGGTACGGCCCCTTGTGGTCGTAACTGTATCACCTGTGCCTATGTGCTCCCTACTGACTCGGTCTTATTCCCCAATGGACGGTTCGAGATCAAGCATGGCTTCACATGTGTGTCCCGCAACATCATTTATGCCATTATATGCCAACGATGCCACATGACCTATATAGGCGAGTCTGGTAGAAGATTAGCGGAAAGATTTTGTGAACATCTACGTGATGTCCAACAGAATACTGGCACTCCTGTGTCTTCCCATTTCAACTCCCCAGATCACAAGGGCAAAGACGACATCCGTGTCACTGGTATTGTCCTCTGTCACTCTGGCGACCGCAGCCGCTATACTTTGGAAAATCGCCTCATAGTCCAGTATGGTTCGCTGACCCCACGAGGCATGAATGTATCACACTCATACACATAGTTTCCTTTCGGCTGCTCCTTCCCTCTTGCATAGCCCTCTCTACCACCCATGTGGTGGCTCTTTAGTCTATCTACTATGCCACGCTATTCTTAGTTCTTCTCCACTAGTCCCCGTTGAGGCACTTCGGTGTTCTCCTATATACCTTTTTTCTGCGCTACTTAGCCCTCATATGTTTTTATTGCACCACACCCTCATACATCTCACTCTTTCCGCCTTTTGAATACCTGTCATTCCACTGTTCTATTCTTTCTCCTTCGAGTTTGCACACTGACCCCGGTTTGAACCCTTCCACACATACGATTGTCCCCGTATGGGCGTGCACATGCATGTATGTGTCCATAGGCACGGGTATTGGTATATATACGTATACGTATATACATGCATGTATATGTGCTCTTGCTTGTATGCATACACATGTATGTGTGTGTATATGTATGTGTATGTTGATATGTATTAGTATGTGCACTTCTTCTTGCACGTGTACATATGTATACACGCATCTGTGTGTGTGTATACATGTATTTATGGGCCCTTAGATACTTTCAGATATTGCCTGTGCCTTTGTAGTCGACGTACCTAGATAGCGTTCCCCCCACTCGTGTGTTTTTAGAACCCTTCACCTCTGACCACAGGGTATAAATTACAGCTACACCCGTGAGAAATTCCTTTCATAGCCTGACCACTGTCCACGACACACAGGGAAGTCAACATATTTCGATTATTTTGTTTTTGATGTTTCATTACTAGTTAGCTATGTAGGATTAGTTTTATTTATTCACATATCTGTGTGTGTATGTTGTTTGTTTGTTCCTGCTGAAGGCCTATTGGGCCGAAACGTCGTTCGAATCTGTGTCGTCTATTAATCACGTAAAGCTTCTAACATACCATTTTTTATTTTATTTCAATTTTTCCTGGTGTTCCCAACTAGACTACCGAGGCCCGAAAACTACTTTTTGCCATTCCTATTCTTTCGTTTATTTCAGTTTTACATTTTCTATCACTGGTTATTGTATGCCGAAGATATTTGATACACTTGATAAAATATGCGCCCTTATTCAGCTTATATGTATGTATGTTTTTATTTAACAAGAAGATTTTGAAAGCGGGTGGCAGAATTGATAACTTGCCATGTCCAAATCAAGAGAACGCGGGTTTGAATACCAACATGAACAAACGTTTCTTTTTTGTTTTTTAATAAAAATTCAGACACGAGCACCTCTCACCGCGACTGGACACGCGGCAGACCCTAGTAATGGAAAGATGCCATAACGATAGTTCTTTTCCACTCAACGAACATTTTTAGAACGTTGCTTTGAGCAAGGTTTGCAACTTTGAGCTAGGTTTATAGCTTTGAGCTAGGTTTGAAGCTTTGAGCAAGGTTTGCAACTTTGACCTAGGTTTATAGGTTTGAGCTATGTTTGCAAATATGAGCTAGGTTTGTAGCCTTGAACTAGGTTTGCAACTTTGAGCTAATTTTGCAACTTTGAGCTAGGTTTGTAGCTGTAAGCAAGGTCTGTAGCTTTGAGCTTGGTTTGTAGCTTTGAGCTTGGTTTGTAGCTTTGAGCTGTATTTGTAGCTTTGAGCTGTATTTGTAGCTTTGAGTTAGGTCTGTAGCTTTGAGCTAAAGTTGTAGCTTTGAGCTTGTTTTGTAGCTTTGAGCTAGGTTTGTAGCTTTGGGCTAATGTTTTAGCTTTGAGTTAGGTTTGTAGCTTTGAGCTAATGTTTTAGCTTTGAGCTAGGTTTGTAGCTTTGAGCTAGGTTTGTAGCTTTGAGCTAATGTTGTAGCTTTGAGCTAGGTTTATAGCTTTGAGCTAGGTTTGTAGCTTTAAGCTAATGTTGTAGCTTTGAGCTAGGTTTGTAGCTTTGAGCTAATGTTGTAACTTTGTGCTGGGTTTCTAGCTTTCAGGTAATGTTGTAGCTTTGAGCTGGGTTTGTAGCTTTGAGCTAATGTTGTAGCTTTGAGCTAGGTTTGTAGCTTTGAGCTAATGTTGTAGCTTTGAGCTAGGTTTGTAGCTTTGAGCTATACTTGTAGCTTTCAGCTGGGTTTGTAGCTTTGAGCTAATGTTGTAGCTTTGAGCTAATGTTGTAGCTTTGAGCTGGGTTTGTAGCTTTGAACTAATGTTGTAGCTTTGAGCTAGATTTGTAGCTTTGAGCTAATGTTTTAGCTTTGAGCTGGGTTTGTAGCTGTAAGCAAGGTATGTAGCATTGAGCTGGGTTTGTAGCTTTGAGCTAATGTTGTAGCTTTGAGCTAATGTTGTAGCTTTGAGCTGGGTTTGTAACTGTAAGCAAGGTATGTAGCATTGAACTGGGTTTGTAGCTTTGAACTAATGTTGTAGCTTTGAGCTAGGTTTGTAGCTTTGAGCTAATGTTGTAGCTTTGAGCTGGGTTTGTAGCTGTAAGCAAGGTATGTAGCATTGAGCTGGGTTTGTAGCTTTGAGCTAGGTTTGTAGCTTTAAGCTAATGTTGTAGCTATTAACAGGGTTTGTAGCTGTAACCAAGGTATGTAGCATTGAGCTGGGTTTGTAGCTTTGAGCTAATGTTGTAGCTTTGAGCTGGGTTTGTAGCTTTGAGCTAATGTTGTAGCTTTGAGCTAGGTTTATAGCTTTGAGCTAATGTTTTAGCTTTGAGCTGGGTTTGTAGCTGTAAGCAAGGTATGTAGCATTGAGCTGGGTTTGTAGCTTTGAGCTAATGTTGTAGCTTTGAGCTAGGTTTGTAGCTTTGAGCTAATGTTGTAGCTTTGAGCTGGGTTTGTAGCTGTAAGCAAGGTATGTAGCATTGAGCTGATTTGTAGCTTTGAGCTAATGTTGTAGCTTTGAGCCAGGTTTGTAGCTTTGAGCATGGTTTGTAGCTTTGAGCTACTGTTGTAGCTTTGAGCTGAGCTTTTATCTTTGAGCTAGGTTTGTAGCTTTGAGCTAATTTTATAGCTTTGAGCTAATGTTGTAGCTTTGAGCTAGGTTTGTAGCTTTGAGCTAGGTTTGTAGCTTAGAGCTAGGTTTGTAGCTTTGAGCTAATGTTGTAGCTTTGAGCTAGGTTTGTAGCTTTGAGCTGGGTTTGTAGCTTTGAGCTAATGTTGTAACTTTGAGCTGGGTTTGTAGCTGTAAGCAAGGTATGTAGCACTGAGCTAGGCTTGTAGCTTTGAGCTAGGTTTGTAGCTTTGAGCTATACTTGTAGCTTTGAGCTGGGTTTGTAGCTTTGAACTAAGTTTGTAGCTTTGAGCTAGGTTTGTAGCTTTGAGCTAATGTTGTAGCTTTCAGCCAGGTTTGTAGCTTTGAGCATGGTTTGTAGCTTTGAGCTACTGTTGTAGCTTTGAGCTGGGCTTTTAGCTTTGAGCTAGGTTTGTAGCTTTGAGCTAATGTTGTAGCTTTGAGCTAGGTTTGTAGCTTTGAGCTAGGTTTGTAGCTTTGAGCTAGGTTTGTAGCTTTGAGCTGGGTTTGTAGCTTTGAGCTAATGTTGTAGCTTTGAGCTGAGTTTGTAGCTGTAAGCTAGGTATGTAGCATTGAGCTAGGCTTGTAGCTTTGAGCTAGGTTTGTAGCTTTGAGCTATACTTGTAGCTTTGAGCTGGGTTTGTAGCTTTGAACTACGTTTGTAGCTTTGAGCTAGGTTTGTAGCTTTGAGGTAATGTTGTAGCTTTGAGCTAGGTTTGTAGCTTTGAGCTACTGTTGTAGCTTTGAGCTAATGTTGTAGCTTAGAGTTAATGTTGTAGCTTTGAGCTAGGTTTGTAGCTTTGAGCTAATGTTTTAGCTTTGAGCTAGGTTTGTAGCTTTGAGCTTAATGTTGTAGCTTTGAGCTAGGTTTGTAGCTTAGAGCTAGGTTTGTAGCTTTGAGCTAATGTTGTAGCTTTGAGCTAGGTTTGTAGCTTTGAGCTAATGTTGTAGCTTTGAGCTAGGTTTGTAGCTTTGAGCTAATGTTGCAGCTTTGAGCTAGGTTTGTAGCTTTGAGCTAGGTTTGTGATGTTTCCTTCAATTTGCTTTTTCCTTTACTTTTGTGAGCCTATCAATGGTCTCATTTCAGTATGTTTTGTTCAATTGCTGAGGCCCGTTAGTCGCCTGCGCCTGTTAAGCACTTAAAGATCAGAAACAAATACTTCAAAAGAGGGTTTCAGAAAGAACGACCAATGACATGCACGCGTTGGCGGGGAATTATCGGCCGCGTGATGCAAGCAGGTGTTAGGAATGGATGGTGATAATGACCGTTCAGTAACGGTAACTTTTGTGTTTTTAGTCTGTTCGCCCTTAGCGTTATCTCCCATCAGCTCCGAAACCCAACATGTGCTTCTGGGAATGGACTTCCGCTTAATAGCGCCGGCCCCGTACATAAAATATTTCAGCCCTTTCCCGTCATCTGGTTGTGGCTGAAAGTGCGTTATCATAGCAGTCACATCGACGTTGTGAGCTGCTGCTGTTGCCGTATTTGTTAATGTTCATTGGATACCAATGAGGAGTCGAGATTTCTCATTGCCAATATGATACCGAGCGAGGAAAATATGCAGTAATTGTTTCGCTGTTTCAATTATTCAACTTACAGGATATATTTGTTTCTCGATGTGCTAATGCTCTAAGCAGATGCTTTTTTTTTATATATATTTCACAAAGTTATCACATTTATAACGGTATTTGTTATAATATAAAATATAGACTATTTCTTTTTTTCTGCAAAAGAAACTGAATATAAAAAATTACGAAAGTTTGAAATATAAGCTACTGATTGCTGTTATGATAAACGTATGTTGCTACACACTTTCTGGTCTGTTAAATATACATTTATTTTACACTGTCCTGGAAAAAAATGCGATGGGATATTCATGATTTAGTTTAGGGGTTTATTTAATAGTGGTCTTGGGTGGTTTGTGATGGTTTTGTTTGTTTTTCTTGTGATTTTTGCCTGAATTCAATGAAGCGAGTTTGATTTAACCTCAAGCCGTCTTCTAGTTTATATTGGAAATGTGATATTTCGTCGGTGAATTCCATCTGTTTATCGGAAGCTATTCCTCTTTTGTTGGTCTGTCTGTGTGATATCACTCAACGCGGGATGCTATTGGAATGCAGCTGTGTTTTATGTCCTACAGCTCTGTTTTATGTCCTGTCTAGCTAAACCGTTGTTTCTGAAAGTTACTTAAATTAGGTAATAAACAAAGTTTACACTTCTGATTGATTAATTTCTGATCTCATCTCTTTCTCTCATCTCTTTCTCTCATCTCTTTTTCTCATCTCTTTCTCTCATCTCATTCTCTCTATCTTTGTTATGGTTAAAATTCTTTTTAAGGAGTTTCTTTTCTTTAGTTTGTAAATTAAAAGAATCTTTAACTGCGATGTCCATAATTTGCTTTGTCAATATAAGGTTTCAAAAATAAGCATAATTCATTGTCTGGAGTTAAAACCAGCAATATTTGTATTTTAAAAATAGGTCATATTTATTTTGTCACATTTACTTATCAAATTGTCACATCGACCGAAAATTTTTTTTTATATATCATGTGTATATTAAAGCATATCCTATTATATATCAAAGTAAAGTAACAAGTAAAGTACCCCCGTCACGCCAAGTGGCGTATAGGGAATATGGCGTTAGTGACCATACATTTTACAGACCTTCGGCACATGATTTTTGGAGTAATGTGGTCGGTATTACGCCCTGCCGCTTTACTTTCCCAGAAAAAAATCCGGTACCCATTAAAGGCTAGGTGAAACGGAGGCCGTCGATTGGGATTCGAACCCTACCTCTTGTCCTTTGTAGTTCAGTTCACTAACCACTGAGCTATCGCGGCCCCCATATATCCTATTATTTCATATATATATATATATATATATATATATATATATATATATATATATATATATATATATATATATATATATATATATGATATAATAATAATAATGATGACAATAACAATGGCTATTAAAAGAATTTATCAGTAACAGCCGGAAACAAGTTTGAAATAAACATATTTTCTAAATTAGCTTTACAACGATTGATTCGTTATAAAAATATAAGATTAAAATTACGTATAGAAACGTTTTGCTGAAAATATACGTGGGTGATATATAATAGAAAGAAACGACACATTGCAGTTTCAACAGTACATTAAAAAAAAAAGGGCTGTGTTAAGAAAAACGCGACGCTATAGCATAATGGCCATTACTATGCATATGGAGAGTTCATTAATTTTTACATAATCGAACTCTCGAAATCGAAGATTAAAGCAAAATATCGATCAACTGAAATTCGATCTGTGGCCTGCAGTTTTACATAAGTAAAAAGCCTGATTATTCATCTTTCCAACATTTCGACATCAAAGGAGCTAGCTTTTTTAAAAGTGAATTATGTTGAAGTTATTTCGAAATTATAAAGGCAAGTATATCGCTCCTGGCACATATGGTGTGTGTGTATATATATATATATATCCTATGGTTGTGTGGTATAAAAAAGTGGTCAATTTAACTGAATCTAACAATTCTTGCCAATTAATTATGTTGTTTCTATTATAATCTTTTTCCCTTATCTCTCACTGTTTAAACTCGTATGATTTTTAATCTGATCTTCGATTCCTATATATCACTTTGTTTTGTGCCTGCCTTCTAACTTTTTTCCCTTTAAATCGAGCTTTTCCTCTCTATTTTCCTTTCCTTAAGCATATTTCTTAAGGTATCAGCTACTTTGGACTTTTTTTTTTACATGAGATCTTTAACTCTTTTAAGCTCAAATTACCACTTAACTCTGTAGTTATTATTAAACTCACTGTCATTTAACTCTTCAGCTACTTTAAACTGAAACTGGCACTTAACCTGATCTCTATTAACTTCGTCTGTTAGTTAATTTTGTATCTCTTGTAACTTCATATGTTACTTAATTCCCGATCCTTTTACTTCATCTGTTACTTAATTCTTTATCTCTCATGTCATCAGTCATGTACCCTTTTATCTCTTGTAACTTTATCTGTCACTCAACACTTTACTTTCAACATTTTATTAATTAAATCCACACTCATTCACTGACTCATTACCTTCTTAAAGCTCAATTGTCACTTAACTCTTATATTTCTTTTAACATAACCTCCCTAACTGTTCACTATAAGTTCCAGTTCTCACTGAACTCTTCGTCCCTTTTTCTTTTAAATTGCCTTAACTCGTGCGTCTCTTTGGTATCACCGTTGTGCTTCTAATTTTAAAAAATTATTTTCAGTTTCTTCTAATTCTTTAACTTATTAATTTCTAATTATCTTTTAACTCCGCATTTCTTATGTATCTTCACTCAGCTCCTTGTATCAACAATCGTTGTATAATATCAGGACAGTTGGAGTTAGACATAAAAGCAAGATGTCAAAATATGGGACACATTTCTCTCTATATTAAAATAAAATAAAACAATAATATATACAGCGCTAAATAATTGTACAGATAAAGTTGTGGTTTTTTGTGTGATCGATAGATCATTATCAGAGACAGTTCTGACCACAATCCGCTAATAAAAATCTGTTTTGTTTGCTTACACCAGTTTATATCTGCAGGGAAGTCCTGAGAGAATATCACTTTCCTATTTTTCACACCTGCAGCCGTGTGCTTAGGTGTTCCTCCACGCAGACATATATTTTTCCACTTGTAGATGTACTTTCATTTTTATTGTCGAGAGTTTTAACGTTTTTTAGGTACATCGTTTTTTCTATCATTTTTGTCCGGGCAGCGGTCATTTTTGGCCTGCTGTTTTTTTTGTTATTCAACTGATGAGGTTTCTTAACACAAAATGCAAACGGGTTCTTATGGTCTTTTGCCGTTATCCGAGAGGGCTAGACATCGGATATCACTACCCGGAGACTAGGAGAGGGAAAAGCCACGAAGATACCACGGATTTTAGACAAATTCCAACTGCCTGTGGTGGGAATCAAACCCGGGACTTTCTTGTCCAGAGACCCACATCTTACGTCAAGACCAATAACACCCCCCCCCCAATCCTGTCCACACACAAAATAATTACGCGATGAAGCAGCTGAAACAGTTAATTGATAATAGCTAAATGATAATACTATTAGTGGACAACATATGCAAATAGGGACATATGTATTGTTGTTTCTTTTAATTCCCTCTTCTGGATGTCGAGAGAGATAGAAGGTGTTTGCTTTCGTTCTTTGTCAGCCTCAATCATTGTCATGTGTCTTGTTACAGAGTTTCCCTGATATTCTTACTCTGTCTTGAGCTCTGACCGAACCCTTCCCCTTGTCCTTTGTAGTCCAGTTCACTAACCACTGAGCTATCGAGGCTAACTTTTCAATTGGCCTCAACCAAAACACTGTTTGCACTCCAGTCTTTCCTCTGGATTGACTTTGTAAAGTCAACTTACACGCTGCTGTGTTGCTAGACATCTATAGTTTCAATTCGTTGAACTGGCTTGTGTTTTTCTTAGATCATCTAAATAGCCCAGATTAGGATAAGGTCAAGTTTAAGATAAGCCAAAAGAAAGTGCAATCGCTTTAAAATAAAAATCAAATTCAAAACTGACCAAAATTGTATACCATGTGAAAGAAGACACACAAGCTACGTATCTCGGAGTTACATTTGACAACAACCAGTCTTAGAAATAGCAGATAAATAAAGCAACCCAAAAAGCAAGGAGAAAGTTGGCTATTCTAAGAAAGCTGTGTGGAACCACGTGGAGTGCGAGTGGGATAATACTAAATAAAGTTTACCAATAGAGTATACCCCCACATTTAGAATATGGAGCAACCGCATGGTGCGCAGCATCAAACACCTCACTGCAAGAACTGGATTAAGTACAAAACCAGGCACTTAGAGTAATCACAGGAGCAATGAAATCAACACCAATATTGGAGATGGAGAAATTGTGGAGGATACCAGCACTGAGAGAACGGAGGGACACAAAGGTGCTGATACAGGCACACAAGTGTGCATGTATGCCGAGACATCCGATGAAGGACCGATTTCAAAATCTTGCATTGAGAGAACTTAAGAGAAGCAGATATATCCACCAAGCCAAGCAAATTTGTAGACAAACACCAGACATGCCAAGAGTTGTTAAACCCCTACTGCCCATACCAGAACAGACTCCCTGGACAGAGGAATCAGGATTGTAAATACAAATAAGGGCAGAAGTGAAAAGAATACTTGACAAAGAGGAACAGTATAGTCTACAGTATAAAACAATAACTCTCAGTTTCCTGGATGAGGAATACACACAAGACCTCTGGATCTGTGTGTACACAGATGGATCAGCACAGAATGCAGTAAAGAATGGGGGAGCAAGTGCATACATAGAGTACCCAAATAACACTAGGGATATGAATAAAATAGCAACAGGAAAATATTGTCACAATTACGATGCATCAATAAAGCAATCAAGTTGGTAATAGAAAAACTGCTGAACAGTAATCTTAGCCCACAGCCTGTAGTGTTTTTGATAGATGCAAGATCAGTACTCCAGGCACTACATTCCAAAAAATTACCAAATCTGCAGACCTTATTGACTGAACTCTGCAAGCACCACAGGGTTGCCTTGCAGTGGATCCCATCTCACTGTGGAATACCAGGAAATGACAAAGCGGATCAGTTGGCAAAGGAAGGTTCAACAGGCACACAACTAGATACACCGGTTACATACCATCATAAGAAACAGATAATCAAATCAATCAGAGGACCACAAGTCCCATATCAGGATGCCTTTCATAATATGAATAGATATGAACAAGTTATCATTATACGCCTCAGAACAGGACACAAGCGACTCCATAGTCACATGTATACACAATTCAAGATCGGCACCGCAACTACATGTGCATGTATACAGGCGCCCCAGACTGCTGAACACATACTTCAAGATTGCACAGAATATAGTAGGCTGAGGAAAATCCATTGGCCCATAGATACAACACTACAGACAAAACTATATGTGCCACTACAAGAATTACAAAAGTCAGTAAAATTTATACAGGAAACGACATTGCAGATATAGACAATACCTCAGGCGAACGAAAGATAGATAGAAAATGATATACCATCATGATTTCCCGTATACCCACTCCTGTTTATCTATACAATATGCTTTGCTTAAAATGCACTAAATCAATTCGGTTTCGTCTTGGCTGATCTCTTATTCATTTCTTTGTCTGCTTCTAATCGGGTTATAATTTGCTGCAGCTTCCATGATGGAATTCTTGTACCTAAAATGCTAATATGTATTGAAACTGAGTGGTCGCTGGACACTGTTTCCCATAGTCTTGAATTCAATTACCTCTAGTCTGCGATTGTCCTCTGGGATAGAATCATCGGCAGTGAAAGTAGCCGTTAGTCGTGCCAGCCTGGTTTTGGTCGGCAGCAGACTGGAGAACCCCAAAGAGACATTTCTTGCCTGGATCTTTGTGTAGTGGCTCTACAGTAATGATTGATTGCGTCCAGTTTTCAATTACATGGATGCAACATACGAATCTTAATTCTCACGGGAGATACAGGGACCGTGTTTTATCATATTGCTGTCAAAAGAAGGAATTAATAAATATTAATGTCGAAATACAGTCAAATTGCCAAAGTTAAGACTCATTTTAATGAGCAATAAGTTATAATTAATGAAAAGTTTATCATATTTCTTTTCTTTCTTTTTATTTCTGTTGGTTCCCGTCAACATTGATGACTAACCCATTTTAAAGTTCCTCGTGGCCTGACTACAGATTCTCCTTTGAAATAACGAGCTAGCAAGTTAGGTAATACATGAGTAATTCATAATGCTATATTAGGTGGCACAAATTTCAAATAAACGTAGAGAAAGTTAATAAATGTTGCCGTATTCAATGAGTGCTAATTGTACCCATGCATTTGAAATAATATCCATACATTTAAATTACTATTCATACCCCTGTAATTATGTCTGTGTATACGGGATGCAGCAAACCTTTACTGCACTTTGAGCACGAATTATGTATTCACATAGATTTACGATTAATTCTGTTCAGATGTTTCCCACCAGTTGAAGAGATATTAATCAAGAGAGAGCATTTTGTTTGCTCTCCTAGTGCTCCGAAGTTATAATGCGACAGCTTAAGTAGAGCGCTGTAACTGCAATCCTTACGAAGTATGACCCGCTCTTGACATAGCCACTGTTTGTTATCTCATTTGCACATTTACCAAATACAACCAATATCTCATGCTTTATTGGTCCTTCTTCTCTCTTCACAGTGTTCAACGTTAAACGGGCACAACGTTAAATACGATGTGTCGCTAGTTTACGATAAGACCGCCAATCTGCACAATTAGGCCCGTCACACTGTCTTTGCTTTGGGTAAATTTGTTTAATTTTTGCTCGGGCAATCGGCTATTTTTGGCAAACTCCTTCCGAACTTTAACGATCGTGAGTGCACACAGGACCTCCATTTTTTTGCCGTTTTGCGAGAGTGCTAGACCCCGGACCTCATAACACAGAGACGGTGGGTAACGATAACAAGAAACCACAGCCTTCAATTTTTTAAAATGCTCACCGCCTCTGTTTGGATTTGATCTGGGACGATCAAGAGACCGAAGCCATACCCCAGGCCACCCAGCCTCCTTCTATGGTTCAGTCTAGCTGATTAGAATAGAGTTATGCCTCCACTGGCAATAACAAATCTAATGAAAATTATAGTTTCATTTTCCTACCAGAAGGTGGTGTATTTGTCATTAGCTGCGATGTTTAGTACATTAAACTTTAAACAAACAAAATCGCAAGAAAGGAGCAAGTAAACAAAAGTCAAGAGCCCGTCACGCCAAGTGGTGTATAGGGAATATGGTGTTAGTGACTATAATTTTGTATAGACCTTCAGCACATGATATTTGTGGCCATGTGGTCGGTATTACCGCTTTGCCGCTTTACTTTCCCAGAAAAAATATCCGGTTCCCATTTAAGGCTGTGTGAACCCGGAAGCCGTCGGTCAGGATCGAACCCTACCTCATACAGAAAGGAGTGCAACGTGAACAATCACAAAATTCACAAGTTTGTGTGGTGTCATCTATCGTCGTCAACATATCATCATTATCGTCAAGTAGCTTGGTCAGCCAGGACTCTGCTCTTTTGACTGTCAGTCTTCATGTTTCTCACTGTCTGTGCTGCCTGCTTTTGTGAGTGTAAAGAGTCTTTGATGTTTTGGCCTGTCTTCTATGTCACCCCCTTCTTGGTCTTCCATGAACTATACCCTTCAGAATTGTTTTTTTTTAAAAATATTATTATGACGTTAAATTGTAACAAATCCCTTTGAATATTATTATGACTTTACGTTGTAACTAATCCGTTTGAATATCATTGTAACGTTACGTTGTATCGAGTCCCTTTGAATTCACTATGACGTTAAATTGTAACCAATCCCATTTAATAATCACTATTGACAGACAGAGGGACACAGTGAACTGTAATCATATTCACCAATACATTGTGCAACCTTTCCTTGAGATAACGTCTGGCTCTGAGATTGAAACAAACAGCTGCACTGAGACTGTGAGGTCTGGCTTGTGTACAGAGGCAGTTAAGAAAAGTGCCCGTGGACTACGCGGGTGAAGTCGCTTCCGAACTTGCTGAACGAAGAGAGACAGCGCTTCAGTGGAGCGCCGTGAACCTCACGAAGCTCGACGTTTTGTTCGAGAGTTCTGGCCATTTGCGACTCTTCACCATATTCAGTTCAGCAGTGTTGGGGGGGGGGGGGGGAGACTGGTTGGTCTCGAGGCCAGCGTCTTGCCTGAGGCCAACCATGTCCCCCATAGCGCTGTAGGTTCAAATCCTGGTTGCATCAGTCGGAATTTTTATTTATGATTTCTCTCTGCGGCAAAACACCACTGGTCTCAACAGCGAGGCCCGGCTTGAAACGTTAATTACTCATCGACGGAAAAAATATGAGTACCTCCGAAGACGGAGTTATCTGCCTGTGCGGAGGGGGACCCCTGTGCACACGGCTGTCAGGGAAAAAAGGATCAACACGCAAAATTCAGCCCCTAGTCTTTAGGGACTTCGTCAGAGGCTGGCGAACGAAAAAAAAAAAGTTCAGCGGTGTTGGTTTTTTCCCTGCCGCTGACTTCACTAGATCATGACGAGAGAGAGAGTTGAGGAACAGCGTAACTTTTGGCCATTTGCGATTTTCTCGTATAAATCTAAGTACAGCAACAACTTCAGCTCCAGCCAATTAACAGCAGGAAGGTAATGTAAAAAAAAATGTCGACTGACTCCACCTTCGGCATGTGAAACGAACGCGCTCTTCGGCACATCATGAAAGTCGACAGACATGAGGAATGATGCTCACGTATAATTAGCAAATTGTAGTGCAATGACTCTGTTGTATCCGCCTTGAGTGAGACCTAGATATCGACGTTTGGCGTAAAGGTCATCATTTTGATTGGACAAGTCATCATGGATTGTCACGACTCTAGAACTGGCTTTTGCTTTATATTTCTTCCAATGTGTGACCTCGACAGACTCCCAAAAGGCATCAGAGATCTGCTTATGATGATACAGGTTGCATTGTAGAGATGGGAAGATGAAGGAGAGATGCGAAAGTCAGTTTATCGTGACCATTGACGCATAAAGATGGATGGGAAGGACGCTCAGTGGGAGGGCGTGGGATGTCGCCAAATATTTATCAAGCAGATATAGGCATTGTCGTAAATACAGGCTCTCAACAGGAGAAAACACATATGCTAAAGATCTTTATTCTTTTCTACGTCATTCGCTAATAAACGTAAAATAGAGATGTCGTTTACGGTTTTTTTCTTCTTAAGTCGACTTCTCCAGTTGTTCTCCATTTGTATTTTCTATTGTCTCTAATATTCAACTAGCCCCGCCCCAACTCCAACCCCCCAACCGCTCGTGTGGTCTGCCGTTTGATCTTTTATTCATTCAGTGTTTGTTGATGACTCATTGTGTCACATTTATTTATTACTCTGTCTTATAATACTGCTGAACTATGTTTATTTCTTGACTCCTGATATAGTCATTGGCGAAAATTATTGCTAGCTTGTCCTATTAAAGAAATATTAAAGAACTGACAGACCGGCCATGACAGTCTCAATATTGAACTATTCAAAACAGATCAATTTTTTTTTTCAGCTCAGATTCTGAATCTATTTTCTCACAAACAGAGCAATCAGTGATAGCACGATTGTTGTGGAAAAACAAATGATGCAATCTTTTTATCAAGGCTCAAATTAGCAGAACTGACAAGAACTAATACACTTTCAGGTCCATAAAACCCTAAGGAAAATCACTTAACAGAGAATCTCATGAAATTTAAGGAATGGGCAAACTGTTTATCAAAATAGATACCGCATAGATACCGCCTTTACTTCCTAGAAACATATGAATTAATTGTACAGAGACATTAATATACTTGGAATTGATTTTTAAAACGTTGAAAACTTGATACAGCCCATAAAGAGATACGTTCTATAAAAGAAAAAGCAAAAGAAAGAATAAAATGGGAGTTGCATGCTTACAGCGGGTTTGCACGAAACAGAAAGTTGAAGAAAAGCAGAAAAGAAATATTAAGATTGTCGTTAGACAATGAGATCACAGCTAGAATGAGAAAAATAATTTCATGATCTATTGACCAAACAGTATCTCTCTCTCTCTCTGCGTTCAGGACTCAATCAGAGTAAGGATTCCAGACTCTCATATGAAATCAGCTGTCAGGCTAAGTGTGTTGATCGCCCCCGCAGACAGAACATCACAATTAGAGTCTGTCAGATCCACTCTGACTGAAAACCCGTTAATATGTTGCACTGTGTTCTGCGCCAGTGGCCCAGTGTATCCGATTTCAGCCAGCATTTTATTCGGGTTTGCTTTCCCTAGCCTTTGTTTGTCCCCAAGCTTCCTGCAAGGCAGCAGATGATCTTTTCTGTAGGGGGATTCTGCCCTTAGATGGTAGGCCCTACCAGGTTTACGAGCACCATCTGCCCGAGTCACTAGAG